>CM040931.1:6050295-7250295 GCA_023029165.1 Gobiocypris rarus | reverse complement strand
CCATATACATGGCCAAGAGCAGCACTGTTTACAACCCTATGATCTACATATACATGAACAAACAGGTGAGTGAAACAGATGCAGATGAATCATGTTCATCAGTATGATTTGCCTAGTTTAACACAATAAAGACATTCATGGAGGTAGGTTTCTTTTGGTCACCCATAAGAATTAACCAATTTTGAACTGCCTGAAATGAATCGTCAGTAATTCTAGTCTTCCTGCACAAGCCTATGTAGTAACAAATATACATAATGCCAGCCTATGGTCTTCATTTGCTTCATTGGGTCTGTGAACAATGTCTACTCTGACCTGCCCCCAAACACTAAGGCATGGAAGAGTTTGGTTTTTGGATGGGAGACTTGTCCCCTCAATGCCTATGCTGGTTACGGCCCTGGTCGACAGATTTGCAGAAAACTAATTCACTATGCATGCTCTTCCAAAGAACGAGCACTCAGCTCAAATTGTTCGTATCACTCAACAGACCAATCACAACAGACTGAGACATCTAACCAATCAGAGCAGAGTATGCTCTCGGAAAGGAGGAGTTTAGAGAGACCGAATCCTTTATAGAATCGTTTCAGACACTGAGAGAAAAGAGGTGATGCCGATGGATATTATAATAAAATTATATTATAATATATTATAAAAATCAATAAAAATGTAATTGGACTGAAATCAAGCATAGCGTTAGTTCTGGCAGGACATGTCAGTCAAGCTTGCATCAGCTGATCATGTCTACCTATAGTTTCTCCAGAGCTAATTACCCTCCTCCATTCCCAGCTCCTTCTCGTGTCCAGTCCGGATTTGGCATTCTGATTCCCAATGAATTAGACTAAATTCCTGAATTATGTTGTACATTTTAATATTTACCCTTATCGCTGCTCTCATCCATGCTAGGCTGAATGAATGCGCAGAGTTCCCGCCCAGAACAGAACCATACCGCTAATCCAAACTATATGCTAACTGTCAATCATCTTTAACGATAGGTGTCCTGACAGAAATACATTTTGTTGTACTATTGTTCTCCAATGTCAAACAGCTAGTGTTGTTTTTTTTAGTGTAAGGTGGGCTGTTTGAAAATGATGTTCTTTTCTAGTTCCAGAAGTATGCAATACCACTTCTGATGTGTGGAAAGGAACCCTGGCCTTCAGAGGACGATGCATCTGAGGTTCAGACCGTCGTGTCACCAATGAACAACAAAATCATCCCAGAGTGACTTCCAAAGCATTCACTACAGTCTGTTAGTGCTTGATAAATGTGCTTCTCTGCTTAAAGTGAGAGGATGTAATGAATGCGGTTTGCTTTCCTGTATCCTATTGACGTTGGAGAGGGGTGGGACATAGAGAATGTATTGTCTTTTTAAGACCAATAGCTTTTCTGTCATTCATTCCTTGCTAATGCTATTCAGAACATTCTAGACAGCATTTGATTGGACAAAAGTGTGTAACACAAGTTAACTTTATCGAGTTGTATACTAGCTTATAGATTACTTCAAAAGCAACCATTTTGTTCTTTTACACTTTTTAAACAGAATCTTTAAAGGAAATGTATCCTGCAGAAAATGTAAGCAGCACAACTGTTTTCAACATTGATAATCAGAAATGTTTCTTGAGCAGCAAATCAGCATTGAATGATTTCTGAAGGATCATGTGACACTGAAGACTTGAGTAATGATGCTGAAAATTCAGCTTTCATCACAGGAATGAATTACATTTTGAAATATATTACAATAGAAAATAGTTATTTTAAATTGTAATAATATTTCACAATATTACCGTTTTTACTGTATTTTTGATCAAATAAATGCCGCCTTGGTGAGCAGAATAGGCTTCTCTTAAAAACATTTTAAAAAAACGTCACAGAGCGCAAGTGTAACTACAAATATGAAAGTGCACTATGATTCTAAAACCCTTAAATCAGTCAAGAGCGCTACATCATCTGATAGTCATCTAAATCCCAAAGCCCCAGATGAATTTGGCAAAATAATCAGATTAAATCTTTCTTATTACTTTCCAATTAAAGTAGCCTTAACCCATAGATACTGAGGGACACGTTTATGAGCACTGAAGTCTTGCCATAGCTGTACAGAATTAAGAACTTGTACATAAAGAAGCGACACAGTTGTTTGTTTATTCATTAAGTTTATTCTGTATTAATCCTTAGAAAATAAAATTTCAATATCGATTAAAATCAAGTCCAGGCCAAAATAAATAGGAAAATTACAAAAAATGCATCAATACAAAACCTAGAGGGATATAATAAGTCATCTGCTACGAAGAGAAACCCTTTTTTCTTTTTCTTCATGGAATAAAAACCATAACAGAGCAAAGATAAAGACTTTCAAATGGAGAACATCACCACGCATCTTTCCGTTACATATGTACATATGTTACACTATAATCTTAAGTTTCCTTACAGCATTAATAAGAAAAAAGTATATAATAGTATAGCAACAACTCTAGATGAAAATGTGATAATCAACAGATGTGGCTCTGAAAACTTGTATAATACTTTTTTCCATTTTTTTTTCGCTAACACATCAGCGTTAACAATACAGAGGAGTGCACCCCCCCACCCCCACTCTCTTCTTCTGTTTGTCCCAGCATTGAAAGGTGAAATGTAAATGACATATAGATTTCACTGAACCGTACGCACAGTCACAGAAAAAGTACAAAATTCGCCCACCTTGATACACAAAATATGAATAGAAAACAGGGAAAACAAATTGCACGTTACAGTAATTTGTGCAAAGACGAACAGCAATGTGCTAATAGTAAAATCCCATTGGTATATTAAGAAACCAAATTTTTTCTTTCTATTCAGGAGTCCCTGACACGAGGTAAAAGTTAAATCTTTAGTTTTTTTGAAAAGCTTTTTCTTTGTTTATTAAAAATAATGCATATTTTATTGTCCTTACCAGTAATTGCTACGAATAGTACAATGTGCCAAGAATGTGCATTGGTCCGTTTACAAGATACAGTATAATCGACATGAAGACCAGAACACAACGTTTCTTTTTTTTTTCCCGCACGGATCATTTCAGCCCTTTCAGATGTGCACACGCAGTTTCATGACAGTATTCGGTTGACTGAAAAGCACAGTACTCTTTCAAAACACAAGAGATCAATAACACTCAAGAACAAGAATTTCCAACAAATCCCACGTTTCCCTTTATTTAAGCTGTAGTGAAGCTTTACACTTCAAGGCAGTGGCCTTTGCAGTCAAACTTTTTTTTTTTGCCCATAGTGCTCAGCATTAATTTGCCTGATGGAAGTGACAAAATGTCAATTGAATTGATGTAATCCCATGTTGAGGCCTAAAGACATAGATTTAACAACACCTTAAAAGGCAAAAACGCTCACAAAAAGGATGCTTCAAATGCTGATATGTTTCCCCTGCTCTAAAAGAGGTATTTCCAGAAGCCAGAGCTGAAGTGAAAGGTGAAAAAAAGCAAAATAATAAACAAAAGTTGGGGAAAGGGGGTCAGTATTGCTTAACCAGTTTCTTGCCCTGCTTAAAGGGATAGTGCACCCACAAATGAAAATTCTGTCATTAGATACTCACTCTTATATCATGCTTTTTTCTACCCAAATACATTTTATTCCGGCACAGTACTTTTGTTTGACATTTTTGGAGGTTGGCAGACATGATCACTATGATTACATTTACATTGCATTAATGCAATTGGCAAACACTCTATTCAAATCGACGAGCACGCTTTCAGACCTGTAGATCGCTTGCTTTGTTCCAAAATAGGGATTAAAATTGTTACACTACTACAATTTGTTATTGGTTTGGTTCGCTTTCACAAGGCAACATAAGAACCAAACTTTCCTCTCATGCACCTGTATCCTGTTCCAGGATTTCACTCAAAGCGCTCATCCGTCAGGATTGGATAAACAACCGCGTCGCAGGATTATTGTGTTGTATTACCAAAGTCCCTTTGAGGAAAGTCATTTCACTTGGCGGCCATCTTTAAAACGCCTCTTGGGCAGCTATTTCAGTAATGCAAGTGCAGCTCAGATCTCTTTGAATGGGGAAACATCAAATTCTACAAAGCTGCTCACCAAGCTTACGATTATATTTCATATTTGAAATCAGCAATGAAATCTGACAATTGTTTCATAAATTTTGCTTCTAAAAAACTCAAATTGCTGGACCAGCCAATGCACACGTGCAGTCATAAGCGCGCGTCTCAGAACACTGATGCTGCATCCCAATCATAGGCTGTAAAAAAAAGATGGACGATGCACATTCACTCTCTTCCATTGAAGTAAGTGAAGCAGCCAGTGTCCAAATATGGCGCTGACATCTCTGAGCCCGAGTCTGCGCAGTAGTGAGCGCGAAGTGGAGCCGTGATATCAAGGTCCCGCCTAATCAATCCCACGCCACTGACATTTTTGTGAAATAAACAGTTATGGAAATGTAGGAATTAAAGTTAAAGCTCTAATCTTCTCCCGAAGTTCCTGAAAATGTCTGTTGGAAAATCCCTCAGTGGCTACTACACTCAGAAGCTGTCAATCACACCCCGTTTTATAGCATCAAATAACTAACTAAAACCAAACTTATTTAAAGAACGAACACTTGAACTTACATCGGCGTGATAAAAACTGCCTAAAATGACAGAAACCATCTTTGGAAAAAAAATATTTTAAGTGTAATTTGATTGTTTGTCTATGTCCCATTACATTACATGGAGAGGGCGGGGTTTATGAGATATACTGCATCCAGCCACCTGGGGCGATCAAACGGTTTGGCTTCACTTTTCAGGACTCGTGTGGCAAACTTGGTCCCAATTCACACATTATCCACCCTAAATAGTATTTGAAATTAGAGTTAGTCCGTCCCAAATTACTATGTTGAAATGAGTATTAAAAGATACCCGGACTGTGACAAGATGATTGACAGGGTAGTTTAAATGGTAACGGGATGCACGTATCTAAGCGACAGAGAGCGGCCCACTAAAGAAGCAATTAAGACAAAGTGGTATGTCCCAAAGCTTGTCTACTCTTCTGCTACACACTCAAAAGTATGTACTTTTTCTTCACAAAAACTGTACATACTTTTAGGGCATAGCATAAGTGGGACGCAGCATGGGACTAAAGGCTGCTGCAGCGACGCATTGACATTGACACCAATTGGCGATTGGCTCTTTAATTTCGAAGGCGGGACTTATTCCGCCATACTGCATGTTGCACTTTTTCCCATTCATAGTAATACGAGTCTTTGATATTACTGTACATTTAGAGCATGCATCAAAGCTTCATTTATATTTGGACAGTTGTTCTGAAAAGATTTCATTTGCGATTACCGTGTTCATATATGCCTAAATGAACCAAACAAAGGGACAAAATGTGCCAGGTTCGGAAACAAATGCTCCAAACAAGCCAGGTGTGAAAACGCCCTTTAATTACATTTTTATTCTCTCTGAATCCAACCCATGTCCTTGGTGCAGCTTGTGCTATTCTCTACAGTTTAAGCTAGAGAAATTCTAAGTTTTAAGCCTGAAAACGATCTTTGTGTTCCATGGGGAAAAAAACAGCATGATAGTGACTGTGAGTGAACAAAGACAGGATTTTCATTTTTGCCTGTACTGTTCCTTTAAGGATGCATGATGCGAACATACACTTCCAACAACCCAAAACTCCCCATAATCATATTTTGTCATCATAATCATCTTCATCATTATCATCATCATCATTATAAAACTAAAGGAAGATTTCAGAATTCAGAACACCTAAATACAGTGGTGGAAATGAGTCGCTGATCAGAAACCCTTGCGCTATTTCTAGATCAGCTATAGATCAGCCAGTGGGAGCAGGCTTTTCCAAGTGGCAGCATGTTCCTGGTGAGGGTCGTACAGTTTAATTGCAGACTAATTAAGCAGCATCGTTAATGCACAAAGCATTTACCATTGCACCTTCCTGTGCACCTCCCCTGCACAAAATATGCAACGAAATACGCACACAAACCCTTAAAATGGGACAGACTCTTTCAATATACACAAACATGAGCACGATTAAGACACGATTCTGTAAGCCCTACTAAATTCCCCAGAAAGGAGGTCAACGTTCGTGACCCATACTGCATACCGTAGATTTTAAGGGAACACTACGTACATTGGTTATGCTTATGAAATGGACACTGAGAAAACGGCTTGCATATCTTGTGCGGGTGTGTCACAGACATAACCTCATATAAAATTGGCTTTTTTGTTCTATACTTTTCACAAACAAGTATGAATGCATATGAGCAAAGAATAAAGGCAAAGAATTTAATAAAGTACAGTACCTATTAAAATAACACCAAATTTAGTCTTTTCTGTAATGCAATAACATCAATTAGGATTAATATTGCTGCTTTTTTTTGTACAGTACATAATTACAAAATATATAATGTCTCTTTACAAAGTTTTTCTGTTGCTTTATATATTACAAGTAATTTACAGCATATTATGAAATATCAAACAGGCTATCCTAAATTAAAAAAATAACCTGTCTGCTAGTGCATTCAACACAAATGCTGAAATCCTCTTGAAATCCACAAACCTGCATGATATCCTTATTGTAAACCAGTGTTGTAGAATTAGCGTTTGTTCTCTAAAATATGCCTTAAACGGTACTAAAATAATCATACGGGGCGAGTCGAAACTACGGCCTTTGTGGAGGGATATGCCATACTTGCTTGCATTGAGCTTGCAACGTGCTTGATATGCAAAACCCTTAATAAAGTGACTGAGGTAATGACATATTCTTTCTGATTGTCATCACCTTGGAAACAGCCTGCCCCTGGGTACCTCGCCTCGCTGCTCATTGGTCCATTTCCTGCAGTGACGGTCCAAGCAGCCAATTAAAGGTCATGGGCGGTCCTTCTTAGCTTCTCCCCGGCGCCGTGGCCGGCAAGTTCCTGCGTGAACAGGAAGCGAGCTAGCGGCACCTATGCGTCCGTTCTTGTGGTGCCTTTCTGCTCTGCTGTGAAGGCACTTCTTTAGGTAGTAAGCCAATAAATATAGTTTATATTTTTTGTTTCGCTGATCAGTTTCTGAGGAACAGCAGCAGCTGCTTACCAGGTGCTATAAAGTGGTTATGCATATCATTTCGTCTGCCAGGTCCTCCTCGTAGGGCGGTCTGGGTTCTGGGTCCGGATCCTCATCGCTGTAGCTGGCCGAGACATCCTGCAGCTCGTAGTCTCTGTGGCCCAGTATGGGGAACACGTTGACGCCATTGACTACTGGCGTAATGCCGCCGTTCAGGAGATGGCTGGCGGCGCTCTCCATCTCGTCGATGGTCATCTCGCACGCATCCGCGATCTCGTGCTTCGTGGCAGCCACGAACTTTGGATCCTTGGCGTATCGACCCAGTCCTTCTGATATCAAGACCTGCTCAAATATGAGAAAGGAAAGATCATGTAGTAACTGCCTGCAGAAACATTTTGTCCAGTGTGCACATTTTGCCCTTTTAATTTGGGCTTTATATAAATGGTTTACAATATTTAGTGAAACAATATTATGGCGCTTTTCCAATGAATGGTACGACTTGGTACGGCTCACTTAAATAGCACCGCCTCAGTTGAGGTTCCAAGTGACTGTACCGTTACTAAAATGTGACGTGTAAACATTACAGATCATTGATTGGTCACTACCAGCATCATTAGATTTGCGACACGAGACACCAAACCCGCTTGAGCATTTAAAAATGAAGTGATGGTTAAAGGAATATATGGAGCCCAGAATGTCACCTGTAGGAGAAAAAAAACAAGACCCGCAAATCCGTGGCCATAGTTTTGCAATTCATCCCCCTGTATGAATTTTTGCAATTCATAAACCAAACCCAATTCCTAACCCTATAGTAAGTACATGTAGTTCATTATTATTACACAGCACTTAAATGCATAATTACACTGTAACACGGACACCTTAAAATAAAGTAAAAACAAAAAATGTATATATTAAATACAAAATTCAACCCGCTAAAATGGCTAGTAGGAGTGATTGTGTTAGGCGCCACTGCTGAAATCAACCTGCATTTGGTAGGTGTTAATGTCAAGCCCTGCTACTAACTACTATAGGATAGGACTTCTGAGACTCACCGCCTCTACCAGGCTGGTAGCGCTACCTCTCTTCTGGTGGTACTGGTTTCTATACTCTGGTGGGACCTGCAGATGAACGGGTGAGTAGTTCCTCTGCTGGTACTCGGGATCATCTGTATACCATGAGCTCTTCCTGATGGATGAGTGACTGCTGCTAGCGCTGTCCTTCAGCGGCCGGTCCACGCGGATCAGCGGCGTGTAGTACGGGGTTCTGTCATCACTTGCAGGAGTTGGAGGAGGTGATGCCCACGATCTGGTAGATCGAGTAGGTGAAAGCCTGCGAGCCCTGCTGGAGTCTAGACCCGCTACCGCCATCACCTGGAACGACAAGTACAGTGGTCAATTTAAAGGCATTGTCTTAATACACAGTACTTAGTAAATATACTGCACATAATACTACACTGGCATGTATAGTCCTAATATTTAATCATATTTCATTAGTTGGTTTGGTTAAACCCTACTGTCATATTTAGTGATACCTGATGTTGCATGAGATGTAATGGAAGAGCAGTTCGCTGGTGAGGAAGATCATCTTGACTACCCTGTCTGCGCAGACACTCAAAATTGAATGATGGTCTCCGATTACCTATAAACGAGAGATATTAATCGTTTCTGACATTCACGCTGAAACAAAGCAGAGAACCTATTTCAACAGAACAAACCAAATGCAAAATGCCTTGCCTTGCGGTGTTGGAGGAAGCAGTCTTCTCTTTGGTGACCTACTACGTGGATCGTGATAAAGGGGCTGCTCGTCATCATCATAGTAACTGTCAGGATGGTGGTAACCCCGTGGCGTCTCATACTCCTGGTCACTGTTGGGGTACCTGCATACGGCATGAATACGTTTCTGTAAATTTGATTTATCTAGAATTTGTTGTGTGACACAAAAGTCACAACAGTTCTACCTTTCACCCGACAGCATACTGTCCTCTTCATAAAACTCCTCTCCGCTGTAGTACTCTCCAGAGTAACGGTCTTCTTCATACTCCTCTTCGCGGCGTATAGTGGGTCGTCTTCTGTCGCTGCCCTGTGACCTGCGTGAAGGTCAAGAGGTCAGCGAGAGGCCGATTAGATTGTGGTCAACGAGTCAGCAAATGACCATGCACTACCATGCAGACGTACAGCTCCAGACTGCAGTGACGCAGTTAGACCTCATTAGTAAACAAGAACAACAGCATTGAGACAGCAGTCAGCGTTTCATAGCCTTTCTAGCTTTTGCATGTAGTATTTAGACAGTAGCTAGTCTCAACTCAAAGATGTTCTACTTGGAAATGAGCATTAAAAGTAAATGCTCTACATTTAACGGAGACAAACAAAAATGAAGCTGTGTAAAAAGTAAAGTCTGTTTAATATGTTATACTGTGCTGGAGAGTAGCTAAAAGTAGCTAACTAAAAGTGCTACTAATTCACAATTCACTCTTCATTGTGAAAGTGATGTGATTAGTTACAAGGTAGTTTGTAACGTCAGAAACACCACCGATTTCAAACCGTATTTTCGAGTCTTTAGTTCACTGCTGTTTTAAGGAGAAAATACTCTCCTTACACATGGCTAGTCTTAAAGGGTTAGTTCACCCAAAAATGAAAATTCTGTCATTAATTACTCACCCTCATATCGTTCGACACCCGTAAGACCTTTGTTCATCTTCAGAACACAAATGAAGATATTTTTGTTGAAATCCGATGGCTCAGAAAGGCCTCCATTGGCAGCAATGTCATTTCCTCTCTCAAGACCCATAAAAGGTACTAAAGACATCGTTACAAAGTCCATCTCACTACAGTGGTTTTACAATAATTTTATGAAGCGACGAGAATAGTTTTTTGTGCAAAAAACACAAACAAAAAAACGAAATAACTACTTATATAGTGATGGCCAATTTCAAAACACTGCTTCCTGATGCTTCGGAGCGTTATGAATCAGTGTGACGAATCAGCGGTTAGTAGCGCCAAAGTCACATAATTTCAGCAGTTTGATGCACGATCCGAATCATGAATTGATACGCTGATTCATAACGCTCCGAAGCTTCAGGAAGCAGTGTTTTGAAATTGTCCATCTGTCGGTATGTAGTTTTTTTGCACACAAAAACTATTCTCGTCGCTTCATAAAATGATTGTAGAACCACTGTAGTGAGATGAACTTTGTAACGACATCTTTAGTACCTTTAATGGGTCTTGAGAGAGGAAATGACATTACTGTCAATGGAGGCCTTTCTGAGCCATGGGATTTCAACAAAAATAACTTCATTTGTGTTCTGAAGATTAACAAAGGTCTAACGGGTGTCGCACGACATGAGGGTGAGTAATTAATGACAGAATTGTTGTGTTTGACATTTTTGGGGGAACTAACCCTTTAAAGCATATTAAAACACCACATAGAAATATTAACAACATTAAAAGCTTAATTTTCGCCACAGGGGGAGTTTAAAAAGTGAAGCAACCTTTTTCCAGCCTATTATCTTTAACTAAAACTAAAACAATTTTTGTCAATTGAAAAAGCGAAAATAGAATAGCATTAGTGTAATTTTAATAGGGATGCGCCAGACTAAAGATTTTTCTAGTCGACTAGTCACACATTTACAACATTTACGGGTGGCATCAGAAATCGCTAACATTGTTCTATACATTGGAGAGAAATACTAAACCATTATAGTGCGCCTTTAAAATGTAATAAAGTGCTCAAGCGTGCTGCATAAAGCTTGCTACTGCACACTGGCAAAAGTAAAGATTGTGAATGTGTCGGGGAAAAAAACGGAAAGGAGGAGACTGTCAGAACATTTTAATAATTTATTAATAAACTACTGTTTTCGGAGTTGGCAGCAAAGATGAATTTGACGACGCTGACTCAATTATCTTCGCAGTATAGTGGATGCACCCATAGAGAGAAATAAACATGTAAAAGGTTTTGCAGTAAGCACGGAACTAATTTACATTTGTATCATTAGATATTTGAGTTAAGTTGAAACCAAATACTAACGTTTAAAAGTTTAGTATGGCAATTTCTCTCAAAAAAATCTTGGCACGCAATGAATTCTGGGGTAGGCAAGGCCTCAAAGGATCCATCTGTGGTATCCTTCAATGAAGGATGCATTTGAAGGAGCCTTCGAATTGGGACAGCCTTCGCTTTGCCCCAGTGACGCAATCAGCTTTCGAAGAATGCAGCCTCTTAATTTGGGAAGCAGCTAATGTTTGTATTTCCTGCCCGACATAATTAGCTACCACATGGACCAGCCGTGTTAATAATCTCTCCTGAGTGTCTTTGGCAATTCCTTTGGAGTTTTCAATTCCTAAGCCTCTTTAAGTTGACTATTGGGAGCATCATTGACTACAACTTCAAAACAGCCCCTCCACCACTGTGTGCACATGTATGTTGATACTACATCTATCCCTCCCGGCCATGCTTTTGTAAAAGATATAGCATCTACTCTAAAGTCTATATACTAAATAGACTAGCAATCCCACAGGCCCAATATAGGACATCTCAACATTACTGCAGAGGTGAACTTAAAGGACAACTCCTGTTCTAGAAAAATAGAAATAAACACTGTGTTTAAGTGTTACTTACATTTCTATAAAGTATTCATCAAATGAGTCATCCTTTAAGGCTAGCATTTCATTTTGTTAGCACCGGTTATCAAGCAGACACATGCAGCAAGCCCCTCCTCTTTCCATTCATCACCCAATGACGACACACAGAGACTCAAAGACTTCCTAGCAACAGTTTTGAAAGTCAGTCTGTGTGTGTGTGTAAGGCCCTGTCCCATATAGCGCCAGTCAACCAGTCTTGTGGACTTTTGCAGACATGTAAAGTCAACATTAAGCGCCATGTGGGACGGGGCTGAGGTAGAAAGCCCAACGCCATTACCCACCGGTCACAGTTCTGCTTATCATTCACCGTCTGTTTATATACAAGCAACAGTACCTGCTATGTAAACATATAATACCTAATGGAACATACCTAATATACGTCTCATAGTAGCGCCTTCTGTTCCAGAAAGCAGAGAGATGGTTAAGAGAAAGCATTTCGGTTAGGAAGGAAAGAGAGAAAGGTGGAGAAAAGCAGGGAAATGGGGAAGGGGAATGGATGGGCACATATATCATACAGTATATACAGGATATATACAGCATTTTTATATATGTGAGGCTGTTTTCACACTTGGTTTGATGGCTTTGTCCAAACCCGAGTTTAATTACATTACGTCCTCCGCCCCTCACATGATGTGGTTTGACTAGCTCAATAAGCAAAAAAGTGTGGTTCTCTTTACTTTTTGAAGTTATACAAAACAACTGTGAAGGGTCTAAACATGAATTTGATTTATTTTGGGGTCAGTCTCCCAAAATCTGAGCTTAGATTAGTTTTTTGACCAATTGGTTCATTTATTAGCAAAAAAAGGTCAGTTTTCTTCTGATTTCTTGGGGCAGTCTGACAAAAACTCTGTTTTTTTTGTTAATCATACGAATGTTATATGATGACCAGATCACTTCCCATTAATCTTATTGATAGGTTTTTGAAACCCTTCCCCAAAAATTGCCTTATTAAAGTGATGAGACAGGAAGTAAGGCTAATCTCAAAGTCAGCCATTTTATTTGTTCATCTCATATAACATTTCCTGACTGAGCACCTCAAATGGACTCGGGTCTGCACCAAATGCTCTAGAGTGAAAACCAACACACTCTCATGGCAATTTATAACTGTTTTACGTTTTGGCAAATTGCTGGCTAATTCAAATGAATTTGTGCTATCACATTTGCACGTTTTTGTACTGGTCATGCCCCATTGATGGTTAGGTTTCGGAATGAACCTTCATGCTAAACTTTTCTAAAAATCATACTTCGCACAAATTCAAACGGAATCAGCACCTCGTAAAATAGTTGTTTTCACATGAGATAGAGTTTGTGCAAAGACCTTGAAGAAAACATGGTATCAACCAGGTCAGATAACGGCCCAGCATAGTTGAGAGGAAGACAATGGGTGGGACAGGGGCCATGGGGAAAAATGCTAAAAAAAATAATAATTGAAAATCTAATAGTCCAATGGTAATGGTTCAGAGGGTGTGGTCACATTAGCTAAATTTGGGCTAAAAAGGTCCATTTTCTATTGTCAACAGTGTAGCAAAGTATGAAACACTGCTCACACAGAAGTCACTGCCAAACCAAGCAGCTTTCTGTTGATTAAAGCAGCAAATTTATGGGACCAACTTGAACCTGACGTGAAAATCTTCATGCAAAAATACGCTAAACAGAAAACGTGACCACACCTTAATGCAGATGACAATGCAAATTAATGATCCTCTAAATGCATAAATGTAAATGGATGCAGAGTTTATAAGTCACTTTCTTGTTTAACAATCTACTAAAAAAGTACTTAAAGGTGCAGTAAGGGATTTCTGAAAAACACTGTCTGAAGTGGATCGGACCACAACACACTTGTAGCCAATCAGCAGTAGAGGGCGTGTCCACTCATGATGGGGGAGTGAGCAAGAGGGAGATTTGAAGAAAGACTGGAGAAAGAGAGATGGCTGAGAGACATTACAAAAGAGAAAAGGTCAGAGGAACATCACTGGAAAAAGAAGGGTTATGATCAGGCAAAATCTTTAAGACCTGAGTTAACATTAGAAAAGCTTTCCAGCGCTGGCCTGAAAATAGACGGTATTTGTTCGCAATCATATTTTTCTGCTGATAAAGAGACATCCACTCTTGCATTGCATGTTCGTGCATTTTGGAGGTGGAGCAATAAAGGAAGGGGTGTGTTCAGAAATCGCTTACTGCACCATTAAGAAGTTGCATAAACATCCTTCCTGAAGCAATTCCAAACAATCCGAAGGGATCAAAGGAATTGGTTGGTTATATTCATGAGATTACGCCATACTCTGCTAGCATATTGCTGCTTGTCAAATCGATGAATACATATGAATAAATATATTAAAAAGTTGAGAGCAAGATGTTGGATGTACAAAAAACAAGCATTCACCTTTGCCCGTGTGGGGTCCTGGGCTTTTCATATTCTCCATAGTACGATCCTGGGTAGCCATTAGCGGGCATATGCTCATAGAACCGATTGTGTCCTCCGTTAGGTAAACTGGACATGTTGGCATTGTTTAGGTTGATGTTGGTAGACTTGGGCGACTTGTTGTAGGAGTTGTGATGATGATGGTGATGATGGTGGTGGTGGTGGCGATGATGATTTTGCTGCGCCATGGCATTTGCGCGGCCCAGGCGCCCCACAGGCTGTTCCATGTGGGCGTAATGTGGGGGCGGCTGCACCTGCAGGGGGCGCTGTGTGGCGTTCGTCTGGTGGCCGGAGCTCCTCCGGGGGTCTCCATTTATGTGGTTAACGTGGTTGCCAAAGAGTCCTCCGTTTCGCTGTGAGGAAATACTTGTTTTTGTTAGTTCAAAGAAATGCGCTATGGACGAAAATATAACGCCATATTTGAGTTTTCGCAAATGAAATAAGGGCTAAAAAAAAACAGTTCACACCAAGAACGATATTTATGAAGATAACAATATCCACACTAATGGACGATAACATTCAGTTTATTATAATAGTGTGCTGCAGTTTTGTTGTCTGCCACTTTAAATGCTCAAGGTGGATTCTGATTGGCTGTCAATGTTTTTAACATTCATCAGGTGGAAAGAATCATTCTGAAAGTGAGGCCAACGATATTGTACATCTGTGTCTTTATCGTTACAGTCATGATGTGGACTTTGCTATTCTCAGAATTAGAATGATTTTTATACTTATAGTATGATAGTTATACTTATAGTTATCGCCCTTGGTGTGAATATCCCTTAAAGGGATAGACATAAAGGCTGTGCTGACTTTCTTGCTGTCAAAAAACTCAGGAAATGTATCCCACACAACCTTTTATTAATTTGTGAAAAATTAAATATAGCGTCTTTGACCATTTATCCAACGCTACAATATATGAGATTGCCATTTTTTATGATCTCATGGAAAAAGAAGTTGGAAAGGAGGTAAAATGGCGTATGGTGTGAGTGAATTTCATGAACTGATTAAATCTGAACTGAATTTGAAATCAAGAGAAATGCAGATACAGTGGTTTACATACTGGGTTCTCTATATATGCTACTCTAAAGCTAACAGTTATTACTAACAAACCTGGTTTAACCGTCGATAATATAATTGAAAACAATTGCCAACTTGGTGAATTTATTTCTGGTCAGTGTCTTAATCTTAGACTTACAGCATATGTACTGTATGTACGTCCTCCAGGGATGGCGAATAATTCATTGCAACTCCCTTAAGGAACCGTTACTACTCAACTCAGAACTGGTAAAGTAAGACAGATCTGTTTTATAAGGAGAAAGGGGTCATAAAAGGTGAGTAATTTACCCTATAAATTTCTTCGTCCTCCTCTGGCATAAAGTCTACTAGCTCATCATCCTGCAGGTCACATGATATCGCACGGCGTATTTCTGGCCCAATGTCATGCAGCGTACGGAGGCCAGCCTGTAACCGTGACGACAAGATAGCTAAGGACCTGTTCTTCAATGGAAAGCCCTTGAACAGCAGCGACATGTTGAAAACGAGACCCTCACACACACATGCCACCAGGGGGCAGTTTACCAGACACATTGACACAAACAGGCTTGACGAGACAGTTCCAGACAGGACAAATTCATGACAGATGACAACAATCACAGTAGACAAAGAGGAAAAACACCAAAGCTCTTCTATAATTGTACACTACTACTAATACACTTACTATCCTTTACTGTGACCTTCTTAGAAGGACTGTATTAGCCACAGATGCTATTTTGAAATATTGCAAAACTTTTTTTTTGTCAACAAAACATTTTAAGTGTAAAAGCAATTCTGTTAGACTTTTTTCACACTAAAAACCTCTAAACAAAGATTATGTGTGTTAAGAAATCAAACACATTCACAGTGTTTGATTTATGAGGATGGAGACCAACAGAACGTCTTAAAACGATGATACATGAATTATAACTCTGAAGTGATGGCAAACACACACTTTGAACCACATGTAAAACAGACAGAAATACATTTACAGATCACCATCATCACACAGAGGGATCCATATTCAAGCTAGAACAACATTAGCGCATCCAGAAACAGAGAGATGCAGTTGAGGTAAAGAAGGTTTCATGCAAAGGAAATAGTTCAATTCAATCAAACTTGTTTAAAATATTCTAAATCGTACAGGGTATTCACACTGACAGTCATTTGCTTATGACTAACAACACAACCAGCTCCAAATTAGGAGCTTATTCTATAGTAAAAATGCCTACTTATGGAAATATATAATGCTATGGAACACTGAAGTTATTAAAGTGCCCCTATTATGCCATTTTAAAGGGTCCTAATTTTGTTTTGGAGGTCTCCAACAACAGGTTTAAATGCATCAAAGGTCAACATTTTTTTATATTTTCTCATAATATACATATACACCACATTTTTATTCTCAAACGACTCGATGGATGAATCAGTTTCTCTAAATCCCTCCTTTCCTTGAGCTACTCTGCTCTGATTGGCCAGATGGCTCTGTCTGTTGTGATTGGTCTACCGCATACAGCACGTGTCAGAAGCTAACAAACATTACCATAACTGAACTTCAGCTCCGTCCGGCGTCCGGAGGCTTCCTAAAGCTCAGTGTTGGTACACACTGTAAAGACTGTAACGATGGCGTAATAGGCCATAATAGGGGCACTTTAAAATCAATAAATAGTTTTCAAATAAAAACAAATCAAACCATTAGCTATGACCATTAACCGACATCAGATAACTGTGAACGTGAATGTTTTGTTCAATTATTTAAATATTAACTTTAAGTAATTTTTTTTTTTTTGGTCATTGAGGTTCAACTACCAAAAAAGTTTGGGAATACCTGGAGAACATTAAGATTATATAACACAATAATTCAACATTTCTGAGAGAGTTTGCGAGCGAATGTAATTTCTGTTAGTGTGAACACACCTCAAGGCCAAAACTAATGAATTCACAATGTAAGGTGGAAAATACCAATTTGCCACTTATTGATACAATGAAGAAAAGTTGATCTCCAAAATACACACATACCTGCAGGGCGATGGCCGTGTTGTTCTGTGCTGGGTGAACGCCCACCAGGCCTTCCTCTTTGCGTTTCTTGAATTTCCTAAAGTAGTCCTGTATCAGGAAAGTGGCATAGAACTTCCCCACCGTTACCTCATCATCTGAGTGAACAGACCACACACACGGCTACGGTGTCAGCAAGTAGCTTCAACGCACGCATACACACCTCCACGTGTGTATTGACGCCAAGAGATGCTTTGTGTTATTCTAACTACATAGTCATTGAAAAACAGCTACAATCTGTGAATTAATTCAGAATTGTCTGGATTTCTACACAAATGGCTCCTAAAATGTGACTTAAGTCTAGATAATAAACACAGATATGTTGCTGTAGTAACATATGCTGTAGATCACAAGACCCCAACTGTAGTTATTTTGAAGATCACTCCAAGCTCTTTTAGTAGGGTCACCTTTAGAGTATATACAGTACACTACTGTTATTTCAAGGCTGCATTTATTTGATAAGAATACAGCAAAACTGTAATACTGTGAAATATTAATACAACTTAAAATAACCGTTTTCTATTTAAATATATTTTAAAATGTTAATTTATTCCTGTGATGCAAAGCTGAATTATACTCCAGTCTTAAGTGTCACACGATTCTTCAGAAATCATTTTAATATGCTGATTTGTTGCTCAAGAAACTTATTATTTAACATTAATATTTTTGTGGAAACTGTCATACATTTTCCCCCAGGATTTTTAATGAATAGAAAGTTCAAAATAATAAATAAATAAAAATCTTTTGGCACATTATAAATGTCTTTATTGACATTTTTTATATATATAAATTTGATGAATAAAAGTATTAATTTCTTTCAAAATAAAAAAATCTTACTGACCCCAAGCTTTTTTTTCTTACTGACCCCATCAGTTTTACGATAATCTTTTTTTTTTTATAATAAAATGTTTCCAAATGGCACTTGAAAAATTGTCTAGATTGCATTTTAAAGCCATTCATGCAAGAAATATAGATAATTACAATGAATAATGATTAGATTTACAAACGTTTATACACAACTGCAATATAAAAGCAAATCAAAAGTCAAAATAAATTAATCTAAGACAAGTTCCTATGTATTTCCTGTTGAAAAATCCAATTTAAGCGGGTAGTTATGTTTTGAAACAAAGTAACTGGATTCTAGCTGGTTTAAGCTAGTCAAGACCCTCCTGGACCAGCAGCAAACCAGATGCTAGCTGATCAAACAGCTAATAACCAACTTGGACCAGCTAGAAACCAGCTATCTTATTCCAAACATAGCTACCAGCTTAATGCGATGTGGGTAGGATAATATTTCGTTTTCATGGTTTAGCACCCATCAGACATCTGTAAACATATTAGTATTAGCACATTAGCATTAGCATAGCAACTGTGAGAGAGATTACTGGATGTTGGGGGGAGGGGTGCAAGAACTGCATCAGCTAAGCCATCTAACTAAATGGGTTAAATCTTACTAAAATCTAGTCTTATGTGTGCTTACATTCTACTGGAAACATGCAAGCAAGCAGCACTGAGCAATATGTATTAGCACATTAGCATTGCATTTCTGTGGGTGCGTTTGTGCATGTCTAATATAGCCTACTGTTTTGACATATGTATTTTGATCCTCTATGTGTATATAAAGTTGTGTTCATGTATGAGTAAGTGTGAGCGTGAGAATCATTCTGAAGCAGGGGTCTGTGTCACTTTTTTAAACAAGCACGTTGGGGACATATCAGGATAGAAGAGGCAACATTAGTTCCATGCCACCACCCTAAAACAGAATTGCTTCAGAATATTCTGAAGATATTGAACTTTTACATGAACAGATAAGACAGTTAATGAGGAACGGAAGCTGTGGAAAAGCTCAAGCAGATACAAAAGAGAGCGACAGCATAGAAAACAGAGAGAAACAGACATTTTTAGAAGGACACAGCATGCCTGAGTTGCCATGCAAGCCCAAAGCTCAACACATAAACACACACACACAAGCACACACCTCCTTCAAAACTTCCAACCATATACTCATACACACAAACACACATCATTGAGGTTCCAGTGTGGACGCAGTGAAAGTACTGAGCAGGAGAGGAAAGCATTTGCGACATATACGGAACAGAACAAACATTGCAGAGACCCGACCAGGAGAAACTGGGAAAAAGCTAGTGCGACGACTGATGTGTGTGTATGATGAAAATGTACAGTATGTGTGCATATGCTACATGTGGGAAAATTCATATGTTCGAAAACAATATTTTGTTCTTTTCTAAATGGGTGATTTAGGTTTAGTTAAATGATGCAGAAGTAAGTGCTGTTGTGTATGTGTATTCCATTAGCAGCGACAAGCTCTGAGATTTATAACTGACCACCAGCAGGGGGCACCACTTGATCCAGAAGTTTCATGCTTGTTCTCTTCCAGATCTTCTTAATCACGGCTCGGAGCTCTTCATTCGCCTGCTCTAGGTTACCTGGGTCAAAGCACACACCAAGTTATCAACACAACTATAAAAGATTGTTTCTACTCACTACCATAAACTAGGGCTGGACAATATTGGTAATAGGCAAATTTTCTATATTTTGATTGCTATAGAACTATATACCTGTAGTTTGACTGTGTTAGCTCTGAAACTGGCTTTAAAATGGTAATTAGCTGAACCATGATTTTCATGAGACAGAAATATGAATGTTTAATACAAGAAATATAGTAAAACTCTTTTCCACAGTCTGTTTCACTAAATGAATGCAAAAAAAAAAAAAAAACCAATATACAGTTGGGATCAGTTTTTTTATTAATTTAAAATTTTTATTTAGCAAGGATGAATAATTAACAACATTTATAACAACATTTATAATGTTATATAATATTTATATTTTAAACAAAATGCTGTTCTTTAGAATTTCTATTCATCAAATAACCCTGAAAAAAATTATCAAAAATATTACGCTGCGTAACTGTTTTCAACATTGATAATAATCAGAAATGTTTCTTGACCAGGAAATTAATGAGTAGTGATGCTGAAAATTACATTTTAAAATATAGAAAACAGTATTTTAACGATTGGCTATCTATCTAAATCATGCAAGCAAAGTGCTAAATAGTGTTAACAACATGCTAATCATGCTACCAATGTGCTAAATCATGCTAGCAACATGCTTTGTGCTGATTGCAACATGATAAATAATGCTATCAATCGTTTAGGAGGCTGTGTCCTCCGGAGGTCGCATTTGAAGGCTGCATACGTCATCAAGGATGTCTTATTTAAGAAAAATAATATTCCTTGTGAGGTGTAAAGTACTGTAATTTATTTCTTACTTTGCAAACTAACGGTTACTTTTCTTAAACCACGAACCCTGAGGACGTAGGCTATGCAGCCTTCAAATGCAACCTCCGGAGGATGCGGCCTTTGAAATGAGACGCAGCTATTGTGTTATAATGTGCTAACAATGTGTTAATACATGCTAGCAAAAATGCTTAACATGCTAGCAATGTGTTAAAACAGGCAAATTCATGCTAGCATGTGCTAAAAAATGCTAATTCAGGCTAGCATTATGCTAATTCAAGCTGGCATCATGTTAAAATCTACCTAAGTTCCGCAAAGAATTCCCGTACCTTCCGTTTTGATCTTCAATGCAGTTCTCACGAGAGCGAAAAGTGTAGCGTTAAACATGACAGTGCCATCACTGTTTAGGGGCATGTTCATAGCCACCAGTCTCTGGAATTGAGAAAGAATGACAGAAAGAGATGGTGGGTTGAGTGTGCTTGCAAATGATTTAACAGATTATTAATAAATGCGTATGTCTTACCTTGCAAGCGACTCTATGAGGACAGAGTTTTCCAAATCCAAGAGGAGGCTGAATCCGCCGTAACAGCGTGACTACATCGAGATGCTTTATTCTACCTCTGTGATAAAAAGAGAGAAACATTGACTGAAAAATCCCATTTGCTCTTCATTTCATTACTATGATGGACAAGCAACTGGCATATTGTGATATTCCTTCCTACAGGTACATTCAAAAACACATTCACATATCCTTACTTGGCCTCTGGATCATACTCTGAC
The DNA here is from genome assembly GCA_023029165.1 of Gobiocypris rarus. Taxonomy (NCBI): domain Eukaryota; kingdom Metazoa; phylum Chordata; class Actinopteri; order Cypriniformes; family Gobionidae; genus Gobiocypris; species Gobiocypris rarus. The sequence goes on along the minus strand of CM040931.1, from coordinate 7,229,073 downwards.
CAAATCCTCTTAAATTCATCAAGATGATGTGGCCCCAGAATAGACCAATCACGGGTCAGATAGTCAAAGTTGTCCATGATGACAGCCACAAACAGGTTAATGATCTAAAACAAGATATCATTCAATTTGATTCACATGAACATGAACTTTTGGGAACAAAATTGTTTATAATTCTCCCTAGAAGTCCTAAACTTCTATAAACTCAGAATTCTAAGAAAACTCAGAAGTGTGAGATATAAACTTGTAAAATTATAAGATAAAAAGTCGCAATGCCATTTTTTATTTATTTCATTTTTTTGCCCTACCAAAACATGTGAATTGTGAAAAAATTAAATTGTGAGATGTAAACTCGCAATTCTGATGAAAAAGGCGTGTTTTAAACGTGCAATTAGGAGTTTAAAACTATAAATGCTATAAACGCAATTACCTTTTTTTCTTTATTCTGTGGAGAAAACAAGCGTCCAAACCAAATAATGCCTTTAATAAATTCTAAAAATGCTTGAAAGAGCACATGTAATATTATAAATAATATTATTAAATCAAAAGGAAGTTGTTAGTGTGTGTGCGTGTGTGTGTGTGTCCTTGTTTATATTACATTGTGGGGACCAAATGTCCAAATAAGGATAGTAAAACCTGAGATCACCTACATTGTGGGGACCAGCCAGCGGTCCCCACTTTTCAAAAGGCTTATAAATCACACAGGATGAGTTTTTTTGAGAAAGTAAAAATGCAGAATCTTTCCTGTGATGGGTAGGTTTAGGAGCAGGGGCAGTGTAGGGGGACAGAATGTACAGTTTGTACAGTATAAAAACCATTACGCCTATGGAAAGTCCCCACAAAGATAGTGAACCAGACGTGTGTGTGTGTGTGTGTGTGTGTGTGTGTGTGTGTGTGTGTGTGTGTGTGTGTGTGTGTGTGTGTGTGTGTGTGTGTCTGTGTGTGTGTGTGCGTCTGTGTGTGTGTGTGTCTGTGTGTGTGTGTCTGTGTGTGTGTGTGTACCAGAAAGGCGCAGAGCATGTAGAAAGTGATGAAATAGATGATGGCAAAGCTGCTCCCGCAGGTCATTTCTTCTCCAGGGTTATAGTCTGACTCCGGGTCACACAGCTTCCCTGGCATACATGCCAACATGATCTCCTGCCAGGCTTCCCCTGTTGCACATCTACAACCCAAAACACCCAAACAATGACTTCTCTCAAATGTAAACTCACAAATGAAAGAACACAGATGCAGCCGGATCATTTCCATAATGACCAATGCAATCTTCGAGTTAGCGTCTGGTTTAAGACGTGTTATTTTGGGGCGGTAAATAATGCCAAGCGCAAACCTTTGTAAATCCACGCATGATTCATTTAAATACTCTCCTCTCATTAATTTTGCATCTCAAAGGAAAACAAATTTTTCACTGCGTGTCTTTGGTAAATCCTGACAGTAGATTATTAACGCCAAAAGAGGGTTTGCGCTGGTGCAAGCTGTTAGTAAATCTGGCCCTTAAACTCCTAGATGAACTGACAGCCTAAAATAAAGAGACAAGTGCAATGGCATCTTCATAAAGATTTAAAGCTTTAACATCTTCACCGTGGCGTTCACTGACCTGAAGAGCAGAAGCACAGCCTGCGGGAACGTCTGAAAGTTGTTGTTCCTGTTGATTTGTGTGTGGTCCACCATGGCGATTTTCCCAAACACCTGAAAGATGAAGTGAGTTCGCCCGATGGTAAGCCAAGTTGAACTGTGCTCTACTAAAAGGCGAAGTGTGTAATTCGTACACTTAATGTGGGTGATTTGTATTTAGACCTGTCATCAAATACACTTACCGAAATGCTATTTAGCAAAATTATCACAATGAAATCAAAGCTGACAATTCCTATTTTTTAATGCAATATTGCAGTATTTATTGTAATGATTTATCCGTGCACATCATACTTAATTGTTTTTAAATTCATGTGCCTCTTAATCTTTAATCAAAGTAACTTCCCCTCCCTCTTGCAGTGACACGTCATCTTCGACATGTTTACTGAAGCGAGGGCGGGGCAACCTGTCACTCACATGAGATCAACCAATGGCAAACCACAATCATTCAACCATCCATTCAATTCACCATGGACAAAATCAATGAAACTAACCTGCATGCCAATGACAGCGTAGATGAAGAAGAGCATGGCTATCAGCAAAGCGACATATGGAAGGGCCTGAGAAAAGAGCATAACATATATATTTATTATTATGGCAAATTGACCCTAAACAGAAACTATGGGACCTATTTTAACGATCTAAGCGCATGGTCTGAAGTGCATGGCGCAGGTGCACTTAGGGCATTACCGAATCCACTTTTGCTAGTGTAACAACAGAAAAAACTGTCGGCGCCAGATATCTTAATGAGTCATGGGTGTGTTTAGGCGTAACGTGCAATAAACCAATCAGAATCTCCCATTCCCTTTAAAAGCCAGTTGTGCTTGCACCATGGCGGATTCGCTATTGGCGGAATTTGCGAGTGCATTGCGCCGGGTGTATGATAGGGCCCTATTACTGTAAAGGAGTCACCTTTCTAATAAAGTGCATGACTGTTTTGTGATAAAACAAAGGAGAAAAACACCAAGAACATCTATATAATTGGGTTTTCATGATGTTCTTCTGACCTGGAAGGACTTGATGAAGGTCCAGAGGAGGGTTCGAATGCCCTCCCCTCTGCTCAGCAGCTTGACCAATCGCATCACTCGGAAAAGACGGAAGAAGGTAATGGAAATGCGAGCACTGTCCTCTGTGTTCTGTGGGGGCGGAGTAAGCATTAGTGAACCAATCAAGGAAAAGCGATTACGCAGGGCATCAGGCTGTATTAAGGCAGTCTGACCAACAGAGGGCAGCAGAATATAGTTTTAAACTTTTTGATGGCTCATTTAGAGCCAAAATTTTGATTTTAGGATTCGAAACTAAATGTAATTATTTAGAACATCAATGCTTAATAAAAGAACATAATTTAGACTGGTTTGACTGATACAGAAACACTACCTGAGACCCTGTGTTTCATACATCCTAGAGAAGAAAGGAAGGGGGTAGAGGGGGGCATGCTGGATAAAAAAACCTTGCCATACTTGACTGCACGCATCAGCACAAGCATGGCTCTTTTGACCCATAGTTACTTCATGCCAACTTACAGTGGGCCCCCAAAACTCATGGGTGAAAGGTCAGTTTGAGGTCACAACCTTACCTGACCTGATTCCGACCTAACCTGACCTGACTTCAGGGGCCCCTTAACCATGCAGCAGTGTCAGCGCTACAAACGTGAGGGGCCGACGACCCCACACACACACACTCACACACGCACACACAGTTCGTCACGTTTGGGTGACACTCCCCCTAATAGACAAAATAGTCAAAGGATGTAAAACCAAAGCAAAACAAACGTAGATATAAACGCAAAGAAACAACAAATTGAAGTTGGGGTGGGTTAAGATGAGAGGTAACAATGTTTAATCAAAAGACAGAACTCAACCAGAACTCAAACGGAAACCTGAAAAGGAATGCAGACTGTAAAATTGGGCAAAAAGCCCAAGAGGGGCAGAAATTCTTACCCCCGCCTCATCCACCTGAGGTGCCTCTGTGGGCTTTAAAATCAAAGACCTGAATTAATCACTCACACATAATGTTTGCACAGCCACTTACGCTTCAAAACGCATTCACAGACACTCGTAATATCAAACTCTATAACAACATTTCTAACCGATAGATATCAGGACAGCAAACTGGCTCAAACGACCTCAAGAATAGACAATCCTCTATTCAAAACTGCTTAAAAGGACTGAAAAATGACCAGTGACCAGAGACAAACAGGACTAGATTCACATAAGGGGCTTAATGTAACACGAAGGTCCATCATGTGACCTTATTTCTATCCCGCGGATTACATAAGCAGCTGCAGACAGCATTGCAGACGACATACAATACATCACACACATACAAATTAACAGGACAGTGACGGATTAGCGCACACTTATGCAACTATTATAAATTTGTAAACAAGAGCGTATCCAAAAAAAAAAAAAACACTAAGCAAAAGCCAAAGACACAAGTATAACAAATCCATAATTCCACATTATGGAATACACATTCCTCTATATTCAAATACATTGACAGTGTCAACATTGTGATACAAATGGTATGTGTATTTTTGTTAATTATTAAAAAATATTATTTGTAAAAAGATTTTCACTGAAAGTATAAGCATAGCTTAGTGTGACACTAACACTAACTAGCTAACTAAGTTTTGTAATAAGTTTATCGGAGAGTAGGTAAAATGTCATCATCTTTTTACTAGACACATATGTCCACCAATGTCCACTATTAATTTATTTTTGCAAAGGCAAAACAACTTTTAATATAGCTTCCCTATTGCAAAGATAAACATGCTATACAAAATATACTCCGTCCACACATTTGGTTTTGAGACCAGATCAGTACTTGACTGATCTAATAAAAATCAAACACCACATTCATCAACATCAAAACACTCACACAGTGAGAAGAAAATTCAGCATGTAATCCGAAAAAAAAAAAGATGAATCCTTCATCTGTGCAGAAAGAACAGACTCCAGACAGATATGGCTTCACTCATACAGCCTGACATCCCTCATCATAAACTTTTTACATTTGCATGAAAAGCAGAAATTATAAGATGCAGTTGCTGGCTGTAGCATTTGATGGTGCATCATGCGTTAAGCAGTCAGGCATGTGCACACACGCTTAGACACATACAATGTCTTTCTCTCCATAACAGCAACACAAGCCTTGAAGAACTTCAGTGTACCAGTAGCACCGCAGCGCCTCCATGCATGTGCCCTGCAAAAGAGTCACCACCCGAGGGCGCTCTAACAGTCCAATGCAAGAGAAGAGAGAGAGAGAGAATAAGAAGGAAAGCTGAAAGGAGGAAGACAAAAGGAAGAAAAACAAGAAGCAGAGATGAGAAAGAAAGGGAAAACGGTGGAGGAAAAAATGAAGGAAAGAAATATAGCAGAAAAGTGAAATGAAAGAAAGAAAAAAAGAGGCAATGAGGGGAAGAAAGTAGAAGGGGTTTGAAGGAAGGAAGGAAGGAAGCAGAAAGGAAAACAAGAAATGAAGGAAGGGAAAGTAGAAATTAGATAGGAAGAAAGGAGAGAGAGCAGGACGGAAGAAAAAGCAGAAAGAAAAACGATAGGAAGGAAGGAGAGAAAGAGCATGCAGGAAACAAGAAATTAGGAAGGAAATCAGAAATGAGAGAGCAGAAAGAAAAACATGGAGGGAGGGAGGGAGGGAGGGAGGGAGGAGGAAGGAAGGAAGGAAGGAAGGAAGGAAGGAAGGAAGGGAGGGAGGAAGGGAGGAAGGAAGGGAGGGAGGGAGGGAGGAGGGAGGAAGGAAGGAAGGAAGGAAGGAAGGAAGGAAGGAAGGAAGGAAGGAAGGAAGGAAGGAAAAGGAAGGAAGGAAGGAAGGAAGGAAGGAAGGAAGGAAGGAAGGAAGGAAGGAAGGAAGGAAGGAAGGAAGGAAGGAAGGAAGGAAGGAAGGAAGGAAGGAAGGAAGGAAGGAAGGAAGGAAGGGAGGAAGGAAGGAAGGAAGCAAGGAAGCAAGGAATAAAGGAAGGAAGGAAAGAAGTTAGGAGACAGAAGATAAGGAGGAAGGACGTCAGCACTAAGCAGTGATGGAGGTCATGCAGCCTGTCTGACGTCTACACACCTGCTCTACTCAAGAGCTCACTGAAGGAAGACAGAACAGAGAGACAGACAGTCACTCAGCAGACAGACACACTACAGATATCACTGCATTAACACTGTTAGAGGGCACATAAGGAGCCTGTGCTGCCCTTCAGACGTGTGTGAGGGAACAGAACTCAACAGCCGGATCCGACAGACCAACCAAGAGCTCCCCTCTAAGCAAAAATACATTCATAATTACAGATTCATTTATTATCAGACCAGTTGATGTATATATTAAAAATATTTTAATTATTAGTCGAAGTCGATTAGTAGAGCATGACCTTTTGTGATAAACTTCATAAAAATACTTTGCGATGTTTTATTATGAGATGGGATTATTCATCAATTTCCACAAAACAACAATGTTGTAACTGTTTTATTATTATTCTTTTTAAATACATTAACTTTGGATAAAACTGTCTCATAACTGGTTGGTTGGGTATGTAATTTATGAAAATGTTCATTATTTTATTAATATAATAATAATATATTTTTATAATGTATAATAATATGTAATACTTATTATGTTAATATAATAATAAGTAATGTTTATTAAACAAAAAATAAATGTTTAAATATTAAATAAATAGATTCACTAGTTTAAGGCTTTAAAAATGTTTAAAAACGGGAAAGATCCTGTTGAGCTCCATTCATATGATTCTACCTGACGAACATCTCTGTAATACACTGATGGTGTATTATTAGCTCGCTAGTGATTGGACGCTCAGCTTGAATATTGTAATCACTCGTTATTTAAATCAGCTCTGAGCTCCAGGGCCATTCTGTCTGGAGGTGAACAAGAGGTACTGAAAGAGAGGAAGTGCAAACTTCAAACGGACTACACCGCCTGGGCACTGACCGGAGGAGAATGGAGCGGGTGCCCGAGCGCCATCTGCAGAAAACGAAGCTAATGTTAGCAGGACATATCCCAGCATGCAACAGGGGATGGGCAAACCAGTCACTCCAACCACTGCAAGATTGGGTGAAAGTCACACATGCCCCCGAGTGGGGATGAACGTGTATAGATACAGTATGAGCATGACAGATCAGACAGCATCTGTACCTGCTGTCTTTGATCTAATGCTTTATATCTATAATTGCAGAAATTCAGCAAGCCTGGAAGCCACTAAAAACAATGAGTGATAAAATGAGTTTCACAAGGCCTTTAATTATATAATCATTTGATAAACAGACAAAAAAAAGTGTTCACCCAAAACGAACAATTCTAATATTATTTAAATCACTCTCATGTTGTTTCAAACCGGATTGATTTTTGCAATATCATGAAGGTGAAAGACAACTGGGACTTGTATAATGAAGTGAATTTCAACTGATTGTTCATTGAAATTCTTGAATCCCCAGTGTGTTAATTGGAGAAGTGGCAAACTCTGATTCATTAATAAAACATTCTTGTGAGTTGAATCTTTTCAGTTCACCAACCGGTCTGAATGATTCATTCACAAAATAAATGTATCAGTTCTCGAGCTCAAATCACTGACTCAAAGATCCAGTTGCGATGATAAATAGGGGAATAATTCCCTGCATATAAAAATGTTTCCAGGGGCCTATACCATGAAGCTGGTTTAGCCAGATATGTTTAAGCTTAGTTTGTGCCAATCCTGGGTTTTAGGTACCATTAAAGTGGCTTGGCTTTTAGCAGTGTTCATCGCCATAGTAACTTACGCTTCACGGCTAACCTGCTCCAGGCCAGGTTATGGTCTGGATAAGAGGTCTCAAACTGAAATTGGACCAAATCGACACACCTCTGATGCAAATAAGTAAAAAAAAAGACTATATAAAGACTCTAATAAAGACTAAAGCGTCTGGCTTTTAACAATGCTTATTTATAAGTATAATAATTTTGAATGATTTAGATATCATTTATGTAATTATTATACCCTTAATCAATTCCACATGCATCATTTTAGTTAATCAATCATTAATAGGCACTTAGATAAAATTAATATAAATAGCCTATATAAAGGTCATACAAATAAGCTTTAAAATCAATAAATAAAGCTATAAAAATGACTATGTGAGCTTCAATGTTCAATTCTCTCTCTATATCAACTAATCTAACTTTATAACTTCTACTTCTTTAAGTTGTCCTCTTTCATAGACAGCTCTTTTCTTCTTGCTGTGTAAATTTGTTTAAATATTAATATTCAATCATGTAATATTCCGCAGAAGAGAGAAGTGAATCTCAGTTCCACTGATCCACAGCATGTGATTGGCTGTTCACTACTGATGTCACAGCTAAACTCTTAATCTCAGGATCAAAGCCTGAGGAGTTGACAGAGAAAGCTGATGATCAGCATCATGGGATCAACAAAGCCTGAATAGATTGGTTTGGTTTTGTCAACGCGAAACTAATCCTGTAACCCTGAGTTTGTTAAACTACCATCATGGTACAGGCCCCTGAGCTATTGTATGATGTCCAGAAGACTATAAAATAAAATACCTAAATGCCTGTTCACACCAAGAATGATAACTACAGTGATTACTATATTAGCTTCAACATCAATGTACAATATCGTTCTATTTACTATAAGAGTGCACTGCCACTTCAAACGCTTAAGCTTTTTAAGCAGGATGGATTCTGATATGCTGATTGGCTGTCAATATTTATCATCAATTATCAGCCGGAATTTTTTTTTTTTCTGAGAGTGATTCCAGTGACATTGTTTCTCAGGGCTGATATCATTATAGTTCTGGTGTAGATTCTGCTATCATTTTATATTTAGAACCATATCTTTATTATTAATGTTAGTTATCCTTGGTGTGAACGTGGGGACATGCTACTGTAATTGCATGGAAAAAGAGGGAGCCGTTCATTATTGAAGAAAAAGAGGTTGTACAGGTGAGTAAATGATGGTGATTTTCATTTTTGGGTGAACTATCTCTTCTGAAACAGATCTAGTCAGATAGGCTTGATAGAAGACCTTGTGAAACCTCTTAATAGTTTTATCACCACTGAAACGCACAAACACAGCAGAAAACAAAGATATAGAGGAAAACAGACAGACAAAAAACAAAAACACAGAAACATACAAAGACAAGACAGGCACTCTCTTATTCTCTCTCACACAAACATCCACAAACTCTCATAGACACATTCACATTCATACTATAGGACACAACGTACAGAGACTTGATGCACAACACATCCAATGAAAATGGCCACAATACAAACACCTATAGGGACGCATACAATACACATATATACATTTATATATGGACGCTGGGACATGAGAAACTCCAGAGAAATAGCACTGTAGCTCAGACAGCAGAGTGACAGTCGTGTGTGAGGAGACATAAAACTATACATCTAAATAGCTACATAAGTGTGTGTATTCTCTACATTACATATCTGAAACTAGACAGTGATTGTGAGATACAGGATTTTATAGCACCACCAAAGAGATCACACACTGAAACTCCACCATTGCTCTTAAAGGAGCACCATCACTTTCCGGCACCACCCTCTTCATGTCCAGCACTTAACAACATTTCAAGAATTTATATAACAACTAGGTAAAATTACATTTAATATATTATTTTAAATAAAATAAAAAATATTGGATGGAAAAACTTGCACCTAATCAGGGCCTAAAATGAACACTCGCCAAGCACCAAATGTGAGTAAATATTGGCGTTGGCGAGAATATGAAACTTGTCACTTGCAAGTTGGTCAGTAACATTTTTATGAATTCTAACAATGCATGAATGTGAACAAACGTGGACGCTCATGACAGTTGACGTGCCAGTGCTGCATCGTCACAAAAGTTTAAACCTTGACATCTTTGAAGAAGACTCAAAAGGGAGCTCATTGTTACTCACGCACTTTGTGAAAAGTTTTGAGTGCGCAAACCGAAAGCCTGCGCGAATACTAAACGGAGTTCTCTTTCACATATTCTTTCACTTAAGGAGGACAAATTCACACAAAATTAAAATAGCAAGTATCTTAGAAAACATAGTTGGTTATGTCTTAAGTGAACGTAAAAAGTTACGTATCAGTATAATTACATCCGTGCATTCGCTCTTAAAGTGACAGCAGTCTAATATTTCTACTGCTGTCTGTGTTTTTAAAGGAACACTCCACCGTTTTTAGAAATAGGGCTTATTCAACATCTTTCCTACATTTAGATGTGGACAAATGCATTTTTGTCTCAGTGCATGCATTGTTTTAGTTTGGCAGCGTCGCAGCTTAGCTTAGCATAATGAATGGAATCCTATGTTGCCAGCTAGCATGTCCTGAGTAAAAGTGATAAAAAATAAATAAAAAAACATTAACTTGGGGCTATCTTATGGGGATATCACGCAGAGATATCTCTGTGCCCAAGTAGCAGTGCTTCGCCTGTGCTTCCCCATAATATAGTCCCAAGTCAATATTTGCCTAGGAAATCACCTAGTCTTAATCTGCATCGCTATTTATATACTCGCTGTGAATACGCAGGCCACAAGAAGTAATTAGGTGGGTTTTTTGTGTTTTTTTGGATCACTTTTACTCGGGACATGCTAGCTGGCAACATAGGAATCCATTCATTAAGCTAAGCTAAGATAGCCGCGACCCTGCCAAACTAAAACAATACATGCAATGAGACAAAAATGCATTTGACCACATATCTATATGTAAGAAAGATCTTGAATAAGCCCTATTTCTAAAAATGGTGGAGTGTTCCTTTAATGTAAAAAAATCAGTATGGCCGTTACATTTTCGGATGTCACTTAAGTCACCAGCCATTGGCGACCCACTTAATCTTGCAAATACCTGAAATAAAGTTTAAGTTAAAGTTTTAAAATGACTAAAATAAAATGAAAACTGACCATACAAAAATAAAAGGCAATTCAAAATATGAATAAACACTATAAAATTATAAAAATACTATAACAACACTGATAATAATATAAAATGTTTTAGTAATATAAAACTCTTTCACTTACATTTATACAAGCAGATAAGGCTGAACATTTTAAGTGTGATGCCAAAAAGTGGTGGTCTGTTCCTTTAACAAGTCATCAAACTTCCTGCCCACAAAAACTAATCATTGATGCTGATTTTGCTTGTAATCAGTAAAGCCAAGGCGGTGAGAGCTTTAATTCATTACACAAAATCAGCAAAGCACAAATACATTCTTTTTTTCTGAACTGATATTGATGACTCTTAAACTCTTAAACCAGAACAACATTGGCAAAATTTTGACGAGGACATTTTTTTGTCCTCAGCACGTCAAGGAATAGTCATTTTGAAGCAGAACGTAAGCAAACAGGAGATTACATCTTGCCATACTTGCCTCTAAAAGTTTCTATGGAGACAGAATGGAAGAACAAGCGTTAGACAAACCAGCTGATGGATTTCTGCAGTTCTTGCTGCATTTACACATTTGGATGCGAGACAACGGATTTATGGTTCACACAAATACAGAACAAGAAGCTAAGTAAGAGATATCGGTAGTTTTCTCAACAGCAGAGTCTCCAAGGTTCACATGAAGCTGCTTTATTTCAGATAAGCAGGGGAAATAGAAGGAGTGACTGTTAATGTTATTAAGGTTAGCTAAATGACCTCATTTCACATCACAAATAACACAAGACAACATATAGTGAAACCTCGCAAAAAACATCAGTGCCATTACAAGAAATTATTGCCTAGTATAAACAGATATAATATAAATCTATTATAAATTTTTAATCATAAACTATTGTATATATATATATTTAAATATAAATAATAATTTTAATTATATTTTAATAATTTAATAATAATAGTAATGTAATAATAAATAGAATTTTATTTTAAATTGTAGTGATATTTCACACATACATATACCTAGAAATATATACACACTGATCTGGCATAACATTATGACCACCTTCTTAATTTTGTGTTGGTGCCCCATTTGCTGACCCCCTAACCCCCGCCCTGACCCGTCGAGGCATGGACTCGTGACGACCTCTGAAGGCATCTCGCACCAAGATGTTGGCAGCAGATCCTTTAAGTTCTGTAAGTTGTGAGGTGGGGCCTCCATCCTGGTGCCATGTGTTCCCCAGGTAAGCGATGCACATGCACCTGGCCATCCATGTGTAAAAGAAAACAGATCCAACAGGCCACCTTCTTCCTTTGCTCCGTGGTCCTGTTCTGATGCTCACGTGTCCACTGTTGGCACTTTCGGTGGTGGACAGGGGTCAGCATGGGCACCCTGACTGGTCTGCGGCTATGCAGCCCCATACACAACAAACTGAGATGCACTGTGTATTCTGACACCTTTCTATCAGAACCAGCATTAACTTCTTGAGCAATTTGAGCTACAGTAGCTCGTCTGTTTGATCGGACCACATGGGCCAGCCTTCACTCCCCACGTGCATCAATGAGCCTTGGCCGCCCATGACCCTGTCACCGGTTCACCACTGTTCCTTCCTTGGAGCACTTTTGATAGATACTGACCACTGCAGACTGGGAACACCCCACAAGAGCTGCAGTTTTGGGAGTTACTCTAACCTTGTCATCACAATTTGGCCCTTGTCAAACTCACTCAAATCCTTACACTTGCCCATTTTTCCTGCTTCTAACACATCAACTTTGAGGACAAAATGTTCACTTGCTGCCTAATATATCCCACCCACTAACAGGTGCCGTGATGAAGAGATCATCACTGTTATTCACATCACCTCATAATGTTATGCCTGATCGATGTAAATATATATAGTAAATATATATATAAATAAATGTATACACATATGCATTTCAAATAAAATGAATATATCTTTTGTACAATAAACAATTTTTGTAACTGTGTTGGGTAACACTTGATGTCCAAATCTGGGTTCTAAGACACATATTAAAGATATTATTGTGGATAAAATAAGTGTTGGGCACTAGACATGCTTATCTTGCAAGGCTTCTACACTTGGAAAGGTGACAAACGGTTGTACTTACGTTGACTTCAGTGATAGCAATATCTACGACGCTACCGACAACAATTAAGGCGTCAAACGTGTTCCATGCGTCAGTGAAATAATGCTGTTAATAAAAGACACACCACACACAAGGAAGAGGGGGAAAGAAAGAAACGAATGGAACAGAGTGAGGGAGGAAAAAGAAGGTGGGAGGACACACAGAAAGAAATACAGATGTTAGATCTCAGCAGTAAAAGAGCAAGTTGTCAGTTGAAAAGTATAGTAGCTCACCCTGAGCTGAAATCTGAGCCTGTCTGAAGTAAGGGGTTGAGCGGATATACAGTAAGAGGGCACACACAGGGCCGAGAACGGTGCTGTACTTACATCAATCTCACTGAGCACTATGTCTACAATGCTGCCGATCACAACCAAAGCGTCAAAGACGTTCCAGGCGTCCCCAAAATACCCCTGAGTGATGCGAAGGGGTGGACGGCCAGGAATATACATATGTGTGATTAGCTGTTAGTTGCAGTACACATCCGATTATGCAGAAATTCTTAATTTAAAAAACTTATCAGCTTATTTAAAAGTATCAATCAACATCCAAACCAAGTACACATATTTGGGCCAAAACATTAGATTTATGTGCCTGAATTGCATATAAAAATATTCCATCCAATAGGGTTACACATTTTTAGTGCCCCTATTATGCTATTTTAAAGGTTCCTAATTTTGTCTCCAACAATAGGTTTACATAAATCCAAGGTCAAAAACTGTTTAATTTTCTCATAATATCCACTGCAGCGTCACCTCTTCTCTCAGTGTCTGAAGCGGTTTGATAAGGGATTCAGTCTCTTTAAACCCCTCTTTTCCGAGAGCTTTCCCAGCTCTGATTGTCAGATGGCCCAGTCTGTTGTGATTGGTCTACCACTTACAGTGCATGTCGGGAACCAAACGCTCATTACCATATTTGAATTTCAGCTCCGGATCTTCCTCAGCACTTGATACACAGTGATACGAATAGTGGGCATTGTTTTTTACCATTTCAATTTGATATGTCCTTTGGAAGTGCACATCGTTAACGAAATCTATAACGAAAAGGTTGGTAGAGAACCTCTTTTTAATGACTAAGACAAGACAATGACGAGATGTCACCAGCGTCATTAAAAAATAACTGTGACTATATCAACATGGAATATTGTTGACGAGACTAAAATTTTGTTTTAAAAAAATGTAATGCCAGATATCAAGCTTTAAATCCCCCAATCAGAGTATTTCTCTTAAAATGATACATTTTCTGCCTGGTGTTTTACTTAACCGTGCACACACTCTCTACACTGCGGAAGAACAGCCAATGAGCTGAGAATTTATTTGTCAGTCACACATAAATGAAAAAAGTAAGAAACAGGTAAGATTTGTGCCTCTGAAAAATCTTTACAAAGTTTATTTTGTAACTATTTTGCATCTGATTTGATTTAAACAAGGATATTTTCAAAATATTTATTCAATAATTTCAAATCATCATAAATCTATTCAAAGTGAAAACAATTAAATGTATTCAATTAAAATATGGCTAGCTGTGGTTCAAGCAATATTCAATTAATTAAAATGTATGAGATTGAAACAAATTGGATTTATTGATGATAAATATATAAACCTGGTTGTGTATTCAGTTTATACTGAATTAGTACTATTAAAGAAATCTGACATTTATTAAGTATGCATTTATTAGTTTTTTTTTTATGTTAAAACTGTTTAATCGAAGTGGATGGAAACTTTAGATGCAATTCAAATACATAAATCTTAAATTTAGGCCTAAATATTTTTTTGAGCATATCACTATAAAATAGGAAAGTTTACTAAATTATTTTAAGTAAAGGAAGAAATTTGCTGTCGTCAGATGAACACTGAATCTGTTCGTGTCTAAGAGACACTGCTAGTCACGCCACACAGAAAAGCTGAAAACGACAGCACTGCACATCACGCTGAGATGCTTACTAGCATTCTGTCCTTCTTCGCAACACAAAGCTGCATGTGTAGAAGTGGGCAGTGGGGCAGAGGGAAGTTAACATTACAAACCTTGAGCAACCAACAGATGATATAAGTGGAAGAGTATGACATATTGAGGGGGGAAGTGTATTCATACAGCACTGTTCTGAATGTCCAAATGGGAAAAAAGTGTGATAATGTGTAATGGTGTGTATCTATGTGCTTGAATTACTCACCCGGGGTTTGAAAGCGATCAGTTTGAGCACCATCTCCACAGTGAAGACGGCAGTGAAGACCATATTCAGGATGTCCATAACATAATTGAACAGATCAGACTGACCATAGTGCTGGGGACAGAAATGTATGATATTAACTCTTTCTGTGCTATTAATGAAAATCTCTGTTGATGGAAATTTACAGCTTTCTCTGGTTTCCCGCTATACGCGCTATAAGGGGGCGCAATGACATATCTTCTGAAACGAGTACAGTATCTCCAGATCAAAACACAGGAAACAAGAAGCAGAAACAAGCGATATCACATGTAAGACGATGCATATCGACCACGATCAGGGGAATGCATAACAAAATGCTATAATAAAACTGTAAAAGCAGAGGGTCTGTTCTTTCTTTTGACATATTGCATATTCAGATATTCATACAACAAAATATTCTGGGGGCCCATTACATTTTTGGTGATGGCTGGCAACTTTTTTCAAAAATGCTAGTGGGGAAATTTAAATTGCAGAAAATATTTCATCGGACAAACATTTGTATACACCATGCAAACCAGTGTCGTTATTGGTAACCAAAACTGAAATAAATTTCAGTATAACAGAAGACAAAAATGGAAAATATACAAATTAAAAGCCATTTTAAAATATTAATGTTTAATATAAATAATGGTTGACCAGTATATAAAAATACTAAAATTTAAATATTTAGTCAATTTGTTAATATATACTGTAGTTATTTCAGTTTTACATAAAATAAACTACTTATACACATCATATACTGTACAGACATGCACTAATTATTTATATACTGGTTATTTATATAAAGGGTTAATATAAAATATACAGGTGAATAATAATCAATATTATATCTCATCATATAAAATTACAAAATGAGCATACGAGGCAGTTTGAATATTTAAACACAAACTACTTATAAAACACTTATAATTATCTAAGAATAAAGGAAGTTACCTGCACGGCAAGACAGATGGTGTTGAGTAAGATCAGGACAAACATGATGTACTCGAAGCCGGTGGAGTTCACCACATACCAGAACTTATACTGATACGGGTTCTTTGGGATGTACCTCCTGAGAGGACGCGCTTTTAATGCATACTCCACACACTGACGCTGAGGAGGACACACATCAAATGATGCTTTTCATTGTGTCAATTAATGTACATGGCTATAAAATATTTAAAAATTTAAACTGAGAGGATGTCAAGTCATATGCACATTTATGTATAATACAGAAATATATAATATACAATGGAAGCTTGTTTCTGCCACAAAAAGGATTGCATTATCTGTGAAGGATGTTTTTTTTTTTAAAGAGATTTAAAAAGGGGATCATTATAAGCCAGCATACTATTTTGCCTACTATATGGAAAAAGAGGGCATTGAGATATATAGTCTAGATCAATGCAGTTCACAAGAGTTTGGGACAAAGTCCATGTTCCTCACAATCCTATTGTGTCTTCTCTTACCTGGTTCTTGTCCAGCTCACAGTTCTTGTACTCCTTCTCTCCCTGTTCCTGGAAGGTCACGATGACGAAACCCACGAAGATGTTCATCATGAAGAAGGCGATGATGATGATGTAGATGATGAAAAAGATGGAAATCTCCACACGGTAGTTGTAGATCGGACCCATGTTCTCCCTGTTGGAGTCTATGGCCTTATACAGCAACCTAAGGAAAGACAACATGAAGTAAACTAAGAGAACGAAGAGCCAAGGAAAAACTACTTCAACACCCACAGTTACGGAACAGCTATATTGTGTCATTCTGTCACTGTGTGTGTGAGTGTGTGTTAAACTAACAGAACATTTGAAGCAGTGTGGTGTTGTAATTACAGGAACAGCGTGGTACTGTTGGCATGGAGCTCACAGTGGCACTTACCAACAGCGCCAATACAAACACAAAAATCCACAATAACACACTCGTTCATTTCCCCCCGTGGTTTTGAACAAGGAAACTCGACTGTCTGAGTAAGAACTCACAAAACAAGAACCGATATTTGTCATTCCGCATAAACAATTACATTGAGCCATTTTAATAGGCTTATTAAAATAATAGGCTTCTGATAACCGCTTGGGATATTTGCTCCTTTAAAATGGATGCACAAAGAGTAAAACATGTAATATATAAAAGGGTTTTTATGTGATTTTAAAGTTGCATAAAAAATAAAATAAAGGTGCCATTCATAAATCAGCTCTATAATAATCTGCATAAAATAAAAATAAAATAAACAGTGCTATTCTATATCTGATTTATATTAAGATACATAAAAAATAAAATGAGAAGTGACATTCCATATCTAATCTATAGTAAGGCGCATAAATCTATAAAAAAGATGCTATAATTAGGTGAATAATAAAAAAAAGGTGCATAAAATATAATATAAAATAAACAGTGCAATTCTATATCTGATTTATTTTAAGGTACATAAAAAATAAAATAAAATAAGAAGTGACATTCCACATCGGATCTATAATAAGGTGCATATGAATCTATAAAAGGTGCTATAATGAGGTGGGGAAATAAAAATATAATAAAAAATGGGGCTTTTCTATATCTGATCTATTTTAAGGTGTACAAAATATAACATAAAATAACAAAATGAAAAATAAAACAAAGGTGCTATCAACATCTGAGTTAACACAGTGTACTGTGAATGCTTACGCTGGCCAGCCTTCAAATGTGGACACTGTGAACAGAGCCATCATGGCCATGAGCACGTTGTCGAAGTTGAATTCGCTGTTGTGCCAATGACGCTTCTGAATGAATGGCTGGTTCACGTCTCCTTCCTTATACATGATATATGTTCCCCTGAGAGAGAGACAGGGTTATTTTACCCTCTCTAATAGCCACTTCCTTTTGTATACGTTTGGTTATTACAGCAACTTGCAATAAATGTACACATTTACAATACATTTATGAAAGCAGTATTTCATACTTATTTCAGAAGTGCATGATGTTAAGTATGGCTTATTAACTTCAGTGATGATTAAACAGATTAAAAAGTATAATTAGACTCACTTGCACTCCTCTGGGCTGGACTTGGCTTCATCATTACAACGGTAAAACTTCCCCTGAAGAAAAAGTACAAAAATAAATTAAAAATCGAATAAGATTTAAGGATCTGGCAAAAATTTATTTCCACAATATATTAAGCAAGACAACTTTTTTCAGCATTAATAATACTAATAATAATAATGATAATTAAACACCAAATCAGCATATTAGCATGATTTCTGAAGGATCATGTGACACTAAAGACTGAAAATTCAGATTTGCATCACAGGAATGAATTACATTTTCAAATACATAAAAAAAACAACATTTTAAATTGTAATGATATTTCACAACATTACGGTTTTTACTGTACTTTTGATCAAACAAATGCAGGCTTGAGCATAAGAGACTTATTACAAACATTACAAACCGAGCACTTATATAAAATATTTCACCTTGAAGAGCTGTACACCAATGCAGGCGAACATAAACTGTAGCAGTGTGGTGACAATCATGATGTTTCCAATAGTCCTGATGGCCACAAACACACACTGGACCACATGCTGCAGAAGGCAAAGATTAAAAGTCAGAGGTTTCAGACAGGTGTAAAATGAATAATTGCTTAAACTAATGGCCAGGCATGCAAGCCCTATATTTTTCCAGAACCATGATCATATTAAAATGTATGAAGACAATTCATATTGAAGTAAAGTAATGGGAAAAAACCTTCAGTCCTTTAGCTCGGTTTATGGCCCTGAGTGGACGCAGCACCCTCAGAACCCTAAGAATCTTCACCACTGAGATGGCTGACGACCTGCAAGAGACACCAGCGTTCGCGTTACCAAAAAACATACAAAACAGAAGAAGAAATCCATGCTTTCAAGTCTTTATGATACTGGTGTTTCTGCCAGGCTTCTAAACTAGCTTAACCAGCAAGACTTGGTCATTGGTCAACTGACTTCATGATGCCATGCTAATTTTTGCCTGTAAACAGTGAGGTGATGCTTGTCCAACAGACTGACCAGCACCAAACAAGCATGTCCCATGAGAAAGAATAAACACAGAGGTAGGCCATCTAGGCCACACTAATTTTACAGCTTACTATGCGAACAGTTGTCTTATTTGTCTGTTGTACAATTCCTTCTAAGAAGTTGATACTATTGAAAAGCCATGAAAAAGCATTTATTATATAAAGTATTATAATATAAAGCATTGTTATTGTTGCTGTTATTTATTAGTAGTATTATTTAAAAAAATATTAAACTAAATAAAAAAAAATCAAGTATTTAAGAAAACTCGATTTTGTTTAATATTTATATTTAGTAATAATAATTATTATTTTAATTACAATTATAAAAACTATTAGTTATTAAAAAAATATGTAAAATTAACTACAATAAAATCTATTTAAGAAAAAAATATTATTATTATTATTATTTATTTCTATAAAATAAGAAATATTACTATTGTAAAATTTTACTGTAAAATAAAAAAAATTGTTTAAGAAAAAAAAAACATTATAATTGTTACATTTATTAATTTAATTACATTTTTTTAATAGCTGTCTTATTTGGGCAAAAAACTGTAGGGAGCCCTTAAATCTCCTCTCATCAGGTGGGGAAAACGGTTCCCAAACGGAGCTGTTCTGGGACACTGAAAACACCATATCATGAGCTGCTCACGTGTAAAAGAACACAAAGCCATGCTTCACCCTGAAACACGTAGCATGTATGGTTATTTAATTAAATTGCAGTCTTTGTGATTTGATAATCACACTAAGCCATATCACGATTTTGGTTTTATGCCGATTAATCGTGCGGCTTAAAAAAAAATACCCATCACTCACTGAATTCCGAAGGACACCAGCGACACTCCGACCACCAGCAGATCAAGAAGATTAAAGTAGTTCCTGCAGAACGCCCCCTTGTGGAGAAACGCGCCATATGTGGTCATCTGACAAAACAAGCGTAGATGGTCAACAATTGCCCTACCGTAATGAAGGACAAACAGAGAACAGCAAATCACACTCTCAGACAGAGTTCACACACACTCGCTTAGACAGAAACACACATTTACACTCATTAATATCACTCTTTTTTAAGGGTGGCGTGCTCGGAGTTGGACTTAAGGCGAGATCCTAGCACTAACTCCGCCAAACCCTCACGGCTTCAGTCAACATGAATGTAGTAGTAAGCTCTGTTTCACAATCCACCACTAGGGGGCCCGGCAATAAAACATGCAGTTTGTTGCCCAGCTTTGAAGGGGACTAACTTATGACAGAAGAAATAAGAATTGACAGAAAGTCAATTAAAGAAATACAGGAGGAAAAGGCAAAAGAGCAAGAGAAGAGTCAGAAAGAAAGAGAACCTATCTATTAGGCGATCTGAAATGAGAACTTCCCTTACTGTCACATTCATGTGAGCCGTTTTTTTTTTCGTTTTTTTCTAGAGAACATTGCGCCCTGTTCCCTCGGCAAGATTCAGTAAAGAAAATAGAGGGGTAAAAAGCTTCTACTGCAACTTCATATTCAGCAGGCAGAGAAAAGACCAGCCAAAACCAAAGCAAGTCGCTCCAAAATCATGAATGCAAAGGAGCCGTTTGCTGAATGTATATTAATGCAGATGCAACCACACACCACGGAGGCAAGCACTGGGTTATGCAAACGTTGGCTGCTGATCAGAGACCCATTTTAGATAACTACATAAAACAATTTAGGTCAAATTTGTATTTTCATTTAAACATTTTTCGGTTTGCTGGTCCAAGATCAGCACTTATTAGAATCTCTCCACAAAACAAGAGGCTATGTTCAAAATGTAATACTAGCCTACTATTTATGAAATACTGCACACTATTCCTTAAAAACACAATTCAAAACATTTAATCAAATCATCAAATTGTTTGCTTTCCCTCTAGATGTTCACTCATTTCCAATCGATAATAGATCATAGAGATGGACTAAAAGCAAGGAAACTTTAATTTTGATTTTAAAGCTGTCGAAAACTGAAGTGAAACCGTCACACGATCAATTATTTAAATATCAGAATGCTAATATTGTCGTCCCATGACCTCATTACACGCCATGGGAGTAGCATCCAGTTAGCATCTTAAAAATTATACTGGGTATTTCAGTCAATTTTGTGTCAAAATGTGTTACAGTTTTCTATTTCTAAATTGCACTAGAAATATATGGTCATATAGTATAAACAAAAATTAGAAATGCAGCATATATATATATATATATATATATATATATATATATATATATATATATATATATATATATATATATTTGTGAAATATATATTGAAATGAGGCTGAAATAAATTTAAATATACATATTAGATGAAAAAAAAAACATTGGCATTTAACTAAAATAAATAATTTGAAGTTACTGAAACTAAACTATAGAAATATACTGTATATAGAAAATGTGCATATTGTGCATTACAGTATACATGCTATAAACCGCAGGCATAGTTAATAGTACAGTAGTATGACAGTCTGAACACAGCCAGAGAGAATTACTGCAGCTTCATTAAAGAACAGCTGTGCTGCCCTGTATGACGCTGGAGGTCACATTGCATTGATATGCTCTCAGTCAAGGGGTTTGAACCATGTTCTGTCCAAGCATGGTCGTATTTGCCCCCTCTTTTATGGACTGGATACGGGCCAATCGGTTATGAAGGCATGAGATAGGCAGTGTTATTTTCATTTCACAAAGAGTTGCATAGTTTCGTCTTTTTGAATTGCTTTCTTTCCTCAACAAAAAAGCATTTTAGTTTCACAGACACATCCTGTGTGATTTCTCCAGATCGGTTTCCTTCAAACTTCCTTAACCCCACTTTGACCAATCAGGGTCGAGTTCAAGCCCTGTCATTCTCCCCAACAGAAATGTAAAAACCTGACAACTCTTGTGCTGTGTTTGATGAAGATGTGCTTTCATGTTCTAAAACATTTCTTTTCTTTTAGTCTTTTAGTAAAAGAGGTGCCATGGTTTAAAAAAAGAGAAAGAAAAGAGATTGATCAAGCCAGGTAGTACTGAAGTAGCAGGTGACACACATGGAGAGAATGCAGCCAGGCCTGTGTGCCGAGAGGTTACCTTCAACACGATCTCAAATGTAAACATACTAGTGAAGACATAATCTGCATAGCCTAGGACCTGGAATAAACCAGACGGTTACAGCGTTACTGAACATACACCACACACAACACGAGCACAGGGCAGGACATTTACCTTTAACACGATCTCTACAGTAAAGATAGCCGTGAAAGCATAGTCAAAGTAACCAAGTATCTGCAAAGAGCAATGTACATGTTTAACAAAGATTAAGGACATTTAGCAATCAGCATTTACTATCAATATATATATATATTTAGAATTGTAGGTATATGTGGTTTCTTTTAGTTAATTAATAGTGTCTGTTATGGTAACAGCACAAAAGCATTACTCTTTCAGTGAAGGAAGTCCTTAGTTGGAAAGAAAAGGGTTAGCAGATATGAAGAGATGAAGAAATAACAGATGCAAAAAACAACGGATCACATGCAACTCACTAAATTAATCTCGAATATTACATTTAAAGGGTCATGAAACCACATTTTCTAGGATTTTAAGAAAGTTAATGAGTGTTGTTGGATGTCATAAAAGTCAGTGTTACCATCCGTTAGTTTTGAAGGAAGGAGAAATCTAGTTTCATCTTCCGGGTTTAATTTCGTCTTCATGTCAGTGTCACAGGATGTGACGTTTACTTGTACTATAGACTTGGTAGGCATTGCTGGGAACGGCCACAAAAACATCATATCCGTCTTTGCCGTGGGGGAACGTGCATAGAATTTTTCCTTAGTGCAATGCCGAAAAGTTGCTGTGTGGCGTTCTGCACCTCTAATAAAGTTAAAAAACCCAGATAGTTTACTGCCAAATAAACCGACACAGCCGTTCGCCATTCCGAAAACCATTCCATTACAGTCCATAACAATTAAACATTTGCACTACATGATGCTGGTATTATTGTAAAGATGAGAAAATAAGAGATTTCATTAATTGCAATGGCATGGCAATAAAGTCATACTTGTCATAGGACTCGAACTGCGTCAAAAAAGCAGTCAACTTATCGTTAAAGCAGTTTACTGCTCATATAACTGGATTTTAGGCTTTGTTTGATAAACGTGGTACTGCGGTAAATTAACGTTTGACATTAGACAGAATTTCATGTTTCTATTCTAGCCTAAACATATACATAAACAAATGCATTTTGCATTGCACACAGTCAAATATCAATTTCATAGGACAAGTTTTATGATAATTTTAAAACGTTAAATGTATGTAATACATACTATATATCCATTAAATTCAGGAACATTTAATAAGACTGTGATTTATGAAATAGGCATGTTGTGTTATATTTGGAGGAGCAGCATGCATTTTGATGAGAAAATGACACCTCATTTACAATACCGCTCAGTTTTTCTATCTTGCTCTGTTGAGCGGCAGAAGTGATCCTACGTTGCTATACTGGGTTAACACCATGCTTTTCCAGTCAGGAGGAAAGCATTGTTTTCCCCCATGCCAAGACACAGACCAAGTCTATAGTAGATCGATGACTCATCTGTGTCTCATAAAGCATGCGTTGATTTCCTATGACAGTGAGATTGCATTAATGGATCATAAATTAATTAGTTATGGTTTTGTAAGAGTTTTTGCATCGCATAAGTTCTCTTCAATAGATTCTCAGTCTTCGACACAAACTTTTTTCTTTACGGTCCTTTAACCGATCAAACAGCTAATAAAAATGCAGCAAAATAAGCCTCAAAATAAGCCTCAAAAGTGATTCAACATATATATTTTCGATGCAGAGAACAAATACGAACGGCCGTGCATTTATTTGTGCATTAAACTATAGCTGTCACAGGATATGTATGTATTTGTGTTATTTACGGTGAGCGTACAAAATCTGTAATGGTAATTTGCAGCGTGCATTTGATGCTTTTAATGAGAGCGAAATAAAACTGTCTGAATCAGAAGCCGTTGCTGTGTTGTCGGTCTCTCTACTTCGCAGTTTAACCATGCTCACTTCTGTACTATTTTTCAAAACTGTGGTGAGAACTGACTGCTGCTGAAACATTTCAGCAGAAACTGGGGTTTCATGATCCTTTAACACTTTTAAAGGGTTAGTTCACCCAAAAGACTGTCATTTGCTCACCCATTTGCTCATGTCATTCCAAATCCAAAAGACTTTTATTCATCCTCAGAACACAAATTAAGAGATTTTAAATGTCCCTCCATTGAAAGTCTATTCACCCAAAATACTACCACTTCAAAATGTCAGACATCTCGGCGCAATAACAGCACGGAGCAATAGCAGACATCGTAGTGCGAGCTCATACACGGGCCGATCTCGATCACGCAACACCGTTACTACACAGCGCTGGGAGATCCAGTGAGGAAGCGTTTGAATTCCCCACAGAATTAATAACATCGCTACTGAGAGATCTAGTGGGAAGCTTTCGGTGCAGAATACTCTGTTATAAACCATAGATATCAGATCAAACAGCTCTGATGTGGAGGAAAAACATTGGTTTCAGTCCACAAATCACCAACATTCACCATGGATTTAATGTAGTAACACCACATGGTATTGTGGCAGAAACAGTCCAATGTTTTTTTTACATTATTCATCTCAGGATGCATACAACCTGTTGAGAGTTAAATTCAAGCGCAGTGCTTCCCACTTTCTCGAGCACTTCAAAGCTCTAAATATTATCCATAATTTAATTTAATAATGGTATTATTCATAACGATAATGTGTTTGTGTCAAAGACACAATTTTATCCAATTTTAATGTTAATGTTATTTTTTTAATGTGATGATTTGTAAAACTAAAAGTTTAAAGGTGTAGAAAAAATTAACACTGTGGCAAACAAGCACTTTTATTTAAAAAAAGAGCACTATAACCAGTAGTTGGCGGCAGAGGAGCACTTATTTTACATTTACATTTCCACTCCCCTTTCCTAATATATGGAAAAAAGTAGGAAGTCACAAAGTTTCATGAAAAACAAAAACTGTTCTTCGAATTTTGACAGAATTACACAGAAAACAAGTAAAGAGCTCCTTTTATAATCACTGAAACTGTCAGCTAGTTCAGTATGCTGCTATTAAAAAACAATGGTACATTTAATACTAATAGAATATTACAAAATTTGTTTTTTGCACATTACAAATAACATCTTATCTGCATATCAATTCAAGCTCAGAACGTCGCTGTTAAATTTCCAATAAACAAACATGTAATATTATTAGTAACTGCACTTATTAACAAACCAATGCAAAAATAGTAATTTTATTATTAAATTAACTATGATAAATTATACATTTTCCTCCAGTGCCACCAAATCAGGTGCTGATGCCACCATCTTAGTGACCCTGCTCTCAAATGTTAGTCTGGAGCCCTGATATGCATCTATCAGTTTAATCTAAGTCTTCTGAAGAGACACAATCATTTTATATCAAGAGATTTAATTTAGGCTTTAATTCATTTATAAACTTTGATCAACGATGAAGACAGAAATCTCTCAGATATCCTTAAAAATATCTTCATGTGTGTTCCGAAGATGAACGAAAGTCTTATGGGTTTGGAACGACATAAGGGTGAGTAACAGATACTTGTTTTACTTGATCTGTAAATGCTTTGAAAAGCTCTTTTTTAATCATAAAATGTCATAATAAATGAAGTTTTATTATATTCACAATCCGAATACATCAACTACATAGTTCTTTAAAAACAAAAAAACAAAAAACTTGCATTTATGCTTGATCATAACAATAAACTATCATTTACAATGTTGTTTTCGTTGAATATATCGAGTATGAATATGTTTGGGACATTAATGAATAATCTTGACATTTGCAGTGTGCAAGTTTTACTCACAATATTCCGGGCAGAGAAGTTTCTGATTGGGTCCTCGGCTGCCAAGGAGGCGGAGCTTAGCATAATGAACACGAGGATGAGGTTGGTGAAGACGTGGTGGTTTATCAGCTTGTGGCAGGCGACTCGAATTCTACAAAGAGAGAGAGAGAGAGAGAGACACTTTATGTGTTCAAGGTCCACAAGCATCAAATGTGTAAAAAAATATATATAAATAAATAAATAAATAAACCAACAATAACATTTTGCCTTGTGAATTGCTTTAGTAATTAGAAATGTGGATTTAATTGAAATGCAAAAACAACAGCCTGACTCTTGCTCAGATTTTTCTTGTATTGTACAAAATTATAATAATAATCATTTGACCTGATAATCAAATGTTGTGGTGACACATTCCTGGCAACTTAAATGAACATTTGAAGAACAAATTTCCCACGCTTTTGTGACAGGCTCTGTTCAAACCACGCGGCGACCTCCCAGCATTCTCTCTTGAAGCAAATACGGAACTGACTTAAAATGCAGTTCATCGAATGGCCACTAGAGACAGACTCCAGAAGGGAGCAGAATCTCATTGAGCCCCATGTTAAAATGCCCAACTTTACTGCAGAATAAAACATGATTACAGCCTGGTACAAATTCTAGTTTTGGTCTAAACGGCAAATTTTGCCCTTCATGACAACTGTGAGGGGGGTGAATTTTTTTAAAACTCATTCTTACATTATATAAAGCCTTAAAGTTCTGCATAATTAAGGGCGTGGCCGCTTTGAGTGGCAGGTGGGTAGCCATTTATCTGCTGTCTGTTAGTCATCCGGGAGTGATGCTCAGCTCCACCCATGTCGCCAGCTCGACCCTACTTTACGCTTCAAAACTGCTCTGCAGAATCCTATCGGTGACGTCCCGGACACTACATTTTTACACACCGTGAATGCAATAAAAGTTGTTTTGGTTAAAAGTATCCGCCAAATGGATTAACTTAATGTAAAAAGACAGTGATTTAAAAAATGAAGAGTGTGCGTAAATGTCTACATGTGTCTTTTTTCCTGTCTAGTTTAGTGAATGTTTGAGCAGACTTTAATGTGACACATACGGGTTTGTGTTGCTAAAGATGAAGAACGCACTGCCCTCTGGGATTGGAGTGATTTTCTCCTTCTTAATGAGCTCTGAGATTTGTGGGCGGGGCCCCGCAGGAACGTCCGGCTCCTCTTCATCCTCCACTGTTACAAAGACACGATGATCAGGACAAGTATGCAAAAAATCATCTTCAATGTGCAACCACATGATGTAGATCTTTACCTGCATTGTCCTTCTCATCCTCCTCTCCAACCTGATGGAAAAAAATCAATGCTATTATATCCTACTACTAACACAAAATCACATAAAGCATACAAACAGGCACAAACTAGTTACCTTGGCATCATCTTCAATTTCCTCAATTTCATCACTTGGGGGGGAGGCAAGAAAACAAGCAGTGTAAAATGCAGCACAGTAGAAGTGGAAACTAGATCTAGGTCCTCAATGTCTGATTAAAGGTTTTATCATTTACCATTTCTTCTTATCATCGTTGTCTGTGTTCAGAGACTCTGCATCTGCAAGGTTGTCCACAGCGATAGCCAAGAACACATTCAGAAGAATGTCTAGGTGTCAATGTGTTAAGCAAACCAACAGCTTCATACCATAGTGCTCATAAGAAAACAACATTTGCAATGCAATACTACTAGAGCAATATTTGTAGCATTTTCACAATATTCAATATATGACTTAATATTAGGCATTTGCTCAGAAATAGCAACAAACCATAAAAAGTTACCGTTAACCATTCCCGAACTTCAGACATTACCACAAAAGTAATGAAATGTGTGTGGCAGGGCACCTTTAAATATTGGCAGATTTTATGATCAAAACTATGTCTTAAAACTATTAGCTTTTGTGTTTAAACTTTTATGATATTAAAGGTGATTTTTTAGCATCATTACTCCAGTTTACTAGCCTGGATGCCAGCCGAATTTAGCCCGCCCACAAAATTTTTTGCTCGGGCAATTCGGTCTGGACTCGCTCCATAGAGGAGTAATTATGCCCGAACAGAAACTGTTCGGACCAATGAAATTATCAGGGTGGGCTTTAGACGATGATAGACAGATGATAAACAGTAACGTAATCATCCACGTCATCGAAGGTGCTTTGGGTTGAATTTGCTCTTATTCTAAACGGAGAACTTGTTCGTATATGCATTCACCTTCACAATTTCTCTCAGAAACGATGATCGTGTTGGTAAGTACTCTGTGTATCCTTAAATTCTTTTATTACAATACTGGCAAAGATCGTTTACACTCATCTTTTTCTTGTAACGTTCCTTAATCCAGCGCGCGTGCAGACAGGGTTGCCAAGTTTTTTTGCAATGTCGCGCACAGTTGCTACTCAAAACTATAGGCCAAAACAATAACTTTCCGGGGGCGTTTGGTTGGCAAAATATGTTATTTTGGCAAGATTGCCTGCTAAAATTCGCATTCCTGGGTTTATATAATCACATAATTGGGGTCGCTTCAACCCGCGGACATGGAGAAAAACACGGACTTGACAACACAGTGCAGTTGAGTTCTGTTGACATTTGACAACTAACATTACGCGTCGCTCCGTTGCTCTGATTGGTTGTGGGTCTATCCAATTGAGGTCTTTCCTGGTTCGGTTGAAACACGCCCCATAATCAAAGCTCAATGGAGCGGTACCAGACTCATATTCTGACTAGAATTGAGTATGGCCATGCCAGGCTACCAGTTTACATGGTCAAATGATCCTTCAGAAATCATTATAATATACTGATTTGCTGCTCAACAAATATTTTTTTATCAATGTTGAAAACAGCTGTGCCGCTTAATATTTTTTACAAAAGTTCGAAAGAATTTGTTTGAAATTTGAATCTTTTGTAAATTTTGATCAATGCGAGCCATTTTTCATTATTCATAGTAACTAGACATTAGGGTTCAACTGCCTCTTTCAAGACAAAAATGGTAATGGGGCGGGACTTAAAGGGATAGTTTAACATTCTCATTAATTACTCACCCATGTCATTCCAAACCCGCAAAACATTCGTTCATGGGAATAAAAGCCTAAATTAAATCTGTTCATCATATAAAGCGATCGTGTCTCCTCAGAAAATTTAACGTGCTCAATTCATATGGTTTATTTTTATGATCTCTATATGAACTTTTTGAAGTGTCAAAATGGTAGTTGCGTAGCTGTCAATGGAGGGACAGAAAATGCTCAGATTTCATCTTAATTTGTGTTCCGAAGATGAACGAAAGTCTAACGTGTTTGGAATGACATCAGGGTGAGTAATTAATGACAGAATTTTTGTCAATTTTTGGGTGAACTTCCTTTAAGCTAATGACAAAAAATTCCCTTCTTTGGATTTCTGTTGCCCTTTTTTGGCTTCACTAGGAAGTCAGCAGCAGTAAAAGGATACAATTTCCACAGATGAAGAGAATGATGAAGTAGATGCACACATCATTCCTGATGACGAAGGGCCACCGTATGCCATAATTCCATCATACATGACGGCATTCCAGTCTTCACCCGTCAGAATCTGAGAACAACATTGTTACACATGAGCAAAAACATATTCCATAAATAATAACATTTTTAAAAAAGACTGGTGCACCGAGACACACCTGAAACACAGTGAGCAAGGCCTGAGGGAAGTTGTCAAAGGTGCTCCTCTTCGTTTGTGTCTCGTCGAAGTTAAACTTGCCACCGAACACCTGCATACCGAGGAGGCTGAAGATGATGATGAAGAGGAAGAGCAGCAGCAGTAGAGATGCGATGGACTTCATGGAGTTCAGCAGAGATGCCACCAAGTTACTGAGAGACGCCCAATGACTACAGGCAAAAAACAAATTGTGTAAAAAAGCAAAGCGCCCTACACAAATAGCTTCTTTCTTAAAAGTCATATGGGTTTAGAGAATGACAAAGGTGAGCAAAAAAACTAAATACAAATTTTTGATGAATTTGGTGCCCCAATTATGCTTTTTTTTTAGATATTACATTTCATTTAATGTGTTATATAGCTGTTTGTGACTGTAAAAGTTCTGCGTCTGTAAAATTTTCTAAGATTAAAGTACACAATAAATTAAGTTATTGTCTCCCAAAAGAAAGAACAGATTCTGGACTGCACATTAAGCATATTATGAGAAAATTGAGTGTTTTTTTAGTTTGGATGTATGTAAACCTATTGTAGAAGACCTCCAAAAGAAAATTAGGAACCTTTAAAATATCATAATAGGGGCACATTAACAATTTTTATTTTGCGATCCCTTACCGCGTGACTTTAAAGATCCTGAGAAGTCGTACACATCGAAACACTGAGATGCCGAGAGGTGACATGATCTCAAGCTCCACTAGGATCGTCTCAGTGATGCCTCCGCACACCACAAAGCAGTCAAAACGATTAAAGAGAGACACAAAATAAGCCTGCAGGCCCAGACTGTACATCTTAACCAACATCTCGCATGTGAACAGGGCCAGCAGCACTTTATTGGCCACATCTACAGGAGAAAAACATTCGGCGTCAGAAAAGAGAGGATATACAGTAGTGAGAACAAACAGCAGTCATGATCTTTTACACTCGGCTAGAATACAAATACACACAGCGCTCACCCTGTACTTGTGTGAGCCACATGGGCTGGTTGTAATGTTCTGATGAGATGGTCAAAGTGTTGAGGAACACCAGGATGATCACCAGCCAATAGAACGGCACAGATTTCACAGCCAAACGACAGTTCCTCCGACACAACCGGTTCCAGCGACGCCAGCGCCGACTGAAAGAGGAGGCAGTGAAGTCAGACAACATAGACACAAGAAGAAATTAAAACAGATGGATGCATTGAAAGGAGAGATAGAACACCTGAATAGACGCTAGAATGCAAAAGAGATAGAATGCTGGATAGATAGAACACTTGAACAGTCGATTGAACGCTAAACAATAGAATGCTACTGTAGATGGACAGGATGCTAGAACTCTAAGCAGAACACTAGAATTATAGAATTCTGGATAAATAACACACTTAAATAGAATTCTAGAACACTAGCAAGAACAATAGATAGAACAGGCCACTACAACGTTAGAACACTAGAGCATTTGAAGGAACCCTAAAGTAATAATTTGAACACCAGAAAGAGCAAACCAATGCTAGACTGAATGTTGGAATATTAGATAGGTATAAGTTAAGATGATAAATAGAGCAACACTAGAAAAATAGAACACTAGATACAGTACAACGCAGGAAGATTATAAACCAACAACTATAAAACTACAGAATGCTATATATTATATGGCAGAATGATAGAATGCTAGATAAACAGAGCAAGATGCAAACAATAAACTCAATGATATATTGATAGATAACCAAAATGATGCTACAGTGCTAGTCTAGATAGCCAGAATGATGGCTAGGCAGATAGCTTGTTAGATAGAAAGCTAGCTAGCTAACCAGACGGAATGCTAGCTTGAATGTTAGCTGGCCGGACAGATATCTAACGCTAGCTGGAATGTTAGCTAGTTAGACAGATAGCTGGAATGTTTGCTAGTTAGACAAATAGCTGGAATGCTAGCTAGCTAGACAGATAGCTGGAATATTAGCTAGCTAGACAAACAGCATGTCAGATAGAAACCTAGCTAGCTAACTAGACAGACAGCGGGAATGCGCGGGAATGTTAGCAAACTGGATAGATAGAGGGATTGTTAGCTAGCTAGACAGATAGAATGCCAGACAGATAGATAAGAGCATGCAAGCTCACAGTAATACATGCAATAACAAGTAACATGCAACATGTAAATAAACTGACATTAGCATAGAGTAAAAAATATCTTTACTGACCTGCACTTTGATTTGGAAATTTTTTGACTGTAAATTGAAACCAATTGTAAAGTTAAATAAAGAAACCCAGAGTATTCATATACCTGCTTAATACAGCATATTACAATGATTCATTACTGATGAAATAAACATACAATCATGTATATTTGTGAGTTTTCTCACCATGTTGGGCCGCAACATGTCGCCTTCTCATCTTCTCCTTTCTCATTCTCTGTATTCATGGATTCTGTCTCACTCGCCGGCATACTCGCTATTGTGTCACAAACACAAGGTTCAGCACACACACATTAAAACACTCACAACACACATCCTCAAGTCAAATTTAGTGGACAAGACCTTGAACTTCTTCTGAAAAAATATTCATCAAAAAAGAAGTGATTTTTAAATGCATCCTTAGTGAAAGAAAGAAAAGCTAAAAAGAAAACAAAAGACAAGACAAGAAAAAGAGTAATATGCAAAAATATTATATACATCAGTATAAACACAATTTCTTAGCTCTGACATGATGCAATTTGATCTTGAGCCTTTGGTTTACCAACACATGACCTTTTGGTGAGATTTTACAAGTTGTGAATGATAGAATTGTGTATGTTAATGCATTTGATAACATAATTGGACAATGATTTGACTTCACAAGAGCACCATACGTGTTGACCAACGAGAGCGGACATGAACGTGCGATGGAGATTAATATTTTGTAAATAAAGTGGTCACTAGTCAATTATGATTTTTTTGCATAAACAAAGCACTCGCGTTGCTTCATAAAATTGAGGTTAAACCACTGGAGTCGCATGGATTGTTTTAATGATGTCTACTACCTTTCTGAGGCTTGAGAGTGGTAGTCAATGGAAGCACAGAAATTGCTCAGATTTCATCAAAAATATCTTCATTTGTGTTCCGAAGATGAACGAAATTCTTACGGGTTTGGAACAACATGAGTTCGAGTAAATGGTGAATTTTCATTTTTGGGTGAACCAACCCTATAACATTAGTTAATAAAAAATGTTTCATGTTATTGTTAGTTCAAAGTGCATATTAAAAATGTATTAGTAAATGTTGAGATCAAAATTAGCTAAGATGAATAAATGCTGAAGAAGTATTGCTCATTGATAGTTCATGTCAACTAATGCATTAACCAATGTTAACAAATAACACCTTATTGTAGTGTTACCATTTTTTTTATAATACAATTTGTCTGAAATATTCCAAATTGAAATATCCATAGCTTAAATAAATACAACCATGCTGAATTTCAGTCCCTAAAAAAAACATTAAAGTGTAAAATGTAATTTTGATGTAAAACATTTAAATAAGTGCAACATACTAATGTTAAAGCATAGAATCATAATGTAAAGTGTTACCTATTTGTATATGACAGCTCAATTATTGAGAAGTTTTTCACAGAAATCTAATTAAAAGGCAGATCGTTTGATCATGACTTCAGTAATGGTAAAACAAACGCCGCTTGAGGGGAAAAGTGCAAAATATCTGTTCTGCTCAGCCCTCGCATTCCCTCAGGATATAAGGATAAATTCTGACACATCCAAAGACAGTAATAAGCGAGTGTGATCAGACTTTTTGTGACTGCTCTTTAAACTGCTGACCATGAGCCTGGTGATCTGGGTTTAACCTCATTTCTATGTTAGAAACTCGCTGTCACTGTTTTAAAGTGGGATTTTTAAGTTGGAGAGACGCTGCACTCCCACTCCTGCCGGATCTGATCTCTGACTCACTCAGATTTTGAGAGAATGACAATGAGAGGACTAAATTAGTACAGGAAGGAGGAAACGGGCAAGCGAGGAGTTTGATAACGCTAATGCGAGGAAAAACTGATGGGTACAAACAGCATTAGGCACTGATGGCCATAGAAAAAACACACACTTGCAAAGCAAAAGTAGTGCATTCACACACTACAGCATTCGCATAAACATCACACACATGGACATATTATTAGCTTCACAACACACTTTCATACAGGCCAAAATGGGGCATTTGTGCAAAAAAATCAATGAGTAATACATATCTTTTTTTTTACGCGAGCCTATTAAACAAACACCATGTAAGGCTTCTAACAAGTAATATTCATAAATATCATCAAGTAATCACACATATGAAAGGGACAGAAGGGTGGGAGGGAGATTTACCATGAGTGTCAGAGGACTGGCTGAACCAGCCAAACCCTTTCTTCTTCTTCTCCATGAGGCTGGCCAATGTAACCCCTTCATTTCCCATGCAACCAAAGCCCATGCATGATTTACACAGCACAGCACAGCCGTGGCATGGTCACGAGGGCGAGAACGAACAGCCACATCGACACAGGTTAAAGCACGGGAACAAGAACAGCACCAACACAACAATTAACAACAGTAAACAACAACAGCAACATCAACAACATCAACATTGAGGCAACTGGTCTGCTGGATGGGAGCAAAGGATGATGGGTAGTTAGTTATCAGTGAGCAAGAGCAGGTTATTAGGATCAGGGTGCAATGCATTCAATGAAAACGAGGGTCCAAATGTTGAGATTCGTTGATGTTTGCATGTGTGTATGATATGAAGCTGACCTCTGACCTCGATGGCTCCCACACTCATTCATGGGAGTTTCATCAGTATTTAAATTCATAAAAAATAAGCTATGGTCACTGATCATATTTTTGAAATGTATCAAAATCTTATTCTCTCTCATTCTAAAACTACACAATAAATAAAAAATGCAGTATGGTCTTGCAGAAAGTGGCATGAGTCAATAAGGAAATAACATTTTTGCTTGGAGACACAAGCTATTTATACTTTGTCAACAGCAGAGATGTTCAAGCACAGTTTAAATCACAAATGAACTGCATATACTGTTTTATTCAAATGTCTTTGTCTTGTTTTTCAGTAAAAATATTAAAACAACCCATACAAATGGGGTTTTATATTCTAATATGATGGGATTTTCCATATTGATTTTTCACAGTATTGATACCCATATTTCGAATCCATAATGCATTGTCTCATGTTTTATGTTTGATCATGTGACACTGAAGACTGGAGTAATGATGCTGAATAAATTTTGCTGGAATAAATTACATTTTAAAATATATTCAAATAGAAAACGGTTATTTAAAATGTTCACAATACTGTATTTTTGAGCAAATGAATGCAGCCTTAATGACCTCAAACTTTTGTTTTGAATGGTAGTGTATATATAAATTACACAATTCTACATATAAATTACAATTTATTTTAAGTAAATATAAATTAAGTACATATAGATTATAACCTCTATACTGTAGGTATACTAATATATTTGCATATATTAGGCAGCAAATTAACATTTTGAATAAGTGAACATATTGATGTGTTAGAAGCAGGAAAACGGCCAAGCGTAAGGATTTGAGCAAGTTTGACAAGGGCCAAATTGTGATGGCTAGACGACTGGGTCAGAGCATCTCCAAAACTGCAGCTCTTGTGGGGTGTTCCCGGTCTGCAGTGGTCAGTATCTATCAAAAGTGGTGAACCGGCGACAGGGTCATGGGCGGCCAAGGCTCATTGACGTGGGGAGTGAAGGCTGGCCCGTGTGGTCCGATCAAACAGAAGAGCTACTGTAGCTCAAATTACTCAAGAAGTTAATGCTGGTTCTGATAGAAAGGTGTCAGAATACACAGTGCATCTCAGTTTGTTGCGTATGGGGCTGCATAGCCGCAGACCAGTTAGGGTGTCCATGCTGACCCCTGTCCACTGCTGAAAGCGCCAACAGTGGCTGGGCACGTGAGCATCAGAACTGGACCACAGAGCAATGGAAGAAGGTGGCCTGGTCTGATGAATCATGTTTTCTTTTACATCATGTAAAAGACTAACACAATATCAGGAAGGTGGTAATAATGTTATGCCTGATCGGTGTGTGTGTGAGTGTTTTATTTTAAAAAGGTTTTACTGGAAAACAAGAAAAAGATAAATAAATTCACTTATAAGAGATAAAGCGTTCTGTGAACTTGTGTGAGCGGAAACAGAATCAGCTCGATTTTCCATTTGCAGAATAAGTTCTGTATAAATGCTAAGCTTTCCAAACAAGCGACTTTTGCGGGTCTGTATCAATCAATTATACCCTTTCAGAATCCAGCCGGCTAATCTACCCCGACCGTCCTCTCACAGAACTGAGGTCAGTCACTGGCGCTCCGGTGACAGTGGAAGTTGAAATCTGCTGTACCGTAGCAGCGGATCCAACCGCTCAGAATCATGCGTGCTGCTTATATAAAAGGGATTAGGATTAGTCCTTATTTTGCTCAGTTTCTCCACTTCATGCCCTTATGAGCAAACTCCTCTCGTTCAGCAGATACCGACCATACTGACTCGACTCAGCTCATTTCATGTCACTTTTAGACAATACATGGAGAAGACAGTGTCTTGATCAAAGTTCAATAGTAAGCAGAATCAGCCCTAGATGTCGGCCCAGTACTGTCCTGAACCCTCTGACCTGAAGATGTTCGACTTTGATTGACAAATCTGCGGTTCGGCGGCAGAGACGGCACCCGTGGTGTCAGCGCTTGCTGACTGCTCCTCAACTATTTCATCAAAAATACACCAGAGGCAGCTGTTTTGGTTTGCTGACGTCTGTTCGGTGTCACGCTGCAGTTTGATGGGCATGACAGGCCAATTAAAGACGGCTCTGTGGCTGCTACAAAAAGTTGCAAAGCTTTGGTTGAAACAGCACCCTTAATACAAGTCAGAAAAGTGCAATTCAGAAGTTCACTCACTGAACACATTTCATTAATTCAACACAAAATATAAACGAATAGTTGTGACTAATTATGGATATTGATTCCTTGACATGCAGATTATTCCCTACTGATATATGACATTTTTCTAAACTAAACAAATACTGTTAAATCAATGAATATAGCCAGATTTGAATTTTGTCATTCAGAAGCACGACTGTTTTCAGACTTTACATTGCTTGACTATTTTGTAGGAGTAAAATTAAAGCATTCTGGGAAATGGACTCTTGCGTAATATGAAAGTTGAAATGCAATGCATGAAATGCAAAGCAAAAAATGAAAAGCACTACTTTTTAAAAATCAGGGTCAGTCATTTCTTTTAAAGAAATTAATACTTTAATTCAGCAAAGATACATTAAAATTGATCAAAAGTGACAGTAAAAACATTTATAACGTTACAAAAGATGTCTATTTTAAATAAATGCTGTTTGTAAATAAACTTTAATTCTATTGTTTGTTTGAATATTTCTATTCATTAAAAAATCCAATAAAAGTTTCCAATAAAAATGCTAAGCAGCACAACATTAATAATAAGAAATATTTCTTGAGTAGCAAATCAGCATATCAGAATGATTTCTGAAGGATCATGTGACACTGAAGACTGGAGTAATGATGCTGAAAATACAGCTTTGTGTCAAATGAATAAATTACATTTTAAAATACTTTAAAATAGAAAACAGCAATTTTTAATTATAATAATATTTCATGATGTTACGGTTTTACAGTATTTTTGATCAAATAAATGCTGCCGAAAAAAATGAAATATCCCAAAACTTTTGAAAAGTAGTGTATATATTAATTACACACAATATAAATTACAACTTATTTTACAAGTAAATTTACATATAAAATCACAACTTCTATAGGTGTAAATATTACTACATTTTTAATATCATCATGTGTTTCCAGAGACATTGTTATTTCAGTCTAAGTATGCTTTATTAAAAATTATACTTGCAGAAGTCACAGAAATTTTTAATTCCTTAAATTCACATTTCAATTGATCGAATCAATCCTGTTTGTTGCTACTCTAAATGTAATTCAAATTTATGAACTAATTTAGAATTTAAAAAGCATTCTCAGCTCAATTCTGAATCCTGACTTGACGAGTCATAATCGCCAGTAATTGTCTAGTTTCTAGTGTTCATCTAAATGACATTGTCACTCATCTGGTTTACTGTCATGTGCTGTATTCAGGGACTCACGGTTGCGTTTGCTCTCCTCGTCATCCTCCTCATTCTCAGGGTCGATGTCTTCAGCCTGCGTGATCCAGTCCAGATAACCTTTCAGATCTTCCTCCAGCTGTTGTTTCTCCCGTAGCTTCTGGAAATCTCCACGAGCCTTTGCCTTCTCTCGCTCTTTAGAGAACTCTCTGAGGTTCAGGAAAACACACCATTACCATTAAACACAACATTAATCATACAAATATAAAATGACCCCAACATTTTTATATTACCTCACCTAAACCACACTTAAAAATTTTGAAAATGTCATTGCATTACATACTTAAATATTAAACCATGCGATAGTTTGAGAAAGATAGCACTTTTAAATCATAACATTTCACAGTATAAAAAATACAGTATATTATATATTTAACTATATATTTATTATATAACTTTTTCATAATTTATTTAAAGTTTTCTTGAAATGCTAAATTCATATGTATAATTATATGGACATTGCTATTGTTCAGAACCAATGTTCATTGTGATGAACATAACTATTAAAAATGTATGGCTTCATTTAGGGCCCTATTTTCTAAGTTTGTTCAAATTACAACCCCTAACCAATGAGCAATTATAGTGCGCGAGTTGCTAAATATAAACATATTTATTTCTCACCATCAATGTACATATTTACATATATCTAAACCTAGAATAAGTGTAAATGTTTCAGTGTCCTGCCAGCAGGGTGCATGCTTGTCCACAAAGGACAAGGAGAAACATCACACAAACGCTCGAAAGGTCACACGATGTGTCTGACATCCTTAATAAAATGGCAGAAGCACAAAAAACGGAATCCAAACCTAATTTCAGAAGATTGCTCAATCTGCAAATTGTATATGTTGCACCACGGGCACGGCGTCTCTCGTGGCAGAGTATTAATAACCCCGCAGCTCTAAGAAATCGCTTGTAGGACTAACAGACACAGGAAGCAGATTAATTTCACCCTTCCTCAGGGGGTCAGAAAATCTGTGCCCTCCTCTGAAGGAAATGAAGATGATGTTGTCTTTTTGCTGTAAAAAAAACTAAATAACCATTTCAAACTGAGTCACCTGTCTGGATCAGATCTCCTTCCTCTCCTCTATCTGCCCTTCCCTTCTCTGGCTACTCCGTCTTTCTCCTCTCCTCCTGTTTCTCCTGTCAGTCCCACAAATTTCTTTTGCCTCTTTCTAACTAAACCCTATATCCAGTTTAAGGTTCACCCAGGAATTAAGAACCCAAAAAATTAGGTACAATGTGAGATATGATGAACCATGTTTTGCATTGTTTCTGGGAACATCAAAAGTTGATCAAATTGTTTAAAAATGAAAGTAAAAAACATTTATAAAGATTTCAAAAGATCTCCATTGAACTGACTGAAGGCTGGAGTAATGATGCTGAAAATTCAGCTTTGATCACAGTAATAAATTACATTTTACAATATATTCAAATAGAAAAGAGTTTTAAATTGTAACAGTTTTTCACAATATTACTGTGTTTTACTGTATTTTAGATCAAATAAATGCCACCTGGGTGAGCATAAAAATGTCAGACCCCAAACTTCTGAAAGCTAGCGTATTAAAGTGCTGAACTGCTAAATCATGCTAATGACTAATGGGTTTTTTTCCCCCAAAAAGCAAGCGTTTGTGCTGAATGAGCATCATTCACCTGCTTTGCCCTAGTCATTGTCCTTCAGTCTAAACAGTTTAATTTCCCCTTCTTGACTTTCATCGGCCTGAATCACTTCCTCTCTCATAGTTTTTCATTCTGTCCTTGGAACGTTTTTCTTAATAATGTCATCAGCTCAGCATGATTCAACCCAGCAGACGTGAAGATCATCTCACAGCACACAACACTTCAGAAAACACCTGAAACGCGTTTTTTAAACCTCTAGAATATACAGTCATGGA
Organism: Gobiocypris rarus; assembly: GCA_023029165.1. NCBI lineage: Eukaryota > Metazoa > Chordata > Actinopteri > Cypriniformes > Gobionidae > Gobiocypris > Gobiocypris rarus. The sequence continues at coordinate 7,189,561 of CM040931.1, read as the reverse complement.
AAAGGATTGCAGAAACCCCAAGCAGATGGATCCATAATGCTGCCAATTTATAATGAATATAAGTCATGTTTACACCTGGTATTAAGATGCTTTTTGGTCGATCTGATCACAAGTGGACGATGCTAAATAGAAGTGTAAACAGGGTCTAAAACGTTTTGGACTTGTCCACTTCCGAAACACATTAGATTGGATTGCGTTCATAATGTAAACGCTCATGTGGTCAAATGTGTTCAAACAGCCACAAAAGACCGTCTACTGACTTAATGCGTAAACATTATGGGAAGCGCGCTAGCCAGACGGATTTAAACTTTGTTGGCTGGAGACCCAAGTTGATTTGAAGACAAAAAAAAACATACCAAGCTCAATGTTCTCTCACCATTCCTGATTTCTAACACACACTCGGCTATCAGAGCAGAAATCAAAGCTGCTGCTCTCTGTGTTTTTCCATCGTCTCCAGGCGTGTTCATATGTAAATTGCACAAGCTTATTTTGTCTATTAGATCGAAAGATCTGAAAAAAAATACATTATCCGCCCATAGACCATCTCCTTGAAAAATCAGGACAGAAGTGGTTGAAAGTGAATAAAAGAGACGGATCAAAACACCAGGTGTAAACGGATATGTGTCTCCCTCGTCTACTTGTGATCCGATCAACCAAAACATATCTTAATACCAGGCATAAACAGGGCCTCAATCAGGTTCAGTTTTCAGTTCCAGACAGACATTTGTCTTCTTTTTTTTTTACATTAATGATATATATGGCCAATAAAAGGCTAATTTTTTCAAACACAGACTTGAAACGTGTTGATCAGAATGGAGATGCATGTGGAAATGCATATAGTTTACACCAGTCCGGAACCACCATAACTTACAAGACAGTTGAGTTTTTATATGGTTTTAAGCTTTAGATGAAAACAATACTGATCTGATACTGTCATTAACTGGTTTGTTGAAGGTACACTAGCATCGCTATAGTGGGTAACAGCTAAAACCAGCATGAAAGCACACAAAACAATTACACTGGCTAATATAATCAATATAATATAATATAATATAAAAGTCTAAATATTAGTAAATAAATATGATTAAATATTCTGTGAGAGTGCCAGCCTGATATTATGCAGAATAATAAAATAAATAATAAAATACATTTAAATGTAAAATAATTAGATTTTTTTAGTAAATTATTCATTTAAATACATGCATAGTTGATTAATAAATAAATAAATAAATAAATATATCATACAACTTTACCAGTTATGCTCTGGGACCATTTTTGGGCCTACCCAAATTGAAAAGCTTCCATACCCACATTTAGTGGTGTAAATACACAATTTTGGTGTCATTTTACAGGAAATCCTCTGAAGTTACATAACTGTGAGGTACTGTGTGCTCTAGCACCCTGCAGACAGTTTTGGCTGTTTCCACTAGATTCCAGAAAATACTGGGAAAAAAGATTTTTGTCTGTATCATGTGTGCAATATTTGTTCAAATGAATCTGAATATTACCTTTTTATGTAATGTCGTCCTTTTTTTGGGTGGAGGGGGGGGTATTACTGCTCAGACAACATATATGTTTATCACTTTTAGCAGTGTAATTTAGTGTAAAACAAATGCCAAAGTGATGCATATCTCCAGAACGTAGACATTCTAAGCTTTCAAATGGTACCACATGAGGTCAGAGCTCAAATGTTGTATTTAGACCACTATTCCAGACCCTGATCAATCCACAGAGTTTAATGAATGTATTATTCCAATAAAGTATTAATATTAATATTATTATTATCATCATTATTAGGGGTGTGACTAGATTAAGCAACGAGGGTAGCTTCATACGGTAGGAAAAACGGTAGCTTCATTTGTAAGCGTCAGCTCTGCACTGTGTGCGACTGCGTCTGAGCTAGAGGAATCACAGTTCTCTGATCACGTGAAGAGAGTAAGGTGAGATGATTGACAGGACCATGGCAGAAGATTTGTGCGCAACAGAGCCTGACAGAGTGTCTGATGAATGTCTTATATCTAGAATGCGTACTCAGCACCGCCGCTCCCTATACACAGTGTGTTCAATTTGTGAACAGGAGTTGAATTAGGAGGTCACACACAGCCTCAATCAGAAGTTCTGGAAGCTCATAATTCATGTACAGTAAGGTCTGAGTTTTAAGCATTAGTTAAAGCATTTCAAAATGCACCTGCAGACTACTGTCATTGAGGATTTCTTTAAAATACTGTGCAAAAATCTTGTCTTGTCTCGTTCTCGTAAACCCAATTTTGTGTTTCGTCTCGTGAGCTTAGTATCTCGTCACACCCCTAATCATCATTATTAATACTGATGTAACAAAAAGTTGCCCAATTTTTTCTGAATCCATCCTAGTTTTATGACAAATAACCAGATTTGCAATTTTTGTCCATGACTATAATATTTAACCATGATCAGGTCTATTTTCAAACTTCATGCTCAACCCCATGCAAGAAAAACTCTGGCAGAAGAAATTCACAGCAGTCTCCACAGCACACAGCCAATCTCATTCTCTTACCCACTGAGAACACCCAGCACAAGATTCAACACAAAAAACGAGCCCAGAATGATCAGACTAACAAAGTAGATCCACGGCGTCTCCCAGCCAATGGCGTCATTCACCTATAAGGGCCCAAACAGGACGGTTAACCCAGAGAGAGACTACATTGAGCTGAGAGAAACTCCACAAATGGAGTTTAGTCTTGGGAGAGAGACAGAGAAAAAAAGGAAATGGATATCAGGGGCGTAGTGAAGAGAAAAGAGGAGCTGCTCACCCGCTCAACACACCCAGAACCAGGTTCAAGACGAAGAAAGAGCCGAAGATGACCAAGCTCACAAAGTACACCCAGGGCAGCTCCAACCCCATAGCATCATTCATCTGAGAGAAAAGAGGAAGAGTACGAGGAAGAGGGGGAAAAGAGGTAAGGGAGAAAGAGAAAAAGAAAGTATGAAACAGAAACTGTGAGAGGAAGGTTAAAAACAGGTCCAGAGAAGACGTTCTGCTCAAAATCAATCTGGATTTCAGTTTTAACATGTTTAGATATTTTGAAGAAATATCTAATAAGAAATTTGAGTGTAGGATGAAGTCAATATAAAGGAAAGATAAAGGAGAAATCCCACACACTGTCCGTAAAGTTGAAAAATAAAATGTACTGAATATGTTTCAGAGACCCTGTCAAGTATTTTCGTATAATAGAAAAAAATTCACTAGCCTAATCTGACCAAAACACTGTAAATTAATTAACATACATATTTTACACATATACATCAATCATGCATAACATTATGACCACATTCCCAATATTGTGTTGGTCCCCCTTTTGTGTCCAAAACAGCCCTGACCCGTCGAGGCATGGACTCCCCTAAACCTGCTGTGCAGTGGTTTCTGGCACCAAGATGTTAGCAGCAGATCCTTTTAGTCCTGTACGTTGCAAGGTGGGGCTTCAATGGATCGGGCTTGTTTGTTCAGCACATCCCACAGATGCTCGATTGGATTAAGATCTGGGGAATTTGGATGCCAAGTATTCTGACACCTTTCTATCAGAACCAGCATTAACTTCTTGAGCAATTTCAGCTACAGTAGCTCATCTGTTTGATCGGACCACAAGGGCCAGCCTTTGCTCCCCACGTGCATCAATGAGCCTTGGCCGCCCATGACCCTGTCACCGGTTCACCACTGTTCCTTCCTTGGATCACTGTTGATAGATACTGACCACTGCAGACCGGGAACACCCCACAAGAGCTGCAGTTTTGGAGATGCTCTGACCCAGTCGCCTAGCCATCACAATTTGGCCCTCGTCAAACTCGCTCAAATCCTTACGCTTGCCCATTTTTTTAATGCCTAGGTTTAAGACTTTTTCAGGCGAGAATGTACTGATTTAAAGCTCAAATCTGTGGTTTATTTATAAAGAGATTGCCTGAAAATTTGATCTGCCGTTTTCAGAGATCCAGGTGATCACCGGGCACTCAGCGCTCATTAACCGCGCAGTGAGCAGCCTTTCCTCGGCTAGTCTTCTGACGTCTGCAGCTGGCTCTGACGTCTCTGTAGTGGTTAAACATGAGACATAATTTGTCTCATGAATCTAGAAATCATTTTGGCTGAATGTTTCATAACTTTATATTTTTAGGCTATTTAACTTTACAGTTGTAGCCTACTAGCACTGACTTTATATGTTTGACTGAATTGTTTGCTTTATTTCTTGTATAGCTTTTTATACCTTTTACTTATACTTTTTTATAATGATTATTGATCACGCATAAACTGACATTTAACAAAAAGATACTGGGTTGTGTTTTATGTCATATTTAATTTTATTACAGTGATAATCATATATATATATTATTGTCTAAACCACATATTAATATGTTTGATATATTTTTAAATATAAACGAAAAGAGGCAGGGTTGTGTTTTTATTTAGTTTTGTTGTAAATATATATCCAGTAAAGATAATCAAGGTACACATTGTCTCAACCACATTTGTGTGGCTATTAATATGTTTTAATATATATATATTAATATAAGATTTTTAAAAATTAAACAGAAAAGAGAAGAGTGGTGTTTTATGACATATTTCATTTTATTGTAGACTAAAATACACATGCAGAGATAACCGAAGTAGCCTGAGCGAGCTGAGTGACGCTATCAGGAACGCTGCTGTTCCATTTGCAGAATCACTGGACTTGTGTCCTCCCATCCTCAGGAGTTCTTTCTCCTGAGTCGAACTTGGCAAGTCTGAACTACCAAGGACACAAGTCAGAAGTTTGCGTACTTGGTATTGAGAAACGGCCAAAATGTTCACTTGCTGCCTAATATATCCCGCCCACTAACAGGTGCCGTTATGAAGAGATAATCAGTGTTATTGACTTCACCTGTCAGTGGTCATAATGTTATGCCTGATCGGTGTACATATATAATACACATATATGTAAATATATATGTATGTATATTTGTTGAATTTGAGCATGTCAAATAAGCAGCAAAAAAGCAGGAATTTACCTTAGGAAAACCCCATAGTGATTAAACACTAAACTGAATATTGCGTAGACACTTCCTCAGTGTCTATGGTGGTCCAAAGGAAAATTTGGCTTTTTACAAATCCATAACAAAGTTACTTTTTACCTTTTTTTAACAGGTACCTTTTTTGGGGGGTGATTCACAGGAAATCTAAGCTGTAAATCTATCTGGAGTTTATGCAGCTGTAAACGAACCGTGTGCTGTGATGAAATGGAGGAATCATATTCCAGAGAATGATGTGAAAGGTGGGTGGATCTCATCAGAGCACACTGGTCAGTCACAGACCCTTGAGTTCCTGCTTCAGTGTGTGGGCTGCTAGTTTGAGCATCTCACACTCTCCTCAAAACAGTAATGACTGTATGAGCACTTCATCCTCTCTACACAAATATAATTACTGACTAACATTCATTATACGCCAACAAGAAGACGTGCTAACTAGGACGTGAGGGGAAGTATCATGCCAATACTAACCCAGTAGAGTACATCCGTCCAGCCCTCCATGGTAATGCACTGAAACACAGTGAGCATGGCAAACATGAAGTTGTCAAAGTTTGTGATGCCTCCGTTGGGGCCGTGCCAGCCCTCCCTACACACGGTACCATTAATGGGACATGTGCGGCCATGGTTGTTGATCGCACACGGCGCAGGTTCGTCCTCTATTATGTCTGCAGAGAGAGGAGAAGATCCAATGTAAATAAGCATAATAGCTATAAACACTTGCAGGAAACAATTCCTATGAATGTCAATTTGTTGAAAATATTAATTTATATAAAATCACATCATATAATCTATGTAACAATCCAACATTACGGGAATTAACTCTGAAAACATGGAAACTATGGAAGAAATCAACAACCTCAGACACATTAAGAAGCCTTGGTAAGCAGAATATACTAATCTTACCAACATTCATGTAAAGCACAGAGGTTTAACAAACCTGTCCCTCGATAATAACAGGTTGCGTGCATTTTTCCAATGAAAAGCTCCAAACCGATGATGGCGTATATGATGATGACGAACAGAACCAGCAGGGCAATGTGGAGGAGAGGAACCATGGCTTTAATGATGGAGTTCAGCACCACCTGTAAACCTGAGAATATGCAAACGTACGTAAAATTGCAGATTTACACTCATCCACAGCGTTTGAGTGTTCATTCCTATTGCATACACACAGACACACACACACACACACTAGTGTCTTTAGGGCATTGAGTTTGACAGCTTGTTCTCAGAGAACGATCCTGAGGGGATGCAGCAAGGAATGCTGCGCTTTTCCTGCCATATGGCCACATCATGTGGCATCTCTCACTCAACATCCACCCCTCTGCGGGGGTCCGGTGCTCTGGGCGCTCAGAAGGGGAAGCTGTCAAACTGCCTCATGATTAGTGTTTTGCAAACTACACATTTTCAAAATCGACTAGTCAGTGCAATGCCTGAACGACTATTTGAATAATCTATCTTAAAGGGTTAGTTCACCCAAAAATGAAAATTCTGTCATTAATTATTCACCATCATGTCGTTCCAAACCTGCAAGACTTTCATTCATCTTCGGACCACAAATGAAGATATTTTTGATGAAATCTGAGAGCTTTCTCTACCATAAACAGCTATGCAACTTCCACTTTGATGCTACACGATCACTTTATATGATGAACAAATTTAATTTGTTCATCATATTCTATTCACATATTAACATTGAGCAGCGAACATAGACAGAAGCTCAACCGAAACTGCTTGACAAACGAGAATGAACCTCATACGTGCTGCGCAACACGAGAATGAACCTCATTGGTTCTTGCTGAAGCTCAAATGTGATGCGTAACATGAGAATGAACCTCATTGGTTCTCACAGAAGCTCAAACGTGCTGTGTAACACAAGAATGAACCTCATTGGTTCTTGCTGAAGCTCAAACGTGATGTGTAACACAAGAATGAACCTCATTGGTTCTCACAGAAGCTCAAACGTGCTGTGTAACACAAGAATGAACCTCATTGGTTCTTGCTGAAGCTCAAATGTGATGCGTAACACAAGAATGAACCTCATTGGTTCTCACACATCAAGTGAACATGCTTGAGCTTCTGTTTACCACAACTGATGTGTGAGTTGATGAATGTTTAAATGTGAATAAAAGCCTAAATTCAATCTGTCAAATAAAGCGATCGTGTCTCTATAGAAAATATGGACTCAACCGCTCAATTCATATGGATTAGTTTTATGATATCTCTATGAACGTTTTGAAACATCAAAGAGGTAGTTGTGTATCTGTCTATGGAGGGACAGAAATCGCTTTTATCAAAAATATCTTAATCTGTGTTCCGAAGATGAACGAAAGTCTTGCGGGACATTGACTAATTAATGAGAGACTTTTCACTTTTGGGTGAACAATCCCTTTAAACCTTGAATAAGTAATCAGTTTGATTAGACTTTTATAGGGCGTTTACAATTTGTGTGTTTGGTGTTTGGTTGTGTAATGTAGTTTGTAGACCAGACGGAATTGGTCACAATAGGTCAAGATTCATCCTACTGAAAAGCTGACAAGAAAAGCGCGTCAGATGACTGAATATCACGACTGAAATTTTTTCCTCCAAACGGGATTTTTACCTTGCTTAACATGTGGTCAGTACACTAATTAAACCACTGCCATTATAAAGATCTCAAATAAAATATAAATCTTTATCACTTAGGGTTTTTATTATCGTTATTTAAATCTAAAACTAATTTTTTAAACTCACTGGGCACTCCTGAGACCAGGCGAAGCGGGCGCAGCACTCGAAAGGCTCTGAGGGCTTTGACGTCGAAACCTCCTGGTTTCCCTCCGTGGCCGTGCGCGGACGGGTGGTCCCCAACAACCTCCTTCTCCCCATCTTTGGTCAAAACTTCCAAGACAACACTGAACAATCTAAAAAAACAAAACAAAAATGAAGGGCTGGTGAACAATCTGAAGAACAATGGTCAGTGATCAATCGGAAAAATAACTCAATATTAAAATAATTTATTTAAAAAGTATCTTTACCTACACCATGTCATATGAACAACCAACAAGTTTAATTAAAGGGACAGTTCCTGTTTGTTACCCATATTATTCAAAATATCTTCATTGGTGTGCAGAACAAAGAAAGTTATATGCAGAACAAATAACAATTATAGTATTTATTAATATGTTTTATATTTTTAGTTTCCATTTTAGCATTACATTTTTTTGCATTTTTTAGTAATTTTAGTAAAACTGATTTTTTTTCTTCATTATTATATTTTAGGTCAATGTCAAGGAAATATTTATAATTGTCATTTATATTTATTTGAGCTTAATTACAATTAACAAAAAAAATTGGAATTATTGTCTGTTATTGTTTTTTTTTCTGTGTACCAAACAAAACAAAATATTTTGAGATATATAATCTTTAATTTCACCACATTAAATTTAGAACTTATTCTAGAAAATGCTGTGCTCTTTTAAAATATAACTAATTTCTATATTTAAAAAATCCAGATAAACTAATATATGAGGGAATTCTTTGAAAATAATCGAAATATTGCTTTAGATAGAAAGATTGATCTAAAGTAGCAAGGTAATAGCTGAAAAATCAAAACATATTTGGATTATAAAATAGATAAACCACTTTCAGCATCACATGACAGCATGACCTTTCATGAATGTGCCAAAACATAAACAGCAAGACATTCAATCTGAACAACATCAGACGGCATCATCTGCTGTGAACACAAAAAAAGCAGCATGGGATAACCTGAACTGACCACGGTGCACATCTGAATAATGAGTATAACAGGATTTCAACAACAGCGGATAAAATGACACAAATAAGCTGACTTTGAATGCATTTGCTTCTATTACCAAAAGCCTTATTATCACCAGTGATTCATCCTTTAAAGTGGGCATTAAACAGAAGATGCGATAGTCTTTTCTTCCCTGTTGTGACGTACGGTATATTGAGAGAAACATGAAAGAACAAACAAAAGTAAGGCTAGACTTGATTTTGTCTGGGGAACTGATTGGATGGTTGTGGTTTGTTATTGGTGGACCTCATGTGAGTGACAGGTTGCCCCGCCCTCGCACCATTAAACACATCATCAGAGAAGAGAAGAGATATCACTATAATAAAGAAGGGAAGTTATCTTGATTAAAGAGGGCATATTCATTAAAAAAATAATGAAAACAATTGTCCGTATTGTCCATTTTGATTTCATGGTGACTTTAAAGAGTGACTACCTATCCAAGTATTCTTGGCTAATCTTCGCTACAGAGGGGCTGCCGCTCGGGAGCTAAAGATCAAGAGCGACAGCCTCGTGAACAGAGAGACGGTTAGGTGAAGAGAGAGAGGGAGACAGCTCTTTCTGCATGAGGCGAACTGATCGAAATGTGACCTAGCTACCCAGTGGACTGTGTGTGTGTGAGTGAGAGAGAGTCAGAAAGAGATGCTGATGAGGAAGAGTGTACACAGTTTGAGATGATCTACAGAGAAGCGAACAAGACATCAGCGGTGAGCGATATAGACGTAGAATGACAACACAAGTGGACAGAACCGTTAAAGCAGTTTCATATCGCACACATAAGTCGTGTGCTTTTACTTCTTCATTTACAGAGACAAAAACACTTTCCATTTCATAAAATGATTGACTGAATCAGGACGATTTAAGCAGTTTATAGCTATAATGTATAGTGTCTGGTTTCAACCCTGGGTTCAATACGAGTGCAATTTGTCGATTACCACAAAAATGTACATTACATAAAACAAATATTTGTATGCATTTAATCTAACTTTATTGACCAATACACTTGCCCTTTTGATGATTCAGTTAAGCCATAAGCAAAAATTAATTTAAAATTGTTTGTTTTTATTGGTGAAGTAAGTGTTAAACTTTCTTCTCCTGCATCCTATTCTTCCGTTTTCCAGAACGGCAGCACAGCTGAAAGGTTTGTTTGAGCTGCGCCCTCTACTGTACACGTGTGAATTTGCATTTCCTTCAGGCTGAGGCGTATTATTCAAATTTTGGCGTGAAAGGGTCTTTAAATTTGCCCAAAAATAGAACAATTATGTTATAAAAAACAAGGGGAGAAAAAGTAATGCAAAAGTAACGTAACACATTACTTTTCTTAAAAAGTAACACAATTCGTTACTTTTAAACTGAGTAACAATGTTTTAATGCATTACTTTTTAAAATAACTATCCCAAACACTGTATATGACTTTCTTCTTATATTAAAGTCGGCATGGAAACGGAAGTTGAGATCGTCCTTTTCTCCTTATTGTGACGTATATCCGAGTGAAACGGATTTCATCCTTCGGGAATTGATTGGATCGTTGGAAGTTGGGTGTTGCTGCGATCAGTGACCCATGTCAGCGACAAGCGTCTTAGAATTTGAAATGAGACAGAGCGCGATAGCCCATAGCACATGACCGGGAGAGAAGAGAAGTTGTTTCGTGGGGGGAGGGGAGGTTAATGTACTTGATTAAAGATTATAAGGGTAAATTAATTTATGAAGTGCACAGATAAATCATTCATAGTAAACACTACAATATTACATATAAAAATACGAATTGTAAAATTTGATTTCATGCAGACTTTAAAAGTTATATAAAAAAAATAATTCTGTCTCTTCCAAGCTTTATAGTGAGTAATCCAAAAGTAATCCATGCGTCAGGTTGGAGGTCACTCTTTCACTTTTTCGAAACTAGACTTGCGTACAGACGTAATCGGAAGCCACAACATTTTTCAGAATCGACATCACCCTTTATTCAAATATTATTAAAAGATTTTGTAAACATATTGTGTAATTGTGTGTTTTATTTGTTATAATGCAGTGAAACATGCCAAATTGTGCTATTTTCAAGATTTAATTACAATATTTTTATGTGGTTCAGATAAAATAATATTTAGAGTTTCTATTAATTAAACCAATTTCCTTCATTGTATTTACTAAAATTTTTAATTTAAATGAACTTAAAATTATAAGGCAACCAGGTTACTTAATTTTTAAAGTTAAACCAACATTTTTTTTTTACAGTGGCAGTGATTATAGTTTATAAAGTTATAAATATGGATATTTTTCTTTAAAAAATGCATCGTTTCACTTCAGAAAGCCTTTATTAACCCCCGGAGCCGTATGGATTATTTTTATGATGGATGGATGTGCTTTTTGGGACTTTAAAATATAAGGCACCATAAAGCTTGGAAGAGCTTTATGATATTTTTTAATATAACTCCAATTGTGTGTGGCTGAAAGAAGAAAGTCATATACACCTAGAATGGCTTGAGGGCGAGTAAATTATGGGATAATTCTCATTTTATTAACATAAATGGTTCATACAGCATTATATTTGGTATTTAGTACAGTCATCTTTATTTTCTGTTGTTTTTTCCTTGGTTTTCTTAAAGTGATAACATGCACTTACATGATGAGGAGAAACTTAAAATGCTTTATAACCTATATATATTTACCTCTGACACATTGGTTTGATACTGTAAACACTCTGCTTGTATGATACATTTTACTTAATTTCATATTTTAGAAAATAGGGGTAATGGTCTAGAAACACAAATATTTGTTCATATCCAGACCACTTTTCCAAACTGCGTGGGAACCCTGTTACTGTCTCTTTTGATCACTTTAATGATTAATATGAAGTAATGTCACAAGAAATAATATGCTTGTTAACATAATTATATAAGTAAGTGTTTTTCACACTAAAATTAAGTTATATCCAATTTTACAACTTTATTGCCACGACTAATGCCTTGTCTAAAACCTTAAAAACAATCTTACAATTAACAAGAATTGTTTAAAAAAATAATAATATAAAATTACAAACTTCACATTTCTTCTTTTTAAATCCTCCTTGATTTGAGATGAGTCTAGAAGATCTTTTTGTAGTAATCAATGTTATGCCACAGATTTCATCCACCAAGCTTGTTGCTTGTAATGAACCCAGAATATTCCTTTAATTACCATTTGAATGTAAATGTGGTCTCCCTCTTCATGCAAATTAGATTTCATGAATATCAAGTTTGCAATAGATCTCAAATGGAACACTTATAATAACCATTGGATAATTTACAGACATTATTAAAGCAAATGCTCTGGGTAGTAACCCAGAAACACTTTATTCTCTGTATAGAGAGGCAGTTGTGAGTGTGAAAGCACAACGTGAGCCTGATGGTGCAGTTACGCTGCTTTTGCTTACACTGCTTATGAATGCGCTATGAAACAGGCCTGCGGCACGGACAAAAGAGGAGCGGCTTTTTCCCTCATTTTATCTTTGGGCTTCTGCATCTTTTTTAGGCTGATACAGTAGAAAGTGACATGAAATTAAAACATTTAAATAAAAAAAACTAGCCGGAAGAGATGGAGTCTCAATGATTCTTCCTCATCATCAAAAGGAATGGTTGATAGAAAGAGTCAAGACTGGCACAGGAAGTCTGAAATCTGAAAATAAAGAGCGTCGCTGGTTTATTTTACGGGTCTTATCTGGGCCATATAGCTGCATGAGGAGTATGTGTGTGTGTGTGTGTTTTGGGAGTTGAAGAGAAGGTGAAGGGCCTCAAAGGAGGAAAATTAGTGAAAGTGACATTCTAGAGGATGATGGGAAGAAAGACCAAAACAGAAACAGAAAGACTTTGGCATATTTGGTCTGATTTGTATCTTTACCTTATTCTTCTAAATGCCTTCCTTCTTCTATGCTGTATATATGAGGAGCTCTTTTCCAAAACGCTATAAATCCATTTTAATAGTTTTCATGAAAAGATCATTTTTTTACCTACACCCATACATTTTTTAAATATTTGATTTATTCTGTTAAAATGGTCTATTGGCTCAGTCTGAACATGTTAAACAATGATTGTTAAATGAAACAACAATATTGTTGATTATAAATTCAAAGTCATTATTTTTTTGTTTCAAAACGTTACTAATCCATCCTTTTTTATGTGTAGTTGGTTTATGTCTGTAAAAGCAACAACAAAAACAACAACGCAACTCATGTCACATTAAGCATATAACATCAGGGGTCAAAACAATTGCGATTACAACCGTAATCGGGGTTGTGTCATATATTGCCGGTAAGAATCGTGGTTCCGTGGACAGGGGTGTCGAGATTGCCGGTAAGAATTGCGTTCCAGACGGGATTTTGTTCCGCCGAACGCGTTGCAGGAACACCGCAGCGATCGAAAGGGCACTTTCACTTTCAAAGGGGCAGTGGATTGAGACGGGACGAGAGGATATATCGCGTTTAGGCTAAAAACAGGCTTGGCGCTAATAGCGGTTTGGAAAAAAACTGCATCTTGCAGTACATTTAAACAAGGAAATATAACGATTTGGCATTTAAGATTGATGGAGCAGAGAATAGGTTCAGTACACAGCTCGATGGCATGACAAACTCAATTTCTTTTAATTTGGCGTTTATCGTGTTTTGGAAAAGAGCTCTTCATATATACTCTTTAAAATGTTGGGGTTGTGTAAGAATGTTTTATATTTTTGAAATGCTCATTACGGCTGCATTTATTTGACTAAAAAATACAGTAAAAACAGTAATATCCATAGTTTTCAGTCACGTGACTGTCGCAGAGCCTTGGATGGCAAAACCGCAATAGAACTCCATTGAACTGCAGCACAAGCCTGTCAAATTTCCATCTTAAAACAAAAATATGTGAACAAGATGCACGTTTTACAGCACCTGCTGCAGTATTTCAATAACTAAAACAGCGGGACGTTTTTAAACCGCTTAAAGGGGTACTTCAGCGCTGAGAAGATGAATCTGTATTTAAACTGGGTCATTAATGTAGTAGAAATGTGAAATTATTTTTGAATTTGGTGCCTTCTAGACTGAGAAAACACAGAAAATGTATTTTTGTCTCATGGGGATCAAAGACAACAATTCCCAGAACGCACTGCTACACTGCCCTACTCTAGGCACGGCTAGTCGGCTACTGGATTACTGGATCACTTGCCCACCGCGTTCATTTCCAGAAAATCAGTTCAGTTAGAGACACTACAATTAAAAACTGAACGTGTCTGTTAGATATAATGCGAGTGAGCCGATTGAGCGTCACGGCACAAACGCAGCAGGATCGGATTACATTCATCACATGAGCTGAGGTAAGCGCGGGATTCGCGGCTGCATTCACAGCGCGTGTTCATTCTGGCGCGTGTTCAGTTCATGTCTTTGGAAGCTTAACTTTCATAGGAAGTTCATTTTAAAAGTTGAAACACTCACTTTGCTCTCCACTACTCCGTTTACATGAATCTCCGCAGCTCCCGAGCCGAGTGCTGTGAGTGCGATGTTGAAAACATGTGGAAACATGCGCCCTCTGCTGGCTGTAGTCTTTAGCCTCTGACCAAAAACTCCTCCGATGATGCAAAATTACGATATTTGCGTCATCGGAGGAATTTTTCCAGAAATAAAATACATAATTCTCGTCTCAGGGTCATATGAGGGGGGAAAGTATGATAATTTGAATATACTCCCGGGTTTCTACTGATACAAAGCTTAATGCTAATCGCTGAAGTAACCCTTTAACGCGAAAAACACTATAGGGTGAGTTGCACCAATAAGGATTATATTGTTGGTTATTTATTTGCATGGCAATAATAATAACAACAGTAATAATAGTAATACAAATTATAATACTAGGTTGCTTAAAGCAACATTTTGGCCAAATGACCCAACAAATTAGTTATTTTGTAACAATTTATTGGGTTAAAAACTTACTACCCAATGAACTGGGTTAAAATAACCCAACAATGGGTCAGTGCTATATCAACCCACCAATGGGTTATCTGTTGGGTTATTTTTAACCCAACTTTTTTAAGTGAGTGTGAACATGGACTTTACATGTTACAGCGCAAGCTGGAGGTGAGTCTTCCTTCCTTTAAGCTCGCTTTCTGATTGGGTATTGTTTCGTTTCACGTGATAATCTCCAGAGTGTGCGTGCGTGCGTTTGTCCTCGGGTTTCCCCCGCACACAACGGGATTTTCCGATTTCTCAACAGGTTAAATATTTGCGGTTCGAGATCGGGGCACCGCCGACGTTCTTCCGAGCAAATTCAGTGACTCTTAACACACCTCACACCACAGGGAAATCTGATTAGATAATCTGTAGAACCATCAAGACAATCGGGACTTGTTAGAAGAGGAGAAATCAGCCCAAAATCGCCGGATTATTTTATGGTGTGTACCCAGCATTAAGATATTAAAACAGTAGCTAAGCTTTAGAAAACAAGCAGATCAAACGTACCCTATGACAACAATGACGAAATCCAGCATGTTCCATCCGTTTCGGACATACGCGTTCTGATGCATCACCAAGCCGTACGCTATGATCTTTAGGAAGGTTTCGATCGTGAAAATGATAAGGAAGGCATATTCGACTGTTTCCTGCGGGAGACAAAAGAGAGAAAAATAAATGAATTGAGAAGATAACAACTGCGTACATTAAATTCAAAGAAACCCTCTATCAAACACATACACACATTAACATTTTTGGATTTGTTTGATCACTCTTTGCCAGTCTAGTCTAGGTCTGAAAACACTCAATATGAGACTGAAAACAAGGGAATTCAATGAAAATGTAAAATTTGGTTTATGATTTGAGGCATCATCCATGTTATACATACACTGAAATCAGTTTGTATATAGAAAAATATTTTATAACAGCATATAAGAGGTTATTCTGCAATATAATAAAAACAATTAAAATATGACAGAATGAGGATGGAAAAACGTTTACAAATATTTGAACTTTTTCAATGCAAAAAACTTCATAAGCTAACCTCCAGAAACAACCAAGATCTGAAAAAGCATTTCATGACCTTTTTAAGTCAGTGTCTGGAGAAACTGTCCTAGCATAAACAGATCCATGGCCTCTAAAATTGTCCTTGAATATGTGTTATGAGGGAAAAGCCTCAACACCTCAACACTGGAGCTGTGTAACTAAAACTGAAAGCGAACTGTTTTTAAAGCATTGCAGCACGCTGCTCAGTCATGGCAGTGGCTAGTGGGTTGTTTTCTGTGCATTGATGGTGTTAGACACAGCCATTTAACTTGTCAAATACCATCTCTTTATACAAACACACAGAGACTCAAGCTTTCTCCTTTATGTGTGTGTGACAGCTGTGCAAAGGTTGCACAATGAAAGAGGTTAGTTGGTGTGCGTGCGTGCGTGTGCGTTTAAGTGTAAGGACATTTGGGAAGCTTTTATACGCTGTGGGCCTCGTTTTGCCAACATTTTACAGACGACTGAATGAAGCACTTAGCCCCGTGTAACAGAAAAAGAGCCTTTTGTTACTGCGGGAAAAGAGTAACCCGGGCTCACTGATCGTGCTATACAGACGGAGAGAGTTATATGAGTGACAGCGGCGGACAGAAGTCACTGCACTGAATATGAGATATTTACAGGATGTCAAAGAGGCATGACACAGAAAAACATGAAACAAACAAACGCACTGGGGGGATATAAAATATAGTTGTAGTTACTGATTTATTATTTATAAATATATATATATACATACACATATATATACATATATATATATATATATATATACACATACATATATACATATATATATACATATATATATATATATATATATATATACACATATATATATATACATATATATATATATATATACACATATATACATATATATATATATATATATATATATATATATATATATACACACACACATATATATATAAAAATATAATATTAACGAATAAATCAATATCGGCCCTTAGAAAATGTGTAGTTACTGCATATGTTCAGAACTTCATTTGGAAATTCTAGCTTTATGCATCTTCATTCTAAAGAATCAATATCGATTCTTAAATCCCAACATCGATCTTTCAGTCTATTAGGGCCCTATGAAATCCATTAGATTGTTTCCAAAATTATGTTAGATTTTTTTTTAATTCTGTTTTAATATTTCTGTTAATATTCCATCTTTTCCATTTTTTTTGGGGGGGGGGACTCCATTTTAATAGTTAAATAATTTTTTTGTAATAAAAAGCACATCTTATTTGAAAACATGAAACGTATACAATTTCTTAAAAGTTTAACAAAAAATACATTTTAGGGCCCTATGAAATATGTTTTTAAAAATCTTTTATTTTTTTACCAAATTCCGTTTTTTGTTTTGTTTTGTTTTGTGGATTCCATTTTAATGGTTTAATTACATTTGAATAATCAAAAAGCATGTTATCTTAATTAAATTCATAAAAATAAATTATACATTTTTTATTTTGTTTTTGTTTAGAAATTCTGTGTTGTGTATTTGACATTTTCTGACAATCAAATTTAAGCATAAAACATTGATTTAATGTATCTTTTAATTATGAAATTAAACTTTTTTGTCAAGCAAAGTGCTGCACAACAGAGCTTGACTGTTAAAAATAAAACAAAAGAAAAATTGTGATTCTTGCTCTTTTTTTTTACTTTTAATGATAATTTATTATTATTATTATTATTATTATTATTATTATTATTATTATTATTATTATTATTATTAGTGTTATTACATTGAGATGTAGCTAAATTCTACAGTAGAACATTATTTGTGTCACAATATCTTCACGTTATACCAAACTTAAACGTTAACAGGTTGCCGTGAAGAACGTGTTTCTGTTTGTATATTATATGGTGATCGTTTTTCCCAAATGAAACGGTGAAATGCTGATGAAGTGACTCTCAGAGCAGTAGCCTGACATGGTCATACTCAATTCTAGTCAGAATATGAGTCTGGTACCGCTCCATTGGGCTTTGATCACGGGGCGTGTTTCAACCGAACCAGGAAAGACCTCAATTGGATAGACCCACAACCAATCAGAGCAACGGAGCGACGCGTAACGTTAGTTGTCAAATGTCAACAGAACTCAACTGCACTGTGTTGCCAAGTCCGTGTTTTTCTCCATGTCCGCGGGTTGAAGCGACCCCAATTATGTGATTATATAAACCCAGGAATGCGAATTTTAGCAGGCAACCTTGCCAAAATAACATATTTTGCCAACCAAACGCCATTTTTTTTCGGAGAACCCCCCGGAAAGTTATTGTTTTGGCCTATAGTTTTGAGTAGCAATTGTGCGCATTATACTAATAAACATTTGAGGGGAAATGCTTTTGGGTGTTTCATTGAAAATATTACAATGGTTCTCAAAAATGCTTTATTTTCATTCTGCAAAAAAAAAAAAATTTGATTTTAGGGTTATATAGGGGTTTGATTTTGAATATAGGTAGGAAATCTTTTCATGAGATTCACAAAAAAAAACAAGTAAATCCTGTTTTAAATATGGCCGCTTTAAATGATGGGCTTTGCTAACAAAGCAGCCTTTAACTTGTCATATCATGCAAATAAACAACACACATTTACATATCAAATGGGAGCTAGAGAGCTTCATTAAGCGATGTGTGGTTGAGGACAAAGTAATACAGTATTCCCAATCCATTACCCCTCTACTTTTATTCATCCATCAGTAGAGTGTGTGATAATAGAGAGAAAGAGAGAGAGGAAAACAGAGGCCTGTGGGGCAATCCATAAATATCTCTGACTCATATCTGCTTATTTATGCTCTAAAGACTAACTGTACATACTCTCTCTCTCTCTCTCTCTCTCTCTCTCTCTCTCTACACACACACACACACACACACACACACACACACAAACCATTAGCTAGTTTACTAAAACAAAAACATTTCACAAACATATGCCCTACTGTTCCACACATGCAAATTTCACCTTCAACATCAAAAGCTCAACATCCCTTTTATGTTAATTAAGTCTGTTTTAATTGTTTTGGTTAGTGTTGTGATACATATTTGTCTGGACATTTAATAAGAGCAAAATAAATTGTCAACTCTATCTTCAGCCATACATTGATTTGGCTCAATCCTTTAATCAAATGCAGTAATTAGGATTTTTTTAGTTAAACTCGCACTCGTCATTGCAAACTCGTATGAGTTTCATTGATCCGTGGAATGTAAAAGAGGATATTTTAAAGAATGGTCATGCTGCTCTTTTCCATATAATGAAATGAGATTACCAGGGGATGTCAAGCTCCAAGATAGACACAAACGCACCATAAAAGTAGTCCATGTACTCTATATTGCAAGGAAAAGAGCAGCATAAACATTCAAAATATATCTTATTTGTGTTCCACAGAAGAGAGAATACAGTTAAACATTTTAGGGGATCTATATTCCTTTACACTCAAAGCCACTGCAATTTACATTGACTAATCTGAGATCAGCCCACACAACCATAAAGAAAATCAACTATATATATTACAGTGAAGGAAAAATTCAGGATGATTCATTCAAATCCCAAAAAAGTTCATGGAATTATTAATAATAATGTGATTCATAGAAAAATGTGATGAGAGAAATACTGCCATGAACAAATTCTAAATGCTGATTCGAGGAAATGGCTGATTCCGATTTGGTTCTACTTATTGTGTTGATTTATTCTATAATTGGTAAACACAGCATGTCATTTATCATATTCATGTGTTTGAAATGAAGCATGTAAACACACACACACACACACACACACACACACGAGCAGGCACATTTGTGCATGTGGCGAATAGCTGGCGTGACATGAGTCAGAGTGACATCATGTCGTTTATCATCCCGGAAACATCACAATGTCCTCTGTTCAAAGTAACAGAATATATACGGTACATACCAGCACATGAACTACGTCCATCTAGCAACAAAATATCAATAAACTGACTGCCATCATATCAGTCGTTTAAAAAACATGTAATGCAGCTTACAAAATTAAATGTTTATATTTTATGAGCGCTATTTGTCAATGAAACACCATTATGTTAGGATGTTGCCAGGGCAAATATATAAATATATATCCCTTGTAAAAAAAAAAAAAACGCATTAAATTGATTAACGCATTTAACGCACCCGCCCTGCACAAGACCTACATATTTCATCTTACATTTCATACAGTTGATTGGTGACCAACATGATGCAGGGCAAAAACCCACTGCATGATGGACCCAATAGAATGCAGTTATTTGCCCCTAAAACTCAAAAATGCCCCGTATGAGTTTGTCGTCACATATTTATATCATGATAGGCCTATAGTTAATGATGTTTGATGTTTTTGTCTTGAAAAGCATGAGTGCAAATGTGATATTGATTTTATACAACACTTCAATAAATAAGAAGTTATTATAGTGATATATTTTTGACACAGCATTGTCTGTTTTTGCTCAATTTTGCCAATGAAAATATTACCTATAAAGCCAGAGCAGAACTGTTTAATTTTTGAATGAATCCCCGGTTTGAGCGAATCAATCGGGTGAACCAGTGATTCCATGACCCATTCATAAAAAAAATTCCTGAATGAATCAGCCATTTGAACAAATTAAATGAATCAATAAATGAATGAATGAATGAATGAATGAATGAATGAATGAATGAATGAATGAATGAATGAATGAATGACTCAAAAATTATAAAATGTTCCCATATTTTTCCAGGGTGATATGCCACAGCGTGCTCACCCTTTGGTCTGTGTGGGTCCTAATGCCCCAGTATAGTGATGGGGACACTATATTGTCAATAAGCACCGTCCTTCGGATGAGACGTTAAACCGAGGTCCTGACTCTCTGTGGTCATTAAAAAGATGTGCTTGTGTGGTCATGTCCTTCGATAAAGAGTAGGGGTGTAACCCCGGCATCCTGGCTAAATTTGCCCATTGGCCTCCTAATCACATTCACATACACACACATGTAAATGTAACAAATTATTATTAATTATAAATTATATTAATTAAGATATAATTAAGATATAGTTTGCCAAAAAAAATATTCTGTCATCATTTACTCACCCTCATGGCCACTGAAGCCTAAAAGCTTGTATGTAATAAATTCTATGTTGAATCAGAAAAAAATTCTAAAGCTACTTTATGTCTATTTGATGCTTTTCAATCTTTTGGAGGTAATTTCTCTCATATTACATACATTTATATTTTTTCTATTTTAATATATAAAAAGGTAGTAGAAACACTGTGAGATGACTAAAGCTTGGTATTTCTGAGTGACAGGAAAAATGCATTAAGACATCTTGCTACATCATCCACTTCCATCTCTCTCTTTCTCTCTCTCTCTACCAGGAAAGCTGGAGGGAGCGAAGACCACTTCATAGAGTTTCCCCTCTACCTCCTACTGTACAGTGTGTGTGTGTTTGTGTGGGCTTGTGGAACAAGAGTGACAAACAACCTTGTCCCGGCACAGGAAGTGCTTTTCTTCGGAAAAAAAGCAGGCCAGCCAGCCAAAGAAACACAAATAGAAAAGAACCTGATCACAGATGAGTTATAGAAATATGACGGTATTTCAAATGACCTTGCAGTGATAAACTTTGAATGCAGAAAGACAGCCAGCTGAATGCAGCATCTATTCCACCTCCTCTCTCTAATAGCCATGCAATCCTGAACCTCAATCTATCGCTCAGTAACCCAGCAACCAACCGCATCCTTTCACACTACGCAGAGCTGCTCAGAAGCAGGTGGTCTTCGCCGCGCTGTTCCACCCCTGACCACTGAGGGGCAGTGTGTGGGGGCGGCAGCGGGAGTACACAGGCAGATGCAATAAATGACTGAATACTAATGAGACCGAAAATCCCCCTCAAAACATCATCATACTGCAATTCAACTGCATTCAAGACTCCAGATTTCATTTATCACATGATGACCTCTGGAGCAAAGCAATTTCAACTGAAAATGTGGCACCTAATTGAACAGACGGGAACTATAGCAGAAACATTTGAGCTAGAGCATTAAAGGGACAGTTCATTCACAAATTCTGTCATTAGGGGCTTTCACACCAGAGAATCCTTTTAAAATTTCCTAGAACTAATGGCGGAAGTACCCACTTTTTGGCGTGTTCGCACCGCAGGATCTGGGAATAATTTTAGCTCTAGGAACGCCTTTTGCTCCTATTTCAGAGTAGGGTCTAACCCAGCACAATAGGAACTACAAGTGACGTAAGTGTACGCTGATTGGCCGAATGCACACGAAACACCAGCACCAGACATTTTAAAAAAAGCTGTGTACACACACAGATTATAGCTTATATATTTACTCCACTAACTCTACAAACATGGAAAACCATAATAGATGGACCTCTCAACCTTTACGCTAAGGAGAAAATCCCACGCGACTTTGAGGAAACCATGCAATTGAAACATGATCATGTATTTCTGCTCACGACATTGGGCATTAACCACACTGGACTTATTGCTTTTATATAACAGTTACCACACAATACAAATATTAAAGCCAAAATATATGTATCAATGCGACTTTCATGAAATAAAATCCCTAAAAGCCTTCCTTTCGCCGAAAAAAATAGTCCCTGACCGTGAACATCAAGCACTGATCTATATAAATGTTCTCTATATAGACAAGAGACAGCAACAGAAGTCACATTATAACACCATTTAAAGGCAGCAAAAACTGTCTTAATGAGAGTCACAGTAGTGAAGACTTTTATATTTAAAGGACTAAAACACAGGAACAAGATGCAACTGACAAATGAGTGCTGTCACTGTCAGGACACGGGAAAACCCGTTTACTGTTAAAAGGACAAGACATCGCAGCAAACATTAAAATAGTTTTTTATTATGAACATAGGACTGACCATAAGGAATATGCTAAATCTGAATGCAGGTAATACACTCGTTCACTCAATCTCTCTCACACAATAATACAAGCTTCAATGAGAACAAACATGTTTACGTTGCTAAGAGTGGTTGCTAAGGGTGTTGTGCCGTGATACACAGAACCGTAGGGTGAAGCGGTCATAGTCCTGTTTTATCGTGAATAAAACACAGCTTGACTATATAAGACCCAATAAGGTTGTATTGTATTCACAGAAGTCTGAACGGCAACAGATCAAACACATTCTAGTGAACTACTAGTGCATCTAGCGATGTCTTCATAATAAAAAAAAGTTGCTAGTTAGTCATTTGTACATGCTTCTTCTCTAAGGCAAGTTTATGATACATTTAACACATGGACAATTCTTCTGTCCAACATGTGACAGAAATCCTTATCCAGAATTATCTAGTTTACTAGTTAAGTTATTTACACCCACCTTTATAGATAAAGCCTGTTTGCAGTTGCAGGAACTACCAAAATTAAATTACCTTTTATATTATGGGTGTATATCTGCATCTATTACGTGTGTGTGCCTCTGCGAGTGCCACTGCATGTTAGTAAGTGTGATTCTGAAATCTGACTTGACTCGATGCCTAAGAGCAAGATCACCTGAGGAAAACTCAGCCAGGACAGAGTATTGATGCCAAAGACGCATTTACACACAGAGAGCACCACCAGTATCTAATTACACATACACTCGCCAAGTGCCAAATGTAAGTAAAAATCAGTGTTGGCAATTATACGAAACAATGTCAATCGGCAGTTGGCCTGTAACATTTTTATGAATTCTAACATTGCAATGCTGATGAGAAAATGAACGCAAACAAACGTAATGCGTTGTTATGAAAGCACAAGACACGAAAGGGAACTTCTCCCAGAAATCCGCATCTCAGACAGCGTGTGAATACTGAATAGAGCTCTCTTTCACATCTTGTGCTTGAACAGAAATATTATGTCAAAATGCCCATCTTGGCAAGCATCCTCATAAAAATTAGTCCGTTATGTCTTAAGTGAACATATACAGTTGAGAAAGAAAATCAGTATATTGGATCCGTGTATTAGCTCTTAAAGTGACAGCACTCTAATTTTCCTACTGCTGTCTGAGTGAGTTTATATCTCACAATTCTGAGAAATTGTGAGATAAAAGTCGTAATTACCTTTTTTAGTTTTTATTCAGTGGCAGAAACTAGCTTCCATAGAAAACTGCTTTACATGGAGTCCTCACTAAATGCTGTAAAAGCATGTTGTCAAAGAAATAAAAAATGCAGATATAAAATGTATTAAGGGCAAACTAGACATCGAACTCCATATGACTCTCTCTCTCTCTCCTCTTACACACTCCATTACACAGAATCCTACTAATCGAAATGCATATAAAACGCATACTCAGTGTGGCACACCAAATCAAATATTCCCATCAATATTTCACATGCATATACACACGAACGGACAGAGGCTTTCCAAAGCGTCAAACCCACACGCGCTAAGATAAAGAGCACTGGGAAGTCAGTGCATCTGGTGAAAATAAGCAGTTAGCTAAGTGATTAAACATACACTTCAGCCTTCATCACCGCTGGGGTCCGGAGACACAGACACAAACACACACACACACAAACGTCTGATTCCCTCTGAGAAATCAACGGCTTTTCCTCCTAAACAGGTTTATAAAGTGTAACTTCTTCGAATTTCAACTCGCTCTGTTGCAATGTTGATAGTATAAGCAAATGAACAATGGTTACTTGTTCTCTGTGTTACCTAAACAGAGAAAATCACGATTTGTCAGCAACAGTCTACTGGATGATGTGTTTGACAGCTTCAGGGCTTTTGTGATAAAAAAACAACAGAATATACTTCCGCATTTTTGTATCCCCACCCACGGACAGTTGGATCGAGAGGGTTATTAACAGAACAGTTAATGTAAGGGTAGGTTTATCACTGAAAATTGCATTGTACTTGGTCTACTCTTTAATTAAACAGCATTATGGTAAAAAAGGAACACTATGGCAACAGCTTTCTTACTTGTACACAACAGCGTTTTGATTCGGGGGTTGGGTGGAACTGGCAGACCAGCAGTTTCTTTCAGTTTCCACCATTTGGCCAAATAAAATGTGTTCATGGTGGTCATCCAGTTTGAAGTGTTGACTACAAACAATGAGTTTTTTAAGATTTTCCATCACAGCTTTCTCTACATATTTACGATTCTTTGCCAACTTTTAGCTACTACCTACAATGCGCTGGATCCTTCACTAAAAACTGAAAGTAACTAACATTTACTCTTCAAATTTTTGCACCCAAAAACAATACAAGTCCACACCATTATGACTAAAAGTTTGCTAAGAAGTATGTCCTTCTACAGCAAGGCGGTATTTGACTGGTCAAGTGCATCTGTAGCAGACTGGAGGGTGTGGCCTCCAACAGCAACATGCCCAGAGTTTCCTACCTATTTGCAAAAAGAAAAGAAAGACAACAGCCTTTTTTCACCGTTTTTTTCTAGTCAGGTAGCCAAGTTTTATTAAAAGTCCATTTTGACAGCGGTGAAGTACCCCTCAGTCTTTTCCCTCATTCTTCTTATGGTGCAGTTTTCACTTGGGGCGGATTCCATCTCAAATCATTTTGCTCTATTTTAATCTCACAGATGTAGGTTAAACCTGACAACTGTGTGAAAACACTGGTGTAAAGCTTATGTATGCCAGAGTGTGTTGTGTTTGCTGTCCTTTTCTGCAGGGATAAATTGTCTCCATAATGAATTATGTTAAAACCTGAAAAATCTAGATTGTGGTCAACTTCAAGGTCCCAAAAGGAAAAGAGATTCATAAATTTGCTATCAAGAAAGTACCATAGTACAACCATGTTTTCTTTTCTTTCTTTTTTTAACATGCAAAGCAAAAAGGGGGGTTTGAGGCAAAAATGCCACTTAAAGTGATCAAACTGCCAGCAAATTCACAGACACAAAAAGCCAAAATGCTTTCATCATTATATAAACAAAATCAATCATATACATAAAATTAAATTCTAAGCCAAGTTAATCATATTAATTATTCAGATGGAACATTTATTTAAATTAATTAAGTTAAGTATTTGACACAAATGGGGCACACGCTATGTTTTATATGGTTGCAAAAAAGTCCCTTTAAGTCCCTTTTAAAAAGTAAATTTTGACATAAACCTACATAAAAAAATATTAAAGGGTTAGTTCACCCAAAAATGAAATTCTGTCATTAATGACACACCCTAATGTCGTTCCAAACCCGTAAGACCTCCGTTCATCTCCGGAACACAGTTTAAGATATTTTCGATTTATTCTGAGAGCTTTCTGTCCTTCCATTGAAAGCGTATGCACAGTATACTATTCCGGAGATGAAGGGAGGTCTTACGGGTTTGGAACGACACTAGGGTGAGTCATTAATGACAGAATTTAGATTTTTGGGTGAACTAAACCTTTAAAAATGATTTTAGGTTAAAATATTGAAATTAGATTTTTAAGAAGTCTCTTATGTTCAACAAGGCTGGATTTATTTGATGAAAAATAGAGTTACAACAGTAATGTGAAATATTATTATAATTTAAATAATAATTTAAACCTTCAGAAATCATTCCAATAAACTTACAATATTACTGTTGTATTTTTTATCAAATAAATTCAGCCTTATAACCAGAAGAGACTTCTTTCAGAAACACTGAAAAATAAATGTATAAATATGTACATAGTTATAAAGTCAAGTGTATATTTTAGGTGCTTTAACAAGTCATAACTTCTCATTTTTAACCACCTAGCTTTTTTGAAGTTCACTCAAATGGCCCTCCAATGTGACAAATTCATTTATAAATGACCAAATACTCAAAGAATACAAGTCAAATACTACAAATAATACAAGGTCATAAACAGAACATGCATAATTATAAACTAATTTGAAAACTGTAGTTAAAATTGTCACACTGTCACGCAGGAAAATGCTGTATGTCACAGCTTGAAATTTCATGTCAAAAGGCCATTACAATCAATGTACTAGGGTACTGTATTTTTGTTAAGAGTTATTTTACATGTAAAAATGCCAAAAGGTACCTGCAAGGGTGTATGTGATGGTTTAGTAATAATTATAAGCTTTATTTAACAACAAGAGGAGTGAATATAATGTTTCCACCGTGATATACAACATGACGTGTGTGTGTGTGTGTGTGTGTGTGTGTAAAGGTTGGAGAATGTGAATATTATTGGCTATGAAAAGGGCACGCTTGTACACAGCCGTGTTCAGCAGGAGCTGCCTGGAGCCTTCAATCTAGTGCAAGAAACAGCCAGGAATAACCTTATTCCAGACCCCACATCTACGTTTGTGTCTGAAGAAGAAATGTGAGTGTCTAAAGAGGCTGTATGTCGCCTTGTGCACCGTACCAAATGATGGCTTTCCTTACTCATACATGCTGCAAACCACATTTCTGAGTGGCATATTGTATGTAAGGAAGGGTACGGCAAGCAAAGAATTGTAGAGAATACTTGTCTAGGGAATGTTTGACTCAGACAGGTACTGTACGTCATTAGCGGAGCGAGAGCTTGGGGCTTTAGGATGTGTTGACTGCTTCACAAATACTCGACTCAAGATGTTCCTTTTTCGGCAAACTGACGCATGATCTATTTGAAGCAGAAATCATATGGGTTGGAAAAGACAACACAAAATTGTAACATGCAATAATTTAAGATGTAATCTTTCAGAAAGTGCAAAATGTAAATGCAAGTAAGGTGTTGCATACGACATTTTAATTTGAAGCACTGCTAAGTAAACAATAATGAAATTAAGTGTCTTATAATGTTCAGGATTCAATACGTCAATATGTCAAGTTAAGTATGCAACAGATGCTGTCGATTACCACAGAAACTATTTAAACTCATGTTTCAGTTCATAAAAACAAGCAAAAAAATCCTGTTTACAACCAAAATTTAAAGTATGGCCAATAGCAATTATTGAAAATTGTAGTACTTTATTCTAGTAAATAGTACTTGATCTAATTCATTTAAAAATAAAACACTAAAATCTACAATGAAGTGAATGAAGTCATCACAACATTATAATGTACAGTATGAATGGATTTTCATTTTGAGATCAGTCCCAATGTTACATTTAAAGCGTTAGTTCAACCAAAAGTTAAAATTCTGTCATTAATTGCTTACCCTCATGCCGTTCGACACCCGTAAGACCTTTGATCATCTTCAGAAGACAAATTAAGATATTTCATGATTCGGATTCCGTGTAAAACCTCCAAACTGCTGGAATCACGTGACTTTGACGCTCCGAACCTCTGATTCGATACACTGTTTCATAATGCTTCAAATCTTCAGGAAGCAGTGTTTTGAAATTGTCCATCTGTTTATAAGTCGTTATTTAGGTTTTTTTGCACACAAAAACTATTCTCGTCGCTTCATAAAATGATTGTAGAACCACTGTAGTGAGATGGACTTTGTAACGATGTCTTTAGTACCTTTTATGGGTCTTGAGAGAGGAAATGACATTGCTGCCAATGGAGGCCTTTCTGAGCCATCGGATTTCAACAAAAATAACTTAATTTGTGTTCCAAAGATGAACAAAGGTCTTACGGGTGTCGAACGATATGAGGGTGAGTAATTAATGACAGAATTTAAATTTTTGGGTGAACTAACACTTTAAAGGTCCCGTTTTTCATGTGTTTTTGAAGCTTTGATTGTGTTTACAGTGTGCAATATAACATGTGTTCATGTTTTGCGTGTAAAAAAATTTTTTCACATCATTTACTTATCTGTATACCGCTGTTTTCTCGGTCCTAAAAACGGCCTGATGATTTCCTTGTTCTATGAAGTCCCTCCTTCTGAAATACGTAAACAGTTCTGACTGTGCCAGCGGTTCCCGTGTTGTGATTCGACAGCAGTTTAGGGCACTTTTCCCGGAAAGGTCACGTCTCTTACCATAACGGGGAGATACGCGCGCTCAATGTTATTGTAGACGTGGCGACAAACACACTCTACAAACGCAACACTTCCTCTTCTCCACGTGGGAGAGCAACAAGACCACCCCCCCTTTTTTGCATTTTCTTGTGGGTGGAGGTTGGTAAACAAACTGTTCTATTGATGTAATTAAAGCAGGAAGTACAGGGATGTAGTACAAACCGGCCGTTCCCTGTAGGCTTTGAAAGGGAACTTATTTTATTTAACAGATCTCGCTTGGCATTGAACTTTGAGCTTTATAATTTTACAGGTATTATTTATGCTCTAACAGCAACATTACACACTAATTAAAGTTTGAAAAATGGGATCACGAAGAACAGGACCTTTAAGGCTGCAGTCCGTAAGTTGCCTCTGTGTCGCCATCTCTGTTTGAGAGCTGCAATTGCAGTTATTTGCGTAAATATATTTACGTAGGTTGTGCATCGGCGCGGATTAATATAATGTTTTGAGGAGTATGTGTGGCTGTCAGTCACTGTACTTCAGAATCACAGACTCTACATCTTGGAAGAATGACCAAAATACGAATTTTCACTGGAAAATGTCATCTGAACAAGCAAGTGACATGTCTGCCACTTTTGACCAACTGAGAAAAAAAAAGCAATACAATAAATCATGTTAAATCCAACGATCGATTAGCACATATCACATAAAACCGTGCAAATTATTATTGTTATACTTTGTTTTCAAATTGTTAATGTTAACAACATCAGCATTGCGTGTTGTTATATTTAGTGTGTATTCGCGTTACCTGTAGATTTCGATTTCTGTACGGTCAAATTTTTAGCTTCTTACTACCAGTGAATCTCCAGTTGTCACTAGTGATTGTCGTTTGGACCTTTCTGGAATACAATCTGCCATCAAAATGATAAGTTGTTGTGAGAAAAGGCTATAAATGATCCGCTACCTGCAGCATCCTCACACGCGAGCTGGACTCCTTCTTTATGCATACAGACCTTTGATACAGTGCGTGAGGAAATGATGTAAAAGCTAGGCCAGCGGTTGGTGCGTCAGACAGAATTATAGCACGTATGGAGATGAGAATGGTATGTATGGACTTATCTAACTATGGGGGATACAGTGAATAAGCTAAAGTCCCAAAAGGTCAGCGTGTTCCAGCGCGAATCTCTAATATCAGCTGATTACGAAGCCCCGCACATTACATTTGGGGGGAAACAAAAACAGGTATATTCGGTACACACTAATTCGGTACCCGCTGTTTTCAAATGCTCTCGTTTGTGTTTGTTTGAAGATACAGTTAAAGGGATAGTTCACCCAAAAATGAAAATGGATTTACTCACCCTCAAGCCATCCTGGGTGTATATGACATCCTTTCAGACTAATACAATCTGAGTTATATAAAAAAAATTATGATTTATAATGGCAGTGAAAGGAGCCCAAAATTTGAAGCCCAAAATAGTGCATCCATCCATTACAAAAGTAATCCACACGGCTCCGGTGGGTTAATAACGGCCTTCTGAAGTTAAGCGATGGGTTCGTTTAAGAAAAATCCATATTTAAAGTGTAAAATAACTAGCTTCCGCCAAACCGCCTTCCGTATTCAACTTATGAAAAAAGCGTAACTGACACAACGTAAAACAAAAACACATCACTTCCCTTCAGAAGGCCTTTATTAACGTCGTTTGGATTACTTCTCAAAAATTATATTTTTGATTTAGATTTATCAGCCAACATATCGGTTTCCGGCTTCATAAACATAAACAAATAAAGAATTATCCATATCGGCCAAAATTTTCATATTGGTGCATCCCTATATAAAATCTTTTATGCACAGCTAGCTGTGGATTATCCTTACATATTCAACCACAACAGCTTGTTCTGTGCATCATACGTAATTTCTACATCATTACACATGCACAGAATGTTCCAGTTTCAGTTTTCACATGTTGCACAGGTGTTTACATGCCCTACCGAACGGGTTAGAAAAGGTTTAAACAACCCCTTCCAATCCAAATGAATTTGCATGACTTGTTTTGAACCCAGAACTCTCCTTTGAGAGATTTCACTTTCTATACCCAGTACTCAACTCCTTACCAACTAGAAAGGCCAAATGAAAGCTGAGACCTTTGGGTAATGAAGTTCCTTAGAAATAGGACACCTAATATGAAGGGAACTCATGCATAAAGAGACATAGAAACATCCCATAACACAGCACAGATGTTATTGCTGTTCAGTAGAGGCAGAATGACAAATGAAAAGGTGCATGGCTGCTGTAATATACACTGAGAAGCATTTACATTATTCATAACCGTGT
The DNA here is from genome assembly GCA_023029165.1 of Gobiocypris rarus. NCBI lineage: Eukaryota > Metazoa > Chordata > Actinopteri > Cypriniformes > Gobionidae > Gobiocypris > Gobiocypris rarus. Next base: position 7,158,593 of record CM040931.1, on the reverse strand, counting down.
AGCGTTAAACAGGTGGTTACTACTTAAACACGAGGTCTGTCCCATTTCACATACTTCATTCTATGCACTCTTATGCTCATTTAGGATTGCTCAATAAGGATGATTAAGGAAAATATTATTACAAAAAAATATCCCTTTTATAAAATTTTATTAGAGGGCTTGACATTAACACCCGCCAAATTGGCTATTAGGACTGACTGCGTTACACGCTTCTACTGAAATCCGGCCGCAATTGGCGGGTTGAATGTCAATGTTGAATTTTATATATAACATCCATTTTTTGATTGTAGTGTTCTAAAAAGAGCGTCTGAAGTTATAAACTATGTGCAGTGTAATTGGTGTCAAAAATATAGATTGGTGTCAAAAATATAAATATAGATACTGAAATAAAATGTTGGTGTTACAGTGCTTGAATCTTGGTGTGGGATTGTGCATAATTTTACTCATTCCTGCAGATTTTGTGCTTACACCCAAAGTGCGCACACATAAAGCCTCCTCTCAGTACTAAATTTAGTAATTTTTCACTGCTTATTGCACTTAAACAGTCAAATCCACACAAAATAATGTCAAAATGCCGATCTTGTGAGTAATCGTGTAAATACAGTCAGTTAGTTTTAAGTGAACGTAAACAGTTTTTGCATCTTTACCAGTATAATAGATCCGTGTGTTAGGTCTTAAAGTGACAGCAGCCTAATATACCTGCTGCCAAATTATGAGATAATATAAAAATATCAATATGGCCGTTTTTCCCTACGGTATCGATGTCAAAATTGTGGCCAGTGAAAATGCTGAGTGGCTAGTAATTTTGGAAAACCACTAGCCACAGTGAGCAAAAGAGTTAAAGGGTTACTTCAGCGATTAGCATTAAGCTTTGTATCAGTAGAAACCCGGGAGTATATTCGAATTATTGTACTTCCCCCCCTCATATGACCCTGAGACAAGAGAATTATGTATTTTATTACTGGAAAAATTCCTCCGATGATGCAAATATCGTCATTTTGCGTCATCGGAGGAGTTTTTGGACAGAGGCTAAAGACTACAGCCAGCAGGAGGCGCTATTTCCACATGTTTTCAACATCGCACTCACAGCACTCGGCTCGGGAGCTGCGGAGATTCATGTAAACGGAGCAGTGGAGAGCAAAGTGAGTGTTTCAACTTTTCAAATGAACTTCCTATGAAAGTTAAGCTTCCATGAACTGAAAATATGCCAGACTGAACACACGCTGTGAATGTATGCGGCCGCAAATCCCGCGATTACCTCAGCTCATGTGATGAATGTAAACCGACTCCTGCTGCGTTTGTGCCGTGACGGCCGTGACACTCAATCTCACTCGCAATATATTGAACAGACAGAGAAGTGTCTCTAACTAAACTGATTTTATGAAAATGAACGTAGTGGGCAAGTGATCCAGTATCCCAGTAGCCGTGCCTACTAGATAAGGGCAGCGCAGTGCATTCTGGGAATTGTTGTCTTTCATCCCCATGAGACAAAAATAAATTTTCTGTGTTTTCTTAGTCTACAGTAGAATAGTTATAATTTCACATTTCTACTACATTAATGACCCAGATTCATCTTCCCAGCACTGAAGTACTCCTGTAATGTCAAGCCTTATTTGAATATGTTGTAAATGTAATTTATTCAGCAATGTCTTCAATGTCACATGATTCTTTAGAAATCAGTCTAATATGCTTATTAGCTTCTCAAGAAATATTTCTTAATATTATCAATGTTGAAAACAGATGTGCTGCTAGATTTTTTCATGATTCCTTGATTAGAAAGTTCAAAAGAACAGCACTTAAAATGGAAATATTATGGAGCATTATAAAAGTCTTTTGATCAATTGAATGTGTCCTTGGTGAAAAAAATATTAATTAAAACAAAAAAAGTCATTGACTTTTGAATGAAAGTGTTGCGTATAATGTAAGTACACACTCTAGATCAGAATTACCAAGTACCCTGGAAAACTATTGTCTGGAAATTTTGCTCTAATGAGGAAATGTGTTATCTGTGTGTACTCTGAGATAAAGGTTTGATTTTGAAAAACACTTAAAAAATGTTGTATGGACTAAGAGACGTTTGATCCTGAACTGGACCCCCTAATTGGAGTCTCTAAACGAAACTCCCCTGAGCTGCATCTAAAACCACAATTAAAACTAAAGCTCAGCGGAGAGAAAACTTTCAAAGGAGAATTACCAAACAACCTGCCTTGTAGTCAGTAACAATGCTTGATCTGTGCCACTGATGCTATTTCTGAGCCTTCCGCACTTTGAAAGCAACCTCAAGCAGTCCCGGGCTGTGTGTGAGGTGTTCTCTGTGGTGCTAAAATCAGCAATAGACAGCCTCTGTATTCATTTGTATGGTATTATGAGAGGCAGGAATGTGCTGCTAGGTCATACCCATATATTTCGATTCCTCGCTTTCTATTAGTTATTACAGCCTTGAAAACTGGGGCATGCTCCCCTAAGAAAATTCTTTATTTCTCTGATCTACATGAGTCCATTTAAAGACATTTAAAGGACAAAAATATTGGATAACAATAGCTTTAAAACCATGTTAATGGGCAGATTATTTGTCAATTCCTGCTCTCTTCTCATCTCCATCACTCTTTTTCTCTCAGTCTCCTTATCTCGAACAAAAAAAGACAGATGGCCAATTATTGTTAACATAATCAATCATTAGTTCACTCGTGTACTCGTTATATCAGAGCTAATAATATGTTCTGAGAATGTTTTGCTAACATTCACATTAAGTTGTATTATTTTTGAATGCTTTCCGCACGTTCAAAAGTTTTAAAAATGTTTTTAAAAAAAATACTAATAATTCTTTGTTATGCGAATGTTCTAACATTTAAAAAGCTTAGACAAACAACCAACTAAAACTTTCCAGAAAATGAATACCAAGTAACTTTGAACGAACATTCTATTAATGTTAATGGAAAAACGTTTTATAACTTTCAGAGAACCTTGCCAGAACGTTCTGAGAACGTTCGCTACTGGCTGGGATCTATTTTTATGTTATGCTATTTTTAATCGGCCACCATATTGGTATCAGCCGATATATATTTATTTTTAATGTTATCGTTATTGGCCCGATAAGAACATTTGGCCGATATATTAAAGCTGATAAATAATGGATTATTTCATTAGCTGAGACACTCCAGATGCACACTGTTCGACATAATGATTTTGAATTGCTTGAAATATGATTGGAATCATTTCAAAAAAGGAAAATATAGTTAAGTATGTCATATAAAGTACATAAAATTATGAGAACATTACGATTAATATTATGATTATGAACATTATGTGTGCTTGGTGACACTTTTGTTTTTGTAACAAGGCACTCAAAAATGATATTAAAATTTGGATGTACATTTATCTGCTAATATATCGGTTATCGGCTTTAAAATACAAAGATTTTCGGTTTTCAACCAAAATGTTCATATCGGTGCATCCCTATTTAAAACTACACAAATTCTTTAAACATCTAAACTTTAGTGATTTAAGACAAGTTGTAGCTTATCCTAACTTTTAAAAGGTTATTTTGACAATTTACAAATTACATTTTGTCTCAAGAATGTTTTGTGAATCTTAAGAATGTTTTGTGCCGCCATGTTTCTACAGTAGCCCTAAACGGACAAACTTCTCTACAAAGCACTAGTCACTCTCTGCTCTCTCCGACAATGACATTTTTGTCCTGTGTTGGCCACCGTAGCTTCTCTATGTGCTTCGAAAGAGAGAGGTGAGCGGTGGGTGATTGCAATTCACAACCTCACCGCTAGTTGCTGCCAAATTCACACACTGTACCTTTAAATATGAGCAATACTAACAGTGTGGTTTCATCTAGAAATGTTTATATAAGTGCAGTTTATATGGGCCACTGGTGCATCTCTGACCCTCTAATGTAACTATAGGCTCACCAGCATGTCCTCTGCTCATCCGTGTGAGACAACCGGGGATGTATGTTATCATGCCTGCTGAGATTCTGATGAAATTTTGCTCCGCGATTACCTCCTGCTGTTTAACACACACATGGGAGCGCAGACGGATGAGATAACACAGCCAACAGAAAACGACCGATAAGGATGTTTATTATAAGGACGTGTACTGTTGTCACATGTGTGCACTGAAAGGACAATGCCCTGCTTGTGAGGTTTACGGTAATCTGAACTGTACCATAATGGAGCAGATTTCATTGCTGTCAGGTGGAAACCTCGTATGGCTTTATATAAGGTCAGACACTTGCATTTATCAGTTATTAACTTTTTACCAAAATCAAGCTTAATGGAGATGCAAGGTTTTTGACCAGTGAATGTATGACGTGTTTTGTCCGTCATAAGAATGGCCGCAAAAATATGAGGCAGTAAGTGCATTGCATTGTTTTCATCAATTACAGGTTATAAAGTATATACAGGTCCTTCTCAAAAAAATAGCATATTGTGATAAAAGTTCATTATTTTCCATAATGTAATGATAAAATTAAAATTTCATATATTTTAGATTCATTGCACACCAACTGAAATATTTCAGGTTTTTTATTGTTTTAATACTGATGATTTTGGCATACAGCTCATTAAAATTTGCATATTTCATCCGACCAATAAAAGAAAAGTGTTTTTAATACAAAAAAAGTCAACCTTCAAATAATTATGTTCAGTTATGCACTCAATACTTGGTGGGTTTGCAGAAATGACTGCTTCAATGCGGCGTGGCATGGAGGCAATCAGCCTGTGGCACTGCTGAGGTGTTATGGAGGCCCAGGATGCTTCGATAGCGGCCTTAAGCTCATCCAGAGTGTTGGGTCTTGCGTCTCTTAACTTTCTCTTCACAATATCCCAGATTCTCTATGGGGTTCAGGTCAGGAGAGTTGGCAGGCCAATTGAGCACAGTAATACCATGGTCAGTAAACCATTTACCAGTGGTTTTGGCACTGTGAGCAGGTGCCAGGTCGTGCTGAAAAACGAAATCTTCATCTCCATAAAGCTTTTCAGCAGATGGAAGCATGAAGTGCTCCAAAATCTCCTGATAGCTAGCTGCATTGACCCTGCCCTTGATAAAACACAGTGGACCAACACCAGCAGCTGACATGGCACCCCAGACCATCACTGACTGTGGGTACTTGACACTGGACTTCAGGCATTTTGGCATTTCCTTTTCCCCAGTCTTCCTCCAGACTCTGGCACCTTGATTTCTGAATGACTAGCAAAATTTGAGTGACAGTCCAGTGCTGCTTCTCTTTAGCCCAGGTCAGGCGCTTCTGCCGCTGTTTCTGGTTCAAAAGTGGCTTGACCTGGGAATGCGGCACCTGTAGCCCATTTCCTGCACACGCTGTGCACGGTGGCTCTGGATGTTTCTCCTCCAGACTCAGTCCACTGCTTCCGCAGGTCCCCCAAGGTCTGGAATCGGTCCTTCTCCACAATCTTCCTCAGGGTCCGGTTACCTCTTCTCGTTGTGCAGCGTTTTTGCCACACTTTCCTTCCCACAGACTTCCCACTGAGGTGCCTTGATACAGCACTCTGGGATGAATTCGTTCAGAAATGTCTATTCGTTCAGAAATGTCTTTCTGTGTCTTACCCTCTCGCTTGAGGGTGTCATTGATGGCCTTCTGGACAGCAGTCAGGTCGGCAGTCTTACCCATGATTGCGGTTTTGAGTAATGAACCAGGCTGGGAGTTTTTAAAAGCCTCAGGAATCTTTTGCAGGTGTTTAGAGTTAATTAGTTGATTCAGATGATTAGGTTAATAGCTCGTTTAGAGAACCTTTTCATGATATGCTAATTTTTTGAGATTTTGTGTTTTCATGAGCTGTACGCCAAAATCATCAGTATTAAAACAATAAAAGACCTGAAATATTTCAGTTGGTGTGCAATGAATCTAAAATATATGACATTTTAATTTTATCATTACATTATGGAAAATAATAAACTTTTATCACAATATGCAATTTTTTTGAGAAGGATATATATATCCAATGGATCTATTTGATCTATTTGAAAGTTATGAGATTTAGTCACAAGCTCTTTTTAATACTTTCCATTGGTTACATTTTTGCAAAACACACAGACAGTCATAAAGGGTGGCCAATGGTAGTGATTTATGAAAAAAATGAAAAATGACCTTATACACCCGGAGCAATGTGACACCAGGTACGATGCAAGTGTTTTTTGCTAGTTTCAGCTGGCCACATTTATCGTTTTCACGTCCAGCGCCACATTGTTTAAATAGCAAAGGCACTTGCGTCCATCTGTTCGCCCATGGGCGTGCTGGTCAGAAAACCAGGTGTGTTCAGGCACATTGTTGGCACGTTACAATTTTAAGGACACTGAAAACGACTGCGCCATTGACCAACAAAAAGTATTTTTTGTGTTATTTAAAGGGTGTGTTAGTAATATGCGCCTATAGGCGAGTACACAACGTGCTTACACTCTGCTTATTACACACACAGGGATGCGCAGCAGCACACAAACATTTTTAAATATTAAAAATAAAAGGATTCCTCTCTAGAGAAGCGTTCTGTCTTTCCGCTCGCAAATTCCGCCATGGTGCAAGCACAACTGGCTTTTAAAAGGAAAGGGAGATAACAGTCTGATTGGTTTATTGCACGTTACGCCCAAAACACACCCATGACTCATTAATCCAAAAACCTGTGCCACGTGCTTCAGACCATGTGCTCAGATCGGTAAAATAGGGCCCAAGGTCTCCTGACAGCGACGATATGTATGACTTCAAATGAAAAAGCACAGTAAAGCCCATCAGAAACATTCCCTGCACAGTTTGAACATTTCAACAAACTTTCAATATTACAAACTCTAAGTTTTATAGCAAAAAGCGAAACAATTCATCAAACGCAGCCCCAAAGTGCTTGGGGCAAAAACCCAGGATGCAACAACTCCGCCTGCCATTTCTCCTTCCTGTCTGATTTTAAATCACTAAATTAAACCATGCCAGTAGCCACGAGAGCTATTCACAAATCACGAAGCCCTTGTGTTGAGCTCCACTCCGCCACAAGATCGAACAGCTGTCTTATCTCAACTCACAATCATCCTCTCGGTCCAATGCACGGCGAAGAACATCCGCCCCCTCCAAACTCACCAAATCTGCGATCCAAATGCTCCGCTTGTCTAAATATAAATCTAAAGAGTGCAAAACCACATCAATTGAACTGTACAGGCGAAGCACTTTGCCGACAGGAAGAGAAGCAAGTTTGAAAAGAAAATGTCTGAGCTGAGCGTGCATCTGTTCTCAGAAAAAGATCATCAAGATTATAATGAGGCAGATTTTCCTCTATGTCCTTCCAGGAATATGCAAATATAATCACAATGCTGTGGCCCTGTCTGAGGGGAGAAAGACATTCGCCTGTTCTCGAAGGAAGAAATTATTATGAAACAACTGAAATCCGGTCTGGTTAGCTAACAATATTTGGTCTTTATTTAAGCAAATTCTTGCCAAAAAAGTCCTCATCTTTAGATGTACACACCAGTTAATGTGAGTGCGGGGGTTGGGGTCATGGCAGGGGTCAAGCTGGAACATGCTAAAAAGGTCAAAAGGTTGAAGTTATTTACTCACCAGGTCGTGGTTTGTTGAGTTGGAATCATCTTCGGGAAAGGGGATGTATACAGCTAAGGCCATGCAGTTGGCGAAAATCGCTATCAATATAAAGATATCAAATGGCCTGAGATGACAGTTAAGGAATAGAACAAACAGAATATTACATATTTAGAGTTAGAGGCAGTTCAAATATACACATTTAGTCATTCTTGTAAAGGTTCTTTGCTACTGGAATCAATCAAACAAGACAAAATGCGACAGTTCTGTACATCAAAAACTGGAGAAAATGTAAGGTCATCACTTCAATTTCCTCGATTCAAATGGAATTACTCCACACCCATTATTAAACAAGGCTCGAAAAATAGATTTTTTTCTGTTAGAAATTCATTGACATTGTTACACTTTGTATTATTTATATATGTAAACAAATTATATTTTCTTAATGTTTTTGTACAAAAGAACTATTATATACAAACAACGATTATAATCTAATATGTGTATTAGTCCAAACCATTCTAACTTACGCCTCCAAGACTATAACAAGTTAGTCCCAACCCTAGACGTCAACGTTGGCTGAACATCTAATGCATAAGGCACACAAAATGGGAAACACTTCAGGAGTTTCAAAGTCGTCTTCTGATTGGTTGAATTCTACAGGATTTCCTACAGGACTTCTACAGGATTTCCTACAGGACTTCTACAGGATTTCCTACAGGTGTGTGGCGTTCTTTAACGGTCTGCCTAGAAACAAAGCCGTCGTGACGATCCTTTTTTTGTTACTTTTAGATTATTTAAAATTCTCAGAACAAAATCTACACACGTTTCCAATCGACTTCTAAGGTTCTTGAATGAATGATTTATTAGTTGCATGCCACACTGTCATTGTCGGGACATTGACTTCACATTTTCACGCCCTAAGAATGACATTGAACAAAGCAAATTCTGATTGGTTAATTTGGATGTCAGTCAGACAGCCTCTTGGGTGGTCCTTGTCCAATGAAAGCAGCTATGTAGTTCAGACCATAAATATGTAAACGTAGATGGCTCATTCCACCGCTCCAGGGACGTTGGTGCGCCCTCCATCTTGCAACGGTCAGCGAGTCGTCACTCACAGTAAGAATCAATGATGGCACAACATTGCGTAGCTTCTGGTTGTGAAATTGCAGAGATTTAAAGTCCAGAAGAAATGGGATAAACTTTTTTTTATATGTATTAACTTAATATTACATGTTTTTATGTTTTTACTTTTACTATGGTGATTGTTTTATGTCGTGTCAGTGGATGCCTTCGTCTTGTTGTATTGTCTTAGTTAAGCAAAATCATCTGTTGAAGTCTATTTCATATATAGATATTCATACATGCCTCTAATCATGATAGCAGATGCTGTCAACTTGCTCTTGAATGTTCACTGACCTCTCCAATATGGTGGACAGCTTACTTATAGCAGCCCATTGAAACAGCCGCTAATGAGGAATCTATGTACATATATCTATGGTCCAACCTTGTGCAGTCAGTCTTAAGGTCTGGCTATACGACACTAATAGCAAGTCTAGCTAGGTACCTGCATTTCCTTGGTGGCATTTAATTAGCAGAATTCAACAGAATTAGAAAAACAAAACTACTAAAGAAAACATGGACTGCATTTATATAGCGCTTTTAACAGACCAATGGCCATCCAAAGCGCTTTACATATTGCCTCACATTCACCCATTCACTCTCTCATTTACACACCGACGGCGGTGTCAGCCATGTAAGGTGCCATCCAGCTCATCGGGCGCAGCTGGGGTTAGGTGTCTTGCTCATGGACACCTCGACACTTGGTCAGGTGGAACCGGGGATCCAACCACCAACCTTCCGGTTTGTAGACAATCTACATGAACCACTGAGCCACTGCCGCCAAAACATATCATTGAAATATTCAACAACGTCTGACGCCCCTGTTCATTGGTAAATTATTACTAAGCCCAGCTAAATCTCATCTTGTGTTTGGTCAAGAGGGTCTGAAGGAAATAGCAGTGAGAAGCTACTTGCATGTGTTTTAACAGCAAAGAGTCCATCACAACAGTACTGACTCAGCCGCTCTGCTTTCCTGCAAGTGAGACACAAATTGTAAATAAAACTGGTGTGAGTCAGAGGACTTGAAAATGCTGCAGTCTACATTAAACATTTGACATAACATAAATCTATACCCTGCATTCACAAAAGTGCATAATTTTGTGTCAAGGGAACATTTTGTGCTAGATTGAGAGTTGTGTCTCGCATTATGCTTTCATTACTTTTTGCACTCACTTAATGCATTTTTTAAATCCAGTACAACGCAATGTTCTAATTTTACACTGCTAAATACTCTTATTAGGCCATGAGCTAGGACACTAAAAATGTTGGATTATGCGGCATTCAGGGGAAGTTCTCTTTGACTTTCCTATTGTTCCCTTGAGTAAAGACGGATAACTTTGAACGAACATTCCATTGACATTAGCTGAAGAACGCTTGTTCATAACTTTAAAGGCCCATTGAAGTGCCTTGAAACACGCAGCATTATTCAATGTGTTGACGCAGGAAAACAGGGTGGGACATATCTAGCAGCTCCTCCCCCTTTTTAAAACAGCCAATAGCGTTTCTTTTATATGGTGTTTCTGGACTGCAGCATACAGTGTGAGCGCTAGAGCTGGACGATTAATCGGTAAAAATCAGATTAAAAAACCCACGCAGTCTTATTTCTAAATCACAAAGATTCTGCTATGTCTATTACCATGGCTGTTTCACATCAGACGCGTCAGCAGCACGTATTTTTCGGCTGCCCATGTTAATGAATGAGAGAGTCATCCGTCACGCTTCCTACATGAATGCTCTCATTCATTGATATGGACAGCGAAAACACGCAAAGGCTTTAAACCGAAGACTTTTGGGACTTTGGTTACTCTTTTAGAGTACGGTCAACGCACTGCAACATTCAAATCTGCGTTTGCGCTCCCGCTGATCCGGAGAGAGAGCAGCTGCCATGTAAATGTACAGATAAGCAGCGTCACAGTCTTTTCAACCACACATTTCGTTATTTATGTGTTACAAAAATTTTAATAGCAGTGGGACAAATGTGTACTGGGATAAAAGTTTATAGTTTGGGTATTAACATTGATATCTAGCAATCAATATAAAGCAAATCACCCTTTTGAAAGTGTTTTGACATTTGTATGTATTAAGAGACTGTTTAAAAAAAAGTGTTTGACGCTTTAGATTTCTAGAGAGCATTTGATTGGACAGAAAATCTGATGAGAAGGTGAAAGGCAGAGTGATGTCATCAAAATCGTTGATCCATATTGGCAGAAGTAAGAGACTAAGTTTTGAGTTTAAATCTTCTAAATGCACATTTTGTAATTGTTTTGGAGCAAACTAGCTTAAAGATAACAGTAAGGCTAACATATTCATACTAAAAGCCAAAAATAAATGTAATACATTTTAAGAGAACCTTGCCAGAACATTGTTAAAGTTCTGAGAACATTCCCTGTTACCTGGGAAGTTGGTAGCACTAGGCTAACATTAGCTTTTGCATGTTCCTACACAATGTTCACTACACTTTTTCACTGTACATTATATTGTATGACAACAACAAAAGAGACATCCTGGGCTATAGGCCTTCAACAGATCCTGAAAACAATCCTGAAATGGATGGCCGTATGATTTTACAATGGCGCGCACAAAAATTAAATGTGGCTCTACCCTGACTATAGATCCTCTCACGTAGAGATCTGCAGCTTGGAAGCCAATGCGCCTTTATCTTCACCGTGTGGCCGGGGAACAGATGTTCTTTTCAAAGCTCAGCAATACACGCTGACTTGCGCTTGAGATTAAGGTGCTCCTCACTGCAGGGAACACAGTTTCTCTCTAATAAAGACCACCAGACAAGCTCTACTGGAGATCACAAGCTGAGATGTCTGCTTTAGACGCAAAGCTGGACTACTTTCATTTGTTTACCTGTTCTCTTGATGATTCGCTCAATTACTTCAACCTGCCTTCACCTTTTTTCAGCACAGGCCACAAGCAAGCCACAACATATGCTAGTTTTCCTGAGGAATAAAGCCAGAAGAACATTCAAAGCGTATTTACAAACAACAAGCTCAGAGCTGAAGAGCAGACCACCAGTTTTTACCACATGCTTGAATGCTAAAATAGAACAACCCACTGCACATACAGCAATAGTTCACACAAAAATGAACATTCTGTCATAGCAACCCTGTATGCCATTTTTTCCATGAAACGCAATAAGAATATTTGAGACTATCAGCCATGACATTTTGTTAGCCGAAATCTGGAGTTAGCATTTTAGCACTTCTGGCTCCAGCGACCAGCGGTGAAAAGGTATATGATCAGCCATGAATATTAGTTTCTGTTCCTCTCAATTCCGATTTCGTTTTAACTCCTACGGTGGCTGATTTAGTCCAAGATTAATATGGCTTCCAGTTCGATCAAGTGATGAGGTTACTTTAGAAAACGATTATAATTTGCAGTTATTTAATTTGTCAGTTAACATGTAGGTTATGACATCTATGTAAAATGAATAATAGTTTTACCTTTTCGTTATTTTTTACCATTTCATTGCTAACATCAGCGATCAGGTTCCCAGACGAATGCAAGCTAATCTTAGTAAAGTAACTTTTATCGGTGCTATCGTTATTCTGTATATTGTACGACACCACTAGCTTAAGGCAAAGTTTATATTGTAGGCTATATCAGTCTCAAGCAATTCGACACATTGCCATCGAGTGTAAAAATGTTTTATTCTACGGCTTAAAATACAATAGTAATGCTCCCTTGTGATTTTTACTTGTCTTGAAAAAAGCAGTTGCTAACAAGTGGCTACAATGGAACTACAGAGGTTTTCAGGGATATCAAACTTCATCACGCTGAACAGGAAAATGTATCTACTCGCTAGTCCGCTTTTACAGCCTCGTTGGGTATAATCGCACTCGTGCGAACTATTCTAAAACAATTTTTTTAAATCAAGACTGATACAGTTGTTGTAAGCTTGACATTGAAGTCATGTGATCGTGGTGTAGTTCATTTATAGTATCAATTTATAAGTTTAGCTTTTTACTTCTGGAGCTTGTATACAGGCTTCAAAAGTCATAAACCTTATGTTCATTTGTGATAAACTTATCACGATAACTTTTGTTGGTCATAGAGCTTATTTTATGCAATAATCCTATTGGGGTTTTGTCAAGGCAACCAGGTTGATGCTAACTTCTCGGTTGGCCTACAAAAAGACATCATCACTGCAGCACTCTATTGCAATTTTCAAACAAACTTCCAGAACACTCCCCTCATCCTCCATTGGTCAGACAAACGGATAGGCTAGTCCCACCTTCAACTCACCCCATTGGTCGAGCCAATATCATTTTATTGGTTAGATACGTTCAAACTGCAATGTTTTGATAGCGCTGCAAACCTATTTCATACTTTTCAGTGGACTCAACCTATAAATGTCTTACATATAATTGTCTGTATAATTGTCTGTAAATGACATTCTTTTAACTTGGATATGCAAACATTTTGAACACCTCAAGAGTTTTGATATTGGTCGATGTTGACAGAAACCCATCTTTTACAAATGGTAAAGGATACTTCCATTCCACAAGGCTGATACAGGCCCGGCGGATGGGGTTGTTGAGGTTGAGGCAGAAGAGAGCTCTCTGTGGCCGCGTGTTGGCCGAACTGCCCTGTTTTTTGCTCTTGGCATACTGCTGCCGCTTCTTCTGGGCCAGCGAGCCGGCCGGTACCACCGAAGGTACAGGCACGGAGGCTGCGGGGGGCGCGGCAGGAGTCGCAGCAGGCGCAGCAGGGCCGTTGGCGCTCATGGTGCGGGCGTGGACCTGAGCAGGGCGTCCACCAGCATGGGCCTGCCAGGGGAGAGGGCACAGGGATGGGCGCTGGAGCAGAGGGTCTCACCAACAGGCTGGCACGTCACCAGAGAGAGGGACTCTGGTACTGCTGGCATAATTTGCCTCTGTAAAAGATAGAGAGGAGAGTAAGAGGATGCGTGTGGTCTGAAAGAGAGAACACGAGAAAGCGCAGAGAATATAGTGGGAGGCTGTGCAGTGACTTCCTTCACCGCTACATTATATTATGCAACAATGTGGGTGTAAGACTAAAAGATGCATACAGTATGTCTTTGGGTCTAAAGGCCAGTGTCTCAACCAAGCTTTGCGAGCAGTCCAACGTGTGAAAGACGTGGGCCTAAACATAAAAACTATATTTAAAAGGAATAACTTACCTAAATATGAAAATTATGTTATTATTTACTCACTTTCATGTTGAAAATCACCATAAAAGTGGCCCTTAGGACTCATACACTATATTTCATGCTTTATGAAAGAGTATTAGACCAAAATTTAAGTCGTTATTGGTTAATGAATTAACTAGCAATGAGCAATACATCTGAAATATATATAATATAATAACATCAATGTATTAGCAAATGTTGAAATTAACATTAATGAAGATTATTTAATGTTTAAGGAGTATTTTTCATTGTTAGTTCTTTAACAGATGTTTAAAATGGAACCTTACTGTAAAGTGTTAAAGGGTTATTTCACCCAAAAATTATTCGCCCTCATTATTCCAAACCCATTCAACTCTCGTTCATCTTCTGGAAAACACAAATGAAGATCTTTTTGATAAAATCTGGGAGCTTTTTGTACCACTGCTACGCAACTACCACTTTGACACTTCAAAACGTTTATAAAAGATCGTAAAACTAATCCATATAAATTGAGCTGTTCAGTCCAAATTTTCTGACGACACTATCACTTTATAAACAGATTTAATTTAGGCTTTTATTCACATATTAACATTCATCAACTCACATATCAGTTGGTAAACGGAAGCTCAAGCATGTTCACTTGATGTGTGAGAACCAATGAGGTTCATTCTGGTGTTACGCAGCACGTTTGAGCTTCCTCAAGAGCCAATAAGGTTCATTCTCATGTTACGCAGCACGTTTGACCTTCCTCAAGAGCAAATGAGGTTCATTCTGGTGTTAAGCAGCACGTTTGAGCTTCCTCAAGAGCCAATGAGGTTCATTCTGGTGTTACGCAGCACGTTTGAGCTTCCTCAAGAGCTAATGAGGTTCATTCTGGTGTTACGCAGCACGTTTGAGCTTCAGCAAGAACCAATGAGGTTCATTCTGGTGTTACGCAGCACGTTTGAGCTTCCCTTAATTAAAAAATTAATTTGTGTTCCAAAAATGAACTAAAGTCTTATGGGTTTGGAAAGACATGAGGGTACGTAATTAATGACAGCATTTTCATTTTTGGGTGAACTGACCCTTTTACCTGTAGTCTATATATCTGAACTGCCTTATGATACATGACACAAAACATTTGCCATCAAATTTGTAAATACTGACATAATAGTTTTTTTATTGCTTCAAATCTAAAATAAAAATCAAATCCATGACACCATCTAATTCTGAAAAGTCTAAGGTAGTGCATCAAGACTACGAGGACCATATACAATGTGCCAGTGTAAACTAAAAATATCATACTATTTCTCATAAACAGGAGACATAAGCTTAAAGCAAACCAGGGCAGCAAAAAAGAAAGGCAAAGCATGCCTCTTAAATGACAGAGGTATTATTAGGATAATGTCACAAAAAAGTTGCAGCCTGTGGAAAAATCAATGCGTGTAGCGTGACCCAATGAAAACCAGCCTGCAAATAGATGCATTGTGGCAGAGAATCACACTAGCAACATCCCCACAAACAAACATTATCCGCAAACAACAGCAAAGAAAATCATCATCTGCATTCAAATACAAGCAAAAAAAACCCAAAAAAACACACACACACATCCAAGCTCATGTGATCCACAAATGTCACTCATATACATCAGAGTCCTTGAACCACTAGGCCCCGCAGAGGAAACGAAGACATGCATGGAAAGGTCATATCGCCTGTATACATTTCCCTTTAAGCATTTGTCCCCATCGGTTCGTGAAAACCTAAGACATCGCATCCAAATATGCCAAATTCAAGCCGATGCTCAGCTGTCGTTGCATTTACAATAAGTGTTAATCTTAACACTAATCATAAAGGATATCAAGTGCAGTGTATCCTGTACTGGCTCATTTATTAAATATACTTGTCATTCTACCGTCGTGCATGACAATAAATGATGCATAATGGTAATGAAATAGTTCCTTCGTTTACAATTGTGCGTCCATAGATACAAACGTTGACGTTTAAACTATAATGAAGGACAATGACACACTGTCATTCTAACATCGCATAGCAATGATGCATTTATATGCATATATTTGATGACATGCACATGCTTGATGCCTACTGATAAAGAGGCTCGTGGGTTTAATGCAATAACTAGCGTATCTTCCCACAAAAAAAAATGCAATATTCCAAATATATATATGGCAGCCTTTCTTTACATGATGCCAAATATGCTCAGTTACAACAGCTGTGATGCGTCTTTAGTCTCCGACTGTTCATTTCTTTATAAAAAACGACTGATTATGACAAGCAGTGACAACATCAAAGGTCTAACGGGACCAAAACGAGCGCAAAATCCACCGCATCAGCATCATCAGCATCTTTTCAGGTCTGACACAGATGCACAATGATTGCACTCCATCATTTGTTAAACAGATCCATTTTAACCAGGAACACGCCAGGCCGCTGCGTGAATATCGTACCTTTGATGAGGTCTTTCCTTTCAGCTGAGGATGAGGGTGATGTTTCGGCTTATATCCAGAGATAAAACTCCGACATCGATTAAAACGCTCAGGTCCGATCTGACACGGTAAATTCAAATTCATCAGTGTGCATTCGTTATTTTGCGCGTGAGAGAGCGCGAGAGCTTCCTCGCGTTCGGCGCGCGTTGCCCGTGTTGAAGCGTCACGCGGCGTCGGTGAACGGTGAAATGAGCTGAACTCCCCCTCTGGCTGTGCACGCACGAACCGCGCTTACTTTAGTGACGAGGACTCTGAATCTTTTAAAGAATCGGTTCGCTCAAATGTATCATCTCACTTGAGTCATCATCATTCAGTTGTTCCCAATGCGGGATTTTAGCCTAGGTTACTTTTCTTTTTTTCGTTTGTTGTAAAATGCTGTTTTTTTATTGGGTGAAATGTATTATTTCAACAATTTTATATAAAATGCTGTTAATGGCTTGTTCACAATGTTCAAATAAATAGATTAATTCTAATTACCCCAAATTTTGTTAATATTGTTCTCACATTGTTTTACACCTAAAATGAATCATTTAAAGGATTCACCAGTTCACTTGAGTCATTATATATAATTTAACAAAAATATTTTTTCTTCATATATGGTCGGAAAAAATATAAAAGGAATTGGTTCGCCCAAAAATGTAAATTATGTCATTAATCACTCAACCTCATGTTGTTCCAAACCTGTAAGACCTTTGTTCATCTTCAGAATACAAATGAAGATATTTTTGATGAAAGGTCCAGAAAGGTAGTAAAGACATTAAAATCGTCCATGTGACTCCAGTGGTTCAACCTTAATTTTATGAAGCGACGAGAATACTTTTTTGCACACAAAAAAAGTATTCTCATCGCTTCATAACATAGGTTGAACCACTGGAGTCACATGGACGATTTTAATGTCTTTACTACCTTTCTGGACCTTAAAAGTTGCAATGACGTTTCTGGCTATGGAGGGGTCAGGGAGCTCTCAGATTTCATCAAAAAATATCTTAATTTGTGTTCGGAAAATTAACGAAGGTCTTACAGGTATGGAACGACATGAGGGTGAGTGATTAATGACATAAATTTTCATTATTGGGTGAACTAACAATAAAATAACATTTTGCTGCCATCAAGAGGCACAAGCCAACCTATCAAAAGTCAAAGATAACCATTTAAACCAATCAGCTTACAGCACCTCATGAGTGTGTCAACAAACCTGCTAGTGGTTTGAAGTTGGGAAAAACAGGTGAAGAGACACTTTCAAATTTAGCCAAATGAAAATAATTAAAACTACACTGTCTAACTTTTTTAGTTTATTCTTAGCTAAAAACACTTAGTTCTTTCAAAAATATATGTGCTCATTAATGTATATTTAATTATTTCAAGTAATAAAGTATTTTCGTAAGTTTATAATATGCCATTGAAAATACATACGGGTGAGGGGTTCGAATGCGCGTCGCCATGTTGCCCCTCCATCTTGAAAGTACATGAACCAAAGAGGGACATACCCGTAAATTCAAGCATCGCCTTTCGCGTTTTAACACTCGATGGCACTGTGTCGAATGTGAAGAGGGGGATTGCTTGAGACTGATATAGCCTACAATGTAAACTTTGCATCACGCTAGTGATGTCGTACAATATACAGAATAACGATAGCACCGATAAAAGTTACTTTACTAAGATTAGCTTGCATTCGTCTGGGAACCTGACAGCTGATGTTAGAAATGAAATGGTAAAAAATAACGAAAACGTAAAACTATTATTCATTTTACATAGATGTCATAACCTACATGTTAACTGACTAATTAAATAACTGCAAATTATAATAGTTTTCTAATGTAACCTCATCACCTGAGGAACACTCACGGACGAGGTCGAACTGGAAGCCATGTTAATCGGCCACCGTAGGAGTTAAAACGAAATTGGAATTGACAGGAACAGAAACCAATATTCACTGGATGGTCATATACCTTTTCACCACTAGATGGGGGAAAATATCACACAGTGTAGCTTTAATGACTAAATGACAGGTCCATATATAAATTTGCCATAATAAAGGGTTGAAGGAGTTTGCCTTCACACAGGTGAGTAGATGATAAATGGTTTGGGGCTCTGTATTCTTGTATTAATGTTTATTTTATTGAGAGGATATTGTTTGTGTACGTAAGCATAATTATGAGCGAATATAGGCCTAGGCCTATATATTTGGGTCTATCAATATTAATTCACACATCAGCCTCCCAGAACCATTCGATATGGATAGTATAAGTAGGCCTATATATTGCGTCACATTTTGTGTTTATTTTTAACAATTTTAACTAACAAAAATATGAACAATAAAAATCATAGTATCTTTATTCTAATCATTAATATAAATTATTCTATACAATGTTGTTTACATGATACATCGACTCAAGATCAGTACTTATGAATCGTTTCAACCGAATCTTCAACAAGAATTGGTTGAGAATTATTCATTTGCGAAAAAGAATGATTCATTCGCGAAAAAGAATGATTCATTCGTGAAAAAGAATGATTCATTTGCGAAAAAGAATGATTCATTTGCGAAAAAGAATGATTCATTCGCGAAAAAGAATGATTCATTCGCGAAAAAGAATGATTCATTCGCGAAAAAGAATGATTCATTCGCGAAAAAGAATGATTCATTCGCAAAAAATAATTTTTCATTCACGAAAAATAATTTTTCATTCACGAAAAAGAATGATTAATTCGCGAAAAAGAATAAGAATGGTTCATTCGCGAAAAAGAATGATTCATTCGCGAAAAATAATACGAATGGTTCATTCGCAAAAAGAATGATTCATTCGTGGAAAAAAATGATTCATTCGCGAAAAAAAATGATTCATTCGCGAAAAAAAATGATTAATTCGCGAAAATGATTTTTTTCATTCGCGAAAAAGAATGATTCATTCGCGAAAAAGAATGATTCATTCGCGAAAAAGAATGATTCATTCGCGAAAAAGAATGATTCATTCGCGAAAAAGAATGATTCATTCGCGGAAAATAATGATTCATTCGCGAAAAATAATGATTCATTCACGAATCGGACATCAATTACTTGAATCAGTGAGAACGGCCATTTTTTGGTAATTCTGGAACATGATAGAGGAAAATATAATTTTTTTGTAGTTTGTTATTTAAGTATTTTAAGTGTGTTGTGAAGAAAAGTGAAATTAATGTATATTTTTTCATTTTATATCAGGGTTTTCGTTTTGCAATTTGCTCTAAACATCTAATAAGACCATACGAAAATTATAACAGTCATACTGTATTAAAACATCATGTCTGTGGATGGCGCTTGTTGATGATATGCAGATCATTTGTTCTAGGCTTCACCTTTTTCATGGCATAAAGCAGCAATCTATCTATCTATCTATCTATATCTATCTATCTATATCTATATATATATATATATATATATATATATATATATATATATATATAGTCTGTCAAACGATTAATCACAATTAATAACCATTTTCACATGCGTGTGTATGTATAACTTACATAATAATTATACAGTACACACATATATTATGTAAACACAAACTTTTATTTTGGATGTGATTAATCATTTGACAGCACTAATATTTTTATGTATATATATATATATATATATATATATTACACTGCAAAGGTGGAACAGAAGCGCTTCTGAAGTGGCAATGGTGTCTTTGCACAGAGTGTTTAATGCTGCTTAAAGGTGGCGTATGCATTTACGCAGCCATTTTAACGGCATATTGTTGTTTTGTTGTTATTATAATTGCACATAATTTAGTCTGCCTTTTATGCTGCATTGTGTCTTTACACAGAATTTTGAGCAGACACAGAGCAGCTTTAACTCAGCTGTGTAAAGATGCCTTTAGATAAGCAGGAATAGGGCAATAAATCTGATACATATGTACTAATTCATTAAATAGAACCCTTAAACTACAGACCCACATGCCAGTGTAATGAAATGCCAAGTAGGTTTGCATTAATGACAGCTGTGACTGATTGAATAAGGAAGGCCGGCTGAAAGGGTGAATTCTAAGTTGCATTTGGATACAGAAATGACCTAATCAGGACGAGAATATGCTAAGCTCACAGAGGAGAACCGAAGGCCTTCAAGAACATGCAATTAGAGCTCAGAGAGTTAGGACTTCCCTTGAGTAATCATTTTCAAAGAGAAAAATCTGTCATCTGAATTATCAGAAGAAACCCATTATATATACTGTGCATGGGAGGACAAATACAGTATATTATTTTCAGCATTTCAGAGGAGGTGTATTTCTGGAGACTTTAGCAACAGAAGCGGCAAGAAT
This sequence comes from Gobiocypris rarus, assembly GCA_023029165.1. NCBI lineage: Eukaryota > Metazoa > Chordata > Actinopteri > Cypriniformes > Gobionidae > Gobiocypris > Gobiocypris rarus. The sequence continues at coordinate 7,138,004 of CM040931.1, read as the reverse complement.
ATAACAGTAATATAATACGTATTCTTCTGCACTGCAGGCAATAATCATCTGTTTGATCATCCTCGATCGAAGGATAACCCTGTAATGTTTCTTTTCATGCAACATTTCAAAAGATCCATCAAGACTGCACCTGTTCACCACCTGCTCTACTCAGAAACTCATACCATCATCTCTCACATTACCAGTCATGTCTGGAATATTCTCTGCGCTCTTGTGCAGACAACAGAACGTTTCATTGCATTCTTGAGCTTAAATTTGAAATTGGTGCGGTTTTCAGTATTCATTGTCAATACAAAATTATATATCACTACATATAGACACACACACACACACACACACACACACACACACTTCATGTACAAAATACTTATATTTCAGTGTAGTGAAACCTTAAATAAATGTCAAATGCATGTCAACAATCCATAAACTTTGAGCAGAAAAAATGACAGAAAGTTGATGTTAGCTCACCTTTGGAACGGTTGCTTTTATGAATCTGATAAAATGGCAGCATAAAAGCCATGATGAAGCTCTATAAAGTCCATGTGTTTTTCTGAAGTGACCGGTGGCAGGGTCAGGCAGGCCTTGGGCTCACTGTGAGACCGGGATAGATTTACGGCTGGTGTCTGCTTACCTGTCTAACAGATATAATGGTTTCTCCCTGAAGCAACTTTAATAATTAAATATTGGGTATTCAGCCAATCACCATTCACAACTGTCACTGTCACATGACATGACTGTTCAGTAAAGAACACAGAAATGCTAAAAATAAAAAAGAGTTTTATGACTAACAGATTGAATTGTTCTTTTGGTTTTATTAAGGCCACGGTTACTCTGCCTTGGAAGATTGTTTATTTTTATTACTTTTTTAAGTGGGTTGTAAGTTTAGATTTTATTGTTTTTTTTCAGACTCAGATCTTCAAATATAAAAGTCCATCATAAAAATTCTAATTATAGGATAATTAGACTTTATGATATGATATAAAGACTATGATAATCTACAGACTGAGCATGAAATCATAAACATTTGTTTATTGTGTGAAAATTATCTATATGATTTTAAATCAAGTTATGAGAAAAATCTGGCATAAATTCCAACATGGTAAACATAATATAAATTTTATCAAAGGCTAGTCTTCAATCTATAAAGCTATAGATTTGTTAAAATATACAAAAATAATACAAATTTACATTTTGTATAAAAATTAAATTAACCTTTTCATAATTTTATTCCAAACTATTTTTAAAATGTCCTTTCCATCACAGAGTCTAATCAGACAAAACAAAACATTTATTTACAAACTTTTATGTTAGATGCGATTAGAAGTGCTGTCAAATCGATCTAATCGCATCTAACATAAATGTTTGTAAATAAATATACTGCACACACACACACACACACACACACACACACACACACACACACACACACACACACACACACACACACACACACACACACACACACACACACACACACACACACACACACACACACACACACACACACACACACACACACACACACACACACATCTATCTATCTATCTATCTATCTATCTATCTATCTATCTATCTATCTATCAACCAATCACATGGCAGTTGCTTCAAGAATGGTAAATGTCAGAATGGGAAAGAAAGGTGATTTAAGGAATTTTGAGCGTGGCATGGTTGTTGGTGCCAGACGGGCCGGTGTGAGTATTCCACAATCTGCTCAGTTACTGGGATTTTCACGCACAACCATTTCTAGGGTTTACAAAGAATGGTGTGAAAAGGGAAAAACATCCAGTATGTGGCAGTCCTGTGGCGAAAAATGCCTTGTTGATGCTAGAGGTCAGAGGAGAATGGGCCGACTGATTCAAGCTGATAGAAGAGCAACTTTGACTGAAATAACCACTCGTTACAACCGAGGTATGCAGCAAAGCATTTGTGAAGCCACAACACGCACAACCTTGAGGCGGGTGGGCTACAAAAGCAGAAGACCCCACCAGGTACCACTCATCTCCACTACAATACACTGCACAAGCTCACCAAAATTGGGCAGTTGAAGACTGGAAAAATGTTGCCTGGTCTGATGAGTCTCGATTTCTGTTGAGACATTCAGATGGTAGAGTCAGAATTTGGCGTAAACAGAATGAGAACATGGATCCATCATGCCTTGTTACCACTGTGCAGGCTGCTGGTGGTGGTGTAATGGTGTGGGGGATGTTTTCTTGGCACACTTTAGGCCCCTTAGTGCCAATTGGGCATCGTTTAAATGCCACGGCCTACTTGAGCATTGTTTCTGACGATGTCCATACCTTTATGACCACCTCTGATGGCTACTTCCAGCAGGATAATGCACCATGTCACAAAGCTTGAATCATTTCAAATTGGTTTCTTGAACATGACAATGAGTTCACTGTACTAAAATGGCCCCCACAGTCACCAGATCTCAACCCAATAGAGCATCTTTGGGATGTGGTGGAACGAGCTTCCTGGATGTGGATCCCACAAATCTCCATCAACTGCAAGATGCTATCCTATCAATATGGGCCAACATTTCTAAAGAATGCTTTCAGCACCTTGTTGAATCAATGCCACATAGAATTAAGGCAGTTCTGAAGGCAAAAGGGAGTCAAACACAGTATTAGTATGGTGTTCCTAATAATCCTTCAGGTGAGTGTATATTTACACACTTTTATGTTAGATTTGAGTAATCACATTTTGTATTTACCTGTTCAAATAATGAGGCCACTCAGCATGACAATTGTCTTTGCCTTTACGTTTCTGTCCTTCTGTCTCTTTCTCTCACTATCTCTCTTCTTCTCTTTCTACCTGCATTTCATCCCTGTTTGCCTCTCTAACTGCTGACATGAAGCTCATATATCATCAGAGGTATCTGTTGGCAGCAGTGACAGCCACGCTTGTGTCACGGGGTTCTTTACCACTATCAACACCAGTAGCATGCTGTGTCTTCGCTTCTGACAATTAACACTTATTTTGTGAGAGTCAGCAATATTAAAATTGTGTGGTTGTCTAGGCTGCTTGTGTTTGTCAATCTCACAAAAGTTGACAAAAAAGTCTGGTCACATTTTTGCCTAAAATCATAAGGTCATTTATATTTTTTTATAAGGTCGATTACTTTCTTTTTGCACTTTTTAGACATTTATTTCTTGTGAATTATGCACATTTCCATCTCAGTTTTCATTAAGTTAATAAAAAGAAATACATTTAAAAAACACTCCAATTACTGAAAAATATGTAATGTATTATACATCATGGTAATTTATGCTGATTTAAATAAAATAATAAATATTAAAATATGTATTTTATATTTAATAAATAAGAAAACTGTTTTTTGGTGTGTGTGTGTGTATATATATATATATTAATTATATTATAATAAATATTTAAAGAAATATAGTAAATACATAAAAGAACAGGTTTTTAGCCTAGTTTACACACACACACACACACACACACACACACACACACTGTAGATAACTGATAGCTGACCACCCCTCCCCCTTGGGTGCTGAGCATAGACTGTAAAGGCTAAGTGCTATGTCGCTGTAGCAACCACAGAGTGACTTATGGGAAATCGAGTGAGCACCAAGGAGCTGACTTATCCCGCAAGGAGCATCTGGCATTAAAATCAAGTCTATCTCTGTAGGCTGCTTGTGTTTGTCAATCTCACAAAAGTTGACAAAAAAAAAAGTCTGGGTCACATTTTTGCCTAAAATCATAAGGTCATTTATATTTTTTATAAGGTCGATTACTTTCTTTTATTGCACTTTTTAGACATTTATTTCTTGTGAATTATGCACATTTCCATCTCAGTTTTCATTAAGTTAATAAAAAAGAAATACATTTAAAAAACACTCCAATTACTGAAAAATATGTAATTTATTATACATCATGGTAATTTATGCTGATTTAAATAAAATAATAAATATTAAAATATGTATTTTATATTTAATAAATAAGAGAAAACTGTTTTTTGGTGTGTGTGTGTGTGTGTGTGTGTGTGTGTGTGTGTGTGTGTGTGTGTGTGTGTGTGTGTGTGTGTGTGTGTGTGTGTGTGTGTGTGTGTGTGTGTGTGTGTGTATTAATTATATTATAATAAATATTTAAAGAAATATAGTAAATACATACACACACACACACACACACACACACACACACACACACACACACACACACACACACACACACACACACACGTTATTACCATATTTTATGATAAAATAATAAATATTAAATAATATATATTTTATATTTATATATATGTATATATAATTTAAGTTGGTGTAAACAATGAATAATAATAATAATAATAATACATAATTTTAAAGAATAGTATAGTAAATACAAGTACATAAAACATAAAAGTACAGGTTTTTAGCCTATAGATTTTGTGGTGTGTGTGTGTGTGTGTGTGTGTGTGTGTGTGTGTGTGTGTGTGTGTGTGTGTGTGTGTGTGTGTGTGTGTGTGTGTGTGTGTGTGGACTGGTAATCCCTACGGTATGGGGACAAAATGTCCCCACAAAGATGGCAATATCCAAAATCCTTGTCCTTGTGGGGACATTTTTGTCCATAAACATCTTATAAATCACACTAAGTGATGTTTTTGAAAATGTAAAAATGCAGCATGTCTCCTGTGATGGGTAGGTTTAGGGGCAGGGGCAGTGTAGGGGGATAGAAAATACGGTTTGTACAATATATAAAATGCATAACGCCTATGGAATGTCCCCATAAAAAAACAAACACGTGTGTGTGTGTGTGTGTGTGTGTGTGTGTGTGTGTGTGTGTGTGTGTGTGTGTGTGTGTGTGTGTGTGTGTGTGTGACCATATCATGGTAATTTATGCTGTTTTAAATAAAATAATAAATATTATAATATATATTTAATATTAAATAAAATAGAGAGAGACTGTTTTTTATAATTTATTACATTGTTGTGAGATTTTCTAGTGTATGTCAAAATTGCTTTCAGTCTGTATGCACTCTTTATACAGTCACATTTGTATGTGTTGGAGAATGTGAATATTAGCATCTATTTCAGCAGGGTGGTAGTGTTATTTAATATATCCCAAGGACTTTACTGGCTTGGATTCAGTGCAGCTAACACCTAGGTCTCCCAGAGCGCATTGTGTGGCGCTATGTTAAGTTATGATTTTAACTGTTGTTGTAGTCTGTGCCGTTTGCTGCCAAAGAAAGTAAAAATAGAAACAGTCATACACCCTGAATGTACATTCCCTTCAGGAGGTGAGGGACCACGGGCCCCCCTGATTGGCTGACATGTGTCACATGAGCATGGGTTCCCAGGCTAGGATTGGGTCACACATTTTGGAGCAGTTTGATGACAAGTGCTTCTGACTGGGATGGAAAGCCCAGAGGAGATACTGCTTACTCAGAGATAGAGCGAGAGAGAATGGAAGGGGAAAAAGGGACAGCGGAGTGGGCGGAGACTAGCATTATGACATCAAAATGGCATTCTGAGAATTGATATTACACACTCCAAGATCTAAGCTGAACATTTCATATACCTGTGTGTTTTGTGGACTGGAAAAAGAAACATTTTGCTTTTGTTTCTATGATTGTATTTAATATTATTTGATTTAGAAACCTATTTTAGCTATGATATAAATGTCCGTATTTTATTTTCATAATGACGTTTTTGATAACAATAATGAATGGTGTTAAAATAATATATTATAAAAAAATTAATTGTATTAACACCCCCCTCCCCCCATCCCATACTTTTTGAAACTTGAAAACTCCAGTCCCCATTCATTATAATTATTACAAAGTATTAAAATAAAATAATACTAAGATGGTTCTGGGATTAAATAGTCTATGACAAGTACAGTAGGCTATGTATGGATGCTAACACTGGATTTCCTTCTTCCACACCTTCCCTCAAGACATTCTAGTCCTTGTCTATTTGTGAGTGACAGGGATGCAGTAAAATGACATCACAGCATTAAAAATCCAACACGTGGCATCAGATGGCAGAATCTGACATGTGACATAACTGGTCAACCTAAGCATGACATTGCAGAGGGGCAGCGAGTCATGTGCTCATTGTGCAAACACTGCCAGCTGTGTTGATTCATGCCAAATGTGTGCGCTAGACAGACACCGCATGATTTCATCAGCTAATTTCAGAACCACTTTTATTATTGAACTACTATAATTGTATTACTCCAAACTGGCCATTTTAAGGGAAAGTTCTCCAAAACAGTACCAAAACAGGGGAATCATCTGCTCTTTTGCATGAATGGCTTCTCAAATGTCTTCATCATAGTCATAACAGTGATTTTCAAGATTCAAACATAAAGAATCTTGGTTAAAATGTATATTAATATCAATTAATGTATATTTATAAAGTGTATAATTTTTGTCATTACTTATTTGCAGTTAAAATAGCCCTGTTGTGTGACATTCATTTTAATGAAAACACTTTTAAAAATATTTATTCTATGTAATATTCTGTACATAGAAAACTGAACGAATAATACTTCTAAAAGAGTTAGAAAAATATTTAAATGAGTTTATTAGTACAGAATAAGCATGGCACACTACTAAGCACTGTCAAGAACTACCCAACAATATTCTTATAAATAGAACATAACATTTTATTGGAGGGTTTCACTCAAACATAAAAGTCTCATGATACTTTTTAGATTTTTCAAAAGAATATGAGTTGTGTTAAAGAAAGCAGTTCCATATGTAGACGTCAATGGCCCAGCTTGATTTTATGGTGCAGTTGCGTACTCTAGTGGTAATATTTAGAAATAGCACTATAGGCTACTACAGTGAATGAACAACATAGAAATTCATAAATTAGTTATATATAGCTATAATATATATATATACTAGTGGTGGGCTTAGATTATTTTTTTTAAATATAGATTAATCTCACTGTGATCTTGGAATTAATCTAGATAGCTCATTTGATTTCTGTTGAAAGCATTCAGAATATGTGTGCTACACAAATAATGACTCCCCCCTCCCCCTGCCCCCGCTATAATATGTTCATGTTATATTATTTGGGTCCGAACCATACAGTCTATGGTCCAAACCGGGGTGCGTTTGCGTCATCAAAGCAGCAGCTGTTTACTCCGTTACTTGGTAACGACGTCGAGCGAGAAGATGGCAAAATGAATGGCGTTGTTCACCTAACTTTTATATTTTTGTTTTTGAACCGTTGATTTAGTTACCAAAGCTTCAGTAGGTTATGGCACTTGCGTCTATCTGCCGCGAATGTACTGCAAATGCTCTAAAGAACGCTGACGACGAGCAGAAATGAGATTTACAGCTCTCTGCTTGCAGTATGTCAGTCACGCTCGTCAGGACTCGAGGACGGTTCGCGGGTGCGCGCCCGAGTTCGGAAGACAGCGTTCACGCTTGATGTGGTAATTTCACAGCATACACGCAGGTTCGAAGACTCGTTCTCGCTCCCTACAGTGCAATTCGGCTAGAAATACATCTACGCTATTATTTTTACAAACAAAAAGTGGGTTTAAGTCAGTTATTTATATCTTTTGCTGTGTGTCAGTAAGAAATATCACTTCACATTTCCAAACATTCATTTTGCAATTAATTGTATTTTTTTTTAAATGTTATGCACAAGAAGTCTGATAGCAGCCGGTATGATCTGATCTCATAATCTCTCACTTTATATTGTTAACTATATTCTAAATAATCTGCAAAAATATATATATTTATTTTGTTCTGTTTTGTCCTCATTCCCTCTCACCTGACTCAAAGGCTCATTCATTATGCAGCTCATTATGCGTTTCTTTGTCTTATCATTCATGATCGTTCACACCCCTTGGCATATGGGCTTTGTAAATAAAGTGTCCTACAAAATTTAAATCAATATATTGTTTTATGTGAATGAGTAGGCACAGTGATTTGTGATCAGTGACTCTAATCCTGAGCCATTTGACATCCACTAGACACGCTGTATATCACGCACTGACAGAGTGGTAGATTTACTCTCTCTCTCTCTCTCTCTCTCTCTCTCTCTCTCTCTCTCTCTTTTTAGTTTTAGACCTAGTTATTTGTTTTTGTTTTCTAAACCACACATACATGTTATTCTTTCAATAATACAAGCATGTACATGTTGCTCACATATTATGGTAGCCCAGTGCTGAATCCAGTGTAATGACACTTTTGCCATTAATATTTTATAAGCAACTAAAAAAGTCAGAGCATGTCAAAACTTCTAAATGCCCCCAAAACTAGCTCAGACCCTTAGGGGTTAATTTTGTTAATCTTGTGTATTTAATTTCTTCATATTCCTGTGCTCTTTATATATTGATGTATTTTATTCAGTTGGACAATTTTGAGTTTTCTGCATTTATTTCTAATTCTGGACACTGCCTAACAGAAATTAACATTTTCTCTCCCCTGTCTAAAATGAGTCAGTGGATTATTCTAGATTGTACCATGTAAGAGCTGCAGATGGAAAGGTCTCTAATCCCTGAGCAGAGCCGGAACAGCCATTTGACATCCACTAGACACGCTGTATATCACACACAGACAGAGTGGTAGATTTACTCTCTCTCTCTCTCTCTCTCTCTCTCTCTCTCTCTCTCTCTCTCTCTCTCTCTCTCTCTCTCTCTCTCTCTCTCTCTCTCTCTCTCTCTCTCTCTCTCTCTCTCTCTCTCTCTCTCTCTCTCTCTCTCTAACCCATATCCACTCTTTTTCCCATTGTGATTTCTCCAAATTCCACCAGATGGCAATACAATTCTTCAACTGTCACTTTATTTTTTAAACATCATTAATAGACTTATTTAGCAACAACCAACATTAAACAATACATTTACTAAATACATTTAAAAATACATGTTTCTCTATCACCAATCAAATAGATCAAATCTGTCCAATATAAACCAGCCTCTGCACATCAGTAATGAGACATTTCCAGTGATGATCTATTATTTAATCTTTTTAACTGCCAGCAACTTAAACGGATATATAAATAATTGAACCATTGGAAAACAAAATGTTTAAAGTTTAATTGAGGGCACACATTTTATTTGAGTTCTGTTATTTCATATATATTTTGTGTCATATATATAAAAAGTAACTTTATCATCAAATTCTTTACTGTTTGCATTTGTAATAAATAAATAAATGCAATCAATAAATCAATTAAAGGTGCAAAGTGGAATCCAAGTACTCGTTATTAGCGACAACGGTGGCCGTTAAGGGAACTGCAGCTAGATATTATTGCTTGTGCCATACATGAGACTGAAAGTGTTTCAATGCCCAGATATACTACTCACAGTGGAGTTCTTTTTTGTTCTTTGCTTAGAAGTAAAAATAAATTTAACGAAAACCCTGACGCCGTTTTCGAATATTGACGTTTCCTCTCAATTACAAAATAAACACAACAAAACATGGCATGGCAGTTGTGAGAAAGCAGCAGTTAATTGAGGAAACATCTGATCATAGCGATGTTTGCACCAGCTCAGCAATTCACCAGCATCATGTCGACAGATGAGGTAATTAAAATGACAGTTATTACAGTTATATATTTGAGACAGACTATCAAGATTCAAGAGTTTTATTTGTCACATACACAATTATATACAGAATATATAACTGGCAGTGAAATGTAAACAGGTCCGCTCCATAGACAGTGCAAATAACAGTTACAAGAAACACAAGGAGGAAATTAAAAATAGAAATAGAATAAAAATAGAATAAGAAGTACTCAACATAGAATTATAAGTAATCAAGTAAAAAGATAAAATAAATAACTGGTTAACATAAAAAAAAAATATATATATAAAGTATAATGTGCAAAAAACAATAGGTATGATGTAATGTGCAAACAGAAGTATAATGTGCTAACAGGTTTATAAGTTGTATTCACACTATCTGACTATGTGTGAATATAGTTTGAACTAACCCATATAACCATGACACATTGACATTACAGGACAGAATAGCTCTTTCTGCCTTATCCTGGACATTTATTGTATCCTTGATTTTCCCGGCAAAAACGTCCCGAATCCCGCGTCCTTCAGATAAAATGTACAGGCTTTAGATTGGCCTTAGTTTTTAAGTTTTGCACACATAGGCGATAAACAAACGATTAATACATTAAATGTCTTATAGGCCCTTTAACAGAAAGTCAGATATAAACTATATTTTATGAATACAAGATAATAAATCAGGAACACATGTTAAGGTTTCATTTGTTAACCTTAGTTAATTACTACATTTGTTAACATGAGCTAAAAATCACTTCCAGCATTTATTAATCTTGGGTCTTGTCAATTTCAACATTTACTAATAAATTTAAATATAAAGTTGTATTTGTTATCATTCATTAAAATATTGTGAACTAACATGAACAACCAAAGAATTTTATTTTTTAACTAACATTAACAAAACATTAATAAATGCTGTAAAATATATTGATAATTGATATATCATTTTAGCTGATGAATGAACTAACATTAACAAATGAGACCTTATACTGTAAACTGTTAGGCCCTACCCACAGATCTTTTTTTATTTTTATTTTTTTATTCTGGCCACAATTTTATCCCTAAACTATAGCTGATTAAACCCCAACACGCACACACATGTCCTTTATCATCTTAAATGACTGAGGCGCATCTTTAATCTGGTAATGAGTTTAGATCCAGCAGCCAAAGGTCATAATGAGTGATTCCACCTCTCTCTCTCTCTCTCTCTCTCTCTCTCTCTGTTTCTCTCAATCTCTCTCTTCTCAGCACACACCCACTTTCTCCTTCACAGCCAATGCACATTGCCTCTCGACCTGTGTTGCACACTATAAAGTGTGTGTATGTGCGCTGGCATAAAGCAGCCTCCCTCTCCTCTCCTCCTCCTTTTTCTGTCTCTAACAGACACGCAACCAGTGCTCTCCTCAACCTCATTCTCTCCTTTCATTCTGTGGTGCTAATAGGCTGAACCCATGGAGGACTACCACAAACCAGACCAGCAGACCGTGCAGGCGCTGAGAAACATTGCCAACCGCCTCCGAATCAACTCTATCAAAGCCACCACCGCAGTGGGCAACGGGTAAGAGTTGCTACAGTTTCTGCAAATACCTGTTTTTTAAATGTGACTTACTTGAACAGATAGACAGACAGACAGACAGACAGACAGACAGATAGATAGATAGATAGATAGATAGATAGATAGATAGATAGATAGATAGATAGACAGACAGACAGACAGACAGAAATATAGACAGACAGACAGACAGACAGACAGATAGATAGATAGATAGATAGATAGATAGATAGATAGATAGATAGATAGATAGATAGATAGATAGATAGATAGATAGATAGATAGATAGATAGATAGATAGATAGATAGATAGATAGATAGATAGATAGATAGATAGATAGATAGATAGATAGATAGATAGACTGTTGTGTGCACACCCTTATGCAAGGCATAATCTTTGTCCTCAAAACCTCAGCAGACAGATGGTGAGATGATGCTGCTAGAAAATTGACAAATTACATTTTATTCTGGATTTTTGATACGTTTTGCTATATATTTTTTGTAATAATATGTTCATTGCAGCCTGTATAAAGTGATCTTAAAATACCATATTTGAACTATTTTACCAGTTTTTAACAGCAGCTATACTTCCTGTGGGATTGATTTTGTTATTATTATTATTATTAATAATAATAATAATAATAATAATAATAATAATAATAATAATAATAATTTTACAGCAATGCAATTGGAGCTAGTTTTTTTTCTTGGGACAATTAAAAGAGTTGTTTTATGGAATACAACTGTAATCAGCCTTTTGCAATGTTTGAGTACTAAATATTTAATAATAATAGTAACTATATTTCACATTGCTATTTAATGAAGAATTCTTCTTTTGTAATTTCTATTGTTAATCATATGTAATGCTTATTTGAAAAATATTTTAGTTTGGCTCATTTTCTTTATTTCATGCTCTTTATGAATAAAACATTAGCATCTGATTTTTTACTGAAAATAATCATCTGTAATAATCTGTAAAAACATCTAAATGTATGATTTGAAACGAAAACGTCACACGTGCATGAAGACGGGTGCATGAAGATGATCATTGTCTTTCATAACCATTGTTTCATACACATGTGAAATTGCATGTTCTTTCCTCTAGGCAAAGTATGTTTTCTAATGGTACTGCTGAGATGTTATGTAAACTGCCGCATGAATTCAAATGGCGCAGTTATTCATATCCGAGCATAATATTAAATTGCATTTTAAAACACTAATTTGACAGGTGAATATTCGATGTGATACCGAGTCTGTCTCACAGCATGTGCTGTCTTTGACCTAATCTTGAAGCAGACGGGTGTTAGTGGGTGGTATGATTGCTCAAAGCTTTAGAAGTGTAGTGCCGGTGGGGCATCCTGGATTAAACATCACCTTTGCCGTCCTTTTGGATAGAAAGTCACTAATTGTCTTATTCAAACCTGACAAGCTCAATTATTCGTCTTTTGTGTGTGTGCGTGTTTGATAATTCTTTTAAGTTGTAAGTAAACCATATCAATATCTAACGATTAGTTAAATATGAAACTACCTCTTTTTTACCTCTCTCTTTCCACTTCTATTCTCCAGGCATCCAACATCATGCTGCAGTGTGGCAGAGATAATGTCTGTGCTTTTCTTCCATACTATGAAGTACAGGCCAGATGACCCCAAGAACTCCAACAATGACCGCTTCATCCTGTCCAAGGTGAGGCTGCAAGAGAAGAGACTCAACTAACTGGGATTATTCAAGTGTCAGGTTTAATATTTCAAGTTTAAACCAAGATGTCAGGAGAATTAGTCTCTTTGCAAAAAGTACTGTGCCAGTATCAGTGATGGTAATACCATTGCATTTTGAAATAGGGCTACTGAATTATTAACATATCTATATACAAATGGAATTTTACATTATACTCCAAAATACATTGACGAATACCATGGTATTATGGTTGTAAGTGGCAAAAATACATGTTATAATATAATATAATACAGGGCTATGATAAATATTTTTGATAAATTGTTAAACTGTCCTTTTAATTTGTTAAGTAATTGTTGGATAGTTTCATAATGGTGGCATTGTGGTTGATCCGTAGATTTTAATGAATTCATTTATTTATTTTTGGTCCACAGGGTCATGCGGCTCCTGTGCTGTACTCTGTGTGGGTGGAGATCGGCTTCCTGAAAGAGTCTGAGCTCATGAGCATGTGTCAGGTCGACTCCTCGCTGGAGGGACACCCCACACCCGTGAGTAACACACACACACTCAGGCGCTCTTCTCTGAAATATTCAATCAAATGAAATTAACGTTGCCTACTCTCAGAGCAGAAAATATTTAGGAGCACCGTGAGAAATATTGTAGTTTATTTGGTCGTAAATGATTGTTGAGGATAAACTGGCTGCAAACAACATTAACCAATGACAGCTGTTATTTTATGTAACATTGAATCGAGTGTGTGTGTGTGTGTGTTTGACAGAAGCAGCAGTTTGTGGATGTGGCCACAGGCTCTCTGGGACAGGGGCTGGGCGTAGCATGTGGAATGGCCTATACAGCTAAATACTTTGACAAATCCAGGTAAGAATGTTACCCATAAACCCACATGTTAATGATAACTGCATATATTAGCTCTACAGTAAAACAAACAGTTTTATAGCCTGCGATTCAACTCAAAACTTACTATGCCCTTATTATGGACCTATTATGCCCCTTTTAAATGTCTTGATTTTGTTTTTGGGGTCTACTAGAACAGGTTTTTTAGTGAATGTTAAAAAAAGACATTATTTTGCACATACTGCAGCACGTCTCTTCCCAGTCTGCCTGTAATGCTCTGTTTGGTTCCAGTCTCTATGAAGTCCCTCCTTCCGAAAGGCTCAATGTGCTCTGATTGGTCGACTGGATCAGTGTGTTGTGATTGGTCAACCGCTTCAAGCGTGTTTCAGAAATGCCTCTTACCATAACCGCGCATTTTTGTAAAACAATACTAAAGCAACTTAACCAGGCCTCGCCCTTTTTTGTGTATGCTTTGGTTGGGAATTCATTAAATGAAGAATATTGTGTCGTGGTTGTTCCTGGAAGAAAACTCAGGACTACAATCGAGGCGTTTGAGGGAGTTCAGAAACACTTATATAGAGAATGACTCCTTTTGCTGACCTTTTTAATGCTCAAAAAGAAACTTTACACACCAAAAGAAGTTAGAAAATGTAAAAAAAAGCATAATAGGTCCTAAAAAATACCCTAGTGCCCAGATGGGATAGTTCACCCAAAAATGAAAATGATCCCAACATTCTGATATTATACTTTATAACATGTTAAATGTGGATATTTTTCTTACACAAAGGCATCGCTTCACTTCAGAAGGCCTTTATTAACCCCCCAGAGCCATGTGGAGTACTTTTGTAATGGATGGATGCACTTTTTTGGTCTTCAAATTTTGGGCTCCCATTCACTGCCATTATAATGCTTGGAAGAGCCAGGACATGTTTTAATATAACTCAGATTGTATTCTGAAAGAAGAATGTCATATACACCCAGGATGTCTTGAGGATGAGTAAATCATGGGCTAATTTTCATTTTCAAACTTAAATATAATATGCAAAGAATTCAGAATGCTCACTATAATTTCATGTCTGTATGCCCGTTTGGGAATGTGCCGCAGATTTAAGGGTGTGGAGTTTTCCCGTCGAGCTGTGCTTTCACGATTATTCTGCTCTAATAATCAAAGCCCCAGCGGCCATCACTCGGTTATTTTTATATCTTGGATAGAATTCAATTAAGAATAAACACAAAAATGATTTCCAAAATGAAACCTAAATTTTGTGCAGTCCTTTGGCTAACTCTCTATTCACAATGCATTGTAAAATTCCATAAATACATAATCTGTATCTGTGTGAGAGGCGCTGTGCAGAGAAAGAGGAATCATGCCTGCTGTGTTGCGTAAGAGCAGTTTTACTCAAATCCCAGGATTTCCAGCTGATTTCTAATCAGTTGAACCTATCTCTTCTCATTCATGAAAGACAGTTGATCTGGTATGACAGGAAAGTGTCAGGTGGTATTAAGAAGGGCGGCGGTGATGAGGGTTTAACACATCAGCAAGCAAGCCAAAACAACAGAGATCAAATATATGAAATAAACAAATGATCACCACCGTTTAAAAGTTTAGGGTCGGAAAGATTATTTAATGCTTCTTTAATGTAACTTCTGCTCACTAAGGCTGCATTTATTTGGTCAGAAATACAGTGAAAAATAACTGAATATATTGTAAAATGTAATTATTCCTGTGATCAAAGCAGAATTTTCAGCATCATTACTCCAGTCTTCAGTGTCACATGATCCTTCAGAAATCATTCTGATTTGCTGCTCAAGAAACATTTATGATTATTATGATCAATGTTGAAAATCAGTTGTGCTGCCTAATATTTTTGTGGAAACCACGATACATTTTTATTGCGGAATACAAAAGAACAGCATTTATTTGAAAATAAATCTTTTATAACATTATAAATGTCTTTACTGTTACTTTTGATCAATTTAATGCATCATTGCTGAATAAAAGAATAATCAAAAAAAATATGCTGTCCCCAACCTTTTGAACGGTAGTGTAAATGTTTCATTTATAAAAAAATAAAACAAATGAAAAGAAGTAAAACAAAAGAATATAAGAAAAATACATATTTTGCAAAATTTTGAGAAAATATTTGCCATTGTACTCTCTATTAATTTTGTTTTTTTAGAGTCTGAAAGACCAAAAACCCATTTTAATAGATCAAAAACATATTTTATATAAAAGTATCTGGTTAAAAAGTTTTAGGAAGAGTAAAAGACGCAAACACAGCAAGAAAAGAATAAATAATCCTCTAGCATTCAGAACACCTTAGCTACCACCTGCATCGTCCTAGCAACCGCATAACAATGTGCTAAAAGACACGCAGAACAGCTTAGCCATACAGCAACACTCTGGTAACCACTTACAACACTCTTTTGTCATGACGGAAAATTTGCACATGGAAGCACCACTGCATTGTCTTTACAAAATGTAAAAAATGTAATTGTCTTTTGACTCGTTTGCAGTTACCATGTGTACTGTCTGCTGGGGGATGGAGAAATGTCGGAAGGGGCTGTATGGGAGGCCATGTCCTTCGCTTCCTACTACCAGCTGGATAATCTGATGGCCATACTGGACATCAACCGTCTGGGCCAGAGTGATCCAGCACCACTGCAGCATCATGTGGAGAAGTACCAGAGACGCTGTGAAGCCTTTGGGTAGGTGGGATGGAGATGGTTAAATGCATGGGCTAAAACTTTGTAGGTTCAAACCCCAGAAAGGATGATCCATGAGGTATCATCACTGTACACTTGGGCAAGACACTTGACCTCAAGTTACTCCAGAAGGGTTTGGATAAAAGTGACTGTTAAATAGCATACCATAGGGGTGAACTTTGAAAAACATTTCTAGATGTTACAGTTCTTGTCATGTTTTTACATCTAATATGTATATCATTTTATTTATGTTATTTTAGCTATATTGTAATTTCTAAAAACGATTTTAATAGTTTCATTCTAGTTAGCAATAACAATACTGTTATTAGCACTTTATTTTACAGTCCTGTTCCACATGTACACATGTACTTCTATTACCCAGTACTTTCCTGGGTAAGTACACATAAGTGCATGTACTGTAAAACAAAGTGCAACCCATATTTTTATATATGCATTTATTTGTGTGTGAGTACAGTAAAAAGTCATCAATGAATTTGTTGTTTGATGTGTTTTCAGGTGGCATGCCATCATCGTGGACGGCCACAGTGTGGAGGAGCTGTGTAAAGCCATGAGCCAACCACGTCACCAGCCCACGGCCATCATCGCCAAGACCATCAAGGGCAAAGGCATTCCTGGTATATTTCTTCCTATAACGTCCTAATCTGTAAAGACTGTTATAACTATTCCAGGGTTTTTCCTGGTACAAAAATGGTCTTCGTGAGGGTGGACGAACACACACTACCTATGTGATCTGCAAGCCCAGTATTGATAATAAATCCCAAAAAATTGCAGTTTTCAAAATTAACTTATCCTATTTATTAATTGAATAGAAAAATCATCACTGCCAGGACTGAAGTGCTTACAACAATTATATATTTAAAATTACACATTTTGTAAATGTACATATTAAAAGTCAATGAGTGACTGATTTGAAAAGTTAGTAATAAAAGTAATACATTACATAGAAAAAATGGCAAGTCTATAATTTCATTTACAGTCGAATAATTAAAGCAGAGATCATTTGACATACAGTATCAGATGTTTTGTTCCTCCCATTGCTATGGTTATCACTGTCAATTGGATTCAGTCGCGCACTTAAATAACCGTTGTCAATCCAGAAACTCTGCAATTATAATCACTGAAGCGTCAATTAAAACGCGAGGTACACAAAGCTGCACTCTTGTGAAAACTCCTGTTATAATCAATGAAGCTGTGCAATGAATCTCTTATTGGCGTTGTGTTAATACTTTGGTTTAATGAAAGGATTGGTGAGCGTGCAGAACTCACACCGAACAAAAACTCTGGTGTTTTGAGCATTTTGATGAACTTACATCTGATTGGCCATTGCATTCACACACTCAACAGATAGGCCTATGTCTGTTATTGGTAACATTGCTCAACACTCCAAAAACACATTGTAAACAGAAACTTTTTAAAGCAGCCGGCTATCAGCTGCTATCAGCTGGTATCAGCTAACAGTACTCCAGAACAGCAGGTATTGTCAAATTAAATTTTCTAAATATAAATTTGTAGCGGAACAAGGATCCATTTTGGCGGCCACCAAAATATGTTTAATGCAGGACAAACCCGGTATTCTTTGATTAAAAAAACCCATTGTTGTCTTTAGTGGCAGAAGATAAGATGGGATGGCACGGCAAGGTGCTATCAAAGGACATGGCAGAGAGCGTCATGAGAGACATCCAGAGCCGCATCCTCAATAGTAACAAGCGCATGTACCCGGCTTCACCCATTGAAGATGCTCCACCCGTGAGCCTGCGCAATGTCCGCATGCCCAGCGCTCCCAACTACAAGCCTGGAGAGAAGGTGAGAGGTCGAGTGAAGAAAAAAAAAAAGATGGACAGATGGTTAGATGGATGATATATACAGTGCTATTATGCAAGTCCATGCACATTTGACCAATTCCAAACCTGGAAGGTAAATTCTTCTTGTGGTACAAGAGGAAGTGGTGCTGGTTCCTCAAGAGTCACCCTCAACCTACTGGTCTATAAAGCCTTTAAAAAATCAGTCTTCATGTGAAACTTCTTGTGCCTCTGGAGACACCAAGCAGGTTGCAGTTCTTGAAAATTCTTCACCTTAATTCTTAATTCAAAATCTTAATTATTTTCTTCTCAACCTGTTTTTTATGATCCCGTTGCCCCAATGAGCATTTCCAATGGTCACGCCTTAATTTTGTTATTGCATCCTTCTTATGGGCATTTAATCATTTTGACATTTCAGAGTGAGTTAAATCTCTTTTTGGACCAAGACTCATGTGGTTTGGAATTGGTAAAATGTGCTTGGAAAAAATATGATCAGAATATTGACTTGCATAATAATTATGCAGGCACTGTGAGCATAATATCATGGTCTAGCTCTCTTCACCATGTTTTTTTTCAACAGATTGCCACCTGTAAGGCATATGGGATGGCCGTGGCCAAACTGGGACGTTACAACGAGAGAGTGGTGGCTTTGGATGTCGACACCAAAAATTTCACCTTCTCTGAAATCTTTAAAAACGAGCATCCCAACCGCTTTATTGAGTGCTACAGCGCGGAGCAGAACATGGTAGGAAACTGTGAAGTATTATCATTAAAATATCTTGAAAGAGCCAAATTTTCTCTTGATAGGTAGCACCTATTTCTTCTGCCAGATTTGATTGAAAGCCCATTTTGCCAGCAGTGAATTCCCCTTTAATTGCTACATTTTAGCAATGAAAGCCAAATCAAAGGTCTGCACATTTGGAAGACTAGCTTCGTGAACGAAATATCCCTAAACACCCTAGATTGTTCTGGATAAAGTAATAAAGTAGAGCTGTGGGATTCGGCCACGTAAAACACCCCTTAAAGCATAGAAGTCGCTGGTTTGCTGAATAATACATGCGCTCTATCCATAATGCAGCAGTGAAGATGTGACCCACTTACGCTCCATTTTGCACCACGCCCTACTGCAGTGCCTCTCCCCGAGAAGCCATGCAGAAAACCTGCACCGCCTTCATTTCAACTCATAAGCACATTCTTTTATGATCTGTGCTGTAAGCCAAAAATGTTCTGCTTTGTCTCTACATAGTCACTGTTCCCTTGGTATATAGTAGGAAAAATGTAGGTCACTCATTTGGCATTTCTAGTTTCGGGAAGTGATCCTAATAGACGTGATGAAAATCTGAATACTAACTAAGTGGTCAGAGTTCATATCTGTTCCACACAGTTAACCAATCAGGGGCAATACTGACGCTAATTAGAGGACACACATTAATAGATCCTAGCTTGCATACTAATTATTGAGTCATATGCATTACTGTCTGTCAAAAAGGAAATATGAATTGATTTTAATAGCTTAATGGTATAATAAAGTGGATTCAAGAAGTATTTGGACACTTAAGCCACATTTTAAATGTATAAATGCCATTGCATTAGGTAAGAATATATATATATATATATATATATACTCTGTAAATAATATGAGTATATAATGTATATAATATATATACAGTACTGGTATATATTAGCCCTTATTGTGGCTGAGGCACTGTTATATTGTTATACTGTATTCTAGATTATGAGTCGCATGAAGTGGATTTTGAGACAGGAAACAGGAAATGATAGCGAGTGTGTGTGCTGCATGTCGGTAATTCCTTTCAGATGAAGGATAAAATGGAGTTCCTGTTTGGCGAATTCCATGTCTCTTCTCTAGTATATTACAACCTACTAAATATTGAGGGGGTATTAGCTATTAAACTATTTATGTCTGATGCGTCTGCTTGTATCTTACCAAATGTCATGGCTTTTGGTTTGCATATACTCTTGTGTATCATTTCTTTTAAAGAATTTAAAAATAAAGTGGTTCTAGCATTAGCATACAGTAGATTTTTGTTGTGCTTAGTAACTATGCAGTTACTAAGATGTTGTGAGTGGGGTTCACTGGGTGGTGTCTAGGATGTTGCTAGGTTGCTCTTATACTGGCTTCTGTTAAAAAAGCCAGATGTTTTGGCTTTCTAAAGGTACATCATCTATCATCCACTATCATCCACCACAAGAAAACCATAAGTCTGATCAGTCCGTCATGTTGTGAGATCAGGATCAAAATGTGTTTTTATACCATTATCCATCTCTCACAGGTCAGCGTTGCTACAGGCTGTGCCGCACGTGAGCGAAACATCGTGTTCGCCAGCAGCCTGGCCACCTTCTTCACCCGCGCCTATGACCAGCTCCGCATGGCCGCCATCTCAGACAGCAACATAAACCTCTGCGGTTCCCACTGCGGCCTGTCTGTCGGTAAGAAGTCCTCCCTTTTGTTTCACAGGCCACAATCTAAGCCCTACTTCCCTTCTAACTGACAGGTTCACTCTCCAATCAAAATTCTTCCTTTCATGCCATGCCCATTTACAGCACCTTCCATGGAGTGCATTAGTACCCGCCCAGTTTTTCAGCGGTCTTGGTTCCGGAAGTAGCATATTTTTTCCATTCATTTTACCCATAGGGAATTTTTTTTAATGTGACAAACAGACTATGTATTTAACGGCTTTAATGAGGGAAAGAACTACAATCCCATGAAGCACTGGGAATGACTAAATCAACTGTGCGGTACTTAATGGGAGAGGGCGTTCCCTACAAACTTTTTTGCTTACTCTGATTGGTAGAATTTTATGTACAGCATCATGGGTAATGTAGTTTTCCACCACAAATTCAGCTGTTAAAATTATTATTTTAAAAATAAGTTTAAAATAATGCTGGTTGAAGGCAAACAAAAGCATATACTATCAATTGACAACTTCTGAACTCACAGCAGGTATGTCTTTAAAGATCTATAAGTTATTGTTAAAAGTAAATTTCCTTCTGAAGAAAATGAATGAGTTTTTACTTGCGGAACTCGACTGTCGCACTCTATTCTCCTCTCTCACACTCTGCAGCTGTGTCTTTAACTATGATGTTTTGAATAGATTTGTGAGCAATTCACCCCTCCTTTTCCTGAAGCTGTCTTTCTAATGTGTGTTTTGTTCTCCTGGTCGTCTGGAGGTGGTGCGACTCTTAGCACAACCCCTTCTCCCTCTGTCCCTCCTCTGTGTATCTCGGAGGCTGTCTCCGGGTGACCCGGCATCCCCTCCGTTAGCACAGGTACACTGCATGCCACTCCGTCTGTCTGTACACCTGCCTGACTGCCTGTCTGTCTGCTCGACTGTCGCATGTGTGTGCACCTGCCTCACATATCTGATGTACAAATGCTGTTCAGTCTAAATTAACAGTGCCAGTATGTGGCTGGTGTGTGTGTGCTTCAGGAGAGGACGGACCGGCCCACATGGGGCTGGAGGACATGGCTATTTTTAGAGCCATCCCCACTGCCACCATTTTCTACCCCAGTGATGCCATGTCTACTGAAAAGGCTGTGGAGCTTGCAGCCAACACGAAGGTTGGCATGTCATATCTGCTATTATGAGTGGTCGAACAATACAGATTTATCAGTTTAATACTGATGCTGCAACACAATACTTAAAATTTACACAAAATATTTGAACACAGAAAATGTACACTACATTATCTGTTGATAATGATGTTGGTATATTCTGCACTGAATTAAAAATGCTTTTTAATTTCCAATTTTATTGTATGAATTTATATTAAATTTGATTTAAGGTAGAATTGAATGTAGTCTAAGAGAGTGAAATAAACTTAAATAAAATTAATGTAACTAATATTTAACTATAACAATCTTTGAATGTTGGCTTGACAGATTTGTTTGCAAGTCTGGTAGATAGATAGATAGATAGATAGATAGATAGATAGATAGATAGATAGATAGATAGATAGATAGATAGATAGATAGATAGATAGATAGATAGATAGATAGATAGATAGATAGATAGATAGATAGATAGATAGATAGATAGATAGATAGATAGATTAAATATGATCAAAGATGGCTGTAAAAATAAATCTGCATTGTTTATCCTTTTGATCTATCATTTTTTTTTAAATTGCAAAAACCTAATCTTTCATTGAAGTAAAAGAATTGAAAGTGGTAAATCACAAGATGAAATAAAGGATTTTTCTTGAATCCCTCCCAAACAATATGTGGTGATGTAGGGGTTGTTTGATTTTTTTTCAAGACTTTCTGACCCCAAGTCTCAACTAATCTCTGCGATTTTCCATCTGTGATCGTTGGAGAGTCTTTGTCCACTCAAACTTTCTTCCTCAACATGTATTAAGACAATATAGACACATGTCCTCTTCCAGGCAGATTCGTTATATCTTAATTATTGCCCTGATGCCACCGTGGAAATGGGGATTTTTTGAATGCTTTTCCTACAGCTTTCTATTTTGTGAAGCTCAACAATCTTTTGCTGCACTATATTCAGAACTATATTCTTTGGTTTTACTCATTCTGATGAATGATTAAGGGAATATGGCCTTTATGTGTCCTCATATTTATACTCATGTGGAACAAGATGTCATAGCTAGACCATTTCATGTTCCTAGTCACTCTGGTGTGCTAAAAAATATATATATGAATGGGAATATTTTGCTCATAAAAAATTCTAGGGGTGCCAATAATTGTGGCCAATGTGTTTTAAAGAAAACCATTTATTTCATGTGATTTTCCCCTGACTTTCCATTCTTTTACTTCAATGAAAGGTTAGTTTTTTGTGATTTTTTTGAATGACAGATCAAAAGGATAAACAATGCAGAATCATTTTTACCAGGGATACCAATAATTCTGACCACCACTGTAGATAGATAGATAGATAGATAGATAGATAGATAGATAGATAGATAGATAGATAGATAGATAGATAGATAGATAGATAGATAGATAGATAGATAGATAGATAGATAGATAGATAGATAGATAGATAGATATGGATGGATGATGGGAAAGATAGATAGATGAATGGATCGATGAATGGCCAGGCAGATAAAAGTATGGACAGACAGAAGGACAGGTAGACAGAAGAATGGATGGACGGGCAGACAGAGATAGAAAAATGGATGGACGGACGGGCAGACAGACAAAGGAATGACAGGATAGACAGACAGAAGAATGGATGGATGGATAGATAAAAGGATGGACAGATGGAAAGACAGACAGACATTAAGATAGATAGATACAGATAAACGGACAGACAGATTGATTGATTGATTTAACTCATGCGTCGAACGGGAGACAATAGTAATAATAAACAGAGCAATTCCAATAGGGTCCTCACACCATTGGTGCTCGAGCCCTAATTATAATCCTATCAAAGAATGTAAGAAAAAGTATTTATATTTGGTTTATTTCTTACTTTAGGGTGTTTGTTATATCAGGACCACTCGTCCAGAGACTGCAATCATTTACAACAGCAATGAAGACTTCCATGTTGGCCAAGCCAAGGTAAAGCCTATATTTAAAATATGCTGTTTTGGCAGGTTTTACCACTAATTAGTATATATTCTGATTGAGATGTAAATTAGATTTAAATTAATCTCAACTCAATCATACATTTATTTAGATTTCCTATTTTTAGCTGCATTAAGAAATATAATATGAGGCTATAATGATAATAAATGTATAAACTACCTTACCAGGTGGTGTGCCAGAGTAAGGAAGATCAGGTTACAGTGATCGGAGCTGGAATGACTCTTCATGAAGCTCTGGCTGCAGCTGAGCACCTCAAAAAAGGTAAAACTATTGCTGAGCATTCTCTCCCTCAAACTGCAGTGAACCAAAGAGAACCAAAAACGTGCTTTGAAATCGCTGGTAGTCACAAACTTACCTTGTAACCAATCACGTCAACGTGTGGGTGGGCTTTAGCACATCATTAACTATTCTCTGAAGCAGGTGAGTCTCAAGAGAAGCCAGGTTGTCCCGGTATATTTTTCTGACAGGCTGCTGTCTGACTCTGGGATGGCGAACGGGAACATGGGGTGCGTCTCAATCAGCTCCCTAGTTCAGTAGTCTGGGCACTGATCAGGGAGTCAGCCCACTGACTTATGTCCTGATCAGTGCCCTGACTACTGAACATTAGAGAGCTGATTGAGACGCACACATGGTTTGGGTGACATTAGCAACACATTATAATCTGTTTGATAACGTAGTCAAGACAAAGGATAATCATATCATTTAACGTTATGTGTCCAATGTTTTAGAGAGCGATACATAAAACGCATTATCATTCTGATACATCGACCTGTAGATGAGCCTATATGAGTGAGTGGACGCGGGGCTCATTTGCATATTCATGTCTCCACTCCGCATATAGGCTACTGAATGAAGCAAGGGTGTAGTTACATTAAAGCTATTTTAAGGCATGAATCAATTTTAAATATGTCATTTTGGTTATCAAAGATGAGTTTTAAGGAATAAAATGATTGACTATATTGGGACTTTAATATAGACTCTTCATCTAATGCTGTGTGTGTGTCATTCTCCAGAGAAAATTTACATCAGAGTGATTGATCCGTTCACAATCAAGCCCCTGGATGCCAAAACCATCATCGACCACGTGCGTGTCACCAGAGGTCGAGTCATCACGGTTGAGGATCACTATTATGAAGGTGAGTTTAAGCAGAGCACATTATCCCTTGTCTCAAACACACATTTCAGCATGGCTACACATCCAAGTGGCATGAACGGCACGTCCAGCCGAGGAGGCTTGTATCGGTCTGTGAAGCCTTGAGCGAGGTTGTGGCAGAGTGCAATTGGCTGGCTGGAAGAAACATGATGTGTTGGCCAATTGTCATTGGATCAGGGAGCGAGAGGCATTGTGTTGTCATAATCGGTTGATTTTTTTTTCTTTTTTCGGCCGTGTCTCATTCTGTTCATTCAGGGGAAAAAAGACTCAGAGAAGCGGAGGGCTGTCAGGTCTGCTTAAGCAAACGTACGCCCGCAGGGCTTGTTGTGACCTAGATAACACAGTAGGCCCTGGACCTGGCATTACTGCCTGCGTGCCAGAGGAGTAGTGAGGCTGGATGAGAGAGAGAGAGAGAGAGAGAGAGAGAGAGAGAGAGAGAGAGAGAGAGAGAGAGAGAGAGAGAGAGTTTAACATCCAAAATCATTCTGAAAGCAAACATCCCCTCTGCCCAGCGAGAGAGAGAGAGAGAGAGAGAGAGAGAGAGAGAGAGAGAGAGAGAGAGAGAGAGAGAGAGAGAGAGAGAGAGAGAGAGAGAGAGAGAGAGAGAGAGAGAGAGAGAGAGAGAGTTTAACATCCAAAATCATTCTGAAAGCAAACATCCCCTCTGCCCAGCGGGAGAGAAAGAGGATAGAGATGGACAGAGAGAACATGTGATTGCAGCAAGGTTGAAAGCGGGACATGCAGGGATGAAGAGATTTGGATAGTCTATTAAGGCATGATGTCTGACATTTGAATATAACATCTGAATTGTAAAGCAAAAATGAGAGATCAATTCTAATGTGCTTCTGTACTGATGAAAAGAGCTTAAAGGGATAGTTCACCTAAAAATGAAAAGTATCCCATAATTTACTCTCCCTCAAGCCATCTTAGGTGTATATGACATTCTTCGTTTAGACTAACAATACAATCTGAATAAAATCGGCTAATCCAAGCATTATAATGGCAGTGAATAGCAGCCCAATATTTGAAGCCCAAAAAAGTGCATTCATCCATTATAAAAGTGCTCCACACGGATCTGGGGGGTTAATAAAGGCCTTCTGAAGCAGATTGATATCCATATTTGAAACTTTATAAAGTAAAAATCTTGCTTCTGGCAGGCCGCCTTCCATATTGAACTTGCAAAGAAAGTGTAACGCCTCTCGCAGTTCAAAACGCTTACACTACGAAAATCACGCCAGTTATGCTTTTCCATAAATTGAATATGGAAGGTGGTCTGGTGGAAACTAAATATTTTACTTTATAAAGTTTTAAGTATGGATATTTTTCTTACAAAAACCCATCGCTTCACTTCAGAAGGCGTTTATTAACCCCCCGGAGCCGTTTGGATTACTTTTATAATGGATGGGTGCACTTTTTTGGGCTTCAAATTGTGGGCAGCTTTTCACTGCCATTATAATGCTTGGATAACCTAGGATGACTTGAGGGTGAGTATTTCATAGAGTCATTTTTTGGGGTAAACTATCCCTTTAAGCTGGTCTATTAAGCTGGTTTTGGGTCATTGTAAACTGGCAGCCAGTTAAATCAGCTTGAGAGACCACCAGATAAGACCAGAAAACAACCTTAAGGCCTTTTTTTTAAGAATAAATTTATATTTAATTCAGCTGGGATACTTAAATTGATCGAATGTGACAGAAATGACATTTATGATGTGTTTCAAAAAAATGCTGTTCTTATGAACTTTCTATTCAAAGAATGCTGAAGAAAATATCTTCAACATTGATAATAATACATGTTTCTTGAGCACCAAATGAGCATATTAGGATGATGTATGTTTCTTTTTAATGATACAACAAGAAATGTATTATATTGTATAAAACTTGTGGTAACACCTTATAGTCCAATTGTTTATTAAC
Source organism: Gobiocypris rarus (assembly GCA_023029165.1). Taxonomy (NCBI): domain Eukaryota; kingdom Metazoa; phylum Chordata; class Actinopteri; order Cypriniformes; family Gobionidae; genus Gobiocypris; species Gobiocypris rarus. The sequence goes on along the minus strand of CM040931.1, from coordinate 7,111,272 downwards.
ATGCGTATTACTAGGATATTGGCTGTTTATTAGTACTTATAAAGCATATATTAATGCCTTATTCTGCATGACCATATTCTACATCCCTTAATCCTACACCATACCTGAACTAAACAACTAACTTACAAACTATTAATAAGTAGTAATTAGGAGTTGAGATAATATTGAGGCAAGAGTCATAGTTAATATTGAGAATTGGGCAGTTGTTTAGTTTAAGGGATGTAGAATATGGTCATGCAGAATAAGGCATTAAAATGCGCTTTATCAATACTAATAAACAGCCAATATCCTAGTACGCATGTTAATAAACAACTAGTTGATAGTGAGCATTGGACCCTAAACTAAAGTGTGACCAATTCTGACATCACACAGACGAGACACGATTTCCCAAGACTGCACCTATTTCAATGACATCTGTCAGAAAGTAGGGTCATTTTGTGTGGTATTCCTTAAAAATCGCTTACAGCCCCATCATCATCATCTTTACATGCTGTAATTGCACAGGTGGCCTGGGGGATGCGGTGTGCTCCGCTATCGTGAATGAGCCTGGTTTCACTTTCCAGCGTCTGGCCGTCGCTCACGTTCCACGCAGCGGCAAAATGTCCGACCTACTGAAAATCTACGGCATTGACCGCGACTCCATCGCACAGATGGTCAGGAAGATGCTCAGCAGCTCAGCCAACGCCAAGTGAACCTGTTTGCTTTGCCCCGCCCACTCCATTCAAATCAATCGAATAGCCAGCTCCACAAACACTGTGTCACATGACTCCTCCTCTTCAGGTTGTGGCCCCTCCCTCCACCTCGTTCACTGTTATGACCCTAATGTGAGTATAGTAATGTGAGATACGTGGTGTACATTTTGAAGTAATGTTCACATTTCATTTTTTGTTTTCCTTACAAATACACTACACTACTGTTTAAAAGTTTGGGGTGCGATTTTTAAAAGGAAATTAATGCGTTTATTCATCCATCAAATTGATCAAAAGTGACAGTAAATACTTTTACAGTGTTACAAAATGTTAGAATGGTTTCTGAAGGATCATGTGACACTGAAGACTGGAGTGATGATGCTGAAAATTAATTTAGAATCATAGGAATAAATTATATTTTAAAATGTAATAAAATAAAAAAGTTGATATTTTGAATTGTAATAATATCAAATAAATGCAGCCTTGGTGTGCATAAGAGACTTATTTCAAACACACAACATTTAAAAATCTTACCAACCTCAAACTTTTTAACGGTAGTTTAGATACAAAAACACATACAGGAGTTATGTTGTAAATTAACATTGCAACAATTTTTACTCACATAATGTGATGTATTTCAAGCAAAACTGTGGGGAAAAAATGAGTAGGGATTTGATTTTGTCCCTCTGGAAATAAATGGATTATGATATGAGTTGAAAGAGAAACATTTCAATTTTGTGTTGATTTGAAACTCTAAGTTGAAAGCTTTACACCATCACCTCAGATAACGCCAGTATGCTGTACAATATGACACTAGTGTTTTTAACTGTCATTTGATAAGACCCAACAATAAAACTGTTTGCATATTTTAATACTTTTTATATTGTTATGGTGTAGCTATGACAGCGGGGCGGGGCTGGATTTCACGGGAACAGATACGCGTGTGGAAAAAAATGACTTGATGTTACATTAGTAGAGTGTAGTCTTAAGAAAAAAAGAAAAAGATAATCAAATGAGAATGTCTGTAGGGTGCTTCAGTTCAAAGTGTTCAGTTAATGGTTGTCTTCTGTGAAACCGTTTGTAGTTTGGTCTCTGTGTTTACAAAGTTGGAGTAGTATTTTAGAAGATGAGAAATGGATGGAACCATCAGCATCACTGGAACGTGCTGTAATATCTGAACTTTAAACCTACAACAAACACTTCCTCTTGTTATTTTTCTATGTATCTCAACAAGTCATTGATTAAAACCCTCTACATTTGAGTTTGAGAGTTCATGAACGTGTCGCCTCTTTTATTCACACTAATAGGAGAAACATCGGGGCTAGTTGGCAGTTTATTTTTGAAAATTAGTTTTGAGCATTTCCACAGCACAGGTCATTTAAAGTCCCCCTTTAGTAAATCATTTTATCCCCAAAACTCATCTTTGATCACCAAAATGAAATATATTTCCTGTGAAAAAAGTCTTCATGCCTTAAAATAGGTTGAATGTAACAACACCATTGCTTCATTTAGTAGACGTGGATGCATGAATATATAAATTAGCCCCGCCTCCACCCACTCACACAAGCTCAGAATACCTCATCCACTGTGTCAACTTTACTGTAGTGGCAAGGGGGAATACCGGTTTAATCCTGCCATATATGTTTCAATCAAACTGATTCAGAAGAAAAGGAAGAGTGAATTATAAAGGCTCGTCTACAAGTCGATTTATCAGAATGGTAATGTATTTTATGTATCGCTCTCAGACACATAACGGTCATAATTAATATGATTAGTCTTTTCCTTGATACGTTATCAAACAGCTAATAATGTGTTGCTAATGTTACACAAACCATGTTCCCAGTCTGCCTTCTGAAAATCAGGATCCTTAGAAACGCTTTGAACATCATAGAATGTCAGTGGAGAAAGGCATACAGTACATCATAACATCGTAATATACATTATATACGTAATACCGGTATATTACTAAATGTACACAATATTTCATATTAACAAAAAATATTGGGATAACCTGGCTTCTCTTGACACTCCCCTATGGTTTGCTGTTAATGATATGCTAAAGGCCACACCCCTTGTGTCGTCAGAAACACCAGCGATTTTATAACCGCGTTTTTCAGACTGTCTTTAGTTCACTGCAACTTTAAAGAGAAAATGCTCTGCAATGGTGTTGACTTATGAATTTGCACATGGTTTATCTTAATGTCTCAAACAACATTAAAAACGTGACTTTCACCACAGGCGGTCTTTAAGAGCACATAAGCCACTTGGGACACACTCTTTGGGGGTAAGTTATGCCAATGGAAACCTTCTGTATATTCAAACAGTTGAGAAGAAGGCATTGTTTTCCATAAAAAAATATATATTTTTATATCTTAAAAAACACAACAACATTTATGTAGGCTTATTAAAGTCTATTTAATAGATATTCAGAAGACAATAAACTATATTTTAATGTAAAGTAAAAAGGCATCTTGTAAATCATTTATATAGAATGTATTGTTGGCTATTTAAGAAGTTTTCAGGTTTAATAGGTTTTCTTCGCAAAGAGAGAGAAAAGTTATTTCAAAGCATCTAAAGCATGCTAAATCTCAAAATCACCTGTTAAAAACAACAACAACAAAAAACAATGCAGAACAGAGGAAAGTCTGCTGGCCAAAACAGTGACAGAGCTTGTAATAAAACAAGAATCAACATTGGCTTGACTTTTTGGAGATGGTGAAAACTGAGATTTAAAATGTTGTAAAAGCGGCAGAGATGGCATTTTTAGTACTCAACAGTAAGGTATTCTATTGAATTGATACATTTTTCCGTAGCTCTCTAACAGAGTTCATTGTAAAGAATATTGTTAAGGGTCATATTCATCCGCACAGTGACCGAGCAGAAACACAAACAAAACAATGTTCTTCCACAAAATGCATGCAGTTTTGTTTTTAACCACTAGGTTAGAGGGACGAAATTGCATATTGTACCTTTAAAAACAAACATGAAGCAAAATGTAAAAGGTAACATAAATAATAAAACAATATTAAACCATTGTTTTGGAGGCAGATATTGTAATTAGTACAAAATTAATTCAAATTTGCTTTGATAGAAATGAAATGGACAAATGCGCTAATGGACACCTGCAACAGACATTGACAATGATCATATTTCTGGTATAAAATGTACTAATGATAATAAGATTAAATCAAATATAAAAGAAAGTTAATTTTTCCATTCTTACCTTTAGTGAACACTTATTTAATTTCAGCCATAGTAACGCCATCTCTTCCTGTTTAAAAACCAGGAACAAATCAAATCTTTCTAGGGTGAACTTAGGAAAAAATCTACTACAATGCCACACAGGATGAATCCCTGTATAATTCATATGAAAGGTCCAATACATAATCAAGAAAAGGTTCTCACCATAGAGCATTATATTTGCGTATTGCGCCTCTTAAGGCAAACACAGCGAGTCCCGAGCCACAAGACAGAGTATAAACTGGAAGAAAAAAAATTTAAGAACTTTATTTATTGCATTATATATATTACCATTTTTAAGGGGCACCATCTAGAATATGTGCTTTTGAAACTGAACTGAATGGAAGAGGTGCAGTGTGGCATCAGGGAACTACAAAGAAACCTTGTGATGTCTCTGTTAGGAAGATGTGCGGTTAACATACCATGATAAGACCTGAGATGGAGGATGGTCACAAAGAGGGCCATACAATAACCCCAGACGACATCTGTATGAAAGAATACAGTTTTTATATTTATCAAATGGCCTGACTTTGTCTGAAGACAATAAAGTTACCTTTCCAGTGGTAAGGTGGACCTTTGCATCTTTTGGTATGTTTTGGCAAACCTGTTAAAAAAGTTAAATAAAATGTTGAACATAGGTAAAGGTTATGGCCTTTTAATCCAAGGTTGAGCATTTCTTTCTTTACATTAGATACATTTGACAAATTCCACTTTCTACTCAGAGTTAATATCACATCTTACCAGAGATTGCACCCAAACATTCAAACACTACTGTGAAGAACACACCAAGAACTGACGGCACCACAATGGCTGGAAAAGAGTACATTTTGTATAGTAACAAGATATAGTTCTAAAAATCTTTCTAAACATAAAAGAATAGCACAGAGAGAAACGATATCGTTGGAATCATTTTCAGAACTACATTCCCCAGCTGATGAATGATTAAAAGCAGTGACAGCCAATCAGAATCATTTTCGCTTTAAAGAGCTCGAGCATTAAAGGGGCAGATGACAGAACTGCAGCGCGCGCTGAAATAAACAGCGCTGTAGTTCGTAGGTGTGGACGCTAATATCGTTATGGTTATTATATAGAGGGATTCGGTTGTGTAAGTTATTTGTTATTAAATATGGTTATCTTATATATCGTTAATAGCGTGAATGGGCCTTTAATTCTGGAAACAGAAGACTGCAAATTATAGTTTTAGTAAACCACTTCAATTAAGTCTTAAGAGTGCACAGACCTATAATAAACAGGTTGACCCATTGCTGTTCATAGTATGCAAATAAACAAATAAAATACTTCTTACAGTAAAATGGCCTGTACAGCAATAGTCCACAGCCCAGACCAAAGCAGATAGAGAAAAAATGGTAATATTTATCTGTGTGAAAAGTCAATAACAATAATAAATAATTATAAAACTTTCAATATGTCGTTAAAATAAGACTAGTTCTGATATTGTAGACTTACAGTGGTTGTAAACGTCCAAAGTACCCTAAAGAGAGAATTGTACAGTCTTAACTGAGTCTATTGAATTATTCTTTCTTATAGGATTATATAGTATAAGAAAGAACAAAACAGGAGCTTACCATTCGGATGATAGTTCACCTAAGACTCGTTAAGCATTAATTCTGCATTGACTCTGTTTCAAGTGTGATTTTATGGCAGAGACTATGACTTTGCATAAATATGAAGTATTTTCACTTTCAGATTGATTGGTAAAACCAGTTTTGAGGTTTGTTTTTCCTTTTGTCATAATGCTTTCTGTTCTATAAAATCACATGCAATTGTTGTGGCAACATGAAAGAAAAGCTGAATAGCCTACATGCAGCATAATCTAAGAACACAAGCAGGGTGTTGTGCAGGGGAATTCAAACCTTGAGAAATAAGATAAAATATATATATATATATATATATATATATATATATATATATACTTGAGGAAAGCATAAAGATTAAGATTATATATATATATATATATATATATATATATATATATATATATATATATATATATATATATATATACAGGTCCTTCTCAAAAATTTGCATAATGTGATAAAAGTTCATTATTTTCCATAATGTAATGATAAAATTGAAATTTCATATATTTTAGATTCATTGCACACCAACTGAAATATTTCAGGTCTTTCATTGTTTTAATACTGATGATTTTGGCATACAGCTCATGAAAACCCAAAATTCCTATCTCAAAAAATTAGCATATCATGAAAAGGTTCTCTAAACGAGCTATTAACCAAATCATCTGAATCAACTAATTAACTCTAAACACCTGCAAAAGATTCCTGAGGCTTTTAAAAACTCCCAGCCTGGTTCATTACTCAAAACCGCAATCATGGGTAAGACTGCCGACCTGACTCCTGTCCAGAAGGCCATCATTGACACCCTCAAGCGAGAGGGTAAGACTCAGAAAGACATTTCTGAACGAATAGGCTGTTCCCAGAGTGCTGTATCAAGGCACCTCAGTGGGAAGTCTGTGGGAAGGAAAAAGTGTGGCAAAAAACGCTGTACAACGAGAAGAGGTGACCGGACCCTGAGGAAGATTGTGACCAAGAAGGACCGATTCCAGACCTTGGGGGACCTGCGTAAGCAGTGGACTGAGTCTGGAGTAGAAACATCCAGAGCCACCGTGCACAGGCGTGTGCAGGAAATGGGCTACAGGTGCCGCATTCCCCAGGTCAAGCCACTTTTGAACCAGAAACAGCAGCAGAAGCGCCTGACCTGGCTACAGAGAAGCAGCACTGGACTGTCGCTCAAATTTTGCATGTCATTCGGAAATCAAGGTGCCAGAATCTGGAGGAAGACTGGGGAGAAGTAAATGCCAAAATGCCTGAAGTCCAGTGTCAAGTACCCACAGTCAGTGATGGTCTGGGGTGCCATGTCAGCTGCTGGTGTTGGTCCACTGTGTTTTATCAAGGGCAGGGTCAATGCAGCTAGCTATCAGGAGTGCCACATGCTGATTGCCTCCATGCCACGCCGCATTGAAGCAGTCATTTCTGCAAAAGGATTCCCCACCAAGTATAGAGTGCATAACTGAACATAATTATTTGAAGGTTGACTTTTTTTTGTATTAAAAACACTTTTCTTTTATTGGTCGGATGAAATATGCAAATTTTTTGAGATTTTTGGGTTTTCATTAGCTGTATGCCAAAATCATCAGTATTAAAACAATAAAAAACCTGAAATATTTCAGTTGGTGTGCAATGAATCTAAAATATAGGAAAGTTTAATTTTATCATTACATTATGGAAAATATGAACTTTTATCACAATATGCTAATTTTTTTAGAAGGACCTGTATATATATATATATACACACACACACACACACACACACACACACACACACACACACACACACACACACACACACACACACACACACACACACACACACACACACACACACACACACACACACACACACACTCACCTAAAGGATTATTAGGAACACCATACTAATACTGTGTTTGACTCCCTTTTGCCTTCAGAACTGCCTTAATTCTACGTGGCATTGATTCAACAAGGTGCTGAGAGCATTCTTTAGAAATGTTGGCCCATATTGATAGGATAGCATCTTGCAGTTGATGGAGATTTGTGGGATCCACATCCAGGGCACGAAGCTCCCGTTCCACCACATCCCAAAGATGCTCTATTGGGTTGAGATCTGGTGACTGTGGGGCCATTTTAGTACAGTGAACTCATTGTCATGTTCAAGAAACCAATTTGAAATGATTCGAGCTTTGTGACGTGGTGCATTATCCTGCTGGAAGTAGCCATCAGAGGATGGGTACATGGTGGTCATAAAGGGATGGACATGGACAGAAACAATGCTCAGGTAGGCCGTGGCATTTAAATGATGCCCAATTGGCACTAAGGGGCCTTAAGTGTGCCAAGAAAACATCCCCCACACCATTACACCACCACCACCAGCCTGCACAGTGGTAACATGGCATGATGGATCCATGTTCTCATTCTGTTTACGCCAAATTCTGACTCTACCATCTGAATGTCTCAACAGAAATCGAGACTCATCAGACCAGGCAACATTTTTCCAGTCTTCAACTGTCCAATTTTGGTGAGCTTGTGCAAATTGTAGCCTCTTTTTCCTATTTGTAGTGGAGATGAGTGGTACCCGGTGGGGTCTTCTGCTGTTGTAGCCCACCCGCCTCAAGGTTGTGCGTGTTGTGGCTTCACAAATGCTTTGCTGCATACTTCGGTTGTAACGAGTGATTATTTCAGTCAAAGTTGCTCTTCTATCAGCTTGAATCAGTCGGCCCATTCTCCTCTGACCTCTAGCATCAACAAGGCATTTTCGCCCACAGGACTGCCACATACTGGATGTTTTTCCCTTTTCACACCATTCTTTGTAAACCCTAGAAATGGTTGTGTGTGAAAATCCCAGTAACTGAGCAGATTGTGAAATACTCAGACCGGTCTGTCTGGCACCAACAACCACGCCACGCTCACAATTGCTTAAATCACCTTTCTTTCCCATTCTGACATTCAGTTTGGAGATTGTCTTGACCAGGACCACACCCCTAAATGCATTGAAGCAACTGCCATGTGATTGGTTGATTAGATAATTGCATTAATGAGAAATTGAACAAGTGTTCCTAATGATCCTTTAGGTGAGTGTATATATATATAAACAAACTTTTTTTTTTTTACATAGCTAAAGTGGTAGAAAAAGAAAAACGGTTAACAATAAATAATACACAAATATTTTCTAGAAATTCGTAAAAGCATTTTATTTAATTTTAGAAAGAATGTGTTTTGTTTAGTAGCCTATCATATCATGATTAATCAAAAAATCAAGGTGTCAGAATTACGAGACAAAGTAAGAGTTAAAAAAATTCTGAGTTTATATCTCGCAATTGTGAGTAAAAAGATCGAAATTATCTTTTAAATTGTTTTATTCCGTGGCGGAAATACTGGACATATGCTACACACAACCTAAAAATTTCCCATCAGCAGATGGAAGCATTGAGCAACATTTTGGGTTGAGTTTGGCATTCAGTCAGTGAACCATCTGCTCGTTGCCGTCGTGTACAGAACACAAAGCATTGTGGGTGTTGTAGTCAAGCAGCAGCCCCAATACGGCTCGTGCATGGGTGAATGGAACTACATTACCCATTAGACAGAAGTGACAAAATCACTTCGTATTCCTGCTGGATGATCTCACAGCAAACTGAGTTCCCCTCCTTATCTCAGGAATGACATCAGAACCAGAGGAAATCATGGAGTTATACATTGAAACATGGGGAATAAGTTTATAAAATTGTATTTTAAACGTTACTTGAAGAATAGTGGATCTAATAAACTTCATGCACCTCAGACTGGGGTTCAACTTCATGGTTGAGAACGAGGAATTAACGGGCTCGGTCCGTTATTGCCTGTATTAGACTGTGCCGGGTTAAGGCAAACATGTCCGGGGATGAGGACGGGTGTCCCGAGGCGCAGCTGGTCACGGAGGCCGGGCCCAACTGGCTCCGCGCGGAGATCGAGCGCCTGACGCGGGAACTGAGCGAGACGAGCCGGGAGAAGATACAGGCGGCGGAGTACGGGCTCGTGGTGCTGGAGGAAAACCAGCAGCTGAAACAGCGCTTTGAAGATCTGGAGAGCGAATATGAGACCGTCAGACAAGAGCTGGATCAGCTCAGAGAGGTGAAACCAATTTGTACTATAACCGATTGAAATGTTGCTACTTTATTTTTAATTTTTAATTTTTTTAAGTAACGGTTTGTTGCGCACGGCGGCGCACAAAAGGAAAGTGTATCAGTCTGTGTGTCTCCACCCATTGTTATATTGTCCACTCATTTATTTCCATTTATTGTTCTTAAGATATGAAAAGAGCCATTTAATAGGGCGTGTGCAATAAGAAATATCGATAAATATCGCTATAAAAAGATGATCTATATAACAGCCTTGTTAATTGATGATGCAGACATTATTTACTGATTTCTGTGTATATATTATGTAAAATAAGTGTTATTTTCATTATGGACAGTTGTCTCTGTTTTACATCTGAATTTAATCATGCAATTTTGAGAGAAATTTGAGCCTGTTCCTTAAATTGAAGGCTATTGTACACATGACACTTGTCAGACAAAAGTATTGTAGTTCATTTAAAAATGACCGCAAAAATAACGTTTTTAATTGATATTGTAGAATAAATTATACAAATGACATCAGCGGTCAAATGTTAATTGCTGTAATAGAGATAGGAAAATAGGCATTCAGTTTAAACTGTAATGTGGTGTAAACTCCACATCAAAATGTTTAACAGGTTTTAAATGAATTGAGTGAGATGGAAAATGTGTATAGGTCTGCTTTTGAAAATTAATTTGGTACAAATTCATTGTTGTTAATTTTCTTATAATGTGTATGTTGTTGTTGTTGATTAGTCAGTGATTAGGCTGTTTATTATTGTGTCTGAAAGGAAACATTTAGTTGAATATCAGTTTTCTTTGCATATCTTTATTAGAGATAAAACAAAATATCAACATTGGTAATGGCAGTAAAAAATACTACCAGTCAGTCTTCAGAGCATTATATCAGCATGATAGCTTGTATTATTGGCATAATTTGATAATAATGATAATTAGTAGACCTCAAGAAATCAGTGATTTATATAAACAATAAATAGCAGTATACACAAAGGCTATAGGTTCAAGAAATGTATTTTCTTCACAGTAACCGAAAAAACCCCACAGGATATCCTACTTGTTATCCATGAAAAAGCCAGATATTAGGCTCATGAATAAAATCACTAAATCCTTTCATTTATTTTATACATTATAAAATGTACATTCAGCATTCTTGTAAATAGATTAGTCATCAGAGACCGATAATGAAACGATGATAAGAAGTGAGATGTTGATGTGAGACAGTCAGTTTTATTATAAGTGACCGAAACCTATTGGGATGTAGTTTGTATATGAATTGTTTTAGACTTGAATAGGTTTCTTTATTTTCAGTTCAACTTTTGAATGGACAACTCTGTCTCCCCTCTCTCTCTCTCTCCTTTTCCCCTACAACTTCCTGTCAACAACACAAACATGCATGCAGCAAAGCTCAGACATTAATCCTGAGTGTTAGAATTATAGTTTATTTAGAGCTCGCCTCGGTTCTGTGTATACTTCCTTCTTCTGTAATCTTTTCTGCACAGCTCTAAGTAAAGGACTCAGTCCTCGTCATGTAGTAAGAAGATCTGACAAGAAATCAGGCTAAAAAAAGCTTCTTAGGCTTGACTCATGTCCGCCGCCTAGACAGAACTCACACTAGTGGTGTCACTGAGGGGCTTCACCTGGAAGCTATTAAACTCGTTCGGTTCATAAATGCTTTTGTGTATCATTCCAAGCTACTAAAATACTTCAGTAGGTCAGTGCATGAAATCAGACTAGTTGGCAGATTATCTTGCACGAGTCATTTTATTAACAAAAGCAATGCCAATTATACATTGTCAATAATTTGACAAAATCGTAATTTTTTAAAAACATTTTTTCCTTTGTTCAACATGCATTTACATTTTTATAAGTGGGTTCTACAGGGAGTGCAGAATTATTAGGCAAATGAGTATTTTGACCACATCATCCTCATTATGCATGTTGTCTTACTCCAAGCTGTATAGGCTGGAAAGCCTACTACCAATGAAGCATATTAGGTGATGTGCATCTCTGTAATGAGAAGGGGTGTGGTCTAATGACATCAACACCCTATATCAGGTGTGCATAATTATTTGGCAACTTAACAAAAAACAAATTTATACCCATTTCAATTATTTATTTTTACCAGTGAAACCAATATAACATCTCAACATTCACAAATATACATTTCTGACATTCAAAAACCAAACAAAAACAAATCAGTGACCAATATAGCCACCTTTCTTTGCAAGGACACTCAAAAGCCTGCCATCCATGGATTCTGTCAGTGTTTTGATCTGTTCACCATCAACATTGCGTGCAGCAGCAACCACAGCCTCCCAGACACTGTTCAGAGAGGTGTACTGTTTTCCCTCCTTGTAAATCGCACATTTGATGATGGACCACAGGTTCTCAATGGGGTTCAGATCAGGTGAACAAGGAGGCCATATCATTAGATTTTCTTCTTTTATACCCTTTCTTGCCAGCCACGCTGTGGAGTACTTGGACGCGCGTGTGATGGAGCATTGTCCTGCATGAAAATCATGTTTTTCTTGAAGGATGCGGACTTCTTCCTGTACCACTGCTTGAAGAAGGTGTCTTCCAGAAACTGGCAGTAGGACTGGGAGTTGAGCTTGACTCCATCCTCAACCGAAAAGGCCCCACAAGCTCATCTTTGATGATACCAGCCCAAACCAGTACTCCACCTCCACCTTGCTGGCATCTGAGTCAGACTGGAGCTCTCTGCCCTTTACCAATCCAGCCACGGGCCCATCCATCTGGCCCATCAAGACTCACTCTCATTTCATCAGTCCATAAAACCTTAGAAAAATCAGTCTTGAGATATTTCTTGGCCCAGTCTTGACGTTTCAGCTTGTGTGTCTTGTTCAGTGGTGGTCGACTTTCTGCCTTTCTTACCTTGGCCATGTCTCTGAGTATTGCACACCTTGTGCTTTTGGGCACTCCAGTGATGTTGCAGCTCTGAAATATGGCCAAACTGGTGGCAAGTGGCATCTTGGCAGCTGCACGCTTGACTTTTCTCAGTTCACGGGCAGTTATTTTGCGCCTTGGTTTTTCCACACGCTTCTTGCGACCCTGTTGACTATTTTGAATGAAACGCTTGATTGTTCGATGATCACGCTTCAGAAGCTTGGCTATTTTAAGACTGCTGCATCCCTCTGCAATATATCTCACTATTTTTGACTTTTCTGAGCCTGTCAAGTCCTTCTTTTGACCCATTTTGCCAAAGGAAGTTGCCTAATAATTATGCACACCTGATATAGGGTGATGTCATTAGACCACACCCCTTCTCATTACAGAGATGCACATCACCTAATATGCTTCATTGGTAGTAGGCTTTCCAGCCTATACAGCTTGGAGTAAGACAACATGCATAATGAGGATAATGTGGTCAAAATACTCATTTGCCTAATAAATCTGCACTCCTGTAGTCATTATTTAGGCCTATTTTTTATTTTAAATGGATAATTTTTATTTTATTTTAGGTTGACAAGTATGTCCTGTTAGTAGTCTTTATTTATTTTAAATGTATTTATTTGTTGACTTATTTATTTTTGCCTTCACTTATTCATTTTAAATGGTGGTTACTCATATTCCATGTCTCTCAGGTAATCTGAATCCTCTTGTAGTTAGGTTTATTTTAAATGTTTTTTTGTTGGTTTTTCTATTTTGTATTAAATGCTGAGTGCCTGTTTACACCTGGGGCCAGTTGCAACTGCTTAGACTAGTCTTAAAAGTTAGTCATCTAATTTGTTTCTTCAAGACTGGTCCTAATTTTTTATTAGGCAGTTACTTGAAAATGTAGACTGGTCTAACTGGAATTGAAAAAGTAAGAATGATCACCCCTTTGTTTACCACAAGTTGGTCATATTAGTTCTTAAGACACAGTCTTAACATAGAGGCTAAGTTTATGCAACTGGCCCCTGGTATTAAGATGCTTTTTGGTTGATTGGATCACAAGTGGACGGTGCTAATACAGGTGTAAACGGGTCTAAAACGTTTTGAGCTTGTCCACTTCCGACCACTTCCAGAGGTAGTCGAAAACACATTAAACCGGATTGCTTTCGTAGTGTAGACGCTCTTGTGGATGAATCAAGTGTGCAGCACAACAAGTTGTCTTGCCCCTAGTTGCGACTCTCTCACACTGTATAACGTGACAGATAACTAGTTGTCCAGTCCGGTTCTGTTCACACACACATCATGGGTTTTCCAAGAATGTTTTATGTTTTTTAATTAACTGGTGTGAGTTTGGTTATAGACTGCGGTTGTCACTCCTGTAAATAACTGAACTGTGTGTGGATGTAACCGTATTAAGGACTAAAATACAGTACTGACAACCGTATTCTGCTGCTGTGTGAATGTATAGCCAAAGATAGGTGTAGCAATCAAGGCTCAGACGCGCTGGCTCAGACGGAGGGTGAGGTGAAAAGAGGAGACGAGTTAATCCCATTCAAATATATCAGATCTGCGCACTCACCTGTCTGAACACACACACACACACACACACACACACACACACATGTTTGTTTTTGTGAAATGTGGGGACATTCCATAGGCGTAATGCATTTTATACTGTACAAACCGTATTTTCTATCCCCCTACACTGCCCCTAAACCTACCCATCACAGAAGACTGTGCAGTTCACTTTCTGTGAAAAAAACCTCATCCTGTGTGATTTATAAGCATTTTGAAAAGTGAGGACATGGGGAACGTCCTCATATTTCACCCTCTTTTTGTAATACCTATGTCATACCCATGTCATTATACACATTTGTGTCCTGATATTTCACAAAAACATGTACACACACACACACACACACACACACACACACACACACACACACACATTAACTCATTCTCAAAACGTCAAGTCACCTTCATTTATATAGCGCTTTTTACAACACTGATTGCTTTACAGTGATAATAGGATATTCATTTTAGTTTTAGAAGAAAAGCTTCTAAGCTAAGTATTTGATTGATTAATTTCTGTTGTAAAAACTGATTTAGTTATTTAATTTGGCGCCACTTAAACAACACCATCCTAAACTAGAGCAGAAAACCCCCAATGCGCTCCGGACCCCATCCTCACGGCAACAGCACTGGGTGACCTGAGAGCGCAAACCATGAAATAGGTTTGAAATAGTTTTGACTATACCATCATCATCCCCACGCAAACCCCAAAAAAGGTGAAACGGCAATGGAATATACGCAAGCATTACGTGTTCAGCCTAAAAGCAAGTATAAGCAAGTGCGTTTGATTACGTAGGAGTGCAAATGTGTTTTTATCTGTACAGAGGGGAAGGGACAGCACAGTAAGATGAATTCTTGCCAAGATTAGCATCTTATTATGATTAGCACATTATGCAAGATTACAATAAGAACTGTTTCTAGGTTAAGTCAGTATGAACAAAGACACAGCTAGCAGGGAGGAAGAGATTTAGATATTTTGGCCAATAAAAACTTTTTTGCCTGCTTTTTCATTAAGAAATAGCTTCAGTCTAAAGTATATTACACTATATTCCAATTTTTTTTTTTTTTAAGGAAGTCTCATACTCACCAAGACTAATATTTAAAATAACTGTTTTCCATTTTAATAAATATATTTTGAAATGTAATTCATTCCTGTGATCAAAGCTGAATTTTCAGCATCATTACTCCAGTCTTCAGTGTCACATGATCCTTCAGAAATCATTCTATTTGCTGATTTGCTGCTCAAGAAATATTTACTATTATTATCAATGTTGACAGACATTTTAAAGGGATAGTTCACCCAATAATGAAAATTAGCCCATGATTTACTCACGCTCAAGTCATCTTATAGGTGTATATGACATTCTTCTTTCAGACGAAATAAAAGTTGAGTTATATTAAAAAAGTCCTGGCTCTTCCAAGCTTTATAATGGCATTGACTGTTGCTCTGTTTTTGAAGTCGATCAAAAAAATGCATCTGTCCGTCAAATAATATGCTCCACACGGCTCCGGGGGATTAATAAAGGCCTTCTGAAGCAAATTGTTGGGTTTGGTATAAGAAAAATATTGATATTTAAAACTTTCCAGTCGATCGCCTTCTGTGGAAAAGTGTTGAAAGTGCCTTCTCAGAGTTCAAGATGCGTACGCGACGTCTGACAAGCTTACCTTGTATCATTAGCCTTTGAACTGCAGAGGCACTTTCAACACTTTTTCCATGAACTGAATATGGAAGGCGATATGGATATTTTTCTTACACAAACACATCAATTCACTTCCAAAGGCATTTATTAACCTCCTGGAGCGCGTGGAGCATATTATTTGACAGACAGATACATTTTTTTTATCGATTTCAAAAACAGAGCAACAGTCAATGCCATTATAAAGCTTGGAAGACTTTTTTAATATAACTCAATTTTTATTCGTCTGAAAGAATAATGTCATATACACCTAGGATTAGTAAATCATAGGCTAATTTTCATTTTTCGTTGATATAACCCTTTAATACTATTTTTGTGGAAATTTGTCAGGTTGTATAAAAACAACATTTATTTAAAATATGATTCTTTTGTAACATAAGTGCATTTACTGTCACTTATGTTCAATTTAATGCAAAGTTCTTTTTTGTTCTTCACTTGTATACCACTTTATACAATAGATTCCTTAAAAGCAAGCAGCTTTACAGTATTCAACATAAAAAAACTATGTCAGTATATTTTCAATTAGAATTACAACTTAATTTTCTACTATAAAGCAGATCTCCATTGTGTTCATGTTTTTACCAAGCGGCAAAGTTCCCCCAGTCTCTCTTGAAGCCAATACGGAAGTGACTTCAACTGCAATTCCTCGACTGGCCACTAGGGACATGCTCCAGAAGCCGGAGCAGAATCTCATTGAGCCCCATGTTAAAATGCCCAACTTTACAGCAGAAAAAAACATGTTTACAACCTGGTTCAAATTGGGGTTTTGGTCTATACAGCTGATTTTGCCCTTCATGACAACTGTGAGGGGGGTGAATTTTTTTAAAAACTTCATTTGTTTAAATTATACTAAGCCTTAAAGTTCTGCATAATTAAGGGCGTGGCCACTTGAGTGACAGGTGGATTGCCGCTGCTGTCACTACTAGCCGTTTGTCTGCTGTCTGTGCTCTCCACCCACTCCACCTGTTAGCTCCTCTTTGCCCATGTTCAGTTATCCGGGAGTGATGTGTGGTGACGCGCTTAAGGCTTCAGAAACGCTCTTCAGAACCCTATGGGTGACGTCACATACACTACGTCCATATTTTCTAACAGTCTATAGTTTTTACTCGTGTCCGACCTCGAGGGACTGAACAGAAGAAATTAACCAAAGAAGATTTCCACATCAAAGAATATGTATGTAATAGCCGATCACCAATGGTGTTTCAAAGGTGTTTACCAGCCAGAGTGAACTTTTCCAGAAAGTTTGCATAGGTAAGATGTTTCGAACTCCCAAAATAAATAGTTTTGGTCCTGATTTTGTTCGAAATGACATCTCACCAGTTTTTTCTTCGATTTCGTAGTATATCAGGGCTTTAATATAGTAATCACTGAAATGAATACTTAACATCACCAATATATTGGTCATCTCTATTTCTAAGTGTTTCACTATTAGGATATTTTGTCTACGCACCTCATTTGGACTAATTTGACGGTCCAAGCGAGTTCCCGGCTACTCATCTCTATTTCTGAAAGTAAAAAGAAAGTGTAATGTTGATTTTGGTGGGCATTTTCTAGGCTTGTTTGTTGTGCTGAAGGAGGTCTAAGCCCACCACAGTCAAATAAACAGTGGCAATAGTATTTGCACAACTGCTCAGATTTCTGTTCAGTTTGAATCTGTGTCCTTACCAGGATGAAATACTTTGTCAGCTGTGCAGTCTATCAGAAAGGGTTTTAAAGTGTGAAAGAAGGGTAACATTTTAGTCTCGTTCAATCAACAAGGATGGATCAGAATAGAGTCTCCATCAGTGTGGTGGGTCCACAGCTGTGCAGGGGCGGGACTCTCTCACCATAGAGTTGATACAGCCTATCTACAGGCTGCTGTGGTTTATAGGGTTTGTGACTATTTAAAGAAGCAGAATAGTAAATATTTGAGGTTTCTTAAGCCTAGCGATGGAAAAACAGCAGTTTTCTAAATGGAATGTTCCTTTTGATCAAGATTTGCAGTTTTATCTGATTTGATGATGTGGTTTTCTAGAATCTAGAGTGTAAATGCACATTTCATTTCACCCGGGTGATAAGGGTAAGTGATAAGGAGTGTATTTAGCAACACATAGAGCTGTAGTGTTAAGGAGTATGACAGAGGTTCGAATCCAGCTTTTAACACGTTCTTGTCTCTGCATTTGCCGAGTTATTACTTTTAGATGAACAAAAATTCTAATTACGAAGTATACATTTCTGCTGTTTTGTATTTTCTGTACAGCTGGTTATAGACGGACTCTGCCGAGTGTTTCTGTGCCAATTTATTGCTGTATTACTTCATTTTATGGAAAATGAGTCACAGCTGACTGCAAAATTGCATTGTTGAGAGAAAAAACACTGGCAAGTTGCATTCATTCAATGTTTACAAACACTATAAACATGTATTTTAGTTTCCCTCACTCCACAAAAAATCCTTTACATTTAAAGGGTTCATAACACACACAGTTTCTGCCAATCTCATGTTAATTTTGAGTACCTATAGAGTAGTATTGCATCCTTCATATGGCCAGTGTCTTTAGTTTTATCATATTTATAAAAGACTGATAATAAGCTTTACCGATTCTTTCTGAAAACAGCAAAGCTCATGCAGGCGTGCAGTGGGCGGAGCTAAAGAGTCACGAGCACACACACCTATGACACACACACACACACACACAATACATCATGGCATTATCCCTGGATAACTTTCGATTCACTACACGTTTGTGTTATATTATATGCACTTAAGCGCCGATTGCCAACAAAACAGACATTTGATGCAGTTTCACTCAACGCCTGCGCTTTCGACTCATGACTGGGAACAAACACTTGCAAAACTCTGTTGCTCCGGAAAAACAAACTGCATCCACCATTTCCTTAATGCTGGGTTATTTGGGAAGCTGAACAAGGTTATCTTTCCCTCAAAACCAGAAACACACTTCTTTAGTGACATTGTTGATTTTGTGGTCTAAAAAAAAATGACAGCGCCGACGGCTCCCGTAACCAAACGAAGCTCGTTGATGGACGTGCTCTTGCTCTCGCTTTGGTGGATGTGCGCACGTGCTCAGGAGAAGTGCCCACACAAGGATTTCCGCCCTTTATATACGTCATACAGGGCCGCCATACTCTTAAAAAAACCTTTCCAAATCTTGTTTGAATCCTGAAGGAGTGTATGTGGCACTGAAATACTCCGTCATGTTCAACTTTTTTTGAAGTTTTTTGAAATCTTGGCCATGTTTAGCATAACTCTTTAACAGTGTAATGTCAGAATGCATGAAATAACTCTATTCAGAACAGAGTAATACAATTTAATGTGCATTATAGTGGCCTTCATTATAAAATAAATAAATAAACAAATGTATTTAAAGCACAACTAAAAATACTGGGAAATGCGCTATACAAATAAACTTGGGCTCATATACCTCTCTCAATTCAGCACAAATCCAAATGTGTGTGCTTTTCACATGTTTTGCATGCTTGACATTATTGCATTATATAAGTCGCACATTTCAGATGACTTATATTCACACTTATATTCTATTTTAAATAAGCATCACTAAACGGCACATAAAAACCAAACTAACTTTTGCATCAGATGCTTCTATTTGGCTATGCAAAGCTAGTTCTTTTCGCCTCCCCATAATTTCCTCTTTTCTGTAACTTGCAAGAAACATACTTAAAAATTGAAGACTTGCTCTTTTAAACTTTTAGGAAGTAGGAGATATTTTTAATCTGCCCAGGCGCTAATGGATTGTTCATCTGTCATATTTAATGCGTTTGCCATTTAAGACAAGATATGTAAACCTTAAATAGACTTTATTTTTAGATTGTCAATGTTAAACTATTTTCATATGATATCAATGCTGATATGGCTGAGTAATTACTTGAGAAGGCTCAGATCAAAGTCAACTGAAATCGCTAATACTCTGCAAAGCAAGGGGAAAATAAGGCTTTTTTTGGGCAAAAATTAGTTTTCTAAGAAAGAGCAAAGCTTGTCTGGATTCTGAATCAGCTGTCGTCAGCAAGCATTTTTGTTGTTAGAGAAGATCAGTTATGATGTCAATTTGTAGTCCAACCCAGAAGGATTCACCATGGATTCCCAATGGAATTGTAATGGACTTTTAGATTACCAGTTTCTATTTATGAATAAAATAAGATCTGTGGTTAAGATTTACCTAAAGTCTACTCCTAATATTGCGTTGGTCCCCTTTTTGCTGCCAAAACAAGCCTGACCCATCGAGGCATGGTCTCCTTGTAGGTGTGCTGTGGTATCTGGCGCCAAGATGTTAGCAGCAGACATTTAAGCAGATATATTTTAAGTCTTGTAAGTTGCAAGGTGGGGCCTTCGCTTCCCACGTGCATCAATGAGCCTTGACCATGACCCTGTCGCCGGTTCACCTTCATTCCTTCATTGGACCACTTTTGATAGATACTGACCACTGCAGACCGGAAACACCCCACAAGAGCTGCAGTTTTGGAGATGCTCTGACCCAGTCGTCTAGTCATCACAATTTGGTCCTTGTCAAATTCCCTCAAATTACACTTGCCCATTTTTCCAGCTTCTAACACCTCAACTTTAAGGACAAAATGTTCACTTGCTGCCTAATATATCCCACCCACTATCAGCTGCCGTGATGAAGAGATAATCAGTGTTATTCACTTCACCTGTCATAATGTTATGCCTGATCAGTGTAAATTGATACTGAAGACTGCAACCAGTCGATTACTTCCCTGACCAGTACATTTTATTTTTAAAGTAAAATGTTTTATTTTTATCTCTTTATTCTCTTGAAGTACAGATCTTGTATTCCTCATAAACTGAAAACTGATCTGTTAAGAACCTATTAGAATCGAAAAACAATGATGAAAAGTAGGCGCTCGAATGCTAATTCTCTTCTAGGCTGTAGGACTACAAACTGAACAGCTGTGTTGGGGATTTGCTCACTGTAAGTCTGCGCAGGTGAGAAGTCTTGCAGCCTAACATCAAAGCTTGATCTTGCTGCTGAAGTCTCAATGGCAGCCTTATTGTACTACAGCACTGGCATGGATACATTTAACAAGGCTTTTTCTTGGTACTGGTTAAATAGAGTACACTCTAAATGCATCTCTTGTAGGGTTTAAGCAATACTGAGAATTTTAAGTAGATTCTCAGATATACTAGGAATTAGTTTATGCTATACAGAAATCTTTTGCCATCTTAGTTTAAATAAATATATATTTTGCAAATCAATAGTTTGGGTATAGAGAGAAGCAAACAGTGGAGGTCTGTAATATGTTATCATGGCCTTTATCCACGGAATCTCTGTTCTGGAATCGGAATACACTTCTAAAGAAATGTCTTGGCAACCCAGAGTGACAGGTGGAGAGTTGCCAGATCTTAGCAGCAGCTGCTGTGGCAGGAGGAGGACTTAGTGCTGACACCATTTCCACGTCTCTTTCTTTCACACACATTTTGATATTATTATGGGCCAGTGAATTGAAACTTGCGTCAGCTTTTTTCTGTGCATTGATTTATTTAAACTACTTTATTTCACTCAAATGCCCTTTATGTTTAAATGCTATTGTTTTACTCTTGTCACACATTCAGAAATTACAATTAACCCACAGTTGTGGCATCATTTCCAAAGCAACAAGTTTGCTCCTAATAATCCTTGGTATTAAATAATATAAAATGAGCAAAATACTACTGAACAAACTTTAATTGTGTGTATTTATGATGCATAAAATGCTAGCTATGAATCTAGACTTGGCGAGACAATACAGCTGCCCATTTTATTCCATTAATTTAGAAAGATTCCATCACAGAATGCTAGTATTATAACATAATTTGATTTTGAGGTGTTGAAAATGACACTGTGGTGGCAATGTTCACGACTTTCATCAATCTGTGCATGTTGTAACATTGGTAGTGGATCAATTAAACCATTGAGGGTGTGAAAAGTTTGGGTTTCTTTTCTAAAAGTCCAGTCCACCTGCACTAATGGAGCTGTTAACATTTATGGCTTTTGGTGCCATGGTTGCATGTGTGTGTGTGGCAACTTAGTCAGGCTGTAGCATGCCAATGACATCATTCAGACTGGCACACAGATTTAGGAGGGAGAAAAAGAGATGAAGTGTTTGATAAAAAGAGCTCTTGGATAGAATTCAACCAGTTTTGTCTCTAGCCAGTTACATCATCACTTTACAGGAAATGCATCTTTGAGTCTTACAAAATGACCAACAAACTTCAAACTAAGCTGTCTGTGGGAATCCTGAGATTTGGCTTCCCTGAGATTTGGGTCAAAGCTGCAGAACGGATTTAAAAGTGGTAACGTGTGTTAAGCAGAGCTGAGAGAACCACTCTTATTTGTAGATGTGTGTTAAAGAATGAATAAGGAAGATGGCTGTAAACCAATATAAACTACATTTATCCATTTAACTTCTGCCCCATATATTCCATAGCAGTACTGTTACGATTAATATGAACCATTCATTTCAAGTCTCCTTTCCCTCATCCCAGCCTCCACCCTACAAAACAAGTAATTTGTTTGTAGCATAGCGCTAGACCACGATTGACGTTATAATTCTAACTCTGATCTCTTCCTGATCATGTTCACACAGGCATATGGCCAGGTTCACTCCACCCATAAAAAGGTGGCTGCAGACGGGGAAAGCAGGGAGGAGTCCCTCATCCTGGAGTCGGCATCTAAAGAGGCGTATTATGAGCAGAGAGTGCAGGACCTGCAGGCTGACCTACGACAAACAAAAAACACTCTCACCAGCACCCACACGGAGAACGAACGTCTGGCCACCCTTAACCTCGAGCTGAGAGAGGTTTGTGCAGTAGAGGGTTTAAGTATTTGCAACTTAAAGATTTATGAATGTTGTTCACATGATGACGTACTGAACAGCAAAAGAGTCATGGTTAAATAGACTAATATTAAACTATGCAATCTTATATCTGTCGTCACATCAACAAACCCAGTGATTTGTGCCCCCAGTAATGCTTTATATGTGCATATAGATCAATTGATTATTCCATGAACATTTGTTCCATTCTTAAGAATAATGAGATTGTGGAGCTGCAGCGCAGTCGTCTGCGTGACGACATTCGAGAGTACAAGATCCGAGAGTCTCGTCTGCTGCAAGACTACACTGAACTGGAGGAGGAGAACATCAGCCTGCAGAAACAAGTGTCCACCCTTAAACAGGGTCAGGTTAGTAGTTTTGAGCATTGATCACATCTGGGTGTGGTGTGGAAGAGCAGCCAAAGCTTCCGATTAATAATCGAAAGGTTGATGGTTTCAGTCCCACACGGCGCAAAGCATGCACCATCACTGTTGAAGCATTGTGGATTACAGTGTCTGCTGAACGATGACTACTACTTCCACATAGTTGCATATGTACAAGTATTTGCTGTTTTTAGTTTGTTACAATTTTGTATATCTCTGACTTCTTCCAAAGGTGGAGTTTGAGGGACTCAAGCATGAGAATCGGCGTTTGGAAGAGGAAGTACAGTACCTAAACAGCCAGCTAGAGGACGCTGTTCGATTACGCGAAATAGCCGAGCGTCAGCTAACAGAGGCTCTAGAAACCGTAAAGACCGAGCGGGAGCAGAAAGCAGCGCTTCGGAAAGAATTGACACATCACATGACCCTAGGAGACTCCCTCCTTGCCAGCTCATTGGACGGGCTTAAACTGAGTGCAGATGAACCTAATAACGACGATGCCATTTTGACATTAGAAAATGGATTTGCTAAAGTCAGTGAGGGTAACGATGAAGATAACAGATTGTCTTCACCCAAGAGAGGCGAAAACTTCCGTCCTGCACCAAGTCTGGTGGATGACTTGTTGACCGAGCTGAACATCTCTGAGATCCAGAAACTCAAGCAACAGCTCTTACAGGTATAGACATCTTTGTGTATACTGCTGCAAATGCAATCCTTTGATTTTAACTTTCCACTGTTTGGTCATTGAAAGAGTCACCTTGTTTCAAACTGCTGAAAAGCATTTTCCCCCCTCTATTTCACCTTGCAGGTGGAGCGAGAGAAGGTAGCTCTTCTCACCACTTTACAGGACTCTCAGAAGCAGTTAGAGCATGCTCGAGGAGCATTAGCCGAACAGCAGGAAGCCATGACAAGACTTAGCGATGATTTGGGCGCAATGAGAAGACTGCAGGCAGGCAAGGAGCGTCAGTCGGCACTGGACAGTGAGCGAGAGCGAGACAGTCGAGAGGACAATGATGTGGACTATTATGAGCTGGATATCAATGGGCCAGAGATACTTCGCTGCAAGTATGAGGTAGCCATAGCAGAGGCAGGTGAACTGAGGGAGGAGCTTAAGGGACTAAAGTCGGAGCATGATGAGGTGAGTGGGACTGAGAAAAGTTGAGTCTTGTTCAATATTATTTAT
Organism: Gobiocypris rarus; assembly: GCA_023029165.1. NCBI lineage: Eukaryota > Metazoa > Chordata > Actinopteri > Cypriniformes > Gobionidae > Gobiocypris > Gobiocypris rarus. The sequence continues at coordinate 7,087,105 of CM040931.1, read as the reverse complement.
GTTTCATTAATGGGTTGATTGTACATTGTATGGCAACATTTATGTATGATTCTAGATGAAGGCTGAGCATGAGGATGTACGGGCACGACTGGAGGGACAGGTGCGTGAGCTCAGTGTTCAGGTGTCTCATTTGGAGAGCAGCAGCCGTGCAGACCGTGATCAAGTCACTCGGTTGGAAAAGGAGCTAAAGGAAGTGAGTGCAGTCGCGGGCGAGACAGAGGGCAGTCTCAGCGTTGCCCAGGATGAACTTGTTGCCTTTAGTGAAGAGCTTGCAAACCTCTACCACCATGTCTGTATGTGCAACAATGAAACCCCGAATCGTGTGATGCTTGATTTCTACAAAGAAGGTAAAGGAAACAAGACTGAAGTTAAAGATCGGCAGTCTACATTGACTCAAACCTGTGACAGCACAGCCCAGGCACCCAGGTCCAACTCCACCACTGTTGACAGCTCAACAGGGACAACAGAACGTCCTGAACCAATGGACATCTACAACCTGGTAGCAATAATTCGGGATCAGATCTGCCACTTGCAGAAGGCGGTGGACCGTACCACAGAACTATCCAGGCAAAGAGTTGCTTCCCTAGAGTTAGCCGCAGTGGCGGATAAAGACCAAGCTGCTTGCATGGAGGAGATTTTGAAGCTCAAGTCCCTGCTGAGCACTAAGCGAGAACAGATTGCCACGCTGAGGACTGTGCTCAAGGCCAACAAACATGTAAGAATAAAATTATTAGCTTGTCATGAATGTATGTGATGCAAGAATATTGAGCTTGTTGTTTGTCATTCAAATGGATTATCTGATATGATCTTAGTATATTAAAAGCTCTGAACTGTGGTGTGGTTCTGTCCCTCTTTAGACAGCAGAGGTTGCCCTGGCAAACTTGAAGAGCAAATATGAGACTGAAAAGGCCATGGTCACAGAAACCATGATGAAGTTGAGGAACGAGCTGAAGGCTCTTAAAGAAGATGCTGCCACTTTCTCCTCTCTCAGGGCAATGTTCGCCACCAGGTAGTACAAGAACACAACTGAAAGTTGTTTCTCTTCCAGCCTTCTCTGTCTGGCTCGCCCTAACCAAGTAACATTATCCTTGCTACTGTCCAGAAAACAGTGTGTTTTGGTTGATCAGATCACAAGTAGATTAGGGAGACACATACACCTGGTGTTTTAATCTGTCTCTTTTGTCTACTTTTAACCCTTTCTTCGAGGGGAGGGTCTATGGGCGGGTAAATGTACGGGTTTTTCAGATCTTTTGATCTTATATACAAACTAAGCTTGAGCAATTTACATATGAACGTGTCCAGAGATGATGGAAAAACACAGAGAGCTTTTGCTGTTCTGATAGCTGTGTGTTAGAAATCATGAATTGTCTTCAAACCAAATTGGGTCTCCAGCCGACAAAGTTTAAATCCCGTCTGGCTAGCGCGCTTCTCATAATGTTTACACGTTAGGTCAGTTGACGGTCTTTTGTGGCTGTGTTTTCAACTACCTCTGGAAGTGGTTGAAAGTGGACAAGCTTAAAACATTTTAGACCCCGTTTACTGTATTTAGCATCATCCACTTGTGATCCGATCGACCAAAACACATCTTAATACCAGGTGTAAACAGGGCCTTTATGCAAGAACTAAATCTGGTTTATTTCATCTCTCTTGCTCTATCCCTCATTCACTTTTTCTTCTTTAGGTGTGATGAGTATGTAACACAACTGGACGACATGCAGAGGCAGCTGGCTGCAGCAGAAGATGAGAAGAAGACTCTGAACTCCCTCCTGCGTATGGCCATCCAGCAAAAACTGGCCCTCACTCAGCGACTGGAGGATCTGGAGTTTGACCACGAGCAATCCCGAAGAGGATCCGGCGCTGGACCAGGCAGCCGTGGGAAGGCTCCATCTGGGCGTGGCAGAGGACCCTTGTCTTTTTCAAGCCCCCATGTAAGTCCTAGACTTCCCTGTAAGAACCGACCACAACCACACGGCCTCATTGGAAGTCCTGCGGTTTTCTGCAGTGAGAAGTATAAAATTCTGTGCGACACTGGATCCGATTAACATCTTTGTGTAACTGTCACTCATCAGCATCCTCATACTAACATTCCTTTAACTGTATGTGTGCTTGGGACAAAACAACACTAACACTTTGTACTAACAGCTCTGATGTGTTGACTTATGTTCTGTATATCGACCTGGAGAGAATAGATGTGTTGGTAATGCCATCCTACCTACTAGGGTTAACACGATCACTACAAGGCTTGCCAGTTCACTGAAAAAAGTTTTCCAAAAATTTCCTAATTGGTGAACGCTAATATTTGGGTACAATTTTTTGCAACCTTTAGTATCGATGAGTGCTGGTATGTTCCTACTATATTTGGCAAAGTATGACATATATGACCAGAGCACATTGTAATGTACAATGCAATGCATTAGTTCCAGTGTCTTGTACAAGCCGATGAACAAGCATGGAGGAAACGATTGAAGACAACCTACGTCCATATCTAAATTTGGCGTTTCTGTCGGAACGTCTGACCCCAGTGTTTCTATTTGAACACAACCAGCACTGAGAATACTGAATGTCATTGAGTTAAACCCAGTTTCACAAAGCTAGTCTGTTAATCTCTGTGTCAGTGGGAATAAATCTGTGTAATCCCAACAGAGATGCACCTTACTGAGCCTGCTGGGAGCTTTGCAATCCAGGTTGTAACCCTAAAGGACATAATTAATGCTGCAGATTTATTTTGCTAAAAATATTACAAAAAATCAAAGGTCTTTTGTTAAATATGATGTAAAGATTTGTGGAAAGATTTCTTAAAAATTATGTCTGTTTGCTTGCACAGAAAAAGGCATTAAAGGGATTGTTCACCCAAAAATGAAAATGAACCCTTGATTTACTCACCCTAGGTTTATATGACATTCTTCTTTCTTCCAAGCTTTATAATGGCAGTGAATGGCTGTTTCTGTTTTCAAGTCCATAAAAGAGCATCTATCCATCATAAATGGCGTATGTGCATTCAGGAGAGACTGGTGTTCCAGCGTATGATGTAGGACAGTTAGCAGAAGTTAGAGATTATACTATATATTTTTCTTACACAAACACATCGCTTCGCTTCAGAAGGCCATTATTAACCCCCCGGAGCCGTGTGGAGCTCTTTTATGATGGATAGATGCACTTTTATGGATTTCAAAACAGCAACAGCAATTCACTGCCATTATAAAGCTTGGATTAGCAGGACATTTTTTTTTTTATATAACTCTGATTGTATTGGTCTGAAAGAAGAATGTCATACACCTAGGATGGCTTGAGGGCGAGTAAATCATGGGCTAATTTTCATTTGTGGGAAATTGCCCTTTAAGTAATATTTATTTGAGATGAATTTGAGAAGTTTTATGTCGTTTCATGTCTGTTAATTTTGTTCATACTATTTCATCTAGCCATTCAGCCAGCATAACATACATTGTCCATGTTGTCTTCACAGTGGTGACTGAACCACTGTAGCATGCATGATCTGCTCTCAGTCTCAACCTTTTGTATTAGTTTGCATGTTGTCTGTTGCATGTGAGTCCTGTTTCCTGCTGCCCATTGCATCAGGAAGAGCGAGTCTTCTGTTTTTCTGTGTACTTAAAGCGTCTAACTGGTCTCATTGTTGACGGTAACACTCACTTTGTCTACATCCATATGAACTTGACTTACTAGGATATATTATTTATAGGATATATATTATTTAAAGCGTTAGTTCACCCACATTTTTTGTTGTTGTCATTAATTACTTACCTTCATGATATTCCAAACACGTAAGACATTCGTTCATCTCTCAGATTTCCTCAAAAAGATCTTCCATTTGTGTTCTGAAGGTGAACGGAAGTCTTATGGGTTTAGAGTGACATGAGGGTGAGTAATAATTGCAGAATTTTCATTTTTGGGTGAACTAACCTTTTAAGTTACATTTGAATAATTTATGATATGATCAATCTGATGATTGTTTTGTTTTTCAATTTTGCAGTAATTTTATTAGCTCTGGCTGCAAATGGCTATTTCCCTCTTCCTTCACTCTACACTATACGTCCAGAATACACATGCCTGGTTCAATTTTGGAAGCAAGAAATTTGTCCCTGGATGTGGCTGCAAGGAAACACAGGCTCACATGTAAAGCCGCCCGGTCTATGTAATCATTATTCTGTTACTGTGGTATTTTCTTTTTTCTGCTTTATTTTTTATTTTTATGTAACTGTGCACTTTTAGTGCATTAGTTATTATGTAAGAGATGCACATTTCAGTATACTTAGCACATTTTTTTGTTTTGTTCTTGCAAATTTTACGTATTTAACTGAAAAAAATAATAATATAAGAATTTTTTGTTTGTTTATAGTATTTGAAATGCTTAACTGCCAGGTTCTAAGCATATTCCAGGGAGGACAATTATGCTAAATAGGCCTATATATGTTTCTTGTTCTGTTCAATAGTCAAACCTTCTAACTGAACATTGTCTTGCTAGTCATTTAGTATAACTCCACTAAAAGAACAATGAATTGACTTGCTCCTGAAAAGTTTGGAGTCAATTTTCACAGTGGGTCACGGAAATGTTCAATTCAAGACATTTATATAAAAAAAAACAAATTGATTCCAAATTGGAATACTTTCTACATTTTTGCCAAATACTGCATTAAGTCAGCATTTTGTATTTCACAAAGCAATACATATTTGTTTTTAGACATTAATGATCTGTTTTATATGACCCTCTCCTAAGACCTCCTGTGCCTTTTATTGGTTTTTGTTTTCATGAACAATTCTAAGAGCCATAGTCTTCGGTTTTCTGTCAGCCTCGCTACAGATGTGAACATCTAATCTGGACAGTAATTGAACACTCCTTTTGAAAGTCAACTCCGATTGCTTGTTTAGGAGATTTTAAATGGTAGTAAAGATAAGGTGTGTGAAAATCATACATTCCTTTGAGGAAGAAATGATTTCTGATGGCGGCCGGTCATGATGGCTGTCTTGACATTGTTAGTCATTATTTTCCTGTGTGTAACCTTAATAATATTTTGTTTGTATTTCAGCAAGCAGAAAACTTTGCCTCAGAACATTTGTGCCATTTCAAATTTAAGACATTATAAGTTTTAAATTACCTTTTTTTATCTTTCTTTTTTCTTTTGACCACAAATTAAGTGCAATTTTGTGCTGGTTCTGGAGTGTATGCAATAGTTTTCTATTTGCTGAAAACCGCTTCATCAGCCATGTCATAGCTTTATGTGACAATTTGAGTTTATTTTTACACATTTGTATGGAATGACCTCACATGTTTGTTCATATTTATTCATAACGTATCGTTCAGTATTAATGACTAGGTTTATATGCATTTTAACTGGCACATGCGATGCCTCACTTTGCATTTCTACTTGAAATCTTAAAAAAATTTTTTAACAGTACTGATTTCAATGTTGTGCTATTTTTCTAAACATTTGAGCTTCCCTGTAGTTTATCATGAGGAACACATTATAGACCCATGTCTGTCTTAACATTTCTCATTTAAAAAAAACGAGCAAAAAAATAAACTAATGTAAAATATTGCATTTGTGTGTAACTGAATGTGTTTATACATGCATATGTGTGGTATGTATGCATATATATTTATCCGTTATACATAATTATATTCGTTATACGTTGTAAATTGTGTTTATTAATATCAAAAATCGTAATATGGAATATAGCGCTCACTACTTGCCAGGCAACTACTAATATTCAGTTGTAACTGTTTCATCTATGATACCAAGGGATTTGAATCTATATTGTACACTATCTTATATTATCTGTATTTTCGCAAAGTTCCTTATAATTTTCCACATTTTGATCGGAACTTCCGGTAATTTTCACCATGGTCTCTCCGCCCCTCCAACGCCATGGGCGTTTCCAAACAAAAGACAACAGAGGGCACTTCAGAATGGGAGGTCAGTCAAACTTTGTTACTGCTGTTTTGTGTGATGTAAAGTATGAATATGAACTATAAATAGTTATTTAACTTTATAAAGTGCGCTTTAAAGGATCACTATACACACGGCTCACAAACTTGAGCTGCTCCGACTAGTTTTGCTTCGACAGTTGTCGTTGCTCGATTACGGTGTCTTAAAGTATTTTCTGCTTAATATTGCATTTCAGAAGCTATGTGTCTGTTGATATTGTAGTTCTGAACTCATAAGCCGCTTTGTTGGCTAAAAGGCAAACAAAATAACCTTAAATTTACCTAAAAAAGTATGCTTGACAGTCTTGCATTCCCCGTGACTTCAATGTAATATTTTTAATGAAGTGGCGACACCTTCTGGGCGAAATGTGCTCTGCATTCATTTAAAGTCCCCATGAAATCTTTTTTTTTGCTATTATGATGCATGTTAGCCTTACTCTCATGTATAAACTTGTGTGCTCCAAAACAATGACACCATTCACATTTAGTATATATAAATATTAAAACTTCATGGCAATATGGATCAATGATTTTGATGACATCACTGCACTTTAGCTTCTCATCAGATTTTCTGTCCAATCAAATGCTCTCAAGAATCTAAAGTGTCCCGCCCCCTTCTTTATAAACAGATGCTGGAAACTGCGGATAGAATTCGTCACTTGTTCACACTTTCTGGTCTCATGTTGAATGTCATGTATGCATAGTCTGCTCCAGTCCAGAAACACGATAGCACAGAGTGGATCATATGCAGGAATTAGTGCAGACATATATTTTGAAGCAATTAGCAGATTAGGAGGAAACTGCGGCTTTACCAGAGCTCAATGACTTTGGCAAAGCTGTATTATATATGAAACGCATTTTAAAAGAGGAGAGGAGCTGTTTGATATGTCCCGTCCTGTTTTCCTGTTTCAGTGGAAATTGCGTCCACACATTGACTAATGCTGCGTGTTTCAAGGCACTTAGTGGACCTTTAAAGGATTAGTTCATCCAAAAATTATTTTTGCCATTTACTAACACTCATGTTGTTCTAAACCTGTATGTCTTTATTCTTTGTAAATGACAGAGAGCTTCCATGAACAGCTGCGAATAGACAGCCGGTTCCTGAAATCGGACCGCCGTCTAGATACAGAACTGGTGGATAAACTCATCCTGCAGCTGAACAGAATCTACCCACAGATCCTGACTGACAAGGAGGCCTCCAAAGTAAGAGCTCCTCCTTCAGTAATACAGATAAACTGTCCAACTGTCTTTTAGGCAAGATCTATAATGCAACTTTTTTTTTCCAAAAATTAGTTCAGGGATTTGGATGTTCCCACCTGTGTCAGGCTGGCGGAGCTGCTGTCTCATCTACAGGAGAAAGGAGAAGAGGCATGCCGAGAGTTTTACCGTGCCCTTCACCTCCACGTGGAAGACGTTTACTTCAGCTTACCCACACGCCTCCGACTCAGAGGTTGGCAGACTCATCATTTTCCACGTCATTCTTTTGAGGATATTCATTTAGTTTTGCCATGCATATCATTTCTTATTCGCAGTGGTTGCAGAAATGTATTTAAGCCTGTTATTAAGCCTCTGCTGCTGCTCATTTAGGGGCCACACTCACACTCCTCTGTCAAAATGTAAAAATATTTCATTAAAATCAATGTTATATATTTCTGTTCAATAAAAAATATTTGAGTGAATTTTATGACACTAAGGCCGCATCAACATGAAGCCAGAGCTTTCCCTATCCAATCCCCCCCCCTTCTCAAGAAATATCTGCATACACAAAAAAACGATGTAGTGTACATGCCAGACTAGTATGTGGCGCTGTAATTCTGCCACAGAGATACACTAAAAACTGAGAAGAAGACTTGGAGCATGCGCAAGACGTGGAGTGATGACATCATTGCTCATCATCATCATCATTTACACAGCTAAACACTTCTCTGTGTAATAATTAATAATGTTTAACATTTATGCAATCGTTTTAGGGTTGCAAAGGATTTTTTTGAAATTTTCGGAAACATTCAGCCCCCTTGCAACCATAATTATGATCCATTTGTTTCTATATTTTCTATAATACAAAACAATACAATTAATCTATATGATTTTTCTTCCTTTTTTTAAAATATTTTTTGACTGCGGTGTGCTTTTTTTTAGCATTGTGATTGATTTGTAGTAGATTGTACCCCCAGAAAAAATCTCTGTATTTTCATATATTCATATAATCATATATTTACTTTGTTTGTTTTTTTGCGGTTATTTTTTGTGTGTGTTAGTCAGTAAGTGCCATACCAATCCAATAAAGTAAAAAAAAGAAAAGAAAAGAAAAGCCAAAAGTGAATGAAGAGGACTAGGGCTGTGTTCAGACTCTCAGTACAAATATCCGTGCATATCCGATTCAAATCCAATCATATTTAGCAAGTGTGAACTGCAAAAAATCACATGAAATAAATCTGTTTTGAGCTACATTCATATGTGGTTAGAAATTCTATTCGAATTGCATTTTTGGAAATCTGTTTCAATCTGACGGCTCTGATCGGATTTCGCCTGGTTTGTGACTTTCTCTCGCCACGTAAAATGTAAATGTCAGTCGTTGTTATAGGAAACGTGCTGAATGAAGCTGCAGAGACAAGGTTGTGTTGTTGCAAAGTGCAGAACGAGCAGAAAAAGTCAATATAACAGACATGTTTTGAAACCGGTGGACATGACCGCACAGAATAAAGCCTCTCATACAGCCTCCTGCACACAGAGGTCAGCTACACGTTTTCATATTGCAAATAAGACAACATCTGTATTGCAAACCCCTCCATGTTGCAGTTGTTGGTGTATACCTACCAACGCAGTGGCATTGCTATAGAAACCAATGCAGATATTTCAAAAAACGAAAGAGAGGCACACAAATCAGATCTGAACAGCTGCGATACATGTGGATGTCAATTATTGTAGAACAGATTCCAACTGGATACACTGACAGTGTGAAAATAGCCTAGAGGGTTAAACTTGATTTGTTCGCATTTTTGGTTTGACCACCAGGTTTTATTCCTTTTTGTAGAATCTGGTGATCCAGTCAACCCAATCCCGATTCCCACACACAGACATGTATTGAACGACCACAGTAAGTGAGCCTTTTCTGTGACCACACACTAGTAAACGCACACAATTTACATAAATGATGTTCCATAATGGTTTTTTTTGTCATTGCACAGGTCCGCTTTTCTTCCTCAGTTGTTTCAGTCTGGCTGTAGGTGCAGCACTGCTGTATTACTATGGTGGTAAGTGCACAAACTTGTTCATATCTTCATACCCACATCGAAAATACATTCCCTAGACTGAAAGCGCTCAATGTTTTAATCTGCAGAGTCCAAGCAGGTGTCAGGCTCCAGCAGCGCTCTGGGTCTGGCTGCGATGGGTCTTGGTAGAAAAGTGCGAGACGTACTCATCTGGTACACAGAAGATGGAAAATAATGGATTTTTGCTGCCTTATGAAAAACAAAAAACACTGCAGTCGATTTTGAAACACTCAAATATCCATTTCAAACATATTAAAAAATATTTTAATTCAGGTTTAGGAAAATATGTACATACTATGTATATACAGAGGCAAAATTCCAAAGATTTAACTTTAAGGTTTCATGCCTAAATCTTGAAATCTGTTACAATTATAAATATAACAATATAGTAATTTATATAACTACATAACATAGTTATGTGTTTGAAATAATTGCCATTTACATGCAATAACAAGAGCAGGAACTCATTACTATTACGGTAAACAAAATCTCCTACACTAAAGTATTCAGTTGAATTAACATGCAGAGCTGCTGTTAATGTTGCAACCTTTGTTTTGTTTGTGTATTTGTCGTTAAAAAACTCAAACTCATTTATATATTAGGTCTAAAATTTTATTAGTAAAATGTGGACACAAAGGGTTTCACATTTCCAAGTTCACTATACAAAACTGGATAAACATGACAAATCATATAGAATAATGTGTCAGAATATTCTTACATGCAAGACTACAGTTAAATCTGATCCTCTTGGGAGTGTGTTACTATTTTTGGGCTAAGGTTTAAACATATATTTTATTTGAGCATGTTTATATAGTTTACTTTTATACTGACAGCATGTTTGCACTGGTTTGTGTACTTATAATTGATATTGTCAATTTTAACTCTTGTGGCCTTGTTTCTGCAGTGTGATTGTAAGACAACTGTTCTGTAAATTTTATTTGAAACTTGATATTTTCAGCCTAGAAACATTCACAATTGTTAACTGAGAGACTGTATTTTTTTTGTCAGGGTTTAATAAAACTTTTATTAGGCTAAATGAGACAATGAAAATATTACTAATGTATTTGGAGACTCTGTGCAGGCCAGTCAAGTTCCTCCACACCAAACTCACTCATCCATGTCTTTATGGACCGACACTTTGTGAACTGATGTGCAGTCATGTTGGAACAGGAAGGGACCATCCCCAAACTGTTCCCGCAAAGTTGGGAGCATGAATTTGTCCAAAATGTCTTGGTATGCTGAAGCATTAAGAGTTCCTTTCACTGGAACTAAGGGGCTAAGCCCAACCCCTGAAAAACAACCCCACACCATAATCCCCCCTCCACCAAACTTTACACTTTACAACGCAGTCAGGCAAGTTCCGTTCCCCTGGCAACCCCCAAACCCAGACTCATCCATCGGATTGCCAGATAGAGAAGCGTGATTCGTCACTCCAGAGAACTCGTCTACACTGCTCTAGAGTCCAGTGGCGGCGTGCTTTACACCACTGCATCCCACGCTTTGCATTGCACTTGGTGATGTCAGGCTTGGATGTAGATGCTCGGACATGAAAACCCATTCCATGAAGCTCTCTACGCACTGCTCTTGAGCTAATTTAAAGGCCACATGTAGTTTGGAGGTCTGTTGCTATTGACTTCTGCGCACTGTGTGCCACAGCACCCCGCTCTATGATTTTACATGGCCTACACTTCGTGGCTGAGTTGCTGTTGTTCCCAATGTTTTTCACTTTGTTATAATACCACTAACAGTTGACCGTAGAATAGTTAGTTGTGAGAAAGGTCCATTCGTGAAGTTATCACGGTACTATGCTTGAATTCACTCCTGAGAGCAACCTATTCTTTCACAATGTTTGTAGAAGCGTCTGCATGCCCATGTGCTTGATTTTATCAGCTTTGGCCATGGAAGTGGAGGGGTGTCCCACTACTTTTGGCACTATAGTGTAGGTACATAGTAAAAAAATAGGTCAAAAATAAAAAATTAAAAGCTTGAAAATGAAAATAGCTTTATTAACAACATTTGGTCCCATGACCAAGTTTGAAAAACTTTATTGCTAAAAATATTTTTTTATTGATGACAGAATGAATGTTTTGCCCTTAAATACAGCAGCATTAACATTTAAGAAGGCCAGTGTGCAATATGAAAATAAACAACGGTAAGTAGGTCTACAATGGGTCTCTGCACTGAAATAATGCATAAATGCACTTATTTTTTTAATGATTTGGATTTCTTTTATGACACAATGTTACCTAAAAATGAAAAACATCTTTGGTCAAGTATACAGACGATATTCATATAAAATGTACAAAACATTAAGAAATATATAAACATTGGATAATCACAACAAATATGAAAACACTAAACATTAAAATTTTATGTAAAAAAAGTATTTGAAAGAAAAAGGCATTGTAGATCCTAGTCAGTAGAGGGCGCTCTTATATAGTCAATGCAAACAGACAACATGCATTAGGGTACAAATTCAACAACAGCAACAAAAAGCTACATTTACGATGTTTTTGGCCGACTAATAAAAGAAAATGTGCTGTATTTACGATAATTTATATTCATGTGCATTTATTGAAGGTACTTAGTTTTGTGAGAAAATTACATCCATAGATTACAAATCAGCTTGAACATGTACCTTGTTTTTGACCTTGTAAGCAATTTATCTTTCATTTGTCTTATTCATGCAGAAAGGCCTCTAAATATGACCTTTACGTAAAAACAAACACAAACGTGCTGTGCAGGAGAGTTGCAATGTGCTGAACCACAAAAGTGAATCTATACATTTCCTCCCTATAGACCGCTAATACAGTGATTGGAGACTCTCAGGTAGGCAGTATGAAGGGCACACCACATGTGAGGTGAGGTGTTACTGTTCATTTCAGGCTTCACGGTCTCACATGAATCATTGTTTGGCTGTTCTTTGGGACTATTTTAGTCAGAAAATAATGTATGTTCCAATTTCATCATTAATGTGCATTATATAATTAAATAATTATATGTAATTGCATGCACATGTGCTTGATTTTATCAGCTTTGGCCATGGAAGTGGAGGGGTGTCCCACTACTTTTGGCACTATAGTGTAGGTACATAGTAAAAAAATAGGTCAAAAATAAAAAATTAAAAGCTTGAAAATGAAAATAGCTTTATTAACAACATTTGGTCCCATGACCAAGTTTGAAAAACTTTATTGCTAAAAAATATTTTTTTATTGATGACAGAATGAATGTTTTGCCCTTAAATACAGCAGCATTAGCATTTAAGAAGGCCAGTGTGCAATATGAAAATAAACAACGGTAAGTAGGTCTACAATGGGTCTCTGCACTGAAATAATGCCTAAATGCACTTATTTTTTAATGATTTGGATTTCTTTTATGACACAAGGTTACCTAAAAATGAAAAACATCTTTGGTCAAGTATACAGACGATATTCATATAAAATGTACAAAAAATTAAGAAATATATAAACATTGGATAATCACAACAAATATGAAAACACTAAACATTAAAATTTTATGTAAAAAAAGTATTTGAAAGAAAAAGGCATTGTAGATCCTAGTCAGTAGAGGGCGCTCTTAAATAGTCAATGCAAACAGACAACATGCATTAGGGTACAAATTCAACAACAGCAACAAAAAGCTACATTTATGATGTTTTTGGCCGACTAATAAAAGAAAATGTGCTGTATTTACGATAATTTATATTCATGTGCATTCATTGAAGGTACTTAGTTTTGTGAGAAAACTACATCCATAGATTACAAATCAGCTTGAACATGTACCTTGTTTTTGACCTTGTAAGCAATTTCTTTCATTTGTCTTATTCATGCAGAAAGGCCTCTAAATATGACCTTTACGTAAAAACAAACACAAACGTGCTGTGCAGGAGAGTTGCAATGTGCTGAACCACAAAAGTGAATCTATATTTCCTCCCTATAGACCGCTAATACAGTGATTGGAGACTCAGGTAGGCAGTATGAAGGGCACACCACATGTGAGGTGAGCTGTTACTGTTCATTTCAGGCTTCACGGTCTCACATGAATCATTGTTTGGCTGTTCTTTGGGACTATTTTAGTCAGAAAATAATGTATGTTCCAATTTCATCATTAATGTGCATTATATAATTAAAGAATTATATGTAATTGCAATTTGTGTTCATCAGAATTCCATTAAGCTGTTATCGCCTCTTTTCTGGGACTCTCTGCATGTAAAACATAAGGCATATTTACATAGAGGCACATTTGAGTATGTCATTACATTTAATTTTCGATAATAAATGTCCAGCTATATATAGCAACCAAACCTGCCCGTTATGATTTTTTTCTTCTGGTTTTTGGACACCAAATGCTGTGATAAAAACGTTTACCACTACGATGATGAACACGAGAGCCGTGACGATGTTCTCCAGAAGATTCAGTATGAAGTGTTTACTCGAGTCATTCAGATTCCACTTCACTGTAGAACAAAAGCAATAACAGCAGCTCATTATGCAATTCAGAAAATTGACATAAAAGAAAAGTTTTTTTTAATTGATTTAACAGCTTCTTAAATTAAAATGAAAGGGCAAAGGGATAATTATATGGTGTCAAAATCTCTCAACATTAACCACTTTACTCACTGCTCAAGTTCAAAAGAACTTTGATGATTAGTGTCAAACCTTCGATATTAAAAATGAAGCCTATTTCCCCCTAATTACAGGAAGATTGTGTTAACAATGGATTCCAGCGGAAAGCATAGAGTTGTGTTTGAGGAAATACCAGACAGTTAACGATTGCTAGAAAGGGGGAGGCTGAGTGCCGTTTCAAGTTGAAAAGAGAGGAAGGAATATTTCTCAAATTTCTCCAACGGATATTCAGAATGATTAATCTGCTCTTACTCTCATGTGGACAAAAATGAAAGTAAAAGCAAAAGCATTGCTGATGGGAAACACCAATATTTTGCAGGACTGACTTTTACCACCTGATACAAGCATCATGAAATACTAAATGTATTACAGCCTTTCTGCTACTTCTGTACTATTTTAACTGTTTTATTATATTATGCAGTACTTTGCACATTAAGGGAATATTCTGTATTTATGAAATGCTATGTATTTAATGAAACTTGACTGTAATCTCCTTTAAGACATTATTATTTGATCAAATTGCCAAATGTTAAAGGAATAGTTCACCCGAAACTACTAAACGTTTTTTCCCCCTCAGGAATATAACACAAATGTAGTTATTTTTAGCACACACATTCAATTTAATATAATGAAATGTAACCACTACTGTCAAGCAAGATTTTCACCGAATAATGATTTAAATTACATTTTTTCTTCAAGTGATCTCAAAAGACTTGGAATATAGTGTCAAAATTGTACTGAGTATGTTTATGATGTTTTAATGTTTCTTTTTGTCCTTTTTTAGAGATCAACACTTATGTATATACAGTATAAATACAGGACTGTACCGATCTGAAGTTTAAGTCTCTTATGCTCACCAAGACTGCATTTATTTGATCAAAAATACAGAAAAAAACATGAATATTATAAAATATTCTTTTCTATTTTAATATACAATAAAGTATAATTCATTTCTATGATGCAAAGCTGAATTTTCATCAGCCATTACTCCAGTCTTCAGTCACATGATCCTTCAGAAATCATTCTAATATGCTGATTTATTATCAATGTTGGAAACAGTTGTGCTGCTTAATATTTTTTTTGATATATGATGAAAATGGTAGTAATAAAGATTTCTATTTTGAATAATTTTGTTGTTCTTTTTAACTTTTTATTCATATTTGAATCCTGAAAAAACTAGTTCAGAGTATCACAGGTTCCAAAAAAAATATTAAGCAGCACAACTGTTTCCAACACTGAGTATCAAATCAGCATATTAGAATGATTTCTGAAGAATCATGTGACTCTGAAGACTGAAAATTCAGCTTTGCATCACAAAAATAAATTAAATTTTAAAGTATATTAAAATAGAATACCATTATTTTTAATTGTAATAATATTTCACAATATTACAGGTTTTTGCTGACATGATAAACATAAGAGACTTTTTTCAAAAGCATTAAAAATAGTAATGTGTTCAATAGTAATGTGCTCTTATTAAAAAAAGGTGGATATCTAATCACACATTAATTCATTCTGGTCTCTATATATTGAAGCTTGTGAACTTGGGTTCTCTGCTTGGATGAGCTTCTCTCACCTATGAAGATGAGCAAGACCCCCACGATGATCTGCAGGATGAGGGAGATGCTGATGAGGCTGATGAGAGGGATGTAGAAGGAGAACGTGGGTCCCAGCTCCACGACGGTCTTCAGCTGGGATGCGTTGGCCATCAGCAGCGCTATATCCAGCATGCTCTCCGCTGCACTCTTCTTATTGGCGTAATGGTTCATGTTAATCGAGGTGTTTCTTGCCCAGCGCTCGGCCGAGGATGCTGAACACAACCATGAAAACCCACACATGATGTTACTTATAAAGAGACAAGGTGAGTGGGTACATCATGCAGTGTTTACAGAGGAAGATGGGGAAAATATTCTGCAATATGTTTGCAAACAGTGTTATTTTAGAATTATTTATATACTTTATAATTTATATTTTCAGTTTTAGTTAATTCATTTGTATTTGTTTTTACATTTACAATTTAATTCAATTTTTGTTCAGTTTTATTTGCAGTAATTGTATTCCTTTGATTTAAACTTGATTCACTGCCATGCAAGGAAACATTTCTAATTTTCATTTACTTTGTTTTTCATCTAATATTCATAATTTATTTCAGCCTCATTTTTTTTCTCCAGTTAACAGTTTAGTTAATTATTATCACCCAGTTTGAAAGCAGTTTAATATGATTTACCCAAGTTGGAAAATTATCCTTTTTTGGAACAACAACTATATTTTAGGGTTTGGGTTATCATCAATAAACATTATCACCAGCTTATGTTGCTTATATTTTTCTCTGATTCAAGGGGTATAGGTGAAGGGTTAAGGATATGACATGCTCTTACTTGGTCACAGTATGCTTAAATCAAATAGAATTTGACTTATGCACAATAGTTTTTTTCTGCCTTGTAATACCCCACATTTACATTTGCTTTTATCCAAAGCGACTTACAAATGAGAGTAATAGAAGCAACCAAGACCAGTCAAGAGCAACAATATGCAAGCGCTGTAACAAGTCTCAAGAAACACAAAACACATAGAACAGTTTTTTTTAAATAATAACAAACAGAAACTAATAGAGTGATAAGTGCTATTCTTTACTGGTCAAGTGCTGCTGGGCCATGGCCAAACCATGGCCGAAATTGGGCTTTCTTTTATACCCCATCTATTCATCAGATGATTTGGAGATATGTGTATATCTATGGTCATATTTCTCAATTTTACAAGGAACTGAAAGTCACTTGTTTTTTTCTCTTCAGGATATGAGATGTTTGTGGCGTATATGTGAAAGGAAGGGGTGAGTGGTTAGTTGACCCTGACATTATTTCCTTCCTTCTGTTTTAAACACAAGTGTAGTATGGGACACTGGGAAACACTGGTAGGGTTACAGAAACCTCTAAACCACAGAAACATCAAATGTCAAATGAATTCCCTAAAGCTTTCATTCCAGTAGAGTTTTCTGTTCATGACTGATTATTTTTTAAATGAAAGCTTAATAATTCTTATCCTATAAAGATGTTTTTTGGTAGGGTTAGACTTCCTCTCTGTGATAGTTGCATCTGAACAAACCACAAGACTTCTGAAACAATGACCTTTGAACAGATGAGACCAAAGTAGAGACTGCCCATAATGCACAGACCCACATTTGCAGAAAACCAAACACCGCATATCAGCACACACTCCTCATACCACCTCATATGTCCATCACGCTGGTGGACGGTTGATGATTGCAGTCACAGGGCCTGGACAGATTGCAGTCTTTGAGTTGACCAAGAACACTAGCTTTACTAAGTATTCTAGAGTCAAATGTGAGGCCATCTGTTAGACAGCTGAACCATGGCCGAAATTGGGCTTTCTTTTAAAACAAGACAATACACAGCTGGTCATGTGATCCGTGAGATTTAGCTTTCTGAGAACACTAAGAGGAAGAGCTCTGTATGCCTCTCGCTAATGCGGCTCTGTGAACACAAAAGCATTATTCTTCTCTATGATGGTGAAGGAGAGGTCAGGCTGCAGGTGTGAGCGTGTTCTTATGTGCTTTTGGTGTCACGTTAGTACGTCTGCCTTGTGTTACTAGACACTCACCGGCTGGTCAGCAGACTTGCATCTTCAAAAATATATGAACTCCCCCAGACTACTAAGTTTATGAGATGGTTGAAAATGTCTCATCATTGGTAAAGACTGACTGCATACACAAATGTTCTCCAGGCTCTAAGGGAGTGGCGAACAGGTGTTGACTTTGGGTATGGTTCAGTCCAGCTGCCCAACAGAAGGACTCTTGTGCCTATGCTGGAAGCGCAAAGAAAACGTAAAACACTCAGATGCTAACACACAGGGCCTAACTTTTTTTCTCACCAGCCACTGCGGCTAGAGGTTTTCCGAAGTTATTAGCCACTCAGCATTTTCACTGCCCACAATTTTGACGCCAATACCATAGGGAAAAATTGCCATTTAGATATTTTTGATATTCTCTCATAATTTGGCAGCAGGTATATTAGGCTGCTGTCACTTTAAGACTTAACACAGTGATCCATTATACAGTTACACGTGTTTTCTTTCTCAACTGGTTATGTTCACTTAAACTGCACCTATTATGAAGATGTAATATAGGTAATATATATAACACTCTCAGGTATCCTCAGAGTGTGTCTGTGAAGTTTCAGATCAAAGAACAAGAGTTTAGAAGTACAGAAAACCTCTGTGTATATTAGATCTGCGTAATGTTACAAACTGTAATATACTGTGCCTACAGCTGCTGTCAATATGAATCAAACAACAAAAGATAAACAGAAAATCACTCACAGCTCTTGACTGAATAACTTTAGTAGCTTTATTAAGAACACATTTCTTACTTGAATGCTACTGTTAAATGCTCTGGCGAACTTTGTACAGCTCTCTGAGGGCGGGTCAATGCTAATAGGGCAGTGTATTTCAACACTAGTGGGCGGGGCCTGTAAAATATGACATCACAATGCCCAGAATCTGCACTTGTTCTGAGACACTGCTTATGATTTATGGGGATTAAAAAAAGGAGTGTGAATTTTTACCATTATAGGGTCGTTGTGTACACACACTGCCAACACACATTTATGTTCAAACACCATGTAAATATGAATTTTGCATAATAGGTGCCCTTTAAACACAATTGATTGTGTTTACGTGCCTGCTAGCTGTATAGACCAAAACCACTTTTTTGCACCAGGCTGTAAACATATTTTTTTTCTGCTATAAAGTTGGCCATTTTAACATGAGGAAGATACAGATTTGACTCCCTTTTGGAGCCTGTCTCTAGTGGCCAGTCGATGAATTGCAGTTTAAATCACTTCCGTGTTGGATTCTAAAGAGACAGCGGGAGGTTGCCGCTTGGTGAATACTCGCCAAGACCGACATTTTGACATTATATTGTGTGTATTTGACTGTTTAAGCACAATTATGCAAAAATTATTAAATGTGGTACTGAAAGGCGGCTTTATTTGCGAGCACTTCAGGTGTGAGCACAAAATCTGCAGGAATTAGTCAAATGATGCGCAATACGCACAATCCCACGGCAAAATTCAAGCCCTGTAACACCAACAGTATTCATCCGGAGCAAATGAAACGAGTGAGTGAGGGGAGGCGGGTTTGTGTGTCAACTCGCTGTCGGAGAGATGAGAGAGAGAAAGTGCAGCTGGTATTGTGTAACTATTCTGCGGAATTCAGGTATTTTAGTATCGAAAAATCAATATTTTTGACAACACTACATTGCACTTAGTGACTGTGTCACACTTCTGCTAAAATCCACCCACGGTCGTCAAGCCCTGCTGACACACGTAACACTCTTCCTGAAGAAAACTGAAGCAGTTATCTAAAAGTAACAGCCTGGGGTCTCTTCCTCTTTCTCTCTGTCTTGCTATGGATCCTGCACCTCTATTAAAAACCAAAATGTTATGTAAGCTGCTGGAGATGCCAGGAAAGTTCTACAGGCTACACTTAAATTAAACAATTGCATAAACATGAATAAAGCTATCATAAACATAAAGACATGGCAACCCTGGCAGATTATAAAGACTTACATGGGCAGCACTTTTCCAAACCTGTTCATACCTTCCTAATGTTATCTGCTATAAATGTAATATATTCATTCTGTAACTATTATTGAAATTGAATGTACAGCTGAGGTGTTAAAAACCAGTGTGCATATATTTGAATTAAGGTAGCAGTCCAAAGTAAATTACTGCAGTTACCACATGTACTTTTCTGTATGTGTTCATCTTGTCTTTCAGACTGTATTTAGAACCACTTCACTGTCACAGATGCAGTATCTTGCTTAAAACAGCACAGCTGCCGTTACTAGTTCAGAAACAATTTAGGCGAAGTCATATGTAACTGTAATGTGAATACGATCAAAAAACTAGACCTACGGTACATTCACACTTCAGAATTATGTTTTTAACTGTGAACTGTGCTCATATCTTCATGTGTGAAATGTATTTTCTTTCTTTTTTTCTCTGCGGGGTGACTATTTATGGACCTGGCTGTGGCACTAGAATAAGAATCAGTGGTCTAGCACTACTCAAATATTACATCATAGCAAAGCAGGTGGAGGCGTCTTTTCCACTTGGCATAGAAATTAGCCACATAGAAATCACTGCCCTTTCAGTCTGCCTAAACACACAATGTCTTAAACATTGGTGTTGCCCACAGGAATGATGATATGTTTGATTTGGTGTTTCAGGATGTTTGTTGGATGAAAAAACCCCCGCTGGTATTAAGATCTTGGTCTAGTTTTTCTAACCACTCCACCTCAACTTTCTCAAATTTTTGAGGGGTTTTTTCTCGGTTGCACTTTAGATTAGGGTCCAATTCTTACTATTAACTAACTATGACTTTTGCCTCAATAACCTACTAATAACTGATTATTAATAGTTAGTAATGTAGTTGTTAGGTATTGGGTATAAGGATGTCAAATATGGTCATGCAGAATAAGGCATTAATTTGTGCTTTATATACTAATAAACAGCCAACATCCCAGTAATATGCTAGTAAAAAGATAGTGAGAACTGGACCATAAACCAAAGTGTAACAGTTTTTTTTCAATGCATACATTAAGTGTAAGATCAACACATTTAAATTCAAAGTTTAAATTGGTAAAACGAATTTATTAATCATAACTTATAATGAGAAATGGTGACCTGTCACAGCACTTTCCCTTAAAAATATATATATATATATATATATATATATATATATATATATATATATATATATGTATATATATATATATATATATATATATATATATATATATATATATATATATATATATATATATATTATTTTTTTTTAATTATTTTTTTAAGATAATACATATATTAAATATTGTGAGAAATGTTCGCTCTCGTAATTCCATTCGTAAACCATCGAGTTTTTTTTAGCTGGTTCGTGAGGTATTAGTTAAAAAGTTAAAGTTGTTATCACTTATAACATTGAAGTGACTTACGTTATTTTGTTAATATTTAGGCTATATTATTCTCGTGTCACGTGCAACGTTTATGACGCGTTTGAGTAGACAGTGCTGTACATTGCATTTATTCCGCGTTTTAAATGCTGGCTTATTTATGTATCGCCTCAACTGACAGAGTTTATTAGTGTCTTTCAGTGTCTATTGTCGAGGGTTACACGGCCCGGTGATCTCATCATCAGTCTGGACGCAATGGAGCGAAACACCAGAGTAATGAATACGAGGTTTGTTTCTAAACTTTAAACCGCTTTTGTCCCAAGTAAGCTTTCATGTTGACCAGCGAATACTCGTTGCCCCTTACAACCATCAAACATCCCGGACAGTCGAAAGCAACTTCGATCAACTCAAGATCTGTAATTATAAAAGATTTACCCCCATAACATCCCTCCAGTTAGACTCATCCATGCAAGTGCATTCAATTCATTACAGTATGGACGATTAACGTTACACAGGGACATTTACACACGAGCAGCCTCATTCCTATAGTGATAAAAAATAAAAAATAAAAGAAACGCTTCCACTTTTCCCAAACCAAACTCTTCGACATTAGAGTGTTATTCGGTCGATGTATATTAGTCTAACCCGACTGGATTCCATAGACACCAGTAGGCTATAACGTTAATAGGTTAAACTTTCATGCTAACATCCCATTGGCGGATGCGTTTGTGATCGCTCTGTTCAAAATCTCTCACCTCTCCCGTATCACCTCTGCTAGCATCTCCATTCAACTCGATCTCTTCTGAAGCCATTCTTCCTTTGATTGTATCTAGCAGTCCGTGAAGAGCTGGGTTTCGGTGTGTTGTTTGTGGTGCATTATGATCTCATGGACGATTAAAAGAAAAGGGGGCTGGACAAACGACTGCCAATCACTGCAGCAGAGATGTTCGATTCATTCGAGTCGGATCTTTTGAATCATTTAATGTGAAAAGCATTTTACTGAACGTTCAAAACGTTTTCAGTGGGAATATTACAATTTATTTTAACGTCGTTTAATGTATATGCAATTATATTTTGCTAGTTTCTAAATGTTCTTGTTTGTATACGCAGGATCAACACAAACACAATTATTTATAGAAATACGTAACGTATTAAACAGTAATTAGTGCTATATATCAGAAATGTTTATAGTACATAAAATTTAACTTTATGTAAAAGAATGACTGTTTTCATACGGTTGTTTTAAATGAGTTGTTCGAAATAACCGATTCTAGGAAACGAGTCTTCAAATATCTACAGTGCAGGCTCGATACTTTGTCAACAAAGTTAGCCGCCTTTCGCCACACTAAACCAAAGTTCGTGCCCTTATCGGTGTATACATTATTATTAGTATAATAGGCCAGTATGATCACGCCCAACGTTTTGCATAATTTTTAAGTAGGCTAGTGGAGTCATATTCCATTTAATGATGTCTCGGTCGGACATGACTTTGTGCGCCTAAAAAGGGGAATTGACCTTCAGATCGTTGATTCTGTGCTAAAGCAGGAAAAAAACAGACTGAATGTCCATGTAAACCGGATATCTGTGTTTGTGCTGTCATCTAGTGGTGGTTGAAACACTCATAATTCACGTGTATTGAAGTTTGTTCAAAATCTACAATTTAAAGGCACAATATGTACGTTTTTTGGATTCAAATATCAAAAACTATTAGAATTATATTTTGTTTACTTATGTACTCACATTATACCAAATGTTTCCAAGAATGTTTACATCCAGAGAAATAAGCAATTTTAAACAGGACACGGACCATGTCCTGATTTCCTGTTTTATTGTGTGGTAACCATGGAAACAAACACCAAAGACGCTTTAATATATTATGTTGTTTTATTAGACAGAATTACAACACAGTCTTATTGTTTAAATCTTTTTTAAATTTTTTTACCCTAAATACCATTACCATACCTAATATTGAACTAACTTCCTGCTGTGTAGTAGCCGCAGAGCGAATGCATAGAGTAGCTTTATAAATTAACTTACTTATTAAATTAATACACACACTCAAATGTATCAAATATGATAAAACAGCACTGCGTTACTCCACATACGCATGAGCGGAAGAAGTGGAAACACGCTTCTGCGGCATTAATAAAAGCTCAACGAAATCAAGGCGTCATCAAGCTACGCCTGAATAAGCGACCTCTAGCGGCGACAAATTACATATTGTGGCTTTAATATTATTATTATTACAATGAATGATATTAGCTATTATTGTTTTTTTTATTTTTAGCCACATGGTGTAACAAAAGTATTCATATTGAAATTCAAAGCATCTCTCCTGTCTTAAAGGGATATAAGTGTATAACTGTTAACACCACATAACTGTTTGGTTACCGACATTGTTCAAAATATCTTCCTGTAAGTGTATGACTTTAGGTTCAAAGTTAGCAAAGTTACTTTAGGATGCTGTCAAGTTAGCAGAAATGAAAAGATACTGAATTCAGCAACACATTATGTACAAGTTATTTTGCAGAGATTTCAAGAGGATTAATTTCCCTTTTAAGTTTTTATTTGTATTTTTTCAGGTCCTATTCAGTAAGTTATTCTTGGAAAGTGCCTACTTAATGTAATTGTAGTTTGAGAGAGAACAGTGACAACAGTTCAATGTGTCAAGTTCTTAAAGTACAGACTCATGACAGACTAATTAATTGCAGTAGCCTATTACAGAAGAAGTGCAGTTTCTATAAATACCTATGGCAATGATAAGAGATTCTGACCCTAACTGCACGTTTGTCCTTTAAAATCTCTATACGATAAAGATTATTATTCTACTGTATAATATTCTCCATGCACTTTCCATTAATGAACAGAGCATAAGTGATTTTGTCTGAATAGAGAAACCAAAGTGTTTAAACACATTTTTCAGTCTTAATTTATGAATAAATATCAACATCTGCCTTTTATGTCAAGCACAAGAAGTGATGTTGTTACAACCTACCCCAGTGCTGGAATGAATTGTTTCACTAATGTTGTTCCATCTTAAAGGTGTCATGAACTGGCTTTTAAAAAAAATGTATACTGTTGTCTGAGGTCAACTAATGACGTTTGTGTGGTTTTTACATTCAAAAACACCATAATGAATAAGTAATAGGCTATTTTCTAGACTGCTTTTCATCTGGCACCAAGATGTTAGCCGCAGATCCTTTAAGTCCTGTAAGTTGCGAGGTGGGGCCTCCATGGATCGGACTTGTTTCTTGTTCAGCACATCCCACAGATGCTTGATTGGATTGAAATCTGGGGAATTTGGAGGCCAAGTCAACACCTCAAACTCGTTGTGTTTCTCAAACCATTCCTGAACAATTTTTGCTTTGTGGCAGGATGCATTATCCTGCTGGAAGAGGCCACAGCCACCAGGGAATACGGTTTCCATGAAAGGGTGTACTGTACATGGTCCGCAACAATGCTTAGGTAGGTGGGGTCATCATGAGCACCCTGAATGGTCTGCATTAATGCAGCCCCATACGCAACAAAATGCGATGCACTGTGTATTCTGACACCTTTCAGAACCAGCAATACCTCTTTTGTGCAATTTGAGCTACAGTAGCTTTTCTTTGTAAGACTGAAGAAACTGGAAAGCTAGAGAGGGTGACTCTGAGAAAACTGGTACAAAGGTCTGGGACAAAGGCTGGTATAAAGGTCTCATTCCCACAGAAGTAAAGCAAACGGTAATAAAGGTTTTCAGAGTTTAGAGATATTTCGCTTATGGTGGTGGGTGTGTCTTCTGCCATTTGGTCTTTCATGCATATTAACTCCTGTCCTCATGTCTACAGGACTTGATTAATGCAAATTCCCATTGTGAACTCATATTTACATTTGAATGAGTTTCTTTCTTGGTCTGAGTATTTAAAGAGATATTGCAGAAAAGTTTTTTCAGACACTCAACATTATGTCATTTTCAGATGTCAGAACTGCATCTTTCTTGATTATTGTCGTATTATTCTAATGACTTGTACGTGGAAAACCACAGCATGATTATGTAAAGTTACCATTAGAGGTTGGTCAGCTTGGTTCTATGGTGATGGTCATGACCTCTGGTTGTATAGTCTTACATTAATGAAGTGAGTTCAGATCTATGGGGACAAAATTATATATTCTAGAATGAGCAACGTAGAGCACAGCCGTCTAGAATATCAGTAAACTTCCTCTGTCTAATGACCAAGACTGACAAGTTTGTCATAAAGAGAATGTAAACTCGGCCAGTGCGAGGCTTGAAGTGTTATTGGGATCTGGATGAACGGTTATAATTTCAATAAAGAGTTAAACAGAATAATCAAATGTGTAATTAAACTATTAAACAAATAACAAAATAACCAATTGGCGATTATGCAGGCCTTGCATCGGTTTGATCGGACCACGCGGGCCAGCCTTCGCTCCCCACGTGCATCAATGAGCCGTGGTGCCGGTTCACTTTTTCTTCCTTGGACCACTTTATGTGAATTGAGTATTAGAACTCAGCATGTTTCCTAAATATCTGTACACATATTATGGCATTTTTATGATTTGTAACATACAAATCAAAAACTTACATACAGCACCTTTAAGTGAGTCTCCATATGAATGCAGTAGCTACTGTAAATGTTATTGCAGATGGAATAAACTCAGCTTTCTCCAGTAGGTGGAACATTCTCTTTCAGCAAGAGAGGACGAGGACGAGGAGGGGTGAGAGAATATAAAAAGCATCGTCATACATCATTCATTCACATGAAATATTCAGCAGTCTTAATCAAGTCACGTGGCGAGAATAGGGGATATATTGAGCACAGTAAAGGGATGGTGTATGCGAAGTTGCTATAAACTACTTCAAACTTAGTTATACGAGCATATTAGTTCAATATAATGTGACGATTAGTTTAGTGTCTGCAGGACAGTGACGTGCCCTGTTCCGTCCTTCAGTCGAGCTCATGGTAACGTCACGTAGGTTTGGGCGGAACCAGCGTTCTGTGTGGTCCATGACGACCCGTGTAGAGGAGGATAAGGGTGCCGCCTAAAAACAGACGCTTTTATTGGACACACAGAGTGTTGCTAGGCGCTGCAGGATGTCCGTAACAGCGCATCAGTCAGCAGCACTGTAACAGAAGCTAACTACAGTATGAATGCTACATCATAACGAGGGAGGTGTCGGTGCCGTATTATCCGAGATGAGGAGAGCATTGCCGCAGTGAGCAAATAATCTCATCAACCGGCTGTGGATTTCATGTCCCTTACAGACGCTGACATTTTTAAGAACCAAGGGTACTCAGATTTGAATCGGCTATGTGGTTGCTTGGTGAAAGTAGATGTCTGAGATCATTCAAATCTTATTTCAAGGGACAGCTACGCACTTTATAGTTTTGCGACGGATTAAACAACGTGACAGCCTCTGTCAACTACCCAGCATGGTGAGTGAGATACTGATAATAGTTTTACAGTGCATATGATTATTTTCAAATTGTTTTGCACCTTTAAAGTATGTTTGTGGCATGAATTTCTTATGCTGCCTATAGTACTTGAAATATACGTTAATGCCATTAGTAACTATATTTTTTGTTTTGCTCTTTTAACTAATTGCATAAATATTTGATTATAATTAATAATAGCTATTATATGTAAACGAGGAGTCTGACAGTCGGTCCTCAAATGATGCCGAACTGCGTCAGTACAGACTGGCATTGCAGGTATGGCAAACCGTTTTAACATTTATTCCTTTGAAACTAACTAGTGTCTATTCTATGTTTCTAGTACTTGTTCATTACTAGTAAGTAATCCAATAGAAAGTAGTATATTTTCAATTTCACTAACTTTCAATTTTCTAACTACTATTCGTTAATTTCAGTAGTGATTCATAGCTACTTATCTAGTGCTAGTCTTTGCTGCCAGTCTCTATCCCATAACTTACTGGTTAAGTGTGACCAGTATTTTTTGTTGTTACTAGTACCATTTCAAATCTTACTTTTAAGAGTTTTAATATAAAATAACTATAAAGTTGCCATTCTGACTACGCTATATATGGTAAGAGATGGTGAGATTTCAAATTTGACTTGTAATAACTGAATTTTTGTTATGTAAATATGTAATAGTATGTAATAATTATTTATTAGAAAATATGGAATAGATACTAGTAATTATTGTGATAGTGTTCCTGTAGCTAAATGGAATAAGGGTAGCACTTTATTTTACAGTTATGTTCCCAATGTGCATACTATGTACTTATTATAGAATTACGTTACTTATTATATATTACTGAGTAATAACTAGGTACTAACCCTGAACCTACCTCTAAACCTAAACTTAACCCATGTAGTTACCTTATATTACCCAGAACTTTCTTAAAACTAAGTGCACGTACTGTAAAATAAAGTGCAACCGGAATAAGTGATTGTATGTGATGAAAAAGTGCTATCTAAATAGCCTACATTCTTCTGATTTCTGGGATAAGTGCTAGTTTCTAATGAATAGTTAGTAGTGAAATAAAGTGGTGCAGGTATGACGTCAGAATTCGCCGCTGGTTCCTTCGAGATTCTCCTATGGGGTTTTATAATGGGGGTTTTAAATTTATGAGTAAAATTATGCCATAACTTCATGATACTTTTGATGTTTTGTTCTACAGTGTACACTGCACACACTCACACACCAAATTGTCTTATCTAGTTACTTATTAAAAGGGTACATTTTCAAAAATGGACATAACTGCTTAAAAATGTGTGTTTTCACTAGGGGTAATTGTAGTCAAGTTATGTTTACTACAGGCTTTATTGCACACATGAAAAAAAACCCATTGGAAATCTCAAAGGAACTGAATTAGTCTTCCGGGTTCTGATATCATACCTGCATCAGATACTAGTCATTACTGAATTATTTACTAGAAGGGACATGCTATGAATGCAAAATAGATTCTAGTTAAAGGAATAAACTACTTGCCATATTGCAGGTACATTCATTCAAGGAGGACCACACAAACCGCTGAATGTCACAGATGAGTGTTCAGCGATTCACTGGTCATGGAAAACCAGACTGGATGCAACTCTGAGCCGCAGGCTGTGGGCACCACAGTTTCTTCTGTCCCCTCAAAAAAGACTGTAATTTATGAAAATGGTCACGAACATCCCACTCATATGGACCCCACAGCTGCAGCACAAAGAGGGGCCAGCGATCCAACCGCATACCCCCTATTAGATTACCGAGGTCTGGTCCGGCAGAGATTTATACGCAGAAGTTTGTGGTTCTCTGAGTCAGAGGATCAAGAACTTGAGGTTTCAGAGTGTGACACCAGCAGCAGTCCCGTGAAAAGTGCACGCATTGTGGTCCAGAGGAGTTTTCATGCGGAGATTCAGGTGGGACAGGGAGACGGTGTAAAAGAGAACATCATCAAAGAGCCAGAGACAAGTGAGGTTGAGGAAAAACATGATGCTGAACCATCTGAAACTTCTGTGGAGAAAGCTGGGAGTGACGAGAATGAGGAAGAGGCCGGAATGAAGGCAGTATCCACCTCTCCGGGTGGACGCTTCCTTAAGTTTGATATTGAGCTTGGCAGAGGGTCCTTCAAAACAGTCTATAAGGGCCTGGACACTGAGACATGGGTCGAGGTGGCCTGGTGTGAACTTCAGGTAAGAAAAAAGCAAATACAACAGATACATTTCAATTCTTGCAATGTTAGCAAAGTAGAACTCCTGTTGGCTTTTTTTTTTTGAGTTGTCTTCCTAGATTTGTATTTAATATAATTTTAAATAAAAGAGTTTCCGATAACCAACAGATCCACTTAATTTGTTGGGCGCAATGATATGGCCAAGTTCTATTTTTTTAGGATATCAATGATCTAAGTAAAAAACTGTAGCTTGTTAATGACAACAAAGACTATATATTTCTGATTGATCCTGTTGCCATTCAAAATGCTTTCTCCTGTTTTCCGGGTCATCTGATATGGCTTCCTTTTATCAGCACCATTGATCGTAAAATGGAGAGATTGAATCACCATTACCAATTCTATATCAGATTTCCTATGTTTAATAGTGTTTCTGTGTTGTCTAGAATCATTTGAGGTTCAGCTGAGTTCAACTGAGAATACTAAGTTGAAATTTTTCTGAAATATTTAGAGAACCCGATTATGTAGAGTTATATGTTAATTGTGCCGTAACACCTCCTGCAAACAAGCTCTGTGCTGCTATAGCCTGTGCTAAAACATTTATTATAAATGAGAGCTCACTAAAATATCCCACTAGACATTTACAGTAGACATGCTGGAGGGTTGGACGCAAACAATCTCTGGAGAGGAGCAGTGCACAACTGCACATCCCTGGAGGATCAGTCCCCTCTGCATAGGGGTCATGTGACAAGGTCTGGTCATGTGCACTTAACTGCTGAAATGATGCAACAGTGCACTGTTATCATACAGTTTCTTGTAGTACTCAAGACATAAGACACAAGACAAAAATGGTCTATAGTCACATAATTTCTTACATATATAATGCACATTTGACCTTTATAAAATAACAGTCCATGAAAGGATGACTAGGCAGTTATGATCTCTGAAGTTCTGATGTTGTACATGGATGGTCTGTTTTTTTTTGTTTCTATGTGTGGGTGGTGAACAGTATAATAAGAAAGGGACTTTCTTTCAGACTATAGATTAATATTTGTGGGATTTTTGCAGAGATATTATTTATCTCTGAATATGTGAATTGCTGCCTTTTTTATTTTATTCGATCTGAGAGAGTGTTACTATATGTACAGCCATTGTTTGTTAGTTCATTTTGATTAGGATTCATCCTGCTTTATGAATCTTAAAATCACATGGATGGAATTTTGGTAAGCATTGTTAGTCTGCTGTGTATAGCAGCCTTAGCAAGCCAAAAATTGCTGAGGTTCCCAAATCTGCGAAGAGGGAGGAGAGCGAGCAAGGAAGACAGAGGAACAGGTCAGATGAGGTGAAGATGGCTGTGTACTAAGAACATGGCTTTCCTCACATTAGGCTCTAGCGTTCTCAAGACAATATAAAGATATTCCTAATGGACCATTTTATGTACAGCTGAACTCCCAACCTGATTTATCCCTCATTTGTCTGAGAGGGAAGCATCAGGAGTTCACAGCATGTATGAACATGACTGTTATCTGTGTGATGGAGTCTTCATCCAACACACATCCAAGAAAGGATCCTAGTGCCACACCCTGGCCATGCTTAAAAGCTAATTTCCTTTTGTGAGAGATGATGTAGCACACCTCTGAAAAATAATCAATGTCTCAGTGTTTCAGTTGTGTGTTTAAATTATATTAGAAATGTAAAGAAAGTTTGTGATATTACAACCTTTTAACCTATTTAACTATAAAATTCTGTATCACATCATTGCATATAAATTGCTTCTTATTTTGAAGTAGCTTTGATATAAACAACCTAGGAATCCAGTAACATTTTTGGTCTGAATGCTTGAAGACTACAGAGTAAATTGGATGGAAAATTAAGAATAGGGGGAGGTCGAATGAAATATATGACTCTCTGTGTGTCCCTGAGTTCATGTGAGGCGTTAGATGGTGCAGTGTGGGGGTTAGTCTCGAGAGGTTTTATGGGGTTGCACATTGGCTGATAGTGAGGGAGAGAGATGTTACAGATACTCCCTGTCAGCATTTAGCAAATTTAGAAGCAGGAAGAGGGCAGATGCAAAGGTATTGATTTGGTCAGCTTCTTGACCATAGATACACACCAGAACGTGGTCCATAACTGTAGCATTTTCAAGCCTAGCACAATGCTGTACACACTAGTTGAAGCCCAACTATACCTTTGTACACTGACTGAATAAAGAGATGAATGCCAATATAAAATGTTAGGTTGAGTTTTTTGAATGATGCTGTTTGTGTAAATATTTTCTGCATTGTACTCCATATCAAAGGGCTACAATATGTTAATCACACATCTCTCACAGTGAGGAGCGTGCATATTTTGCCTTTCATGTTGCATCAATATGCTTTAATATCTGTAGAGCAGTTGCTGATTTTTTTTAATCTCTTGCCTGCCTTTGATCTTCTTCTTGACTTTCTTAGTCATATCATGTTCAGAGATATTGTCCCCACCCCCACGACCTCACAAATTCAAAAATACAATAAAACAGATATATTGTCTATCCTTAGAAAGCTATTCTCCTGCCATATGCCTGGAACCTCAAACACCAATGCATGCAACTTCCATTTCAGGATCGTAAGCTGTCCAAAGTGGAACGCCAGAGGTTTAAAGAGGAGGCAGAGATGCTAAAAGGTCTTCAGCATCCAAACATTGTTCGCTTCTATGACTTTTGGGAATCTCCTCTTAAGGGGAAGAAGTGCATTGTTTTAGTCACCGAACTGATGACATCTGGAACACTGAAAACGTGAGTCACAAAGACAACCAACAACTGAATTCTATCACACCTGGGGTCAACTGCATGGTACAGTTCGGCACGGCTCGCTTTGGCGCATTTCCACTGCATTGTGCGGTTTGGTACCGATATTAAAAAGTGATGTGTAAACACTGCAGATCACTGATTGTTCAGAGAGAATCGTCACTACTGTCACTACCATTATATGCTTTTGAGACCCTAAACACATTGCTAAATACAAGATTAGTTTACCCTTGTGCGCCAAGGAGCAAATCAAGTGATGTCTTTGTTGTACGAGTGCCTAAGACTCTTGTTTTTTGGCTGTATTTTGTTTTGCTGCCATCAGCCTTCTTTGAAACAAACTTTTTTGTCTTGTAGTTAAAAACATCTACATGCCAAGAAGTAGAAGCAGTGCAATTACAACGATCATTCTATAATCCCACCCACTTTAAAGCGGTGCTAACTGCAATGAAAAACCAAAGTGAGCTGAGCCGTGCTGTGCCGAACCGACTTGTACCAAGCGTTACCATGCAGTGGAAAAGTTAGTTGGTATACATTTATAGTCTTGGTTAGTCTTAATCTTGGTTAAGGTTTGAGTCGCTTGTCATGGGACATCTGTCCTTATGACAACTTGCATTCCTTTGCTCAAGCCCAATATGACATGCTTCTGAAAATGATGCAGATTTTGAGATAGGTGAAGACACAATTATCTCTAACCCTGTTTCTGTTAATATGTAGGTATTTGAAGCGATTCAAGGTTATGAAACCAAAAGTCTTACGAAGCTGGTGCAGACAGATCCTAAAAGGTCTTCACTTCCTCCATACGAGGACCCCTCCCATTATCCATCGGGATCTGAAGTGTGACAATATCTTCATCACTGGTCCTACAGGCTCAGTCAAGATTGGAGATCTAGGCCTGGCCACACTAAAGAGAGCTTCCTTCGCTAAAAGTGTAATAGGTAACAGTCAGGATTTTAGGCTATATTGAATACAACATTTAAACAGCAAGTTTAGATGATGTAGATTGTAGCTTATGTGGAATTTTAAAGACTACATTATCCATTTACTTTTTGATTTTTCTCTCTCCTTCGTTTCATTCCTATTTTAGGCACTCCAGAATTTATGGCCCCTGAGATGTATGAGGAGCACTATGATGAAGCCGTGGATGTTTATGCATTTGGGATGTGTATGCTAGAAATGGCCACATCTGAGTATCCATACTCAGAGTGCCAAAATGCAGCACAAATCTATCGCAAAGTCACTAGCGTAAGTTTGAGCAAACTGCTTCTTACCGAACCAACATATTTATTTTCAGGATGCCTTATCAGGTCTAACATAGAGGGCCTTATTCAGGAAAATGTTCATAAATGCATTCATGAATTTTCCCATTCAGTTCAATGGCATAATGTTTGTACAACTGATTTGACATGCAATTTATCGAGATGATTCCGTGGTATATCTATAATGTCATGTTCTGTAATTGCAGTCAGGTATAAAGGATAAATGTTTCCTTTGAAATGCTGTAAAATTTCCTTTCTCTCTCTTCCAAAGAAACAACGTGTGTGTGTTGTGTTCCTTATTAATTTACTGCACAGGGTGTGAAACCAGCCAGTTTCAGTAAGGTGGCGGTGCCTGAAATAAAAGAAATCATTGGAGAGTGTATCTGCCATCACTGGGAGGAAAGGTGAGTCCATCAGCTGTACAGGTCAAAAGGCCTCTGCTCCTGTCAGATGTGGTACTTGTTGTATGATAAGATAACCTTTTCTTGGATAGCTGTGACTTTATTTAACTGATACGTTTGACAGTAATTTGCTTTTGCAGTAATTTGAACCCTGATAATGACATCTATTCTCCCCTGGTTATGAGATGTGTCTGATTGTAAATTGCCTGCATGGATCGTCAATCAGTTAAATAGCTCATATAATTTGCTACAGCAACATCGTAGCGTTGATAGTCCTGCAGATGTCAAATTTGTTGTTTTCAGCTCTTTATCAAACAAATCACATCTTTCTCTCCTAAAAGGTACTCCATTAAGGACTTGCTAAACCATGCATTCTTTGCGGAGGACACAGGTGTGAGAGTAGAGCTGGCTGAAGAGGATGACGGCAAGAAGTCTTGCATTGCTCTGAGGCTTTGGGTTGAAGACCAGAAAAAACTCAAGGGAAAGTATAAAGACAGTGGTGCTATCGAGTTCACATTTGACCTGGAGACAGAAGTCCCAGAAACAGTTGCCCAGGAAATGGTAATCAAATGTGATTTTTAGAAATGCAAAACTTTTAGGCTCATACATAGACATGCATAACATACTTTTTGGAACACTTATTCAAAATGTTGAAAAAGTAAAAATCATTACTTCAGAATTGTTCAATGATCCGTTCTGGCAGGTGGAGTCTGGCTTCTTTTTAGAGAGTGATGTGAAGATTGTGGGTAAGTCTATCCGCGACCGTGTGTCTCTAATAAAGTGGAGGCGGCAGCGGATTGTCTCTAATGGAAAAACTGAAGAGAGCAGCACCAAGACTGAGACACCGAATCTCCTTCAGGTGCCTGCCACGGGGCCACCATTGGGTGCACCACCTAGTCTTCCACCCGAAACAGAGGAACTACAGACTGAAACAGTCAACCTGGTCTGCAGTTCCCCGACTAGTGCGACTACAGCTACACGTAAGATGTTGGGATATCCACACAAAAGATGATACAAGTTTTTTTTTTCAATGACTTTAAATTAGTCATTATGTAAATAGTTCTAATAGCAATATCCACATAACTAATAAGATGAAATGAATAGCATTTCAAAATTGTACTTGCTTCAATAACTTGTGTATGCACTTTGTGTTTTTTGCAGACAGCAGTGCAGGCTCAACAATGATAACAGTTGCTTCAGACAGCACCTCTCAGCAGTCCCTTTCCACTGCCCAAAGGGTCTTAAGCCCTCCAGCACAGCTTCTTGCTCAGTTGCCACAGGGTACCCAGCAGCCATCAACTGCACACCCGCCACTGGGGATTCAACAACAACCTGCTCTACAAATGCATCAAGGTGTCCCACAACAAACCATAGGCCAGTTTCTCCACAGTGCCCAGCAACAACCTAGTCCTCAGCAACCCCAGGGAGGCCAACAACAGCCTACTGGTCACCTGCACCAGGTTACACAAGCACAAGCCCATGGTTTGGTGCCTCAAGCACCGCAGCAACAACCCACCATTCAGCTGCACCAGCAATATCAGCAGTCAGCTCATCAGCTACATCAAGGGGCTTTTCAGCAGTCTTCGGTACACCTGCATCCGAGCTCTTACCAGCCATCACCTGTAAGTTTATACTTAAATTCAACTCATCATTGCAGATGAGCTTTACATTGTAGGAAAACTCCAAGACTACCATCTTAATTCCCATTCCTTTCTTCCCTTAGCAGCACTATGTTTTTTATGACTGTCTGAATTTAAAAATGTGTCTTTTTCTCAAACCGTGACTGAATGAGCAGCGACATGGCAGTATTCCTGGTGATTTCCAAAAATCTTTGCTATTCTCTGATCATTTGGCGGGGACCAGGCGTAGCAGCACTTCATACCTTGACAGATTACAGAGAACTGACCTACAGGATTTGTTAGAGTGGCTGCATCATCAGACTTCTAGCTGTCCCAAACCTGAAGAAAGTTCTAGTGATGAAATGAATCAGTCGCTGTCTACAAGTGACTTTACTGGGTCTTCATCATTCACAAATGATGATCAGACACCAATTAATGTTTCTAAAGACACTGGAGCCTCTGAATATAGTTCACAGCAGATAAAAATGAATTCTCAGTGCCAGACAATGTCATTCAGTCGGAGGAACTCTGATGTCCACCCACATTACTGCCAGGCTTGTATGGCACTGTTGCTGGCTGGAAGGTCAGGGGGTCGAGGGTCTCTCGGGCATGCCTCTTCACCCGCTTCTTCCCATATCCACCAAAGGATGCCATCTGTTTCCTCATTAAAACCATCATTCTCACCTGATCTGGCTCATTCAGACTCCATCTCACCAATCTGTATGACCCCACAATCTCCATATATATCAACACTGCCTGCAAAGCAAGTTTCTGCTCTTGAGAACATATCAAGTTCAATACCAGTTCAAGTCACGCCACCCTCTCCAGTCCATAAAGGCCAATCTCCAGAACAGATTCCTGTGACAACTCTGCCTAACAAAATGTCACCACTAAACCATACCACTGCCTTTTCCCCTGTCTATATATCTATACCCTCACCAGTTCACATGTCTCCCAGAAATTTGTCCATATCTTCACCAGTTAATTTAACTTCCCCACTCAAGGCATCATCTCAAGTTTCCCCCATCTCATTAATTGGGCCACATTCTCATAGTTTGGGAGACAGCTCAGATTTGTCTCACCTCGATCGCTGTCTACATCATATCATCAATCGGCGTACCAGTTCCCCTGTCTTGAGTGACAGGGCACAGCCTGGAGATGGCCACAGTAATGCTTGTGTTAACAGGTTCCGTATACCTCAATTACAAAGTGTAAGCTCTTTGTGTGTACCCCTATCACATCTGGAACAAGGGTCTTTTTCTGTGCAAGACAATGAAGTTGGACCAGGTCTTTTGGTAGGTGAAGAATAAAATGTACTAGATATATGATCCCGGCAGAGAAATCTAGAACAAGAGAATCGCTTTCGCCTCACCCATGCTTTCCAAGCTTTATTGCTTCCAGAATACGTTGTATTTCTCATAAACGCAAATCCCTCCTAGTTTTATGCTTAAATTTCGTACTTCATACTTTGTTTCTGAAAATAAACTGAATACATTTTCTCTAATCACTGCTATTTATAGCTTGAAGAATAAGAAATGGGACCATCTTTAAGGGATTATTATGTCTTTTTGAAGGGCACAGTCTCTTGAAAGACTGCTAGAGGATGGCACAGCAAGCCGACTGCTCGATAAATGACTGCTACTGCAACACCGCAAATTATCCCTGTCACTCTGTGCATGGTCTCTTTTAAAGCAACATCCCCTGTGTAGAGTTGATGTCACACATTTTGCACTTTTGTTCCCTGTCAGTAGTCGGTAATTTACCTGTCACTTCAAACCATATGCTGCTGGAGTTACTGCCCTGCAAATATCTTGAAGAACTGCCATTGTTAAATACTTAAATATTAATGAAAATGTTCCTTTATTAATATTTGTTTTTGTGCATGTGTTTTTCAGCCTTCCACACAATTGGGTCCTTCCAAGACCGTCTCTGCTCCAGCTACTCCTGTACCACATGCTCGTCCACAGAGCATTCATGCCTCTGCCTTCGTAGCACAGCAAAACCAGAAAACTGTACCACTAGCACAGGAGGTAAGCCTGCAATAGGTTCGTCTTCCCTTAAGTGAGGATGGATGCATGTATGTGTGCTAGCAAAGTGATAGTTTACTAGGTTAATTTAGAATTTTGTTCTTCCTTGTGTTTGTATTTCTCTCAGTTTCATCTTTATTTCCATCCTGAAGCTTTCCCGCCTCAGGTAGACACATCTGTATAAACATCCTCACAGTCTGTTTTAAATGTTGTGGAGAAGTTTCAGGATTTTGGTTTCAGTCATGGCATAAATTTATCAGATTATTAAACATCTACTAAACAATTAATAAATACAGTTTTACCCCCACTTCTTCAGTTGGAGATAAAGATATTTGTCTGCGTAATCTGTGGGAACTGTTGAGTAAGTGTTCCCTGAAATTAATTTGACTGATTATGCTTGGGAACAATATAAGCAGGCCAGATACACCCATTGTAAATTATATAATTAAAGAATTACATGATGGCTGAATTAATTTAGGCGTTCAATTCTCATATAACATTTAGAATAATTCTTTATTTCTTTTTTTCTCTTTGTCTTACCCAGACTTTGTCATCTCTTCAGCCCCTAGTGCAGGCATCTTCAGATGTTCAGTTCATTCCACATCATCTATTACAGACAGCATCTTCAATGCTCAGCACCGCTACCCTTCCTCCACAACCACAGCTAAATGTTCAGACACCCCTTCTCCAGCCTCTACAAATCGCCACACAGGTCAGTTTATGAAACCTGAAACTAGGCCTATGTGTGCAACACCTTTACTCGTATATCGCAACAAGTACATTCTTTAGCAAGGGTGAAATTTGTTTAAATCTAGATGGTAGTAGTCAAGGGATTTTCTTAATTCTACATGCAAATATGCAGCTTTATAGTTTACCTCTGGCTGTTTACGTTTTTATCTTGCTCTTTATTCTTTAGTTTCCTTCGGCATATCCTCTTTTGCCAGAAGGGGGCACATCTGCAGGGACAGAGCCAATACCTTTTTCCTCAGTCTCTTACTCTTCTTCTTACCCCACAAATGCTCATCCTGTATCCTCTCCCTACTACCCACCAAGCCCTATCAGTGCTCCTCCTCCTATACTATCCATGCAGAATGTACCCTGCATACTAGGAGCAGGAACACCTGTCTCCACCCCTCTGAATGTTCCTACCCCTATACCTCTCCTGGCTATGGCCCTGTCCCCACCCATGCTTCCTCCCGAGCAACATCTGCAGCAGATATACTCCCCAGTTCCACCACTAGACGGTGCCATTTTGCAACCTCAACCCCAGCCAACACAACCCTCCCTTCCCCTCCCTCAGCAAGATCCATCTATTCCTGAACTTTTTACAGAGGTAAATGCTGTGGTTTCTTTCCTGCTTTGTGCAAGGATTGATTTATGCATTTGGAATGCAAATCATAATAATTTCTTTGGTTACATAAGTGTTGAAGCTCAGTAATTACTTTGAGAGGGACAGCAGAATGGCAGTACATTAATCAGAATTGTTACCTTGGCATAGCAATAATTAAGGATAATTAATGTTATTCAGTGAGCCTTACAATTTAGGTCTAAAATGTTTTCAACAGGAGTATCCTTGCCATGAGGAATTGCATATCCTGGCCCCATCTCACACCATTCTGTCGCAGATCCAGTCTCCTCCACAGGACAGGCAGTCAGAGACACATTTTACCACAGTGCAAGCCTTACCTGAAACCATGGAGCCTCCTCTGCAGCCTTCTGGCATACAGACAGGATATGCTGTTCCTGAGACTACTGGCATGCCCAGTACAACTCAGCAAATAGCAGACACTGCTTCAATGCCAATTCCTCCTGCGCTAGAGCCCAGCCCATTTCAACCTAATACTGAGGTAACAGTAAACATAAGCAACATCATCTATCTCACTATAATATGTATTCATCAAACAAAGTCCCACGTACTGTAGATCATTGAAATAATTGTTTCCTTACAGGCACCTGTATCAATTCCACTTCACAGTTTTGTATGTGACAGGTAGGAATAAGTTGTTTTTCTCTGAAAAAAAAAACATATGAGAATTGCATGCCTAAATTAAAGGGGTCATGAATTGAGAAGTTAACTTTCCCTTGAGTTTTTGATATATAAAAGGTCTTCTTAATATAATAATATTCTGTAAGTTTCAGAGCTGAAAACGTCCTTGTTAGTCAAAGAAAAGCTTTTGTTGACAGCTGGCTCTGCAAATGATCAATCTGCGAATTTGCTTACCTGTGACATCAGAGTTCAGTGAAACGCCGCATTAACCGAAGAAGACGAACGCCTAACTCTGTAGCCCCGCCGACCGATTCATGCCTGGCATGTTAGATAAATAACATAGGCCTACGTGGAGCTAAACCGGATCGAACTTCCAAGCAATAACACTTATGGTATATTTCAAACATGCCATAAGCTTCCTTCGGATTCCAAAATGCATAGTTGAATTTAATTTTTAATGAAGATCCAGCTCACGTGGGGAAGACATTGCATTTGTTTGCTTCATTTCACCGGATTCGTTTGTAAACAAGAGACTGGATTTGCAGACAGGATGAGATTAAATTTTTTTATATAAACATTTTTTTATACAGCATGTCTTATAGTATTGCATTGTTACATTTGATATCTACTGATTATGTACGTGTCTAACGCAAAATTACTTCCATGCTGTCACAGGCTGGTGTATCGTTTGTATTTGAGGTGTTTTGTCATCGTCCTGCGATTCGTGGTCTTGAACATGTGTGGGCCGGAGCTCGCACTTCTTGTGTCTTTTCATCTTAAATAGTGAAATACACGTGCGCAAACTTGTGTGTGTTATGCACTGTTCGTGGTTATATCCACTGATCGGGCTAGCCAAGTAATAAAAAATAACATTCCAATTAATTGAGAGTGGATGAGAGATAAATTATTGTGTTTGTATGATAAAGACATTTTATGAGCTGGGCAAATCTTTCCGGTTGCCGTTTCCCCACATTAGACGTTTTCAAAACATTTCCTCACGTGTAAGGGAGCTGAATTTCATTATAATATGCAAAACTGTTATCCAATTGTTTACTTCCAAGACTTCAATGCGGCACGCCCATAAATACCAAGAGTTTCTAGAGCTAGGCTCAAAACCAGGGTAGAAAATAGCCTATTACTTATTCATTATGATGTTTTTGAACCACACAAGCACACAAAAAGTTGACATCAGACAACAGTATAAAAAAAGAAAAAAAGCCAGATCATGACCCCTTTAAGTCAGCTATCATGATATAATTTAAAATGTGTATATCTGGACTGTGGCACTTACAATACAGTGCATCAAAACAGTAGCAATGGTATCCTAGCATGCTTTTTTTAAACTTCAGGTTATTCTGTCTTGTTTGTCTAGCCTAAACCAAGATGGATCAGGTAAAGAAATATGTGACAGCTACGAAGGACCCACTGGTGGAGGAAAGGGTGATGGCAAACCCAGAAAGCACCACCGCAAATCTGCCCGAACGCGCTCACGCCAGGAAAAAGTTAACAAGCCAAAGCTAAGCATGCTAAATGTAAGGATTAAATGTCTTTGTTTATTTTTAATATATATAATTGTTTT
Source organism: Gobiocypris rarus (assembly GCA_023029165.1). Classification (NCBI taxonomy): domain Eukaryota; kingdom Metazoa; phylum Chordata; class Actinopteri; order Cypriniformes; family Gobionidae; genus Gobiocypris; species Gobiocypris rarus. Next base: position 7,047,028 of record CM040931.1, on the reverse strand, counting down.
TTTTGCAAATGCCCTAAAACATCCTTATACATTCAGGTTAGTAATACAGGTGACAAGATGGTGGAATGCCAGCTGGAAACACACAATCATAAAATGGTGACTTTCAAATTTGACCTAGACGGAGATGCACCTGAAGAAATAGCCACTTATATGGTGAGATTAATGCATGGAAATTCAGAGTATTACGACACAATATTGTGGTGCTTAAGATTAAAAATTCAGCTTAAAATATACATTTGTATTGTCTAACATCAGATTGTCATGCATAAAGCTGTTTTATTTGATCCTATTACCTGTTCACATGCTATTTATTTCAGATTTTAAATTCTCTTATTTGTATACCAGGTGGAAAATGGCTTTATTCTACCAATAGAAAAGGAGATTTTTATAGATCAACTTAAAGACATAGTCGACAAGGCAGAGGACATACTAAATGAGGACATGGATGGAGAAAAGACATCAGATCTAGGGAAAAATCATTTGCAAGGACAAACTCCTGGAGAACAAGGGGGAGAGGTAATACAGGGAGTCATTTAAAAATGTTAACATCTTAAATATGGAATTTAATTCACTAATATCACTAAATTGCTTATACTTAGAGTCTCCTTCTATTACTCTCCAGGGAATAAAAGGACAACAAAATGGAGCTCCCCAGCCAGTGTACCAGCAAAATGGTAAACTTTCTTCCTCCTATAATTGGCGAATTTTAAAATCATGCATGCCAAATGTTTAAGTATAAATGTTATTTTCCTTTACTCAGTTCTGCACACGGGTAAGAGGTGGTTCATCATCTGCCCTGTGGAAGAGGCTCCTGCTGCCAGTCATGACGCATCCTCAGATGGAGGTCCATCTACACAATCTCCATCCACAACAACAATAACTGATGGGACAGCCACTGCTCAGCCTGGTGAGAGTGCTTCAACCCATCCCCCTGAACCCAGCACAGGATCTGCTTCAGCATCCATGGGTAATGTCAGGGTTTGACATAATTTGGGTATTGCTACCTCTACTACCTCATGAAAAGATGAATTAGTTCAGTGATCTTGATGCATCACAATATCATAATCAGAATGGAATTGAGCAAGAGAGACCCAGCCCAGACCCACAGGGAACTGTTATCCAATCATAGCAGTGGGCATTTACTTCCAAGTCTTCAATGCGGCATGCCCATAAAAATTGAGCGTTCCAGGAGCTAGGCTCAAAAGCAGGGTAGAAAATAGCCTATTACTTATTCATTATGATGTTTTTGAATGTAAAAACCATGTAAGCGTCATGAGTTGATCTCAGACAACAGGATAAAAAATTTTAAAAAGCCAGTTCATGGCGCCTTTAAAAAGTCTCTGCAATATTGTGATTCGTGAGAATCATGATTTTATCATCACAGCCCTACTCCTATCAGAAAGAGTAAAATAGATATCTGTTCATCTTTTTTTAGGATATGTTTTGTTACATTTTCTGTTTTGTTTATTGTCTTTCATTCCACAGATTCAGAAGCCTGTGCCACGGCGCCTCCATCAGGAGGAAGTGATCCCTATGGGGTTTGGAGCCCCCTCTCTTTGACCACTACTGATCCTCTTGCTCTGGCTGCTCTTTCCCAAGCCCCCCCTGCTCCGCAAGCCGCTGTAATGCCAACTCAGTCTGCCTCCCATTTAGAGGAAGGGACAAATTTAGGCTCCGTCCAGGTCAATGTGCCCCAGTCTCAGCCATGCCTGGATCCTCAAAGTTCTCTTTTTGTAGATGAGACCCAAAATGGCAGATTAGGCTCTGTGTCCCCCATGCACACAGCTCAGCAGATGGCTGAAATTGCATGTGCTGTCTCCATGGTGGAGGACGTGCCTTGCTGTCCCTTGGTCATGCCGCTGTCCCTAGAAGTGAGCAGTGGGGCTCAGAGGTCATCCTCTGTGATGCCACCACCTTCACAAGACACTACATCTGCTCGCGAACAACTCCACTCCATTCGAGTGGAACGTGCCCAGCAGCCTGTGGTGTTGCAGCAGCCTGTGTCCACTGTGAGTGGAACTAAGGCACCTTCCCTGCCCCAAAGCCCCGCCCCTTCACAGCACCACTTTGTTCCTAGTGAATCAGATGGAGAGGGGCGTGGCAGAGGAGGGTTTGTAGACAGCACTATCAAGACACTGGATGAGAAACTGAGGAATTTACTGTATCAGGAGTACGCTCCCATGTACCCATCGGGAAGTGCTGCTGAAACTCCAGGATCTGGCACAGAGTATATCCAATCTCCACCAGGACCAGAGTGTGCGTTGGGAGGGTCAGGAACCAGCACACCTAGTCTTATGGGAGAGGGACGATTCAGAGCAGGAGAGCAGTTGGTAAGTTTAAGCACCATCTGCCATTCTTATGGTTTTTTAATAGACAGTCCCAGGATTTTAAAATAAAAATCTGGTTATTAGGTATGGGGCATGGGTAAGTATTAACATTGTTGTATGATCCTTTCCTTATGGCTATATCCAAACTCCCTAATTTTCAGCACAGCATGTCTTACTTTTTTTATTTGAGGGTATTTGTAACTTAGGATTGTGTTTGATGAATCACCACCTAAAAACATTTGCTTTTTGCCTTTTAGCCACAGATTCCAGAGCGTGTGGACAGTTTAAGTGCTCTCAGTGACTCTGCGGTTGGAGGTTAGATGATAATTCTTTATTATCTTATTTTTTTACTCAAGAGAATCGTTCTTCAAAAAACATTTATCATTTACAAACAATAAGAAGTCCTTGATTAAAGCCATCTTTATCCACAGTTACTGTGTCAAGGAGACATGTGATGCCACACTCTACCTCTTGCTCTGGATCTAGAAGTCGATATAAGGTACATCATGCACAGCTGATTTCTGTAGGAAAATATGGGTTTAAAGATTGTTCATTTCGAGTTTAATAATCTAGGTAGCCACTTCAAGTCAATTTCCACCTCAAATATTTAATTTTTATGAGATAATGGTTGTAATATATTAAATCATTTGTCATATCAGTATTTTGTCTTCTTATTTTGTTTGATTACTCTGAATTAGATGATGCCTAGCTCCACTGACATCCTGTCAGGTCAAGGTCGAAAGCAGCGCAGCCTGAGCAGCACAGCATCTCCAGCGCACCCTGGTGGCTTTTTGGGAGAATGTGCCATGCACGAAGAGCCGACTGTTTCAGCCACCACTGTCGGCAGGTTCTCAGTGGTCAGCACGGAAGATGAAGTCACGCGCAGAAAACTCAGCAGCAGATATTCAGCCCCACCTGACTTTTATTTGGACGCCCCACCTCCCCTGACCAAACGAGGCTCTCTGCCAAGGGCACAGACCTCAGTCTCAGCGGATGTCACTGTTCACACCCGCTTCATGTCTTCTGACTCTGGGGCAGAGAGCAGCCCTGCCAAAATGGCACCTACAACCCCATCCCGCCACGGGAGGTCTGAAAGGAGAGGAAGTGACCTCATGAAAAGGGCAGTGGCTTTTCTAAGGCGCTCCGGCCGCAGCAGTAGTGTGCAAAGCTCTGATTCGCCAAGCAGAAAGGGAGGGGTATCTGGATCCTATGTCAGCAGTGATAATGACTCCGAGATGGAGGACTCCGATATAAAGAAGGAGCTTCAAAGATTAAGAGAAAAGTGAGTTTGTCAAGTGTCTGTGTGTATTTTTGATAGAGAGAAGAAAATTAAAATGTCATCTTTGTATAGGCACATGAAGGAGATAACCGAATTGGAGGCCCATCACAGAGAAGAGGTTGAGCTTCTCTATATGAGATTAGGGAAACCACCCCCTCCAGGTCTTTACATCCCGCCCACAGCACCCCCTGCTGGACGCAAGCGCAGGACCAGCAGGCACAAACTAAAAGCTGGCAAACTGCTCAGTCCTCTAGTACAACAGCTGAGAAATGTTGCCTCTAAAACTAGTGACTCCAGCAAACCTAGTGATTTAACAAAATCAGGTTAGTTGGAGTGTTAAAAGATCTCCATACATAATAAAGACATTAATAAAGTACCTTAACATTTGGAGTCTACCCAAGTGCATTATGACATGTAATTTTCTCTTTCAGCTGAAGCTGCCCTGAGCTTGAATGGATCTCCTGCCAGGGCTTCCAACTTGTCAGATGGCAGGGCTTATTCTGGGACCGGGACTCTGCCTTCTTCTGTGTCTGAGCCAGTTCAAACCCAACAGCCCTGCTCTCTCAAAGGATCTCTCTCCTCCGACAACATCTACTCTGGTCTACAGGGAGAAGGACCTGGGCCACGCAGCCAGCCTAGCCAAGGTGATTTTAATTCTGATTTCCCAGCAAGCACTTTGAGAAAGAAGTCCTACTGTCTCTAAACTAGTCTGGCTTTGTAGCAAACCTTGAATGATTGATTTCAGAAGATTATCCAGTAAATAAAAATTGATCATCCACCTGCATAGAATGCATAGATGCATATGTAAAGTTTTCTATGAAATCACATTTCTTTAATATACAGTGGGTACGGAAAGTATTCAGACCCCCTTAAACGACTGGTGCTTTTAAAAAGGGACTAAAAACGTACCTGTTTAGAAAGTCTTTCAATTTTTTTAATTGCTTTGTTTACATTTTTGTGTTGATTTTAACGTAATTCTTAATTGCTCAATGCTTAATTTTATTTTTGTTCCTTCCTTGTAGCACTTTGAGGTTTTCTGTAAAATGTAAAGTGCTTTATAAATAAAATGTATTATTATTATTATTATTAATTTTTTCACTCTGTTATATTGCAGCCATTTGATAAAATCGTTTAAGTTCATTTTTCTTCTCATTAATGTACACACAGCACCCCATATTGACAGATAAAACAGAATCGTTGGCATTTTTGCAGATTTATTAAAAAAGAAAAACTGAATTATCACTTGGTCCTAAGTATTCAGATCCTTTGCTGTGACACTCATATATTTAACTCAGGTGCTGTCCATTTCTTCTGATCATCCTTGAGATGGTTCTACACCTTCATTTGAGTACAGCTGTGTTTGATTATACTGATTGGACTTGATTAGGAAAGCCAGAACCCTTCCTAGACAACAAGCATGTGGTGGCAGCATCATGCTGTGGGGGTGTTTTTCAGCTGTAGGGACAGGACGACTGTTTATAATCGAGGGAAAGATGAATGAAGCCGAGTACAGGGAATCCTGGACAAAAACCTTCTTCCAGAGTGCTCAAGACCTCAGACTGGGCCGAAGGTTCACCTTCCAACAAGACAATGACCCTAAGCACACAGCTAAAATAACGAAGGAGTGGCTTCACAACAACTCTGTGACTGTTCTTGAATGGCCCGACCAGAGCCCTGACTTAAATCCAATTGAGCATCTCTGGAGTGACCTGAAAATGGTTGTCCAACAACATTTACCATCCAACCTGACATAACTGGAGAGGATCTGCAAGGAGGAATGGAGTATCTCCAAATCCAGATGTGAAACATTTGTTGCATCTTTCCCAAAACGACTCATGGCTGTATTAGATCAAAAGGATGCTTCTACTAAATACTGAGCAAAGGGTCTGAATACTTAGAACCATGTGATATTTCAGTTTTTCTTTTTTAATAAATCTGCAAATATGGGGTGCTGTGTGTACATTAATTAGAACAAAAAAAATGAACTTAAATAATGATTTTAGCAAATGGCTACAATATAACAAAGAGTGAAAAATTTAAAGGGGTCTGAATACTGTCCGTACCCACTGTGTGTGTGTGTGTGTGTGTGTGTGTATTATATATATATATATATATATATATATATATATATATATATATATATATATATATATATGTGTGTGTGTGTGTGTACTGTGTATAATTATTATTTACACTCACCTAAAGGTTTATTAGGAACACCTGTTCAATTTCTCATTAATGCAAATATCTAATCAACCAATCACATGGCAGTTGCTTCAATGCATTTAGGGGTGTGGTCCTGGTCAAGACAATCTCCTGAACTCCAAATTGAATGTCAAAATGGGAAAGAAAGGTGATTTAAGCAATTTTGAGCGTGGCATGGTTGTTGGTGCCAAACGGGCCGTTCGGAGTATTTCACAATCTGCTCAGTTACTGGGATTTTCACGCACAAACATTTCTAGGGTTTACAAAGAATGGTGTGAAAAGGGAAAAACATCCAGTATGTGGCAGTCCTGTGGGCGAAAATGCCTTGTTGATGCTAGAGGTCAGAGGAGAATGGGCCGACTGATTCAAGCTGATAGAAGAGCAACTTTGACTGAAATAACCACTCGTTACAACCGAGGTATGCAGCAAAGCATTTGTGAAGCCACAACACGCACAACCTTGAGGCGGAAGGGCTACAACAGCAGAAGACCCCACCGGGTAACACTCATAAAATAGTAAAAAGAGGCTACAATTTGCACAAGCTCACCAAAATTGGACAGTTGAAGACTGGAAAATGTTGCCTGGTCTGATGAGTCTCGATTTCTGTTGAGACATTCAGATGGTAGAGTCAGAATTTGGCGTAAACAGAATGAGAACATGGATCCATCATGCCTTGTTACCACTGTGCAGGCTGGTGGTGGTGGTGTAATGGTGTGGGGGATGTTTTCTTGGCACACTTTAGGCCCCTTAGTGCCAATTGGGCATCGTTTAAATGCCACGGCCTACTTGAGCATTGTTTCTGTCCATGTCCATACCTTTATGACCACCTCTGATGGCTACTTCCAGCAGGATAATGCACCATGTCACAAAGCTCGAATAATTTCAAATTGGTTTCTTGAACATGACAATGAGTTCACTGTACTAAAATGGCCCCCACAGTCACCAGATCTCAACCCAATAGAGCATCTTTGGGATGTGGTGGAACGGGAGCTTCGTGCCCTGGATGTGCATCCCACAAATCTCCCTGCAAGATGCTATCCTATCAATATGGACCAACATTTCTAAAGAATGCTCTCAGCACCTTGTTGAATCAATGCCATGTAGAATTAAGGCAGTTCTGAAGGCGAAAGGGGGTCAAACACAGTATTAGTATGGTGTTCCTAATAATCCTTTAGGTGAGTGTATATATAAATACACACACATGCATGTATATATTTAAGAAATATATATATATATATATAAAATATAGAATAATTTAAATATATACATGCGAGTGTATTTATATATACATATTAATTATACACAGCACACAAACTTTTATTTTGGATGCAATTAATTTAAGTCAAGCTAATTCAATGGGGCTTTTACATGGATGCTTTGACATTAACAAGTCGAATTAAAGCCAGATTTATGAATCCATTAAAATAATGTTTTTTCTTTCTCTCACCTCTGTACTTCTGTCCGCAGGCTGGCCTCCTTCTCCCCAGGCGTCTGCACAGGTCACCTATAAATCCAGCAGTAAACCACGCGCTAGATTCCTCAGTGGGCCTGTTTCTCTGTCCATCTGTTTGTATCTCTCTCCTTTCCACCATTTTCCATGTCATATCTTGGGAGTCCCTGCTATCTTTCTCCCACTCTGTTATTCTCTTCTATCAATTATTTATCAGTATTCATGCTTCATATTTGATCATCCTGTTTTTCCATTCTGTGTTTTTATTCCTTTCTATCCATTGTTTATCCCTACAAAGTTCTGTTTTATTCAATTGTCTGTTTTTTTTATGCCAGTGATGGTACACTTTTAGATACTTTCACTAGTTGCACAGCTTGAAAGTATTAATCTCACTTTAATTTCACTTTTGCATGCCTAAAACCAACACTGTGAATTTAAACCATCTTCACAATGTCAATTCTTTTCTATTGTTGTTACTTTAATTTTTAATAGCTTTTCCTTTAATTGCAGTTCTAATTTTAAACGATAAATTACTTGTTCCACCTCTTTATGTGAAGTGATTTTCTACAGAAAACTAATTTTAACTTTTCTTTTTGTAGGGTCAACACTTAAACGCCTGTGTCTGGGTAAAGAACGTGGCAGCAGTAAGTAAAAAAATTGAGGAAGTGAAGCTTTGTCCCACATCCCGCAAGACTTAAGTAGTGTCCCGTATTTTATTATTATTATTTTTTCATCCCTGAAAGTGAGGTTCATTCTTGTGTTACGCAGCACGTTTGAGCTTCTCTGCAAACACCAATTAGATTCATTCTTGTGTAAAGCATCACGTTTGAGCTTCCGCAAGAACCAATGAGGTTCATTCTTGTGTAAAGCATCACGTTTGAGCTTCCGCAAGAACCAATGAGGTTCATTCTCGTGTTACGTATCACATTAGAGCTTCATCAAGAACCAATGAGGTTCATTCTCGTGTTACGCAGCACATTTGAGCTTCATCAAGAACCAATGAGGTTCATTCTCGTGTTACGTATCACATTAGAGCTTCATCAAGAACCAATGAGGTTCATTCTCGTGTTACGTATCACATTAGAGCTTCATCAAGAACCAATGAGGTTCATTCTTGTGTTACGCAGCACATTTGAGCTTCAGCAAGAACCAATGAGGTTCATTCTCGCGCGTCAGGCATGATCGTTTGTGCTTCTGTTTATATTCGCTGATCAATGTTTATATTTGAATAAAGAATTCGTATGGATTAGTTTTATGATCTCTTTATGAACTTTTTAAAGTGTCAAAATGGCAGTTGCATAGTGTGTCAATGGAGGGACAAAACTGGCTAATATTTAATTAGTCATTTTTATGTTTTCCAAAGATGAACGAAAATCTTCCAGGTTTGGAACAATTTAATATAATCAAGCTGTGGATTGTATTTGTGATATTCATACATCTCAAACCAACTTGTTTCATAGGATCTGGAGCGGCGTCAGCTGCCTCTAATCAGTCCCCAATGCCTCCTGGATCAACTCCTCCTCCTCACCAGCCAATTGGTCTCGCCCAAGCACAGTCTAATAACAGCAACAACAAGACAGATGATGCATTCACACAGCAGCTTCAGAGACTCATGGATAACTGGGCAGAAGGGGTAAGGGCTCCTTCACGCTCACAGTCCCTCAGTCTAAGACCACAGCAACTGACCCGGTCCAGGATCTGGAGCGCTATAGAGGTGACATTATTAAAATACTCCCTCACCAAATATTAAAGTCCCTGTAAAGGCAATTCTGAGATTTGTTTCTAAACACATTAGAAATGTTAGAAATGTATTGTTGAAACACATTACAAAGACTGTGAACTATGTAGTACTGAATTCAGAAGTTAGACCGGTAAGAAGTTTTTCACCATTGCTGTGTTCCGGATTTTTTGGACGGGGTTAAAACGTTGGCTTGATGACGCACTGGAGCCGCTGAGCACATGCCCCTCCCCCACAACTAGAGCACAGTCGCAATTTCGCATTTTCGAGTGGGCGTGGTCTCAGCGCCGAAAACGGACACGCCCCCAGCGTTTGAGAGCAGAGAATGCTGCTTATTTTTTCAAGATTTCGATAAGATATTTTATGTACTTAGCAGATTATTTTATGATTCAAATTTGGCTAGTTGGTTAATAAAACATGTATCTGTGGTGTGAGCAACTCAGAACACATGTTTAATTCTGACTTTACAAGGACTTTAAAGGGTATGTGTTCTGACATTATTTACTCACCCTCGTGATGCAATAAAATTCTTTAAAGGGGTGACCGAAGTTTCACTATTCCTTTAAATTGTGATGATGTTTTATGCCTCCTTTAGCTTAAAAAAGATTGGTTCTAACCAAGAAATATATTCTGTGATGTATTTTCTTTAGGCTCCGGTTTCTACAGAAAGATCAAATGCTCCCCAACTGCCTCTTTCATGGCCGCAGATTGATTTCCATGCCCCTGTGATGGCAACTGACACTACACAAGTACTCCAAATGCTGAATGCCCAACACTTAGACATGGACCACTGGCCAGCAATGACTGCCAATCTTAACCAAGAAGTCTTTGCTTTCCCTGCTGTGCAGTCTCCTTCTTGGACAGCACCTTCTTCCCCCAGCGAGGTTCCTAGTTCTAGAAATAGGACCATGTAGCTTTACCATCACTGTACTTATACTTCTTACTCTGTCACCGAAAATACGTTAGATTCTTTAGAGTGCAGGTTAGGCCTTTCGGTGTGCAATTCTATCTGTTGCAGGTTCTAGCATGTAGTCGTTTACAATGCACATGTAGTAATCCCACATGAACATGTAAATATTCAGGCCAACAATGTAGGCATATGTTATGAATCAGTTATGTACATTGAGTATTATTGTACATATTCATATAGCCTATGTAGCATTGAATTTTAGCATAGGCATATGTACAGAACATATATTTTCATCAAAATCTGTTTAGTTTGCTTGTGCTTGTGCAGAATCAACTTCCTTAACACACTGAGCTGTACACATGTAAATGCTAAAAGGTAATTTGTGTAGCTGTGTATAGACACTGTTTATACGTCTGTAAATATAAGCTCTATCTGCATATGTGCATAAACTTGACAATTGAATGAAGTTGAGGTTTAGGTTAATCAGTGGCTTGGGTTGAATAGTATCACTGAGTAAAAACACTGGAGGTTTGGAGCGATGATCACGATCATGACATCACTGTGAATTTTTCACCGCGTCCTGCAGCGATCACTAATTTCATAACGCACTGGTCATCGCTTGCTAGAAAAGTAATGACCACGAACTGCACAGTTCACAAGAGAGAACTTTACCGGACTGAACATTTCAGGTGAACAAGCCTGCAAGAGTGCCTTGAACAGCAACTGCAGACTGTGCTGAGTACCAGCCAAAGTACCCAGGGTAAAGGTGACTGCTATTCATTTTCTGTTACCAAGCATAATATCAACTAAATTAATGTTTTCCCCGCCTGCAGTTTCTGATGTCCTTTATGGACATTTATAAAATGCATTTCAACTCTACATGGTACAATTCAGTTAAGAGCGTAATTTTGTTTTGAAGGTGTGTGCATTCATAATTAGGAGGATATTGTTCTTTTGTCATTTTCTACATCATCTGATACAGATGAAAAAAATTACATTGGTTTAGAGGAAAACTTTTCAAAACTGTAATGCGGTGTAATTGAAGAATCTAATTTTACAATGAATGAAATGATGAGCTGAATGATCTCTGCTGGCGCAGTCATGTTTGTGGTTACAGCACAATGCCCTCTTTTAGATCTCTGTGCTACTTTTCCCATTAATAATGCTAATATTTGACTGTCTAGAGTGTTTCAGAAGACACTGACTGATGTTTTGCAACATATAAAAGACCATGGCTACCCTAAATTATTATCTATTAACAATACATCTGTGTTATATAAATATAGTCATTACTAGTAGAGATTGCAAGTTATATGTATCATATAACAAAATCTATACTTGCAAATGTGCTGTAGAAAGTCACATGATAAAGTACTGAAACCTGGCAAAATCTGCTCATATACACTTATCCTGTACTTGTACAACAGATTATTGAAACAAATCAAATGGTATTATATATTTGGACATTAGATCTCATATTGCGCTAAGCAGAGGTGTAGGCAGGTCATTGTTTTTTGTCATGGTAAATGGTGCTATAGTGACCTTTTGTTTCTATCAGTCTTTATAGCGTCGTCACTCTTATGATACAGAAACTTTCAATCTTGTTTCAGTTTATTATCTATTATTTTTGTATTTTAGCTATGCAGCAGTTAACTACAGATTAACCAGATGTACTGAAATAAAATGTGATGGGGTATTGATATTTGGTTCACTAAACATAACGATGGTATTTGATTTATCTTCTTTTTTTATTGCATTAAGTAAACAAGACTACTTTATGACCGTGCTTGCATAGTTTTTATTACTAAGATTGTTTATTTTCTGTAAGTCTAAGACCAAAATATGCTATCTCAAATCTGAGCCATTTTACTTGATGTTCATCTTCAGGTTTTCATACCTTCATGTCAAATGGGATCTGAAACAGTTCATCAATCTGTTACAGTCGTTCATGTTGTTACAGAATTGTCAGCCTTTTACAAACATACAAACAAATAAATAATAGGCAAAGTGACGTCGATGTAACAATTCATATAATGGCAATAAGTGCTGTATACATTTGCCATTCCATTATTTTGAAAGATTCAGCAGTTATACGATCAGCAACCTTACCTTTGTAATAATGCTTATAAGGTACTACGTTAAGAGATTTTTTCCATAATGACGCTTAAATTGTTACTTTTGAAACTACTTTAGACTGCAGCAACAGCACATCTACCTTTACTTACCTTTATGTTCATTACTTACCTTTATATATATTTTTATACAGACAGAACGTTTTTTTTTTTTCTTTTTGTATGTTTTTTCCCCTAGTCCTTATGGATTTGTTTCCTACATGCATTTGATATTTGTGAGCTTTATTTTAGCAGCTGATGTGGTTATTATGCCAGGCAGATGTGTTAGAATTACTCTGTGTGAGCTGTCAATGAGTAGCCTCTAGTCAGAATATGAGTCTGTTACCGCTCCATTGGGCTGTGATTATGGGGCGTGTTTCAACCGAACCATGAAAGACCTCAATTGGATAGACCTACAACCTATCAGAGCAACGGAGCGACGCGTAACGTTAGTTGTCAAATGTCAACAGAACTCAACTGCACTGTGTTGCCAAGTCCGTGTTTTTCCCGCGGGTTGTTATCCATGTACGCGGGTTGAAGCGACCCCAATTATGTGATATATAGATCCAGGAATGCAAATTTTAGCAGGCAACCTTGCCAAAATAACGTATTTTGCCAACCAAACGCAATTGTTTTTTCCGGAGAAGCCCACGGAAAGCTATTGTTTTGCGCTATAGTTTTGAGTAGCATTCGGCTGGCATCCAGGCTAGTCAGTGAGTGTTCTCAGGTACTCTTGCAGCAGCTCTGTGACTTCAGCCATTTCTGTTATATTCTATTTTGTTCTGTTCCATTGGAATTTTTCATTAGCCTACTTAAAATTATGTAAAAGGAGTTGCACTGTGCAGAGAACATGCCCAAATATCCAATAAGCACATTTTATTATGGATTATCTATAATATTTTTTAGTTCTTGCAGTTTTACTTAATCTTACCTCACGTCTCAGGTGTCAAAGGCTTTGGTGTCAGGACTCGTGTAGCACACTTGTAATCGATAGGCATAGATACAGTCGACATCTAGTCATAGTTGGGGGCGTGGCGAGGGTGGAGTAATGTCTAACACCACATCAATTTCCACAGAGATAAAGAAAAAAAAGGCCTACGTGATTCGTTTTCCCTCAGTAGCTGACGTAAAAAAAGCTCAATTAAGTTTGCAGAAAATTTTTTGAACTCAGCAAATCCATTTTAATGAAGATTTCGACAAATCGGAGGTAAGTATCACGTATCAGCCTGCGATTCTTTACAAAAAAAAATATTTTTTTTATCAGACATCTTCTCCCCCTCTTTCTTCATTTGACCGTTAATAGCCCAGTGTCGCACATAAAATGCATAATAAAAGACCATCTTATTATATTCTTTCCATTTGTGCCATTGCACCAGTCTTTTAACACTTACCTTAAATTGACCTCACAATTCTACAGCTGGCATCTCTCTCTGTCTTTATTGAAATGAATCTTTACATTGCCAAAGTATTAATAACACTATACATATATATATATATATATATATATATATATATATATATATATATATATATATATATATATATATATATATATATATACATGTACAACATATACACCTAATAATAATATAACAAGGAAAATAAAGAAGAAGCAGAGAATATAATAATGAGCAAAATCTATAATAAAATATAACATGAAATGCAGATAAAAATAAACAGCAATCTCTCAATATTGCTTTATTGGCATGACATACACTAGCCTGGCTCAATTTGAATTTTCCTTCAGTAGCCTACTCCGTCTGGGATTGCGGCATATTCTCTGGTTTTCTCTGGTCAAATTTTAACCGGTCCAATCAGCAAACAGAGAGAGTGGCTGAGAACAATGACATTGATGTTGTGTGTGTTGTGGCAAAAATCGTTAACTCCGTTGCATTTCTGAATAAGAGACAAACCTTAGCCAATTGAGTCTTTATAAAGATTTAATTCTTGCAAGAATGAATCCACAGTCAATACAACCAGATAATGCCTGCATCGAGTGTGAACTGAGGAACAATAGAAGGCCCAAGCTTTTATACCCTCAATGTTTTAACAACCCCCCTCAGTAATTTTCCATACATCTGGTGAAGGTCGCCTTGTGCAAGAGGTGAGACACAATACACAAATGGTCCCCTTACTGACTTGGAACTCATTTGAATTAAAAGCAAGAAACACAATGGTCCTAAACTGTAAAAAAGCATGTTAATTAAATATGCAGGTTTTGGAACCCGCCCAGACAGAGTATCACCTACTCCTAATCAGCATAACTATTCAAACGCATTGATGCTAGTCAGGAACTCCAATTCCAAGAGCCATAAAGACAAAAGGGACAACGTCTGGGCTCCCAAAGGTGGGCCTCATTGATCTGACTCATTTAAAACATAATAGACAAAAACAGGTCTGGAAGATTAAATCTTCTGTGATTAAATTTTTCCCCAACAATTTCCCCCTTTTATCATTCTTTGATAACTTGCAAAAAAAAGAAAAATTTTAAATGTATAGAATGTTGTTCTTCTCAAGTCGCACAGTCCAAGCATCGAAAGGGCACCACGGCTTCGCTTTGCTCCAGTCTTTCAGATGGCAAGATGAATCGCACAGTTGAGCGCCCAGAAAGAGTTATGAAGATTAGTCTTTTCTGCTCTGTTAATGAAAGGATGCCACCTCTCTGTAGATTGTGCAACTCTGATTCTGTGGGCTTGCAACAGGTTCTAAACTTGTTGTCTCAGCTCCATGTTGTGCCAGCGTCTCTGCTCCTGAGGTGATAGTGGCAAGTGATGTTTGTGTGACCTCCTTCCGCACAGAGCGTGTGCCTCCAGCTCCTCCTCTCGGTTCCTTCTGTAGTCCCGTATCACGACATCAAACATCTGGTCTGATGTTATGTAAAGGAGTCCCTTAACCTGCACACAGATCTTAGACACAGAGAGGACATTTATTTTGCAATAATTCACAAATTATATTGATGTAAGCTATTGTTTACCCCTTCCATTAAACAGTCTCGAACAGACTCAGATTTGCTCTAGGCCTTTCCTTCTACAAAAGTTTTCATAAAAATACTGTACCCCAGACAGTTTTCTTCAGTTTCAGACAGTTTTCATTTAACTAATTCCCCCTTTGGCTGCCTGATCATCCATGCAGCCATATAAACATAATGGTCAAAGAATGTTTGGGGTAAACAAGGCTTGCCATCACCACACCATTTTGAAAAGTGCAGCCACAGTTTCCACAGCTGTTTCTTCGCTGTTGTGGCGAAGGTCTCCGTACTCTGTAAAGAAGTGAAAGCGTTTGTGGTTATTTCAAATATCAAAAGACATTATGGTTCCTTTGACTGCTTCTTCCTCGGCCTTCGCAATCTCATCTGCCTGTTTAAATAAAATCTTTTTGTTATTAATGTGCGCTGCACATTCACAGATATCAACATGGCCAGTCAAGAAAATTGTGTCTTGAGAAGCAGACACAGTTGAACCATTCAGAATTGGCGCCCATCTGATATTACAATTTTCCTGTGTTTCCACAATGCCCCAAAATTATGCCCAACTCCGAACTCAAAACGCAAATCTGTTCAAATTGTTACACTTTACCTTTCATCAGCTTGCATATTTCAGTCAGGGCTACAAGCTTCAGTCTTAACCAGGCAATCTTTATCCTGATTCTTTCGTGTTTCAGTGAAAGTTAATATAAAATCTGTATTTCAAATCTGGAAGCCGGGCTAAATGAGTAAGCTCTGTTACTGCACTCCTGTCAATTTAGGGGTGTGTGATACCTTCAAAATCCAAACACACGACACCTGGTTGCTTTCAAGTGTTTTAACGACACATCACACATAGTTCAGACCCTCAGTCACTCCTCAGAGACCAAATACATGATTAGTGTAAAGGAAGAAAAACAATCATTGATTCTCTTGATAAATCCAAATCATCACAGACCCCAATGTTGTCAAACTCAAACTAAACAACAACAAAAAGTAAGATAGATAAAAATCCATCTAAGCGCTTTAAATCTCCATAAACATAAACATCCTTCAGTTTGTGCTTTGGCCACAGTTCAGAGGACTCCTCTGCCCATGCAGGCCGTGTGTTTGACATGCACTGATTCTCTTTTGTGCATCTGTCATGGTTGTCATTATCCTCTCTAACTCAACTTCATGTTTATATTCAGATCTAAATGCTCCCAGTTTCTCAATGAACATCATATTCTTGTCAAACTTCCTCCAGTCCATTGTTTCAACACAATTCTTTTACAAACCACCCTGTTTTTGTTAAAAATTACTGTTTCCATCAACTGCAATTTCACTCATCATATCTAACCATTTATAACATAAACCTAAATTTGTTAATGTTGAAAACTTTTCATCAAAACGACATGATTATCTATTCGTATTACATTCAATCAGCTCGTTCACTCATCTTTCTCTTGTGACATTATGCTTAATCATATTCAATACCCAATTCTTTATCAAAATCTTTCCAATTAATTAGGATTTTAAAGTACATTTTCCTTTCAATGTCTTGAATCTTCTTTTCCTTCTTTCCCTACCTTCATGTTCCTCCTTCACTACATCCATAAACCTCCTCTTTGGTCTTCCTTAAACCTCGTGTCTTTTCCTCAGTGTGACTGTCTCCAAACCGCACATCATCACTGTTCTCACTACTGTTCTGCACACCTTACCTTTCATTCTTACTGTAACCCTCACACAACAGACCTGACACTTTTCTCCACCCATTCCAACCTGCCTGCACACACACACTTCTTCACCTCTCTAGACTTTCGTCCACCTGCTCTCACTACAGATCACAATGTTATCCTCAAACATCATAGTCCATGTAGATTCCTGTCTGACCTCCTCTGTCAGCCTGTCCATCATCACTGCGAACAAAAAGGGGCTCAGAGCCGATCCTTGATGCAGTCTCACCTTCACCGTGAAGTCCTCTGTCTCACCTACGGCACACCTTTCCACTGTCCACTGCTCTGCAGAAATCCAAAATATTACTGTCCTCCATCTCAATCCTAGTCACACAGAAAGCCTCACAGCCTCTTGTTTTGTTTTTTTTTTTTTTTTGTTCTCTTACATTAATTGTAGTTCTCTAGATAAATTAATGTCCTGCCTCCATTTAATGGAGGAAACACAAAAATAAAACTTTTCATTTTAAAGTTTATATTCCTTTGTTCGCCCTCTGGCCTTTCATAATTGTGACGGATTCTCTGGATAATTTAGATAATGACTTAAGCCAATTTGTCATTTTGTCTCTGTCCTCAAGTCTATAATTTTTACGCTTACTATTTTAACTAATCCAGAGAGTAATTCAAATCCTCATCATAAATGACAAAAGTAGTCATCATTACCAGTAACAGACCAAGCTGGATATCAATCCACTTAAAGCTCGTCCATGTTCTGGATCATCTTTTATCAGAATCACTCAGAATAATACGCTTCTTTTAAAGTTTGTCGTTTGGCTTAACCCATCTGTAGTGAAAAAACACTACGCTCAATCAGGGCATAAATATGAACTGCTCATTCTCAAAATTTGCTTCTACTTGGTTTCTTAATCATTTTCAAATCATGTCTGTTCACTATTAAGTTGTCTTCAGAAAAGTCAGCTGGGTTGTTTTGGTTTTCTACGCTTTAACATGGCCGATTACAGACACTGTGCCATCCCGCCTCCACAAGCAGCTCTCTCTCTCTCTCTCTCTCTCTTACACAGATAATCTTTTCAAAGCCTCTGAGACTTTAACTCAGAACAAACTATAATCTTTAGTCTAAATACCTTTGTTATCCAGACCTTCTCTTTTGAACTTCAAAAGCTGTCCTCATCTTAAAGCCATCACCATGTTTCCGAATGATCCTATGCCATATCTAATGACCTGCAGGATTTAAGACTATGATAGAGACATATTAGTTCAATATAACACAGTTTTACTTATTCCAATTAATACATTTTGTTCTGTTCTCCATAAAATTAATGACAATTCACAGCATGGTCTCAGCTGGCTCTTGAATGCCCCTTACGATCATAACTTTCCCTCAGGGTGCTCCCTGGCATTCCCTGGCATTCAAACACAATATATATGCGGGTTTTTTTTTGTTTTTTTTTTGGTGAGCGGTATTGAGGAACCTTTCTTTTGGGCCGACTGCTGTGTCTGTCTGGACTCTCTACAAAACACAGCTTCCCCACACAATGATGCTGCTGGCCTCACAGACATCTGCTCTCATACACACCTCACATAGACTCCACCCTCCTTTTGGGGCGGAGTCTCAGTGTCTACGTGATTTCCCTGTCTTAGGTCGCCCCCCTCTGGCCAAAAGGGGATCTTACCCGTCTTTGGGAAAATCACTCGTGCCCACTGCCCGCCTTGAGATCTTTGACCCTCAACAGGATCAGCTGTGTTTTGGAACTTTGTGGAAAGTGCATTCAAGAGTCATCAGAGCCATCTGGTCTGCTTACTATAGGTAGAACATGGAGACAGGTTAATTATCACAATACAACTAAATCACTAAAATCCACCACTTAGTGAATTTAGCCAGAACAACTGTCCTTTCAGTTTAATGTTCTGCTACCTTTGTGTCTCGATCCATCGGTCCTGTACATGCTGAAGGCTTAGATCAGACACAACATTTTCAGTTCTATATTTTAAAAACATCTCGTTTTGTAAAAACATCTCATTTTGTCTAATCAAAATATCTATCATTGCCCTCCATGGCAATCCTTTAACTATTAGTCAAAAATTTCCTTTTTATCAAATCATTGTCTCTATGATTTTCAACTGATGCCCTGTGCTTAACCATAAGTATCTCATCACTTATGACACATGCTCAGATAACAGCTTTGTGCTGGGTTTGAATGAGAGAGAGAGACTCTGAGGCCTTCAGGGCTGGCACACTGCATCTTCATCTGCACTGCAACTTTTCACTCTTTACACAAGCTAGTGAGATCTGGTTAGAAATTAATATTGTTTTCAAATAAACTTCAGACATTTTCCTTTTAAATTTCAAATCACTCTCAGATTGAGTGTGTGTTACTCAAGCTAGGCCACAGCACCAGAAATGACGTGGTGGTGCCAGATTCAGATAAGCAAATCAGCATTTATTACAGCTCAGCACAAGCTTATCTTTTGAAACCAAAGCATCAACTTCTAGGGTTTCCAACATATTAACTTACCTAAAGTTATTTCAACAACCCAATATTCAGTCCAATAAGCATTATCAGAGTTTTGCAAAAGTGAGAAGAGCAAGAACATATTTATTATAACCCTATTGTTATTTCATTATTTTCTTAGACAGAGTTTAAATCTCATCTCTGTTTCTTTCTTTTACTGGGTTTAGTGTGGTTGCCGCATTTGTCACACCTTCGACACCTTATTGTAACAAGTGCCCTCAACATAACGTTAGAGCAATGGACCAGTTTCTAGGTTGGTGGAGAACAGAATTAATACTGGCAGTAAATAAACCACAGAAGCATATGAGGAAATTACTCAAGAAAATATATTTGAAATGTAACAGTCACATAGACAAAATAAACAAGATTTGGAAACGAAAACAATGATAAAACAATAAATTGATAACCAAAATATGAATTCTCTGTGTTGTCTCTTGTCTTGCTTCTCTTATTCTGTCAAGAATTGATTTCTTTATCTTTCTCTTGAAAGAATTTAAATGTACTTTACCTCAATTTGCAGATTGTAGTAAGACTATTATTTATTTATTTATTTTCTCTGTATTTCAGACAGCTATTAAGCTTCACTGTCTTTTTAAATTTGGGATTCTTGTTCTATATTGCGTTCAAGTCAGAACCTCTTTAACAAAACCCGATAAACAAGGTAATATAACCACAATTAACCAGTCAGCAAAACTGGAATTTCTTATCACACTGAAATGGAAAAAAAAACAAAACAAAAATACAAAATATACATTTAACTCACACTCAATAACCAAATACCCTTGTTATAACTTTTCGTCTGAATCTTTTCTTTCAAATATTGTCCAGTAAAGTCCTTTAACAAGTCCAGTGAATGAGTGCCAAATCAGTCCTACCAGTCTAGCGAAATGTCCAAAGGAAACAGAATTGTCCTCCTGAAGCAAGTTGACGCCTTAGCGCTACGAACGTCCCTGATACAGCAAAAGTGTGTTTTCCCAGGTCCAGAGATCAGCATTCAATTTTGGTGGCTCGCCATCTCAAATCCATGAGAGAGGTTTTCAACTCAAATCAACAAACCTGACCAAATCCCGAGTTTTCACAGTTTTTAAAACACACGCTTCAGATTCAGGAGAGTTTCACAATCATCTAGCATCCACGTCAAAATTGGCAATCATCATTCTTTTAATCCGTTTCTGCATCAGTCATCTCGTGTTCAGCGCATCTCTCGCACTTCCGTGAGTCATCCGCTTGCATCATACACAGCTCGTGCAAGCGTGTAATACGTCACATGATCTCCGCTCAAATATGATAATTATTATATTGTTATTTATACATAGTTAATACACAATGTATTTTAATAGATCGTTTCAATATTTTAATTAGAAATACAAATAGTAGAATATACAATTATATATATTTATTTTCCTAAGGCACCACATTTAACATGGGTTACACCCTCCCCTATTTAAATTCATGCAAGTCCCTTTGCATTGCGATTATGACTACTAATCAGTGTCAAGGCCTAAATCCTAGGGTGCTTAACTGATCTGGGTGGTTCTGCTAATGTTTCAATGAAAGCTGTGTTTAGCCCCTGCAAAAGAGATTGAATAATAGATATCATAGGATTGCCCAATTCAGGGTAAGTCAGTCTTTTGGATTTTTGTCTCATTCTTTTGGACTTCCTTAATCTACTTCCAGCTTCACATTCATCTGACTCTGTATCTTCTTCAGATGCTTCTGATTCAACTGGATCCATTATGTCTTCTTCCACTGGAATATGAGGTTTGGGTTTTCCATTTTGCTCTGTGTTAGTTTTGTTCTCCATTCTGGAATTAACAGGTGCATTCAAACTTTGTTGCCCTGTTTCTGACAGAAAACTTCTCTCTTCTAATCTTTTTCTTTCAGGTACCATATCACTGTGAGCGGAGGCTGGTCTAATAGAAGACTGAGTCTCAGGTAAGTATTCTGGTTCAGGTAGGTATTCTTCAAGCATATCACTGACATTAGAACTGGCAAGGTTTGAATCAGGTTGCATCTGAATTACAGGTTCAACACTTCTGAGAATTTCTCTTGATGCTCTTACAACTTCAAACTCCTTAACAAATCTCAACGGAGTGGTTTCGGAAATGGGCTCAATTTCTTGCATAAGATAATCATCGTCCTCTCCATCATTATCCAGACACTGTTCTAAACTCTCTGGTCCTTCTTCATTTACTTCTCTCAGAACTTTTCGCCCTCTCTGCTGCTTGTGTTCCATCTTTTCTTCCTCCTCAGATGGTGATAAGAAACCACAAGGCAACAATAGGTCCCTGTGGAGCGTTCGCAAGGGTCCTTCTTTTCCTTCTGGTTTCACGGTGTACACAGGAAGTTCACCAGCTCGGTTTACCACGATGTATACTTCAGAGTCCCATTTATCAGCCAATTTGTGCTTTCCCCGGAGACGCACATTTCTGACAAGAACTCGATCACCCACATCAAGTGAAGACTCTGTCACTCTTTTGTCATATCGTGTCTTGTTCCTTGCTGTAACCTTTGCTGCATTATTTCTGGCAAGTTCATAACTCTCCTGCAAATGAGTTTTCAAAGTTTTCACATACTGGGAATGGAACTCATTATTACTGTTATTCACAGGTACTCTGAAAGCGAGGTCTATTGGCAACCTAGGCTGTCCGCCAAACATTAACTCATATGGTGTGAATCCTGTAGTTTCATGTTTAGTGCAATTATATGCATGCACAACAGGCTTCACAAAATCTCTCCAATGGGTTTTGTCCTTGTTTCTCAGAGTACCCAGCATACTCAACAGAGTTCGGTTGAACCGTTCAACTGGGTTTCCCCTGGGATGATACGGTGTAGTTCGAACTTTCCGAATGCCAGCAATCTCACATAATTCTTTAATGGTCTTGCTCTCGAAATCAGGTCCTTGATCGCTATGAAGCCTTTCAGGTACCCCATAGTGAACAATGAAGTTTTCCCATAGGTTTTTTGCGACTGTCTTGGCCTTCTGATTTGGTGTGGGGATTGCTACAGCGTATTTCGTGAAGTAATCCGTTATCACCAAGATGTCCTTTGTATTGGTACGATCTGGTTCCAATGATAAGAAATCCATACATACCAACTCAAGTGGCCTAGATACCTGAATGTTCACTAATGGTGCTGCTTTCTCTGGTGGAGTCTTCCTGCACACACACCGGTTGCATGTCTTGATCTTCACTTCCACATCTGTAGCCATTCTGGGCCAATAAAACCGGGCTCGAGCAAGGTCAAGGGTTCTTTCCATACCTAAATGACCCATATTGTCATGCAGTTGCTCCATGACAATAGGCCTCAGATCCTTTGGGAGAACAAGCTGGTAAACTGTATGGTCACCATCCACTCTTTTCTATAAAGAATACCATCCCTCAGCTCTAACCTTTTCCATTCTCGCAGAAGAAATGGGAGTTCTGGCAATTCTTTCCGCAGTACCGGTAAGGACGGTTTCCCTGATTCCATTTGTAAGATTATCTCCTGTATTGCCGGATCGGCTCTTTGTTTATCTTTCAGCTCTTGCTCCGTTAACTGAGGAACCACTGGAAATCCTTCCAAGCACTCATAAGTCTCAGGAATCGCCTCTGAACTCACTGAAAGGGACTCAATTAGAGGAATGTAATCGCCATCCTCAGTTGTGCGAACCAGATGTTTGTCGCTGATAGCTTGGACTACTTCAGTGTGGACCAAGATAGAACTTCTATCCTCAGGTAAGTGGTGCAAGGTAAACTGATTTATGCGCTCCTGCTCTTTCTGTGATATCCCGTCGTTGGTAAGCATTCCATGAGGACGTCTTGACAACCCATCTGCATCTAGATTGCTCTTTCCCGGCCGGTACTGGGCGTAAAGAGAATGTGGACAAGGCAGAGAGCCATCTGTAACTTGTCGCGTCCAGTTTTGCAGATGTCAAGACATAAGTCAACGGATTGCTGTCTGTGACTACTTTAAAACTGCTTCCATACAGGTAATCAGAGAACTTCTCCGTGACTGCCCATTTCAGGGCCAAGAATTCGAGCTTATGAGCAGGGTAACGTGACTCACTCCTTGAAAGCCCACGGCTGGCAAATGCAATTGCACGTAGTTCCTCCCTGCTGCTGGTAAAGGGCAGCACCTGGCCCAGTGGTGCTAGCATCGGTGTGCAACTCGTGGGAGTGTGGGATCAGCGAATCCCAATACAGGTGCTGTGGTGAGTTTCTCTATGAGTGTGTCAAAAGCCTGTTGACAACTCTCTGTCCATCTCCCTCCAAAAGGCACTTTGGAACTCAGATAAGATGTACTTTTGCTCTTTCCTTTACAGTTCTTACGGAGAGGTGGGTATCCGACAGTCAAGTTGTTTAGTGGCTTTGCGATCTTAGCATAGTCTCGGATGAAACGGCGATAATAGCCGGAAAACCCCAAGAAGGAGCGTAATTCTTTGAGGGTTTTAGGACTTGGCCAGGTTTTGATAGTCTCTATTTTCTGAGGATCGGTTTCCACGCCGTTCTGTGACACAATATGTCCCAAATACCTAACAGAGGTCTGTAGAAATTTACACTTCTCTACTGAAAGCTTCAGACCATAGTCTTTCAAGCGATTGAGGACATGCAAAAGCGGGTTTCATGTTCTTCTAGAGTCTCAGAAAATACGATCAAATCGTCCAAGAATACCAGGACTTCAGTGAGGTTAATATCACCCATACACTTCTCCATAAGTCGTTGAAATGTACTGGGAGCATTCGTTATCCCCTGAGGCATTCGATTGAACTCCCAGAACCCAAGAGGACAAACAAAAGCGGTTTTGGGCTTATCCTTTTCCTCAACTTCAATCTGGTAATAGCCGGACTTAAGATCAAGCACTGAAAACCATTTAGATCTACGGAGTGCCGAAAGGCTTCCTCGAGATTCGCAGTGCATAAGCATCCTTTATGGTCTGTGTGTTCAATTTTCTATAGTCGATACACAGCCTCACATCACCATTTTTCTTTTTGACAACCACAATAGGTGACGAATAGGATGATTCCGATTCCCGGATGATTCCAGCCTCGAGCAACTCCTCCAAATGTCGACGAACTGCTTCGAAGTCATCAGGATGTATGGGTCTGGCTCTGTGCTTGAAAGGAGTATTATCATGCAGCTTGATGCTATGCTTCACCTTGTCAGTTCGCCCAACATCGAAATCATGTACAGCAAAAACTTCGGATATATCCTTCAACTCCTGTGTAATCCTCTCTTTCCATTCTTTGGTTATTGGAGAGTCGCCGAAGTCAAAACAGAGTTCCTTTGTAGATTTTTCCTCTACATTAGAGGACATGGCTCCCTTCTGAGTGATCTTATTTGAAATGACTCTCTCTATGGCATGGACATCAGCGATTACACACTTACCAGGAATGGTAATATCATGCTCGGTTTCATTTTTAAGCACTACAGGGACTTTCCAGGATGGATTATCAGGTAAGTTAAGAAGACAGCTAGCGACTAAAAGTCCTCCCGGAACAGAAGAATGAGAAGGGGGTTCCGTCACTACCCATCTATCTGTCACTTGCCCTTTTACACTCACAACTCCTTCCAAGACAAGATTCTGCCCTGCGGGTATGACAGCGGCCTCAGCGTTGGGGAGTCTGACAATTCCTACATTGCTGTTTACTCTTTGATCCCATCGATACTCAATCGTTTTCACTACTGCCTTATAGCCAAATGGTATGGATTTGCAGATGGAGTCATTGATTTCAAGATGCTTCCCGTATGCCAAGTCTAAAGTATTGGTACCAATTAGTACTTTTGGCTGAGCAGTGCCACTGGTATCTGGAATAACCAGTGCAAGCGTTGATACTTCAACAGTACTTCCGAGAAAATCCTCAGGAAACTTGACTCTCATTTCTACATACCCCAAATAGGGTACTACCTGCCCGTTTGCGGCCTCCACTTCCAGCAGGTTCTCTAAAGGAATTATACTTAGCTCAGACAAGTTTTGCTCATGATAGGATTGGGAAATTGTTGTGACTTGAGACCCGGTGTCCAAAAGGCAGGAACATAGTTTACCTTCAATGTACACTTGAGCAGTACACTTGGCCCCTATCAGCCCCTTTGGGAGGCTGGCCAACTGACCCCTACTACGGGCTAACTCTGAGCTACCCTTCCTTCCTATGGGCTTTTTGAGACTAGTTCTGCACACAGTAGCCCTTGTACGTCTCGCTACAGGGGCTAATTCCAGTTTAAAGACTCTGAGACCCCTGGACACTTTTGGCGGTCCCACAGATTCTGTCGCTCCCTCAGCTGCTTCCTTTTTCGTTCACTAAAGATGGGTTTGGATCATTCTCGCAACCAGAAGCGATATGTCCATCTTCGCCACAGCGGAAACAATATCCTGGCTTAGGTCTTTCTTGAAAATTTTGGACAGTAGTTGAAGCACTTGGTTGAGTGGACTTCGAGTAAACATGTTTGGTCTCACATTCTTTTTTTTTTGCTTTAGAGGTTTCTGGGATCCTAGCTTTGTGAATTGACTCTGAAGTTCTGCAATCTGTTTCTTTAAGTCAAGCACATCATCACTCTTCAATAGCACAGTTTTCTCTGTCTGTTTAGCTCTCTGATTACTGAGCTGACTTTGAAGTTTTGTGACTTGCCGTCTTAGTTCTGCGACCTCATTCACCTCTGATGCATCACCTTGCTCTAAGTCAAGAGAGCTTGTGGATACAACATTGGAGCTGACTTTATGACGATGCACATTCAGATGCTGACGCATGCGGCTCTCTTTGGCAAAATGTCGATTTTCTTCACTGCGCAGCTGCAAAAGCAGTTCAGAAAATGAAGGTGGACTATCCCGTTTAGCCTCTAGCTGAAGGTTTGTTATCAACGTGTCGTTCCAACAGCCTCGGCAGAACTGTTTCAAGAGCTGTTTATCAGCTTCAGCATTGGAGACAGCACCTCTTTTTATTGCTTTTAAAAGCGCTGCTTGTAAGCGTTGTAGGAACAAGGAGGGCTTTTCGCCTGCATTTTGCAATGTGTTCAAGAATCTTGCAAAAAGATCATCCCCGTCCTCAACTGCGTCAAAAGCAGAATCCAGAATGTCCAGGTATTCAGTAGGTAGAGCTGTTGCACCCAAATGCCTCACAATTTCCGATGCTGGAGGTAACAAGCTGTCTAATATTTTTCTGGATCTGTGCATATCAGAAAAAGAAGGATCCTGGAGAATCAGTTCAACACTCCCTCTCCAAGCATCATAATCAACTTCAGTGCTCGGACGTGGAATTTTCCAGAAAAACCCTAAGTCTGAATGGTGCATGCATGTGGGGAATTCCCTCATTCTTTAGCAGGTGTTCAACTACCACACGTTGGATTTCAGGTGGATTTACATCAGCCACATCCAAAGCTGACATTTTATTTTCAATGACCACTGAACGTACAGTCTCTGGGCTTTGACATCCTACACTTTTCCCTCCTTTGAATGAGGTAAGAGGATCATATGTGGGAGTGGCAGTCCCTAAGGAAAACTTTGGCTCATTTTCATCTGTTGCAATTGCAGCACTTGATGGAGTGGCTTGAGATAACTGCTCTCTGAGAAGTTCCTCAAAATTCTTTCCACTAATCGTTGCCAATTTCTGCAGCTCAGAGAAGTAAACGGCGGTAGCTTGCTTGGTGGCTACTGGCAAGTAGGCACTTGACAAGAGTGTTATGACATAAGAGACGTTATGAGGGCTTCTGAAAGTGTACGGCAACATAGGCTCAAGAGTTTCAAGGGCAGCACAGCTTTCATATTCTACAATGACGTCTCTATGAAAAGGCGACTTTGGGTCATCTACTCTCAGATGTCTACTAATACGTCCGTGCTTATTTAGAAACTCAACTAAGACTTCGTCAAACTCTGTGTCAGTCAACCCACGAACTATCACAGAGTTCGCAACTTTAACTTTCTCCGTTTCAACGATATCCATGT
Source organism: Gobiocypris rarus (assembly GCA_023029165.1). Classification (NCBI taxonomy): domain Eukaryota; kingdom Metazoa; phylum Chordata; class Actinopteri; order Cypriniformes; family Gobionidae; genus Gobiocypris; species Gobiocypris rarus. The sequence continues at coordinate 7,019,946 of CM040931.1, read as the reverse complement.
TTCTTAAGACTAACGTGATCTTAGGTTTGCATAACCAGTTTTTTTTTTTTTTTTAGGAACCTGTTCACAAGATATTTACTACCACTGTTCTCCTGGCTGGCTCAAAGTTTATGTAACAAGTGCCCTCAACATAACGTTAGAGCAATGGACCAGTTTCTCGGTTGGTGGAGAACAGAATTAATACTGACAGTAAATAAACCACAGAAGCATATGAGGAAATTACGCAAGAAAATATATTTGAAATTTAACAGTCACATAGACAAAATAAACAAGATTTGGAAACGAAAACAATGATAAAACAATAAATTGATAACCAAAATATGAATTCTCTGTGTTGTCTCTTGTCTTGCTTCTCTTATTCTGTCAAGAATTGATTTCTTTATCTTTCTCTTGAAAGAATTTAAATGTACTTTACCTCAATTTGCAGATTGTAGTAAGACTATTATTTATTTATTTATTTTCTCTGTATTTCAGACAGCTATTAAGCTTCACTGTCTTTTTAAATTTGGGATTCTTGTTCTATATTGCGTTCAAGTCAGAACCTCTTCAACAAAACCCCGTAAACAAGGTAATATAACCACAATTAACCAGTCAGCAAAACTGGAATTTCTTATCACACTGAAATGGAAAAAACAAAACAAAAATACAAAATATACATTTAACTCACACTCAATAACCAAATACCCTTGTTATAACTTTTCGTCTGAATCTTTTCTTTCAAATATTGTCCAGTAAAGTCCTTTAACAAGTCCAGTGAATGAGTGCCAAATCAGTCCTACCAGTCTAGCGAAATGTCCAAAGGAAACAGAATTGTCCTCCTGAAGCAAGTTGGCCTTAGCGCTACTGAACGTCCCTGATACAGCAAAAGTGTGTTTTCCCAGGTCCAGAGATCAGCATTCAATTTTGGTGGCTCGCCATCTCAAATCCATGAGAGAGGTTTTCAACTCAAATCAACAAACCTGACCAAATCCGAGTTTTCACAGTTTTTAAAACACCGCTTCAGATTCAGGAGAGTTTCACAATCATCTAGCATCCACGTCAAAATTGGCAATCATCATTCTTTTAATCCCGTTTCTGCATCAGTCATCTCGTGTTCAGCGCATCTCTCGCACTTCCGTGAGTCATCCGCTTGCATCATACACAGCTCGTACAACGTGTAATACGTCACATGATCTCCGCTCAAATATGATAATTATTTATTTATACATAGTTAATACACAATGTATTTTAATAGATCGTTTCAATATTTTAATTAGAAATACAAATAGTAGAATATACAATTATATATATTTATTTTCCTAAGGCACCACATTTAACATGGGTTACATTATGGTGAGTGGACACAGCCCTGCTGACCACAATTAAAACACTCTGTGTCATTCAGCAATTCATGGTATCTTTCATCTGCTTTTTCAAATCAAAATCACATCAGATTCCCACAGTTACTGGGATCTTTCCTTCAGGGTTTAATGTTATCAGATTCCCACAGTTACTGGGATCTTTCCTTCAGGGTTTAATAGCATTCCACCCATTTTACAACCCATGATTATTCATTATTCATTATGCACTAACATCTAGAAATTTGAATTTCTCTTGTTCTCAATTAATTTGTAGCCAGTTAAATTGCCGTATAATTTTCTAAACATAATTAAAATATTGCTGCCCATTTTCTTAATAAGTTCTACTTATTTATTTAAATTGCTGGCTTCAGAGCAGAGCTGCTTACAGCTCTCTCGTCTCAAAAACTTTATCCGGCCTGATCAAGTTACTGATCATGTCTCTCAAATTGTTAGCTCTAATTTTTTTTTATCACAAACTGTTATCCATAGCTTAATCAAAGTTCATACTCACCAATGATCTTTAAACAGCTGTAGCTTCTGTGTGATTAGACAACATCTTCCTTTCCCTGTTATCTGCTTCTTATAACAATCTTCATTTGCATTTCTCACACATTTCCCACAAAGCCCTTAGATTTGTCTCCTTTCCTCAACAGATTCTTTCACCACTCTCATCCTGTTGACTCAAATTTTCTTTTCTTTTGGAAATCATGATATTTAATTAATTTCTCTATATCCCCAATCATCTCTGGCCATATAATTTTTTCTTTTGACAAAATACCGGTGTATCATATTCTGCTAGCTTCTTTGGGATTTTCCATTGTGGCAGTCTGATTCTGTGGCTTTTCGCGCGCGCGCTATTAATCTGTTGGATGTCTCCGTACAGATCTGATCTCTTCACCCAAGATCAGCCGGGCGGACACTCGCAATAGTGCCCGATTTTGTGCCCTGGTTACCTGACCGCGGGCGGAACCAATCCAATCTAGGTAAATGGTTACCAGACCAATCTAGGTCTTATTTCTCAGACCAATCTAGGTCTTATTTAATCGCAGACCAATCTAGGTCTTATTTCTCAGACCAATCTAGGTCTTATTTAATCGCCCACGTGATTTCAGTTAGAAAAACATAAATTCACGCTGCATTTGCCACAGACTCAGACTCCCCCTATGGTTCATCCCTTAGTTTCCCAAATCTTAATTTAACCAAATTCACATTAAAATTCCCAGAATTTTTTAAAGTTTGTCTCTTACCAGAGTGTCCTGTTGCCACCTCGGGTTCTTATTCTCTTTTTTCCAGTGGTCGGACCCTCCAGGACCCCTAGAGCAGCCGGCCCTTCTCCCTTAATCAGTCGGGGTAAGGCTGTGATTCTAAAGTCCAGGATGATCAGTCACCGTCTGCTCTCAGGGTCCAAAAAGGCACATCCAAGGAATCCTCACTTCTGACACCAAAATTGTTGTGGCAAAAATACGTTAACTCCGTTGCATTTCTGAATAAGAGACAAACCTTAGCCAATTGAGTCTTTATAAAGATTTAATTCTTGCAAGAATGAATCCACAGTCAATACAACCAGATAATGCCTGCATCGAGTGTGAACTGAGGAACAATAGAAGGCCCAAGCTTTTATACCCTCAATGTTTTAACAACCCCCCTCAGTAATTTTCCATACATCTGGTGAAGGTCGCCTTGTGCAAGAGGTGAGACACAATACACAAATGGTCCCCTTACTGACTTGGAACTCATTTGAATTAAAAGCAAGAAACACAATGGTCCTAAACTGTAAAAGCATGTTAATTAAATATGCAGGTTTTGGAACCCGCCCAGACAGAGTATCACCTACTCCTAATCAGCATAACTATTCAAAGCGCATTGATGCTAGTCAGGAACTCCAATTCCAAGAGCCATAAAGACAAAAGGGACAACGTCTGGGCTCCCAAAGGTGGGGCCTCATTGATCTGACTCATTTAAAACATAATAGACAAAAACAGGTCTGGAAGATTAAATCTTCTGTGATTAAATTTTTCCCCAACATGTGCTAGTTTGAGATGACATACGACCAAATGTTAGCAATTGGTTATGGCAGATCCATAGTGGTTCTTGCCAGATCCAATAGTTTTAAACTTCAACAGAGTCACCTTCAAGGAAGTAAACACTTGTCAATGGAGAGTGGCCAGACTCTCTGTACAAATTCAATGGACGAGAGTCTTGTAGGACCAGGCTAGACATACACTATATTGCCAAAAGTATTGGGACATCCCCGCAAATCATTGAATTCAGGTGTTCCAATCACTTCCATGGCCACAGGTGTATAAAATCAAGCACCTAGGCATGCAGACGCTTCTACAAACATTTCTGAAAGAATGGGTCGCTACTAAATATTCTACGGTTAACTGCTGGTGGTATTATAACAAAGTGGAAGCAATTGGGAACAACAGCAACTCAGCCACGAAGTGGTAGGCCACGTAAAATCACAGAGTGGGATCAGCGCATGCTGAGGCGCACAGTGCGCGGAAGTCGCCAACATTCTTCAGAGTCGATAGCTACAGACCGCCATACTTCATGTGGCCTATTAGTTTAAGAGCAGTGCGTAAAGAGCTTCATGGAATGGGTTTCCATGGGCGAGCAGCTGCATCCATGCCTTACATCACCAAGTGCAATACAACGTGTCGGAAACAATGTTGTAAAGCACAGTATTCTTATGGAGTGACGAATCACGCTTCTCTGTCTTGCAATCCGATGGACGAGTCTGGGTTTGGCGGTTGCCAGGAGAACGGTACTTGCCTGACTGCATTGTGCCAAGTTTGGAGGAGGAGGGATTATGGTGAGGGGTTGTTTTTCAGGGGTTGGGCTTGGCCGCTTAGTTCCAGTGAAAGGAACTCTTAATGCTTCAGCATACCAAGACATTTTGGACAATTTCATGCTCTCAAATTTGTGGGAACAGTTTGGGGATGGCCATTTCCTGTTCCAACATGACTGTGCACCAGTGTACAAAGCAAGGTCAGAGATGAGCGAGTTTGGTGTGGAGGAACTTGACTGGCCTGCACAGAGTTATAACCTAAACCCGATAGAGCACCTTTGGGATGAATTAGAGCGGAGACTGTGAGCCAGACCTTCTCGTCCAACATCAGTGCCTGACCTAACAAATGTGCTTCTAGGAGAATGCTCATAAATTCCCATAAATACACTCCTAAACCTTGTGGAAAGCCTTCCCAGAACAGTTGAAGCTGTTATAGCTGCAAAGAGAGAGCTCCTTATTAAACCGTACGGATTAAGAATAGGATGTCATTAAAGTTGCATGTGCATGTAAAGGCAGGCATCCCAATACTTCTGGTAATATTTGGTCTCTATTTAGTATTTATTTAAAAGTTGTCTGCTTATTAGTATGCCTTACATGTTTGTATCCCCAAGCCTATGTATCGGATTCTACCATATAAGGGCATTTTTAAAAGGGGCAGGGTCCGTGCCCTGCCATTGATAACAATAGTGGCTTCATTACAGTTGTCTATTTGGTGTTCTTTTTTCATTTCTCAGTTCACCATGGACAAAACTGCACTGAGACTAACTTTGTTTGGCCTTCTGTTCACTTGTGTCAACTTGACTGCTACAAACAAGGTACATTTTACAAGGTAAAAAGGTTACAAACAAAAAGTACATTTGGGGTTTTCTTTATAAGCTGTTATTCTCCAAATAGTCACTTGAGAGAGAGGTAAGCAAAAAATGCAATAAAACTAAATGAATACACATTTGGACATGTGTATATATATAACATTCAACATCTCACTATTGAATTGAAATCGATCTGTTTTCACAAAGGTTAAGCTCAAAATACAGTGTAAATAACTAATGTTTGAGGAGAAAGTCCACATGAGTATGTTTGGGGTTGTTTTTGTTTTCTTTAGGAAGGTTAATGTCAATATGCTTAATATATGTTAACTGTAAACTGTCCTATAAGCCTGGCACAAGAGCACTGATACTTGTTCACTTTAATACAGAAACAAGATATAGATATTTACAGCTTCCACATTAACTCAAAGATCACCAGCCTGTTGAATCACTCCCAAGAGATCCATTTTGAGGTCAGGATACCCAAGAATGCCTTCATCAGCCAGTTCAGAATGTAAGTAAATAGACAAATGAAATCAAAAGCATTAAAATGTTCAAGCAATAGTAAAACCTTCTCTTTCACTCATATACAGTGCATCCGGAAAGTATTCACAGTGCTTTTTCACATTTTATGTTACAGCATTATTCCAAAATGGATTAAATTCATAATTGTTTTCCTCCATTATACAAACAATACCCCATAATGACAATGTGAAAGAAGATTGTTTGAAATATTTGAAAATATATTAAAAGCCTGGGCTCTGGCTGGGCCACTCAAGGACATTCACAGAGTTGTCCCATAGCCACTCCTTTGTTATGTTGGCTTTGTGCTTAGGGTCATTGTCCTGTTGGAAGATGATCCGTCGCCCCCAGTATGAGGTCCAGAGCGCTCTGGAACAGGTTTTCATCAAGGATGTCTCTCTACATTGCTGCATTCATCTTTCCCTCGATTCTGACTAGTCTCTCAGTCCCTGCCGCTGAAAAAATCCCCACAGCATGATGCTGCCACTGTAGGGATGGTATTGGCCAAGTGATGAGTGTTGCCTGGTTCCCTTTCAGTCGGTCACGTTCGACGTACGTCGGACGTCACCGATGAATTGGGATCACTTTAGGGAGCCCCTATCAGCTTCGAGATAAAGAGAAGGCCCTTAGACGGGCCGCCCAGAGATGGAGGAAACTGCTCTTCAGGAGATGGCTGCAGCACCACTCCTTCCCCTGGAGGAGGGCCGGGGGAGATTTTTTTGTTCTGTATTTTCTGTTCCGCCGCTGGTCCCAGCGTCAGCGGTACCCAAATTGTCCAGAAAAGAGCAGTATCCAATATCTCTGGGTGCCAAGAGAGGGCGTCTGTCGGTGGGCGACGCTCCCATGCCTTGTCACCCTCGGACGCCTCTCTGTTCGCCAGCAGGGGATGCCGGCTGCCGGGACGCACTCAAGAGGCCTTCCTGCACTCGCACATCTCCTCAGCGGAAGCAGGTGAGTGTTGCACAGCACACACAGGTCCCACTGCGAGCCGCCACCAGGCCGTTTGAGTCGGATCCCCTGCATGCCGCCTCGCTGCCCCGCTGCGGTACGCGTCAGTGGTGCCAATGGTCCCGCTTGCACGGTCCCTGGGAGCCTGGCTAGCGCTTCCCAGGCCGTCTCGCTGGCTCATCCGTACCGTCAGACTCGGCTATGCGATTCAGTTTGCCCGCGTCCCCCCCAAGCTCAGGGGCATCCACTTCACCTCCGTGTCGAAGGAGGATGCTCCTGTGCTCAGGGGAGATCGCAGTCCTACTGGCGAAGGGGCGATAGAGCCGGTCCCTCTAGCCGATATGAAGACCGGCTTCTACAGCCCGTACTTCATTGTACCCAAGAAAGGCGGCGGGCTACGGCCAATCTTGGATCTGCGGCTCTTGAACCGGTCCCTTCACGCTAGCCCTGCCGTTCAAGATGCTCACGCAGAAACGCATCTTCAGGTGCGTCCGTCCCCAAGATTGGTTTGCAGCGATCGACCTGAAGGACACGTACTTTCATGCCTCGATTCTCCCTCGACACAGGCCATTTCTTCGCTGCGTTCGGCCGGACGAGCATATCAATACAAGGTCTTACCCTTCGGCTAGCCCTGTCGCCCGCCGTCTTCACGAAGGTAGCGGAGGCGCCATTGCTCCCATGAGGAGCAGGGCGTTCGTGATCCTCAACTACCTCGACGACTGGCTGATTCTGGCAGTCGCGAGGGCAGTGTGCGAACACAGGACATGGTGCTCAGACACCTCAGCCAGTTGGGGCTTCGGGTCAACTGGGAGAAGAGCAAACTCTGCCCCACGCAGAGGATCTCTTTTCTCGGGATGGAGCTGGACTTGGTCGCCCAGACAGCGCGCCTCACAGAGGAGCGCGTCCAGTCGGTGTTGAACTGCTTGAATTCGTTCAAACGCAGAACAGCGGTACCACTGAAACAGTTTCAGAGGCTCCTGGGGCATATGGCATCTGCAGCCGCGTAACGCGCCGGATTGCTTCATATGAGACCGCTTCAACGCTGGCTACACGATCGAGTCCCGAGATGGGCGTGGCACAGCGGTTCCCTCCGTGTCCAAGTGACGCAGAGTTGCCGCCAAACCTTCAGCCCGTGGTCGGACCCTTTATTTCTACGGGCAGGAGTGCCTCTAGAACAAGTGTCCAGGCATGCTGTTGTCTCCACGGATGCCTCATCCACCGGCTGGGGTGCCACGTAACGGGGGCTTGCAGTTTCGGTCTTTGACGGGACCCCAACTGCAATGGCATATCAATTGCCTGGAGTTGTTAGCAGTTCATCTTGCACTCAGCCTCCTCAAGGGGCCGCCAGAGGCAAATGCGTTCTGGTCGCACGGACAGCACTGCGCCGCTGCGACATCAACAAACAGGGTGGTCACGCTCCCGCCGCATGTCACAACTCGCCCGCCATCTCCTGCTGTGGAGTCAGAAGCATCTGAGGTCGCTTCGTGCCACTCACATTCCGGGCCTGCTCAATCGTGCAGCCGATGAGCTCTCACGTCAGCAGGTGCTCCCGGGAGAGTGGAGACTCCATCCCCAGGTGGTCCAGCTGATATGGAGCAGCTTCGGGACCACACAGGTAGACCTGTTTGCCGCCCCGGACTCGGCCCATTGCCAGTTGTTTTACTCCCTGACCGAGGAACCTCGGCTCGGACGCCCTGGCACACAGCTGGCCCCGGGGCCTACGCAAGTATGCGTTTCCCCCAGTGAGCCTTCTCGCACAGACACTGTGCAAAGTCAGGGAGGACGAGGAGCAGGTCCTGTTGGTAGCTCCGTATTGGCCCAGCAGGACTTGGTTCCCGGAACTAGTGGTCCTTGCGACAGCACCTCCTTGGCCCATTCCTCTGAGGAAGGACCTCCTGACTCAGAGACGGGGGAACCCTTTGGCATACGCGTCCGGACCTCTGGAAACTCCATGTCTGGTCCCTGGACGGGACGCGGAGGTTCTAGGTGGGTTACCACAGACTGTGGTAGACACCATCACTTCCGCTAGAGCCCCGTCTACGAGACGACTCTATGCGTTGAAGTGGAACCTGTTCGTCGACTGGTGCTCCTCTCACCGAGAGGACCCCCGAAGGTGTTCGGTCGGGTCAGTGCTTTCCTTCCTACAAGAAGGGTTGGAGCGAAGGCTGTCTCCCTTCACCCTCAAGGTGTATGTTGCCGCTATCGCCGCAAATCATGACTTGGTAGAAGGTAAGTCCTTGGGAAAGCACGATCTGATCGTCAGGTTCCTGAGGGGGGCAAGGAGACTAAATCCGCCTCGCCCCCCCCTCTATACCCTCTTGGGACTTAACTCTGGTGCTTACAGCACTGCAGAGAGCGCCCTTTGAGCCCTTGCAGTCAGCTGAGTTGAAAGTCCTGTCTTTGAAAACAGTTCTCCTGGCTGCATTGGCCTCCATCAAGAGGGTAGGGGACCTGCAGGCATTTTCGGTCGGCGAATCGTGCCTGGAATTCGGGCCCGGTAACTCTCATGTAATCCTGAGACCCGGCCCGGATATGTGCCCAAGGTTCCCACCACTCCCTTCGGGATCTGGTGGTGAACCTGCAAGCGCTGCCTTCGGAGGAGGCAGACCCAGCCCTGGCTTTTCTCTGTCCCGCCCATGCCCTACGGATGTATGCGTGGACAGAACGCAAAGCTTTAGGACCTCAGAGCAGCTCTTCGTCTGTTATAGAGGACAGCAGAAGGGAAAGGCTGTCTCCAAGCAGAGGATGGCCCACTGGATAGTGGATGCTAGATTCAAGATTCAAGAGTTTTATTTGTCACATACACAGTTATATACAGAATATACAACTGGCAGTGAAATGTAAACAGGTCCGCTCTAAAGACAGTGCAAATAACAGTTACAAGAAAACACAAGAGGAGATTAAAATAGAAATAGAGTAAAATAGAATAAAAGTACTAAACATATGTAGAATTATAAATAATCAAGTAAAAGATAAAAATAGGAAATAAAGATAAAAATAAGTGGAATATGATAAGTGGATAAACTGTAGACTTAAATAACTGGTTAGCATAAAAATATATATATAAAGTATAATGTGCAAACAATAGGTATAATGTAATGTGCAAACAGAAGTATAATGTGCAAACAGGTTTATAACAGGTTGTTACACAGTAACAATAAGAACATAAAGTGCAGTGCAATGACAGTATGTGGATGTTAATGTTAAAACCGGATGTTTATGTGTGTGCGGGGTGAAGTGCAGTCACGTGCTATCGTCTTGGCGTATGATTCCCAAGACGTGCCCTGCTCGGGGTTAGAGCCCACTCCACCAGGGTGTGGCCTCTTCCTGGGCGCTGGCTCGTGGCGCCGCTGACAGATATTTGTAGTGCTGCGGGCTGGGCGACACCCAACACGTTCGCTAGATTCTATAGCTTTCGTGTAGAGCCGGTAGCTTCCCGTGTGCTCGCTTCCCATAGCCAGTAACACCGAAGTGCCCGTTCTAGTGTCGGCTTGCTGCGCCACTCCCTTCCCCTTGGAACGGATATGTGCGCTTATATGCTCCAGTCGAGTTCCCCAGAATGGCGAACCCTGACGAGTCCTCCGCAACCCTCGGCAGTCGGACGTGGCGGAGCGTCAGACGCCAGGTCTAACACTCGTAAGCATTGGTGGAACTTGTGTTAGGCTGGGTTCCATATGTTGTGACCCCCTCGGCGGTCCCATATGTGTATTCTTCCACGGTAGTGCTCCCTACGGCGAGCCCGTGTCCTCCAGTCAAGTTGTAGAAACATCACAAGGATGATAAGTGAAAACCAGATGCAACTGAGCTCAATTTTGAGTGTCAAATGCTGTGAATACTTAAGTATATGTGATTTTTTTCGTTTTGTATTTTTAATAAATTTGCAACGATTTCAAACAAACTTCTTTCATGTTATCATTATGGGGTAGTGTTTGTAGAATTGAGAAAAAAAATTGTGAATTTAATCAATTTTGGAATAAGGCTGTAAACATAACAAAATGTGGAAAAAGTGAAACGCTGTGAATACTTTCCGGATGCACTGTAAATAAATTAATAGAGCTGTTATAACTTATACTTCTTTGTGATTACAGACGTTTTGAAGACTTCAGATTTGACAGACATCGAAGATCATGGTGCAACTTTAATCAATTAACCTGCCACATTGTTATTTTGCAATAGATTTTTATTATAATATCAAGTGATTTGATCAAAAATATCTTAATTTGTGTTCCGAAGATTAACAAAGGACTTGCGGGTTTGGAACGCCATGAGCGTGAGTAATTAATGACAGAAATGTCATTTTTGGGTGAACTAACCCTTTCTGAACTTTCATAAAACTGTATTTTGGCTTATGATTTTTTAAATATATTTTTAAGTAAGTGTATCTTGTTAATTTCAGGGTGATGGTGAGGGACTCCAGACTTCTGCTCCTGACGTGGGATGTTGGCGCGTACATTCCAGGTTGTAGCGCAGCGGGATCTCTCTGACTTCATTGTCACTCAGTTGTATAGTTCAGCTAAATTTACTTAAGAATTGTATTGTCTGTTGTCATGCAGGCCTCGATAATAGCCTATTCTTTAAATGGAAATTGTTGAACAAAAATGTAATTGCCATCTTTAGTATAATTTCCCTCTGCTTTAGGGAGCTGGAATTACTCACCACTTCATTAATTTTTTGATCTGTTGTGCTGTCTGTGAATGTTTATGAATTTCTTTGCCCACACATGTGCACTTGGGCTTTAGCTGGCAAACCATGTGACAAAATAGCAATTAAAATTGCACACCAAAAATTCCATGTATACATGGCAACTCTTTCATTGGTGCCTTTCTAAGTATTGATTGTGATTATTTCTAAGTGTGTAATAAAATAAAACCACAGAAGCAAACTTCAACAGAATTTTAAGTATTTTCAAATTATATAGGCTATTTTCTAAAAAGCATGCCTAAATATTGACCTTTGAGGGGCTCATTAAATGACAAACAGAGGGGGAGGTTTCTTCATCCGGTCAATAATAGCCAATGGCATGATGTGGACAGGAGTTTAAAGGCAGTGTTTGTTTCGAGGTCTGTTTTCTGAGCAGGTCATGATGGATCGAGCAGCTCTCAGACTGATTCTCTTGGGCGTCTTTCTCATCTCAGCCAGTTCACAACAACCTGTGAAGAAGGTGAGGGTCAACACTCAGTTTATGATGATGAAGAAGATGTATCAAAATTCTAAAAACATTCATTATTTGTATTTGAGATGAACGTCCAGGTAAATTAGATTAACTTTATACATGTTGAATAGGCCTACACAATGTTTAAAAGAGTTTAAAAGAGAATCATGAAAAAAAAAACTAAAATGTTATAAAATGTTATTTTAAATTGCAAAAAATATTTCACAGTATGACTTGATTTTAGTGTATTTTAGATCAAATAAATGCAGCCTTTATGAGCATTTAATTCTGAAATGTTTGAAAATCTTACTGACTTTTGAACAGCAGTGTTTCATTTCAAATGCAGTTAAAGAGAACCATCGATTGCTCAATAGTTTACACTGAGATGAAGTCATCAAATTGTATTTGTTTTTTTAGTCCAAAGGGCTTTTCTCTACGCCATTTTCAAGGAGTAAATATTTGAACAATCCCACACAACAAGGAGTAGATGTGCATCCAATATGACTGTAGCTACTGTTTTATGTTCAACAGGAACAAAATGTGGATATATACAGCTTCTACATTAACTCCACGGTCACCAGTCGCTACGCCACAACCGTCATCACAAGCCGTGTGGCGAACACAGTGAATGAGTCTCAAGAGATCCAGTTTGAGGTCAAGATACCCAAGAATGCCTTCATCAGCAAATTCAGAATGTAGGAAATTCAATACTGTTAAATACAAATATTTTTAAAATCCAGCAATTCTACGAAGACAAAACTAACCAGCTGATTTTGAAGTCTGTTTAGTGTGAGTCTTTTCTTTTCTCCATAGGACCATAGAGAGGAAGACATATGATGGAGTTGTGAAGGAAAAAGAGGAAGCTCAGCAGGAGTACAGTCGAGCAGTATCTCGAGGAGAAAGTGCTGGACTGATCAAGTACTTGACTTAAAAAAAAAAAAGAGTTAGGTCCACAGAATGTGTCTATAGCAGGTTTAGTAACATCCTGGGATTATTTTTTTTTAATTTCAGATCTGTTGGAAGGACTTTAGAGGACTTTAAAACTTCAGTGACGGTGGCTGCTTTTAGTAAAGTGACTTTTGAGTTGACCTACGAAGAACTGCTAAAGCGCCACCTTGGCAAATATGAGCTGCTCATCAATGCCCAACCCATGCAGTCGGTGGCTGACTTCAAGGTAGAAGAAGAAACAAAGAGGGAAATAGATAATCAAATAAGGTGGAAAGAAAGTTCATATATTCTTCTACTCACATTAGATGGATGTACACATACAAGAGAAACCAGGAATTTCCTTCTTGGAGGTGAAAGGAGATTTGAGCACCGGTGATCTGGCCAATGCCATCAAAACCACCAGAGCAGACAAAGACGTAAGAGAGGGGTTAAACACTTAGCTTAGGTGTTCTCATTATGTGTTCTCATTACTACACTTCAAACTAAGTTACCAGATGACCAAACTGATCATTTCAGGCATGGGTGACCTTCTACCCCACTCGAGATCAGCAGACCAAGTGTAACAGCTGTGGAAAAAATGGACTGAATGGTGACCTGCTCATAACATATGATGTAGAGAGACCAAATCCTAAAGGAGAAGTCATGGTAAAGTGGAATGTGTTTGAAACACTATGTAAAAAGACATGAATGATATCCAGAATGTACTTTTGTTTTCTCTCAGGTATCAAATGGCTATTTTGTCCACTACTTTGCACCCTCTGATGTTCCACGTATTCCCAAAAATGTGGTGTTTATCATTGACCGGAGTGGTTCTATGCACGGCAGAAAAATACTTCAGGTAAATATCAATGTTTCAGCCAAATCAACCGAAAGGATAACAAGCTATGAAATTTGTGATGGTAAAACCACTGAAGGACATTTTTTGAAGAATCTTGCAGCATTGTGTATTTTTATGTTAAAAGAACATGGATTGCTGTATTGAAATCACTGTGGATTTGCTTACTTTAAACTATTAACAAATTCTGCCCTCATCTGGTGAATGAGTATCCAGTCGTGATGGAGAAAGAATAACATTCAGGTGTTCTGACAGAAGTGTTTGTCTTTAGACTCGTTTGGCTCTGCTAAAGATTTTAAGTGATCTTGATGAGGATGACCACTTTGGATTGATCACCTTCGACAGTGAAGTTAACACATGGAAGCGGGAACTCCTGAAAGCTACCAAGGAAAACCTGGAGAATGCTAAATCTTTTGTGAATGAGATCAGTGATAGAGGAGGTGAGTTCCTAAAGCTAAAATGAGGAGTAAGAAAGTTGTACCTCAAAGTGTCACTCCTATGTTTGTTCTTCCTTTAGCCACAGACATAAACGCTGCAGTTCTAGCAGGAGTGGACATGATCATTCGACATCCACGAGAGGGAACCGCCTCCATCCTGATCCTGCTGACTGATGGAGATCCCACTTCAGGCATAGATTCACACTCACAAACACAAGCTAATGGTGTTTTATCGAAGCTCTAGTTCACTCAGTCGAATTAGAAGATCTTTTAATAAAAGGTTTTAGACATAATTAAAATGCCTGGAGGACCAGTGGATTATAATCATGACCGATTTGGTTCTTGTCTTAGTAAATGAGAGAAAAGAATAAGAAATAATTGACCAATGTGTCCATTGCATTCTGATCTTTCAAAAATGTCATAAATATGATTTTCAAGCATGTACTGTAAGCAGACTAACTTACGTTTCCTCTCTAACAGGTGAAACTAACAAAGAGAGGATAATGGCCAATGTGAAAAAGGCAATTGGGCCAAAGTTTCCCCTCTATTGTCTTGGTTTTGGATATGATGTTAACTTTGACTTCCTGACAAAGATGTCACTGGAAAATGGTGGAGTTGCTCGCAGGATTTATGAAGATTCAGACGCTGATCTACAGCTGCAGGTGGACTACAGAGAATCAGCTGTGAATTCATTCTCAGTGCTTGTCTGTTCTGTGTTTGAACCCTTCATTTTGGTTTGTATTGTAGGGATTCTATGATGAAGTTGCCGTCCCTCTCCTCACTGATATTCAACTCAAATACACAGGAGGGACAAACCTTACCAAGACCAGCTTTAACCTGTACTTCAACGGATCTGAGATTGTGGTATCAGGACAAATCACAGACAACAGTGTGGAGAGTTTCACCACTGAAGTCATTGCAGTATCAGTAAGATCATCATGCTTTACAAATTGTATCAAATTGGTAGGGATTGAGTCTCAACCGAGGTTTTTATATTGGATATTAGGATCATTGATGCCGTTGAGTGTTTGGAATAATGGTCACTTTGTTTTCAAAGAAAGTTATTGGTGAAATGATAACATTCCTGATGAAAATGATGTTATTTCTGAGCAGAAAGGCAATAATGTGACGTATCAGGAAACTGTAATGACAAAAGACCCCAGTGACGTCCCACCTGAGAATGAAGATTTCATGCAGAGACTGTGGGCCTACCTTACAGTGAAGCAACTTCTGGAAAGACAGTACGTTTATGACCGATATGACATTCTGCATTTTAAGTTGGACATTGAGGACTCTGATATTTCTGTCTCAGGGTGCTTCTTAAAGGACAAGAGAAAGAAGATGAAAAGAAAGAAGCTCTCAAACTGTCCCTGAAATACCAGTTCGTCACCTCCCTCACCTCTATGGTCGTCACAAAACCACAGGAAGGGGAAGTGGAAGTTGCTGACAAACCCAAAGAGGGAGGAGAATCCAGACCAGCAGGTGAGAACTGAGAGGTTTTAGTGTCTTACAAACCTTGTAAATGAAAGTGTGCAAACATTTGACCATGAAGAAAAGAGCAAAAATAAACACAGGGACATCAGGAATGTGATAAGTTATGCACTAATGTATTAATCAAGATCTGCATCAACTGCCTCGTAGGTTAAACAACTTATTTGTGCATCCTCTATATCAGGGGTAGGGAACGTTGATCCTGGAGAGCCACTGCCCTGCAGAGTTTAGCTCCAACCCTGAAAAAGTACTCACCTGCCTATAACTTAACTAATCCTAAAGACCTTGATTAGCTTGTTCAGGTGTGTTTGATTAGGGTTAAAGCTAAACTCTGCAGGGCAGTGGATCAACATTCCCTACCCCTGCTCTATATGAATCTGATTCTGAATCTGAACTTAATTCAGCAACTGCATTTATATTTATACACAAGGGGGTTCAAATGTCATAATCCCTTGTGAAATAGTTAATTAATTACTGTACAGTTTATTTAATTACAAAATATATTATCAGCATAATAATTTGAGTAAAATCTTGAAATTACATGAACTTCAGTATGTTTCCTTTTGTCAAAAATCAGTGCAGAATTTTACATATCCTTCATTTGTTCATTGCTTTGTTTTAGAATATTCAAAAATATATACTTTGTTTCCAGGTTTAAATAAAAGAAAATTACAGATTTTCACTGTTGCGGTCTTGGACTTGCTGCCCACTGTATACAGTGGATAACACTTTTCTCTTTCTTTTTAATCAGTTATGGGTTTCTATCCTTCATCTCGGAATTCATTTGCATGTATAACATGGTGAACTAACAGTTTATTTACTCAAATTATTGCAGAGAATTAAGTTACGATGAAACGGAAGTACTCATAGATATTTTCTTTTATGTTCGGATGCACATCTGAGTGAAAAGGCTTATCAAAAAATAAATATGATTTTGAGATGAAACACACTTTATCATCGACACAAAGTCGTGCATAAGTCACCAGAGAGAAGTTTGTCGCTTTCACAGGAAGATCCAGTTATGATATTTTGATTAAAAAATGAATAACATGCATTTAGAAAATCCAATATACTGCAAATCTTTTAAATATATATTTTTCCCACTTGTTTTATATCCCAGAATCAGGATTAAGTTACCATTTTGGTCAGGGTCATCCCAGTCGATCTGGTCGACCTGTTTGGACTGGTCTGGGCAGTGTACCCCATGCAGGTTCTAAACATGGTCTATACAGTCTGCCTTCTCTTCAAAGTAGAGATCCTCATCCAGGTATCTATGGTATACCTTTTCCTTTTAAAGTTGACAAAGACTCCTATCATTTCTCGAGAATGTGTTTAACATTGGCTACTGTTTTTTTTTTTTTTTTTTTACAAATAATTGCCGCAAATTTGATTTATTAAAAGCAAAAGAGTAAATTCACATAAAAACGTGTAGAGAATGAAATGAAAATAAATAAAAGCAGGCATTAGGTGTGATTCAGAAATAAAGCCTCTTAAAGGGATAGTTCACCCTTAAATATAAAATATAAAAATAAAAATGAAGTCATAATTTTCTCACCCTAATGTCGTTCTAATGCCGTATGTCCATCTTTCCTTTATGGACCACAAAAAATGTCCCACTCATGCTCATTCATATAATGGGAATGAGCAGCGACCAGCATCAAACGTTTTTAAAAACGTTTGCAAAAGCAAAGCATCATAGAATGATCCCATGCGACTGTATATTCTATGTGTTCTGAGGCTATATGATAGGATGTGGTAAAAAAAAAAAAAAAGAAAAAATTTATTATTTAATGAAAATTCTCTGGCCGTTGTTCTTCTGTGCTCGACTGGGCATTCATGAGACTCTATTAGAGCAGCCATTCACTCCAACTCACCCAGAAAAACACACGTCTCTGAGAAATCCAGATGAATACAAACTCAACATTAGGCCTATATAAAATCTAATATATCTGTTGTTCTTCACAACAAGGAGATATCACATTCACATCTATAAACCGTCGTTCTGATTGTCATCAGACGAACTGAGTTCCTGTACGGAGATTCAACCCAGTGAAGAAAGAACACAGATACCTTTTCTAGGCTATGAATTTCATGTCATTTTTTGTTAATCTTGATTCCTCACAAATTGTCCTGTGTGAGTCGGAGTGTACTGTGGCACTAATGAAGTTTCATGAACGCACAGTCGAGCACAGAAGACCAATGATGATCAGGACTTTCATTAAGTAATATATTAAATTACTGTTTGTTCTTCACCAAACCCTATTGTGTCCTCCAGAACACTCTGAATATACAACACGTGTCACATGGGAACATTTGTAATACTTTTGCGTCTTATTTAAAAAACTTGATGCTGGTTCTATACACTGCCATTATATGGACAAGCACCAGAAGGACATTTTATACTATTGTTTGAACAAAGTCGTGCATACGTCACCAGAGAGAAGTCTGTTATGTAAGTCTGAAAGATCCAGTTATGATATTTTGGTTAAAAAAAGAAACATATACATGAAAAGTTAATTCACATTCACAATAAGTTTTATAACATGCATTTAGTGTTCAACATGCAAAATTCAGTATAATTTAAATATATATTTAATTATATATGTCCCACTTGTTTTATATCCCAGCATCAGGATTTAGTCAACACCATTTCGGTCCAGGTCAGCATGGTTATCCGGGTATAACCCCTATGCACAGACAACATGATCAACTGCTCCATGGTAAGCGGTTTTTCTTCTACAAATAATCACTGCAAATTTGATTTATTAAAAGCAAAATCAATAGTAAATCCACATAAAAAATGTAGAGAATAAAATGAAAATAGATCAAATCAGGCATTAGGTGTGATTCAGAAATGAAGTATCTTAAAGGGATAGTTCACCCTTAAATAAGTCATAATTTTCTCACCCTAATGTTGTTCTAATGCCATATGCCCTTCTTTCTTTTATGGACAGAATTAAAAAAAAAAAATTGTCCCACTCATGCTCATTCATATAATGGCAATGAACAGTGACCAGCATTTAAACTTTTTTAAAAAGACATAAAAACATAAAATAATTGTAATAAACGTAAAATGTATATTCCATGAGTTCTGGGGCTATATGATAGGGTTTGATGAAAAAAAAAAAAAGGGAAATGTAATGTATTATTTAACGAAGATCCTGAGGCATTGGTCTTCTGTGCTCAACTGCACGTCTGTGAGACTATTAGTGCACAGTTCAACACAGAAAAACACACAATTTGTGAGAAATAAAAATGAATAAAAACACAACATAAAATACACTTCTAGTAGCCTGACAAGCCTGACCCACATCAAGATGTTGGGTCTGGAAACTCACCATTGACAGGGCTCAATCCGAGGGGCGGGATAAACGCTTGTCTTTCAAATTCCCTCTGCACACAATTGGATAGCACCATGAGCGCCACAACCAACCAGACCGAAGAAGAAGGTGAAGCCGAGCTAACGTTAGTTGATAGACTTTTGCCGTATCCAGTCGGCAAAACTCCGAACACATCTTCTTTTCTTAAGAATGACTTCAGTGCCGTTCTTTGTTCTTTTCTCAAAGAAAAGCTTAACTCCAAGTCTTCCAGAGTCGCTGCCGAAGCCGATTCAAAAGACCGCTGTTCGTCAGCTTCTTTGTTAACGAGTAACTCTGCAGTGACGAAGCCTGCCCACCGACTCAACACACGCTGTGATTGGCCTGACCAGAGTTTGGTTTTCCAGCTCTCAGGTCTACCGAGAGTTGCTAGACTACACTATACAAAATAGATTCTGCCGCTAGAGCGCTTCAGGATCCTAGGCTACACTTTTAGTATTTCATGTTGCGTTTTCCTTTTGTGGTCCGGAAAAAGAAAGAACGGCATAATGCATTAGAACAACACCAGGGTGAGTAAATGATGACTTGTTTTCATTTTCACTATCCCTTCAATATTAAAAGCAACATTTAATCATGAAAAGAAAAATATTTAAATATAGCATATGTTTTGTGCAATTATGTAATTTTTTGTCATTTTAATTAATTATTATGAAATGTTTTATTAGTAATTGTTCTGTATTATTATTTGATACATATTTGAGAAAGGATTTGGTACAATTTAATTACTGATTAATTTAATTATTTTTAAGTGCATTGGTAAGTTAAACTTTTTTCATTTACTGAATTCATTAGCTATGTTTCCATCCATCTATTTTTATACGCCAAGATGCGCATAAATTCTAAAACTGCGCATTAATAACGTATGCGCTCGCTTGAGTCGCAAACATGCGCATAAACTACGATGGCATTTACAGAATAAATTCCTCACTGCGCATAAAAAACTTTTCGTGATGTAACAGCATAACTGCACTAACCAGTGGAACAATCTTGTTTGCAAAGCATCGGAAATGCTGTTTTGGTCATTCAGAAGTCTTTTGTCAAAGATGCTCGGTATATTACCCTCCTAGAACTGTCTTACATGACTGCATTCCCAAACGGCAGCATCTGCCTCTGAAAGCAAGACAAGTTTTTTGAGACGCATATGTTTCTCTGAGACACAAATAATTTATTATATATGAAATTGATTAAGTTATATGGTGGCTTCTCCTGTTTCTTAGTGATTTTTAGTGGTAGTTTATCAGGAAGTGACGATTATGTACTGGATGGAAACAGTGCTTTATTCGCAAATGTTTTATGTGATGTTGCAATTTTGCGCACAAGTTACATTTGCAACTTTGGATGGAAACATAGCTAGTGAGTGCTTTGGTCAGTAAATTGTTGATAAACTGACTTTTTTTAGATTCAAGTGACATGCTGCTCCTTAGTTATTGTATGTATGAATACGCTGTAGCTTTGATTCGGCCTTGTGTTAAGTACTTCTAATCTGATCAGTTGCACCTTCTCTTAGACTTACATCCCATCGCTCATATGCCCACGATTCAACGGTTCAGTGACACTGTTCTGCCTACTATTACAGGTACATAAAGATCTCTCAAACAAACTTATTATGTAAGACAATTTCATACATTGATTATGTTACAGCATTTGGTTATGTTTTCTCTTAGTTTCAACCATTAGTAGCAATCGGTTCCTGCTGCCCGCTGCTGGTCAGTCTAAGCCACTTTGTTTTGACGTTCCTGTTCCTCACAAACTCAAACTGCTACAGGATTCTGCTTCAGGTAACTATTACACACTTACTCTACGTGCACATACATTTCAAGGTCATCTTTTTTTATTGAATGTTTTGTAGATACACTTACTGGTGGCTTTCTGTGTGTCTTAGAGTTCTCTATGAATGGAGAATTCACGACTAGACGAAAAGGATTCAGGAAAATTGCTTTTCATTTCAAAACAAACCATCATCTGACAATAAACCCAAGGTCTATCAGATTCCAAGATGGCCAGAATAATGTTGAGTTTTTGTGGGACCAGGCACCTACTCAGCACAATACAGAGAGGTATAAACTACTCAAACTATACATGTTTTACTACATATGTGTGTTATAGCCCCTTTCTGTGAGGTAGAATTCATCATTTCTCTGTTTCAACAGCGTGTCTCTGATTCTACGGAGCAATGAAGTGGACGTTACCATGGGAAACATACGCGTTGTTATTCTTCTTCACAAGAAAAATGGTGAAGTGTTTCTGTGGCCTGTCGTTCGCCAGCAGCCAAAAGATGTCAGTTTGATGGGCATTTTAGGTAAGAGTGCTCACAGATAAAACATTTTAACATGTATTAGCACTTTACACAATTGACCCAGCTAACAGGGAATGTTCTCAGAACTTAAGAGTAGTGATTGGGGAGTTGATTTCAAAAGAGTCGATTCTTCAACTCTTGAGTATCCCAGAGTCAGGGTCGACTCTGTTACTGTGTCCGAAATCGCTCACTTGTTTATTGATTCTTTAATCCCTATAAAGTGCATGGCAGTTGAGTGCACTATAAGCAAGGAGTGAATGATATGAAGCGAGGATTTCAGACACTGACGTAATACACCACGACAGAGAGCTGTCGCAGAAACTTTGTCACACACATTTATTTGAGTGCTTAGTGAAAAGTCACAGCGACTTTAGTTTGTAATTATACATAGGCTTCCTCCATGCTAGCTTTAGTTTAATTGATGGTAGACTAATGCAATAAATAGGTACAGATTTGGTTTTCCATGGTTAACCTTGTGTTCATAAACTAATCATAAATCATAAAAATATTCACATCAAGAAGAAACACATCAATAAGTGTACATTATTGTATGTATTTTAGTATTTAGTATCTTTAACTCACCTTTTAAGACAATGACGTGCATTTAGCGTCATCACTCAACGACTAGCTAGGTGGAAATGTTGAAAGGCACCTATCTAGTTACTAAATTGGACAGTCACACTAAAAGTGTGCGGTTTTAATAAGGTTTTTTTTTAAATACTTTGTGTCGGGGAAAATAATTTAACTGTGTAACAACTGCAATTTTGTCTTATTTCTGACCCTGTTTTGATGTAAAGTAAATGGAGTCGATTCCATCGACTCCTACAGTGGGAATCGGAATCGACTCCAAATAACCTGGAATCGAACATCCCTACTTTAAAGGCCCACTGATTAAATTCCCCTGAAAGGCTCCAGCTGTAAGCAGCTCCTCCTCTTTTTTAAAAACAGCCAATAGCGTTTTGTTACTATCACAGTTTGACTAGAGGCTTTCTGTTTGGTAAGCCCACAGTTTCCTCCTAATCTCTAACCGTTTATCATCATGATCTCATTCTCCTCCATATCGCTTTGAAAAACAGCATTCTTTGCAGAATTGAAATGGATCTGATATGTTTGTTGTCTGCGCTGACTCGCGCATATGATCCGGCTCTGCGCTCTCGTGTCTCTCTCTAGTCTAGACCAGAGCCATTCCAGTTTGTGTGTGCTGTAGCAGTGCGCGTGAAACTAAAATAAAACCAGACTTCATTCGCCTCAACTGAAAGCATACACTGTCTGAATCGTTTACTGTCGCATATATAGTCCACCACGTGCCATTCACTATGTAGAAAAAATAGTAAATGCGTGACTGTGAACAACTGACCGATTTCAGCAGCAGCTTCAGTGTCTTTTTATAATGTAGGGGGCAGGGCTTCAGATTAGATATAGATTCTGAATACCTCTTAAGCAAACTAATCCTGGAGAGTGAGTTGCTATGGCTACTTACATACCCTGAGAGTTACCTCAGTTTTTGCAAGCAAAAGTTGAGGTTATCCGCTTACTCTTAAACATATCCAG
Source organism: Gobiocypris rarus (assembly GCA_023029165.1). Classification (NCBI taxonomy): domain Eukaryota; kingdom Metazoa; phylum Chordata; class Actinopteri; order Cypriniformes; family Gobionidae; genus Gobiocypris; species Gobiocypris rarus. Next base: position 6,997,452 of record CM040931.1, on the reverse strand, counting down.
GTATGGCACCCTGTGGCCTGTGGAGATTAGTTTGAGCAAACTCTGTTTTTGGGCTCAAGAAGGTGGGTTGGTTTTTAGCAGTGTTATTCACCATGGTAACTTACACTACACAGCTAACCTGCTCTGGAGCCGGTTTTATTCTGGGTTAGAGATCACAAACTCAAACTGGACCAATCAGCTGCAAGTAAAACTCACACCCCCTGAATCTCGTAACAAATTAAATTAGTTCATAGTGAAAAAACGTTAGAGACCAGATTGCTCATCTTTTGGTGCAAATTATTTATTATATATATATATTATATGAAGTATAATTACTTTTAATTAACATAATATATTCATATAATTATATTATATTGACAAGTAGCCAAATTTGAATATAAATATAATACATGCATTCATAATTCTTTTAAACAACGTGTATTTATTTGAGCTCTTTGTGAACCTGTAATAATTAGGCATATTTCTTTAATTCACATCATGCATTGATATAGTCAATTGATATGCATTGATAAATTTATGCTGCAGCAGAAGTGTTTATTCCTGCTTTAAACACATTTAATTTCAGAAGAGAAGTGAATCAAACGGACACTGTGATTGGCTGTTTGCCGCATGTGTCACACTTTCAGGTGCACGCGCTTCAGTGTTAATTGCAAACTCTGGATTAAACCTGAGTTGACAGAGAAAGTTTATACCAAGCTTTGAGAAACAATTGAACTTGATCTAAACCGGGTTGGATTTATCTGGATTTGTCAACTCTAAACCTACTCTGAAACTCAGAGTTTGTTCAGTTAGCTTCATGCAACAGGCCTCTGGTCTTTAAAAATGTTCTCAAAACATAAGCACGAAAATGTTATTTGTACATCTTGTTCAGTCATGAAACTCCAGAGGGCACTGCTTTACATGCAGTCTGCAAGAATTCACATCATTACCACATGGCTCCTCTTATCTTGGAACATATTTTTGATTTTGTAAGATTGGTGAGCAAATTATGGTACAGTTTTATTTGCAACTTGCTTTGTTAAACCAACACGGGATACAATCTCAATAACTGTGGATTATATTGAAGGAAAACCTGAGGCTTCATATGAGGAGGTTCAAGGATCACAAACACCAACTCTAAAGATCATGGACCAGGAAGTGAAGGCGAGCCTGTAAGTGATCAAGAGATATACACACAGCTGATTTCCCCCCTTTATTATATATCTGTTTTAATCTATGAATGTATCTGTAGGGAGGATGTCACAGACTACACACTTCCTTCAACTCCGGTTATCAGATGTTGGCTTGTCCCGTTCCAGGCTGTGATGCAGAAAGACATTTCTGATTTCACTGTCACTCAGCTGTAGATCTGTCTGTCTGTCTGTCTATCTAGCCTCTGTGTCCATCTCTGTTTGAAACCTGCAATTGCAGAGTTATCATTTGTACATGAGTTGGACATCTTGGAGTATAACCTAAATTTCACCCTAGAAAAAATCAGAAAAAGTAGGCTAAGTAACATGTCTGCCACCTTTGGGAACAAAACATTACAATAAATTGCACTACCAACGGTGATTAAATCTAATGATGGCTCTTTTGACATCAAACCGTGCAAATGATTATTATTATTATACTTTGTTCTCGCATTGTTCATTCGAACAGTATTAGCATTGCGTGATTGTGTATTTAGCGTTACGTATAGATTTAAATTTCAGTACAGTCTAATCTTTTGCTTTTGACTACTGGTGAATCTCCAGTTGTCACTGATGATGTCATCTGGGCCTTTCTGGATTACAATCCGCCATCAAAATGAAGTTTAATTACTCCAGCTGCTGTGAGAAAAGGCTATAAATGATCCACATAAGAACATGCGGTCCGCTCCTCACGTGCTACTACTAGCCGGACTCTTTCTTTGTGTATACAGACGTGATGTAATGACACAAAGACATGCTTGAATTTCCTGCGGAAATCCACCATACCACTTTAATTATAACACATTATTACAAGCATACTGTTGTGAATGGGGCTAAGGTAAAGAGATTACTGGCTTGTTGTGTGTATGTGTACTTGCTCAAAAACTGATTTTGGATCATTTTTAACCAAAATAAGTTACGGACTGTAGCTTAAATAGCAATTAAAATTGCACACCAAAAATTGTATGCATAGCAACCCTTTTATTGCTGTCTTTCTAAGTATTGATTATGTTTTTGAGGTCATGTCTGATAATAAAAAATACAGCAACAAAAATCGAAAGACTATTTTCAAGTTATATAGTTATTTTTTATTCGCTTGGGTACTATTTTCACAAGTAAGGTGTACATTTTCAAAACTCTTCAAATATCTAAAATGATCACACTTAACACAGCTAGTCATTCTTTCAAAACCTGATGTAACGCTTTCATTCAGTTGCACATATTTTCAGTCCACATGTAATAAGAACATTTAGTTTAATCACTGAAACACAACAGTATGATCTTCAGTTTAGTACTTTTAACAATCAGTTAATTTAATGGCAAACATGTTTTAAATCACCCTCGTTGCTGAATTATCTACAGCAGGTGTTTTCAAACCTAAGGACCCCCAGCCCTGCACATTTTCATACAAAATTAAAATGAAAAAGGCTACAGATGCCTCATTAGAAAATACATTTACATTTCCTAACTTATGTAGCCTAATTGAATCCATAATGTTTGTAGGCTAATAGTGTCTATTCAGCGTGTTATCAAAAGGTGTGATGAAGTTATGACCGCCATGGTGCTGGGCTATAGAACAGTTTGCTGCCAATACAGTAAATGTTCTCACTGACATATGACTGAATCTAAACTGTAGGCGACCTTTATAAGGGGTGAGTTACAGTAATGTGTCTCTATCATGGTAATCTGTTTACATTATCACATGGCATTTAGGCGTATACTTTAGTAGGGACTTCCTACCAATATCCAGAGACACTGATTTGTCCCTATAGCAATAATTTTGATCCAAAATTTAAATAACGACTGTTGTCTGATTGTGTCTTGTGATTTTTATGTATTACTTATTTGATTTAACCAGGAAACGTCGTATTTAAAAAAAAAAATCTCTTTTGGGAAAATGTGCAATTCCTGGTCCGTTTTAAGGAATTTGGGGGCCCCAATATTACATAGATAGACAGACCAGATATTCCTAACACTTTGTTAAGGGTTGCTAGTTGGTTGTCTATAAACATTATATGGATGGTTATTATAAAGTTGCAACTACCTTGTTAAATAGTTAATTAACAGTACCAGTAAAACATGTGGGTTATCCCGATACTGTACTTTAAATGTAACACAAAAATTGCCACACAGAATAAAGTAACTGTTCAAGATCCATTGGTAACTTATAAAAATAATGTCATATTTGTATAAACTGTCACTACCGTATATCCGGACACTAGCACATTAAGATAAGCTATGAAAAAAATCATGTTCCCCTGCCTCTTTCTGTTTAAATAATGTTTATAATAATAGTTAGTGCTATGCCACTTTAATCAAAACCTATTACAAAGATATAGCAATGTCATTGATTCTGGAACAGATCTGCGTCTTCCTTATCCCGTTAAAAAACTTAATACAGTATGTAACCATTTTCCGTCCGTTTGAAAAAAAAAAAAGCACTGTTTGGTACAAGCAGCAAATTGCCGCAGGTGGCTATAAACATGTTTGCTAGCCTACCTGATGCAAAATTACACCATTTTTTGTACAAGACAAGTAGAGCTATTTTATCCTGTGTCATTTATCACTTACCACTATCTTATTTTTTTTCTTTTCTGGCTTTTTGAAGCATAATTTTAGAAGCATAAGATTAGTAATGAATGTGTATTGTGAATTAATTTAATGAACTTTCCTGGTAGCCGTCAGTAAACGTGTCTACGAAAATTATTCATAAAACATAAATATCAGTTAGTTTACTTCACTGACGAAAATGGAAAAACTATCAGTCATAACTGCCCGCTGACATGGTTTTCAAACTATTGTTATCTAATTGTTTGGCCTTCTGAACATCTTAAAATGCACATATGTAGAATTGGACACTAAACTAGCATTACCATTTTCCCCATACCCTCATTGGGGCTGAGCCCCCTAAAAAGAAAATCTTAGAATTGCCCCTGTGTGAAACCCTATTAGCTGAGGCTTAGATGATCTTTGCTGATGTTGCCTTTGAGAGAAAACCAGTTATAGTCAATTTAGAGGATCTTTTGCGAAAGACAAGGCCACAGCCTGGCACAAACTTAGGGCTCCTTAGAAGACTTCAAGCTCAGCTTCATCTCCACATCAGAATTTCTCTGAATGGGGTGAACCGGGTGATCTTGGAATCTTTAAAGTGTGAAGATGTCATACCCTCAGGATTTGAGTGAGCCAATAAGAAGCTGTTCTTTTGGAGGGAAACTTTCTGATCCTTTTCTAGCAGGGTATTTGCATTGGTAATTTGATTGGCTGTTTAAGAGAAGAACCTTCAAGATTCTTATAATACTAATGTGTCACAGAGTTAGCTTAATGTTATGTATCAGTCCCTACACTGATTATAAACAGAGGGGGAGGTTTCGTCATCCGGTCAATAGCCAATGGCATTATGTGGACAGGAGTTTAAAGGCAGTGTGTTTCGAGGTCTGTTTTCTGAGCAGGTCATGATGGATCGAGCAGCTCTCAGACTGATTCTCTTGGGCGTCTTTCTCATCTCAGCCAGTTCACAACAACCTGTGAAGAAGGTGAGGGTCAACACTCAGTTTATGATGAAGAAGATCTATCAAAATTCTTAAAACAGATTCATTATTTGTATTTGAGATGAATGTCCAGGCAAATTAGATTTACTTTATACATTTTGAATATACAATGTTCAAACGTTCGAGGTCAGTACGTTTTTTTTAAAAGAAATTAATACTTTTAATCATTAAATTGATCAAACGTGACATTCTAGACCTTTATAATGTTACAAAATATTTATATTTCAAATCAAAGCTGTTGTTTTAAACTTTATTCTGCAAAAACCCTAAAAAATGTCTCACTGTTTCCACAAAAAAAAGAGCTCAATCGTTTTAACACTACATTACAGTTTTTCTCAATCGCTTTAGCTCAACTCTCCAATTAGACTTTTTTTTCTCTCAAAACAATAAAATCAGATCTCTAAACAATTAGTTATTTGTTCACATTAGATTCGAATTTCTTATTGATCTAAGCAATTTGCATTTGTTTTGGCATGTGCAAAAGAGTAAGTACAATTCTCTACAATTTGCTCATGGCTTATTGATCAAAACTGACGAGTTGAAGTGTCAGACTCTTCACAACTTCTAAACATCATCATGTTTATATTCTATAAATATTTATGACATGGAGACAATGGAGTTTGAATGTGCATGTAAGCTGAAAAATCTTGACTTGGATGACAGTAGGTATGTGTTAAAGAAAGACATAATATAGTCCAAAAAATGAACAAACAACTGAATTTTACAGTTTTTCTCTATTTCTTGAAAACATTATCTAAACTGTAAGTGCAATTGTCACAACTGTTCACTGAAATATCAGAACTCTATTGCATGTCTACAATAAATGTAGTTACTCACCCAAAACATTTAGGCTAATTCATGCTTCAAAACCCAGTTTTTGTATCAGTAAATTAGCCAATTCCACAAAAATAGAAAGTGTTTTTATCATTGTGTGAGCCATACTGGTCAAAATGTTTAGATGTTTTTGCGCCATGGCAGTCAAGTGTGGAAATTTGTTATATACAAATTTCATGCATGTTCTACATTTTTGTTGACATGAAGTGCTTATTGTATATCTATACAAAATGTTACAAAGCTCGCAGTAGGTGAAGATGTACTACAAAGCGTTAGTACTGTAGTACACAGAAAAAGATTTATACAGAACATTTATTTTATAAAAATGTGTAACATGTAAACTGAAAACTTGCTCACTTTACTGTAATTTCTCATTGCAATTGTAAATGTTTTACATGCTACAGTAACTATACTGAACAGAAATATACCACAAAATGCCATTCATTAAAACAAAACAAAATTATTCTTGTTGGACATCCTGTCGCTCCTGTTGGTCTGACCAAAGATTTTCATCAACATCACATCTGATGTTTTCCTTTTAGCGATGCACCGAGAAAAATCTCCTTGATTAATCTAAACACTGCTCCTCTGCAACCAGCATGAGGATTTAGTATGTAGAATGTACAGATATATTGTTAACCACATTTTTGATTTGATGATGTATTTATGCATATCTATGGTATGTTGTGCTTTTCAGATTTACCTTCACAATATTGTAAAGTATAAAAAGTCATAGGTGTTTATGGAATATAAATGCATGTTTGACAGGTTTTGATAAATGAATGGATCATTTTGCATGTGGAGGCTCACACGATGAAAGAATGTTTAGAAGTTGTGAAGAGTTTGACAGTTTCACAGAACAACTACTCGTCTGTTTTGATCAACAAGACGTGCATTTAGTTGTTCAAATTGTAGACAATTGTACTTACTCTTTTGCTTGTGCCAAAACACATGCACATTTCTTAAATCAATAAGAAATCCAACTCTGATGTGAACAAGAAACTAATTGTTCAGAGACCTGAACTTATATAAGTCTAATTTGAGAATTATGCCAAAGTGAAAAACTGTAAGCTTGCATGGAACATTTCTTAAAAAGTACTTTATGTTCATAAAACAAGTGTTCATTTTATTTTCGTGTACTACATTGACTTTTCCTAGTACTTTTTTGAACCTACTTTCTGAATCTGTTTTTACAGTAAAAAGCTCAGTGTGATCCACAAGACCATTCATCTAGACATCTGACATTATAGTACAGAATAGAAAGCAGTTAGTGTAATTTTTTTTTTTTTAAAGCCCATGAAATTTGTATACAACAAATAATTTACATAAAATATTTGTGAAAACACATGTAAACATTTTGACCAGTGTGGCTCAGACAATGAAAAAAGCACTTTTTTGGTGGAATTGGCCAATTTACTGACACAACTAGGTTTTAAAGCATGAATTAAATGTTTTGGGTGAGTAACTATTTTGCAGACATGCAATAGAGTTCTGCTGTTCCTGTAAACAATTGTGACAATTGAACTTACAGTTTAGAGAATATTAATGAATATTAAGTTTTGAAAAATGAGCCAAAGCAATTGAGAAAAACTGTAATATCAAATGTTTCTTAAGCATCAAATAAGCATATTACAATGATTTCTGAAGGATCATGTGACACTGAAGACTTAAGTAATAATGCTGAAAATTCAGCTTTGCATCACCGGAATAAATTATATTTAAAACAAATTATTATGATAGAAACATCTCTGTTACGAATGGTAACCCTCGTTCCCCTAAAGAGGGAACAGAGACATATGTCAGCGATGATCCGTTGAAATGGGATCACACAAGGGAGACCCAATCCTCTTCGAGTGTAACTAAACGAGCCAATGAATATTGGCATGCGGTATTAGCATTCCGTAAAAATACGGAAGTAGATGCCACATCAGATTTTCAGAGCAGAGTCGGTGACCCGGTCGCAGCGAAGGTACAGCAAGTATGAGGAATGGCACGTACGTCTCCGTTCCCTCCTTTAGGGACCGAGGGTTACCATACGTAACCAACACATTCCCTTTCAGATGGTCACTCTCAATGTACATCAGAGATGATCCGACGAAATGGGATGCTGCTGGCCCCTTCCACCGCCCTGCATAAACTAATCCCCTTATCTCTGAGGGGAGAGTTCCGCATGACCCACAGTGAATATTGGATAACGCTGGGAAAGCATGCCCCTTCAGAGAAGGAGAAAGAGAAGCGCTGCAGAGCCACATCCTGCATGAAGGGAGGTAACATGTACTAACCAGTCTAGGGTAGTGTAACATACGGCATGTCTCTGGGGTGGTGAACGCACCGACAGAGATGACGGAGCACACTCTGTCAAGGGAAAGACACTGGCTTGCTATCAGGGTAGCCGTACCATGGAAGAATACACATATGGGGTCGTCACAGGGACCATCGTATATGGGCACCCAGCCTAATACAGGTTCAAGCTTCAACAAGTAATAGGTCTGGTGTCAGATGCTCAGCCACGTCTGACCGCCGGAGGGTGATGGATGAACTCACCTGATTAGCTGTTACTTGATAACCAACTGGAGAAATGAGTGCACGTATCTGGCGAGAAAAGTTAAAAGTTATAATTGCATTATGAAACCAATTTTTTAACGCTGTACAGGTCTGGTATAAAGAATGTTTTTGCTCAGGTGACCAAAATGTCTGCCCAATTGAGAAAAGTTTTGGACTTGCTCCTCGTCCTCCCTGACTTTGCACAGAGTTGGTGCAAGAAGGCTCACTCAGGGAAATGCATACTTGTGTAGGCCCCAGGGCCAGCTGTGTGCCAGTGCATCCGTGCCGAGGGTTCCGTCAGTCAGAGAATAGAACACCTCGCAATGGGTCGAGTCCGGAGGGGCAAACATGTATACCTGTGTGGCTCCGAAGAGGTCCCATATCAGCTGGACCACCTGGGGATGGAGTCGCCACATTCCCGGAAGCGCAGGCTGTCGTGAGAGCTCGTCGGCTGCACGATTAAGCATGCTGGAAATGTGAATGGCACGAAGCGACCTCAGATGCTTCTGACTCCTTAGGAGGAGATTTGCGACATGCGATGGGAGCGCATCCCACCCTGACGGTTGATGTATGTAACAGCCGCATTGCTGTCCGTACGAACCAGTACATGCTTGTGCTGTAGCTGCACCTTGAAGCGGCCTACGTAGTGTGATGGTCATATTCCCGCAATGGGTACATGATGCATCCACAAATTCTGCCTCAGTGTGTTTAACGCCCAAACACGAGAGACCGCGATCGTGAGCATCAACCGGAGGTACAGTAGATATTGACCACATCCAGAAACACACAGGTGGAATCTTTTCCGTTTTCATCTTGAAAACGTCTAGAAATCTGCTCTCTCTTTCGTGCTGAAGCACACAGGGGGATGACCACGGCACACAAACAAGGAACTGCAAGCCTGTCGTGGCACTCAAAGCTCTTTGAAGGCGCTCCTCTTACCAGCTGTAATAACAGCTTTTGAGCACTCTCTCACAGTGCACCAACCAGCTGTTAAAACAGCTCTTGAGCACTCTTATTAACAACCTTTCATCACACACACCAAACCCTGAGAACGACTTTTGATTGTGATTGCTGCTACGAGTGCCTTCACGCCAACACAGAGAAAGCAGTCCTAGAAAAGGTGATCCTTTAAAAATACTAGCTGTTTAAGCTTACTAGCCAGTCAAAGACACCATAGATGATGGGCTACTCTTGAAAGACAATTGCATTATCATCCCTCATGCACTGCGACAAGAAGTGCTGAACGACTTCACACGGCTCACCAGGGTATACAGCAGTCCCTGGCACATGCCAGATCATGCTCCTTCTGGCCTGGACTCACTGAAGCCATACTTCACATGGTGGAAGCCTGTAGTTGCTGTCAAGAGTTTTCCTGAAAATCAGAAGGAGCCACTTATCTCTCATCCGGTTCCAGAGGGACCCTGGCTGAAAATAAATTCTGACATTTTTTACTTTCAAGGGTGAGTCTTTTTCTGATAGTGGACTGTTTCTCTAAATATCCAAAAGTCCTACAGCTGTCAGACAAAACATCAGGCTCACTGATAGCACAATTTAAAGCAGTGTTTGCAAGACATGGTGTGCCTGAGATCCTGATTGCAGATCATGTACCCCAGTGGTTCCCAACCTTTTTTACTTGGCCACCTCCTTTCCGAATCAATACTGCGAGAACCACGACTCGCTCAAATCTATATAATTTGTATTTTATTATTTATTTAATGCATCAAAATTACAATTAATTATTTATATTATTATATTCAAATACATTTTAAGTCATCTTGCGGCCCACCGGAGGATCACTCCGGCCCCTAGCCCACAGGTTGGGAACCACTGATGTACCCTTTGCCAGTGCTGAAATGGCTTGATTTGCTCATGACTGGAGTTTCAACATCATACACTCCAAACTACTCTCATCCTGATCCTCAACTAGCTTTATTGAATCTCCCCAACACTCCTGTCACTGGTCTCAAATATTCTCCAGCCCAGATCCTTATGGGTAGAGTCATACGTTCCACCTTACCAGCCAGCAAAGCTGTTCTGCGGCCTTCTGTACCTTAACACGTTTAGGTAGCGCTGCAGCATCGACAATCACAACAGAAGAGATGGTATGATAGAAGATAGAACGGCAGCTCCACTTCCAGCCTTTTGGAGAGACAGAGAGTATGCATGAAAATCTAAAACGTGGAAACCAGCTACAGTCGTCAGTATCAGAGATGAGCCCGGTCATATGATGTTGTCACATCATTGGGAACAATCTACCGCAGGAACAGACGCCAGGTCAAGGACAGGTCGGACAGGTCAATCAAGCATGATTCACAACTTGACTTTTGAATCTGTTTAAACTGAATGACCTCAAAGCGTGGAAAGGGGTACTGCGCAAGGTTCTGAATGCACAAGAGCTGGACACACCATCAGACAACCTGCAGGGTTTAAAGATTCGGAGTGTCTATTCACACTAAGTGTAAATAGCATGCCTTGTTGGCAAGTGCTATTTGCACTAGCTCTGCCTACCAATGCCTGGTTGGGCCAAACCAGATTTAAAAAAGCGCTCAGATTTCAACATCTTCAGTGGTGCAATCAATAAAGTGTATGGCTTAAAACATCTTGATTTTGACGCGATTGACTGGGTTCAAATCCGCCTTGTGCAGAGTTTGTTCTTATCTCAAGAACAAAAATCACAAATCACACCAGAAATGCATTTACTTTCAATAAAAATTAAGAAAATGTTCTAAATGTGGAAATAAAGTGCCTAATGAAATGTTTAATAATAATAAAAGCCTTTATTGGGTAGGTGTAGGGAGGGCTTTTATTGTTCAATTCAGGCAGAATCCATTTAATAATTGTAATGAATATAATCATTTACACTCAATGTTATTATTTTTAATGTACAACAACACTGAGGTGTAAATAGTATGTATCTGTTAAAAAGTATAAATTACATGTAATTACTATTTACACATATTGCAAAGAACTGCTACTTTTATATGGTGTTGAATATAACAACTTATATTGAATACTGGTATATCAATTAGTATGCTATTTAACTTAGTAAATAGCATCTACAGCTATTTGCACTTAGTGTAAATATATATCGCTAAGAAAGTGAGTTTAAACAGAATTTATGTATTTGCTATTTAAACTTGGTGTCCTTAAGATTATGTGCTTACTTAAGTATGCTAGACTAATGTTTATTTTGCCTATTCATAGCCAATGTTTATTTTTTTTAAACCTAGTAATTTTACAGCATACCATCCCTGTTTTATGTCTGATTAATACTTTGTTCAAAGCTTAAGAAGGGGGATGTAGTATATGCAGTGAATGGTTCAGTCTAGGTCACCCACACACAGTTTGTGTAGTTGGTATGAACCGCAGATGTTGTTTTAACCAAGCGTGTAGAATGCACTAGTAAAAAGAAGCTCAGCATAATAAATCATGTGTACGTGCATTAATGGAAACTAAAAGTTCGACAAAGAACACAACAGAGAGTGACCGACTAAAAAGGAAAAATGAATGGAATGGAATGAATGGAAACATTCCATTCTGAAATGTTTAAAAATCTTACTAACTTTTGGACAGCAGTGTTTCATTTCAAATGCAGTTTGAGTAAAGATAATCATTGATTGCTCAATAGTTTACACTGAGGTTTTTTTTTTTTTTTACTCCAAATGCCTTTTCTCTACACCATTTGAGCATTAAATATTTGAACAATTCCAATAACAAGGAGTTCGTGTTCATCCAATATGACTGTACTGTTTGATATCTCAACAGAAACAAAATGTGGATATATACAGCTTCTACATTAACTCCACGGTCACCAGTCGCTACGCCACAACCGTCATCACAAGCCGTGTGGCGAACAAAGTGAATGAGTCTCAAGAGATCCAGTTTGAGGTCAAGATACCCAAGAATGCCTTCATCAGCAAATTCAGAATGTAGGGAAACATGAGTATTGTTATATAAGGAGAGATAAAGTGTAAAGAAGCCATTTATAACACGTTGGTCTCAGGCCAGGTCCATCTGCTAATGCAGCTAAACAACAACAAAAGATTGATTCATTATTTCATATATTTGATATGTCTGAGATGGACATATACTAAGAAGATGTTAATGTCATTTTCTCCATAGGACCATAGAGGGGAAGACATATGATGGAGTTGTGAAGGAAGAAGAGGAAGCTCAGCAGCAGTACAGTCGAGCAGTATCTCGAGGAGAAAGTGCTGGACTGATCAAGTACTGGACATTAAAAAAAAAAAAGTTAGGTTCATAAAATGTGTCTATAGCAGGTTTAGTAACATCCTGGGATTCTTTTTTTAAATTTCAGATCTGTTGGAAGGACTTTAGAGGACTTTAAAACTTCAGTGACGGTGGCTGCTTTTAGTAAAGTGACTTTTGAGTTGACCTACGAAGAACTGCTAAAGCGCCGCCTTGGCAAATATGAGCTGCTCATCAATGCCCAACCCATGCAGTCGGTGGCAGACTTCAAGGTAGAAGAAGAAACAAAGAGGGAAATAGATAATCAATTAAGGTGGAAAGAAAGTTCATATATTCTTCTACTCACATTAGATGGATGTACACATACAAGAGAAACCAGGAATTTCCTTCTTGGAGGTGAAAGGAGATTTGAGCACCGGTGATCTGGCCAATGCCATCAAAACCACCAGAGCAGACAAAGACGTAAGAGAGGGGTTAAACACTTAGCTTAGGTGTTCTCATTATGTGTTCTCATTACTACACTTCAAACTAAGTTACCAGATGACCAAACTGATCATTTCAGGCATGGGTGACCTTCTACCCCACTCGAGATCAGCAGACCAAGTGTAACAGCTGTGGAAAAAATGGACTGAATGGTGACCTGCTCATAACATATGATGTAGAGAGACCAAATCCTAAAGGAGAAGTCATGGTACATTTTCAATAACATGCTTGACGAAAGTAAAATACATTTGCCAAAGGATTTTGAAAGACTGACTGGCTATATAAAAAGACATGAATTGTATTTTCTCTCAGGTATCAAATGGCTATTTTGTCCACTACTTTTCACCCTCTGATGTTCCACGTATTCCCAAAAATGTGGTGTTTATCATTGACCGGAGTGGTTCTATGCATGGCAGAAAAATACATCAGGTAAATGTCAACGTTTCAGCCAAATCAACCGAAAGGATAACAAGCTATGAAATTTGTGATGGTAAAACCAATGAAGGAAATGTTTTGAAGAATCTTGCAGCATTGTGTATTTTTATGTTAAAAGAACATGGATTGCTATATTGAAATCACTGTGGATTTGCTTACTTTAAACTATTAACAAATTCTGCCCTCATCTGGTGAATGAGTATCCAGTCGTGATGGAGAAAGAATAACCTTCAGGTGTTCTGACAGAAGTGTTTGTCTTTAGACTCGTTTGGCTCTGCTAAAGATTTTAAGTGATCTTGATGAGGATGACCACTTTGGATTGATCACCTTCGACAGTGAAGTTAACACATGGAAGCGGGAACTCCTGAAAGCTACCAAGGAAAACCTGGAGAATGCTAAATCTTTTGTGACAAAGATCAGCGATAGAGGAGGTGAGTTCCTAAAGCTAAAATGAGGAGTAAGAAAGTTGTACCTCAAAGTGTCACTCCTATGTTTGTTCTCCCTTTAGCCACAGACATAAACGCTGCAGTTCTAGCAGGAGTGGAGATGATCAATCGACATCCACGAGAGGGAACCGCCTCCATCCTGATCCTGCTGACTGATGGAGATCCCACTTCAGGCATAGATTCACACTCACAAACACAAGCTAATGGTGTTTTATCGAAGCTCTAGTTCACTCAGTCGAATTAGAAGATCTGTTCATAAAAGGTTTTAGACATAATTAAAATGCCTGGAGGACCAGTGGATTATAATCATGACCGATTTGGTTCTTGTCTTAGTAAATGAGAGAAAAGAATAATAAATAATTGACCAATGTGTCCATTTTTTTCTGATCACTCAAAAAATGTCATAAATATGATTTTCAAACATTTACTGTAAGCAGACTAACTTATGTTTCCTCTCTAACAGGTGAAACTAACATAGAGAGGATAATGGCCAATGTGAAAAAGGCAGTTGGGCCAAAGTTTCCCCTCTATTGTCTTGGTTTTGGATATGATGTTAACTTTGACTTCCTGACAAAGATGTCACTGGAAAATGGTGGAGTTGCTCGCAGGATTTATGAAGATTCAGACGCTGATCTACAGCTGCAGGTGGACTACAGAGAATCAGCTGTGAATTCATTCTCAGTGCTTGTCTGTTCTGTGTTTGAACCCTTCATTTTGGTTTGTATTGTAGGGATTCTATGATGAAGTTGCCGTCCCTCTCCTCACTGATATTCAACTCAAATACACAGGAGGGACAAACCTTACCAAGACCAGCTTTAACCTGTACTTCAACGGATCTGAGATTGTGGTATCAGGACAAATCACAGACAACAGTGTGGAGAGTTTCACCACTGAAGTCATTGCAGTATCAGTAAGATCATCATGCTTTACAAATTGTATCAAATTGGTAGGGATTGAGTGGGATTGAGTCTCAACCAAGGTCTTTATATTGGATATTAGGATCATTGATGTCGTTTAAGAGTTTGGAATAATGGTCACTTTGTTTTCAAAGAAAGTTATTGGTGAAATGATAACATTCCTGATGAAAATGATGTTATTTCTGAGCAGAAAGGCAATAATGTGACGTATCAGGAAACTGTAATGACAAAAGACCCCAGTGACGTCCCACCTGAGAATGAAGATTTCATGCAGAGACTGTGGGCCTACCTTACAGTGAAGCAACTTCTGGAAAGACAGTACGTTTATGACTGATATGACATTCTGCATTTTAAGTTGGACATTGAGGACTCTGATCTTTCTGTCTCAGGGTGCTTCTCAAAGGACAAGAGAAAGAGGATGAAAAGAAAGAAGCTCTCAAACTGTCCCTGAAATACCAGTTCGTCACCTCCCTCACCTCTATGGTCGTCACAAAACCACAGGAAGGGGAAGTGGAAGTTGCTGACAAACCCAAAGAGGGAGGAGAATCCAGACCAGCAGGTGAGAACTGAGAGGTTTTAGTATCTTACAAACCTTGTAAATGAAAGTGTGCAAACATTTGACCATGTAAGAAAAGAGCAAAAATAAACACAGGGACATCAGGAATGTGATAAGTTATGCACTAATGTATTAATCAAGATCTGCATCAACTGCCTCGTAGGTTAAACAACTTATTTGTGCATCCTCTATATCAGGGGTAGGGACCGTTGATCCTGGAAAGCCACTGCCCTGCAGAGTTTAGCTCCAACCCTGAAAAAGTACTCACCTGCCTGTAACTTAA
This sequence comes from Gobiocypris rarus, assembly GCA_023029165.1. Lineage (NCBI taxonomy): Eukaryota > Metazoa > Chordata > Actinopteri > Cypriniformes > Gobionidae > Gobiocypris > Gobiocypris rarus. Next base: position 6,982,028 of record CM040931.1, on the reverse strand, counting down.
CTAATCCTAAAGACCTTGATTAGCTTGTTCAGGTGTGTTTGATTAGGGTTAAAGCTAAACTCTGCAGGGCAGTGGATCAACATTCCCTACCCCTGCTCTATATGAATCTGATTCTGAATCTGCACTAAATTCAGCAACTGCATTTATATTTATACACAAGGGGGTTCAAATGTCATAATCCCTTGTGAAATAGTTAATTAATTTCTTTACAGTTAATTTTTTATTTCAAAATATATAATCAGCATAATAATTTGAGAAAAATGTTGAAATTGAACTCCAGTACGTTGTCAAAGGGTTAGTTCACCCAAAAATGAAATTTATGTCATTAATGACTCACCCTAATGTCGTTCCACACCCGTAAGACCTCCGTTCATCTTCGGAACACAGTTTAATATATTTTATATTTAGTCAGAGAGCGCATCGATTCAGAATTCGGATCGCTTGTCAAACTGCTGAAATCACGTGACATTGGCGATCCGAATTCTGAATCGATACGCTGATTCATAACTGTTCGTGGATTGAAAACAAACAATGTTTGAAAAAGACAATGCTGAAAAAAGTCGTAGTTTTTGTTATTTTTGGACCAAAATGTATTTTCGATGCTTCAAGAGATTCTATCTATCCCACTGATGTCACATATGGACTACTTTGATGATGTTTTTATTACCTTTCTGGAAGGGACCGTATACCATGCATACATTCAATGGAGGAGCAGAAAGCTCTCGGACTAAATAGAAAATATCTTAAACTGTTTTCCGGAGATGAACAGGGGTCTTACGGGTGTGGAATGGCATTAGGGTGAGACATTAATGACATAAATTAAATTTTTGGGTGAACTAATCCTTTAATTTTCTGTCATAACATTACTTTGTTTTACTAACCCGTTTCCAAAAAAAGTTGGGACATTCCAATAAAAAAGGAATGCAATAATTTACAATTCTCATAAACTTGTATTTTATACACAATAGAATATAGATAACATTAGAAAAGTGAGACATTTTGAAATGTCATGCCAAATATTTTGGATTTCATGAGAGCTACACATTCCAAAAAAGTTGGGACAGGTAGCAATAAGAGGCTGGAAAAGTTAAATGTTCATACAGGTCCTTCTCAAAAAATTAGCATATTGTGATAAAAGTTCATTATTTTCCATAATGTAATGATAAAAATTAAACTTTCATATATTTAAGATTCATTGCACACCAGCTGAAATATTTCAGGTTTTTATTGTTTTAATACTGATGATTTTGGCATACAGCTCATGAAAACCCAAAATTCCTATCTCAAAAAATTAGCATATTTCATCCGAACAATAAAAGAAACGTGTTTTTAATACAAAAAAAGTCAACCTTCAAATAATTATGTTCAGTTATGCACTCTATACTTGGTGGGGAATCCTTTTGCAGAAATGACTACTTCAATGCAGCGTGGCATGGAGGCAATCAGCCTGTGGCACTGCTGAGGTGTTATGGAGGCCCAGGATGCTTCGATAGCGGCCTTAAGCTCATCCAGAGTGTTGGGTCTTGCGTCTCTCAACTTTCTCTTCACAATATCCACAGATTCTCTATGGGGTTCAGGTCAGGAGAGTTGGCAGGCCAATTGAGCACAGTAATACCATGGTCAGTAAACCATTTACCAGTGGTTTTGGCACTGTGAGCAGGTGCCAGGTCGTGCTGAAAAACGAAATCTTCATCTCCATAAAGCTTTTCAGCAGATGGAAGCATGAAGTGCTCCAAAATCTCCTGATAGCTAGCTGCATTGACCCTGCCCTTGATAAAACACAGTGGACCAACACCAGCAGCTGACATGGCACCCCAGACCATCACTGACTGTGGGTACTTGACACTGGACTTCAGGCATTTTGGCATTTCCTTCTCCCCAGTCTTCCTCCAGACTCTGGCACCTTGATTTCGAATGACATGCAAAATTTGAGCGACAGTCCAGTGCTGCTTCTCTGTAGCCCAGGTCAGGCGTTTCTGCCGCTGTTTCTGGTTCAAAAGTGGCTTGACCTGGGAATGCGGCACCTGTAGCCCATTTCCTGCACACGCCTGTGCACGGTGGCTCTGGATGTTTCTCCAGACTCAGTCCACTGCTTCCGCAGGTCCCCCAAGGTCTGGAATCGGTCCTTCTCCACAATCTTCCTCAGGGTCCGGTCACCTCTTCTCGTTGTGCAGCGTTTTTGCCACACTTTTTCCTTCCCACAGACTTCCCACTGAGGTGCCTTGATACAGCACTCTGGGAACAGCCTTTTCGTTCAGAAATGTCTTTCTGTGTCTTACCCTCTCGCTTGAGGGTGTCAATGATGGCCTTCTGGACAGCAGTCAGGTCGGCAGTCTTACCCATGATTGCGGTTTTGAGTAATGAACCAGGCTGGGAGTTTTTAAAAGCCTCAGGAATCTTTTGCAGGTGTTTAGAGTTAATTAGTTGATTCAGATGATTAGGTTAATAGCTCGTTTAGAGAACCTTTTCATGATATGCTAATTTTTTGAGGTTTTCATGAGCTGTATGCCAAAATCATCAGTATTAAACAATAAAAGACCTGAAATATTTCAGTTGGTGTGCAATGAATCTAAAATATATGAAAGTTTAATTTTTATCATTACATTATAGAAAATAATGAACTTTTATCAAAATATGCTAATTTTTTGAGAAGGACCTGTATAAGTAACAGCTGGAGGACCAATTTGGATATAAAAATAGCCTCTCAGAGTGGCAGTGTCTCTCAGAAGTCAAGATTGGCAGAGGATCACCAATTCCCCCAATGCTGCGGTTAAGTTATCATCATCTACAGTGCATAATATCATCCAAAGATTCAGAGAATCTGGAACAATCTCTGTGTGTACGGGTCAAGGCCGGAAAATACTCGATGCCCGGGATCTTCGGGCCCTTAGACGGCACTGCATCACATACAGGAATGCTACTGTAATGGAAATCACAACATGGGCTCAAGAATACTTCCAGAAAACATTGTCGGTGAACACAATCCACCGTTGCCAGCTGAAACTCTATAGGTCAAAAAAGAAGCCATATCTAAACATGATCCAGAAGTGCAGGCATTTTCTCTGGGCCAAGGCTCATTTAAAATGGACTGTGGCAAAGTGGAAAACTGTTCTGTGGTCAGACGAATCAAATTTGTCATCCGGACTAAAGAGGACAAGGAAAACCCAAGTTATTACTAGTGCTCAGTTCAGAAGCCTGCATCTCTGATGGTATGGGGTTGCATGAGTGCGTGTGGCATGGGCAGCTTACACATCTGGAAAGGCACCATCAATGCTGAAAGGTATATCCAAGTTCTAGGACAACATATGTTTCCATCCAGATGTTGTCTCTTTCAGGAAGACCTTGCATTTTCCAACATGACAATGTCAGACCACATACTGCATCAATTTCAACATCATGGCTGCGTAGAAGAAGGATCCGGGTACTGAAATGGACAGCCTGCAGTCCAGATCTTTCACCCATAGAAAACATTAGGGGGATCATAAAGAGCAAGATGCGACAAAGAAGACCTAAGGCAATTGAGCAACAAGAAGCCGACTTTTAGAAGCCTATACTTTTTTGAGATGTGTTGATGCCATGAAATTTAAAATCAACTTAATTTTCCCTTTAAATGATACATTTTCTCAGTTCAAACTTTTGATATGTCAAACATTTGGGACATCATAGAGGAAGATGCGACAAAGAAGACCTAAGACAGTTGAGCAACTATTATCTGTATTAGACAAGAATGGAACAACATTCCTATCCCTAAACTTGAGTAACTTGTCTCCTCAGTCCCCAGAGGTTTGCAGACTGTTATAAAAAGAAGAGGGGATGCCACATAGTGGTAAACATGGCCTTGTCCCAACTTTTTTTGAGATGTGTTGATGCCATGAAATTTTAAATAAGTAAATTTAAAATTATAAATGTTCTCAGTTTAAACATTTGATATGTCATCTTTGTTGTATTCTGAATAAAAAATTGAAATTTGAAACTTCCACATCATTGCATTCTGTTTTTATATTCACAATTTGTAAAGTGTCCCAACTTTTTGGGAATCGGGTTTGTAGAATATTCTTTAGAATTATACTTAGTTTCCAGGTTTAAATAAAAGGAAATCACAGATTTGTACGATTGCGGTCTTGGACTTGTTGCCCACTGTATACTGTGGATAACACTTCTCTCTTTCTTTTTAACCAGTCAATTTTAATCAGAACGTGCGTTTCCTTCCTTTACCTTGGAAGCCACCTACACGTACGTATAAAATGGTGAACTAACAGTTCATTTACTCAAACTATTGCAGAGAATTTAGTTACAATGAAACGGAACAGAAGTACTGATAGATATTTTCTTTTATAGTGATGCACATCTGAGTAAAACAGCTTATCAAAAAGTAAATAAGATTTTGAGATGCGTCACCAGAGAGAAGTCTGTCGCTTTCACAGGAAGATCCAGTTATGATATTTTGATTAAAAACTACAAGGTCAAAAAAAAGAAACATATACATGAAAATATAATTTGCAATAAGTTTTATAACATGCATTTAGAAAATAGATGAATTTTCATTTTATGCCAAATTCCATATGATGCATCTGCCTTTAAATATTTATATTTCCCACTTGTTTTATATTTCAGCACCAGAATTTAGTCACAGTCAACCCCATGTGAGTGCTGAACATGGTTATGGGAATTACCCTGTTCCAACTCATCCTCATCCAGGGATATATAGTATGTTTTTTTTCTTCTACAAATAATTGCTGCAATTGTTCTTTATTAAAAGCAAAATCAAGAGTAAATTCACATAAAAAATGTAAAATAAATGTAGAGAACTAATAAATTAAATTAGCTGTTAGGTGCGATTCAGAAATGAAGCCTCTTAAAGGGATAGTTCACCTAAAATAAAAAATGAAGTCATAGAATTTGTGAGAAATCAAGGACAATAAAAACACAACATGAAATACAATCCATGTACTTTTAAGGTTAAAAAAAAAGAAGTTATAGCATTTACATCTTGTCCAGAGATATTCAACTCAGTGAAGAAAGGCACATTGCACAAATGCTTTTTGGGGATTTCTAGGCTTAATAATAATAATAATAATAATAATAATAATAATAATAATAATAATAATAACAATAATTCCAGATGAACGACTTTTAGTGACAAAGACTCCTATACTTCCTCGAGAATGTGTTCATCATTGGTTACTTCGTTTTTTTAATGTATTTTTTTGCAAATTTGCTTTATTTAAAAGCAAAATCAGAAGTAAATAGAAGTGAAAATAAATGAAATAAGACATTAGGTGTGATTCAGAAATGAAACCTCTTAATATTAAGCAACATTTGAAAATACATTTTAGTCATGGAAAGAAAATTATTTGAATGCAGCATTTTTTGTGAAAAGAATTATAATGAAAGATTTTTTTGAGAAATAATTTCTAAATAATTTGGTACAATTGAATTACTGATTAATTTAATAATTTCTCTAGTTAATAGTTTTAAGATGCATTGCTACAATTTTTTTAATTATTATTTATTGATTTTATTTAGTGCTTCGGTTAGTAACACTGATCAACTGACTTGGTATTTTGATTATTTCACAACTTTGTATTCTGGTATGTATTAAAATGGTGTAGCTTTGATTCAGCTTTGTGTTAAGTACATCTAATCTGATCAGTTGCACCTTCTCTTAGACTTTTTCTTAACTGCAAAGCCCATGATTCCACAGCAGATTGACACTGTTCTCCCTACTATGTCAGGTACATAAAGATCTCTCAAACATACTTATTATGCAAGACAATTTCATTTATTATTATGTTACAGCATTTGGTTATGTTTTCTCTTAGTTCCAACCATTAGTAGCAATCGGTTCCTGCTGCCCGCTGCTGGTCAGTCTAAGCCACTTTGTTTTGACGTTCCTGTTCCTCACAAACTCAAACTGCTACAGGATTCTGCTTCAGGTAACTATTACACACTTACTCTACGTGCACATACATTTCAAGGTCATCTTTTTTTATTGAATGTTTTGTAGATACACTTACTGGTGGCTTTCTGTGTGTCTTAGAGTTCTCTATGAATGGAGAATTCACGACTAGACGAAAAGGATTCAGGAAAATTGCTTTTCATTTCAAAACAAACCATCATCTGACAATAAACCCAAGGTCTATCAGATTCCAAGATGGCCAGAATAATGTTGAGTTTTTGTGGGACCAGGCACCTACTCAGCACAATACAGAGAGGTATAAACTACTCAAACTATACATGTTTTACTACATATGTGTGTTATAGCCCCTTTCTGTGAGGTAGAATTCATCATTTCTCTGTTTCAACAGCGTGTCTCTGATTCTAAGGAGAAATGAAGTGGACGTTACCATGGGAAACATAAGCGTTGTTATTCTTCTTCACAAGAAAAATGGTGAAGTGTTTCTGTGGCCTGCCGTTCGCCAGCAGCCAAAAGATGTCAGTTTGATGGGCATTTTAGGTAAGAGTGCTCACAGATAAAACATTTAAACATGTATTAACACTTTGAAGTTTTGACAATTGACCCAGATAACTTAAATGTTTGTTTAAAGTTATCCGGTCTTTAAAAATGTTCTCAAAACATTAGCACAAAAATGTTATTTGTACATCTAGTTAATTCAAGAAACTCTTAAGGGGGGCCGCTTTACATGCAGTCTGCAAGCAATCACATTATTACCACATGAATCAAGCCAATTAGATTGCTTGCTCAACATTTAAATGGTCTGGTTGTTTGCAGTTAATCAGAGTTACCTCCTTCCTCCCCCAACGCCATCTGCCTAGATCTGCTACAGGATTTATGTATGTCTATTCATGCAGCAGCAGCAGAATATCTTACATGCTCACGGCAGTGTGTCTGTGTGTCTATTTGCTGCAGAAGCAGCAGCGTAGCAGATCTAGTCTGCTAAGACCAAATACATTAACATTACCATATTCAATAACATGCTAAAACTATTCAGAGAGTTGTCATGATTGAAATATCATTCATGGAATGTTTTTTTTTTTTAAAAGTTTAGTTGGACATTCTTCTAGTGTTTTTACTGCTCGATTCAGAATGTTTGGAGAATTCAAAAGTAACTTTCACATAATGTTTGAAGAAATATCAAATGGAAAGATCCCTTAACATTCACATAACCGAGAAAAAAAAAGAGAAAATTCAGAAGTTCAGAAAACATTTAGAAACTACCTTAGAACATATTTTTGTTTTGTTAGCTGGGTGAGCAATTAAATGGTATTTTGATTTGTGACTTGCTTTGTTAAACCAACACGGGATACAATCTCAATAACTGTGGATTATATTGAAGGAAAACCTGAGGCTTCATATGAGGAGGTTCAAGGATCACAAACACCAACTCTAAAGATCATGGACCAGGAAGTGAAGGCGAGCCTGTAAGTGATCAAGAGATATACACACAGCTGATTTCCCCCCTTTATTATATATCATTTTTAATCTATGAATGTATCTGTAGGGAGGATGTCACAGACTACACACTTCCTTCAACTCCGGTTATCAGATGTTGGCTTGTCCCGTTCCAGGCTGTGATGCAGAAAGACATTTCTGATTTCACTGTCACTCAGCTGTAGAGTTTTATCAATCTATCCATCCATCCATCCATCCATCCGTCCGTCCGTCCTCCATCCATCCATCCATCCATCCATCCATCCATCCATCCATCCATCCATCCATCCATCCATCCATCCATCCATCCATCCATCCATCCATCCATCCATCCGTCTGTCTATCTATCAAAATGGCACATCAAAAATTGTATACATAGCAACCCTTTGATTTGAGCCTTTTTTTTCACAAGTATTGACTGTGATTGTTTCTAAGTATGTAGTTTTTGAGGTCATATCTGATAATAAAATAGAAACAGCAACACAATTCTACAGAATGTAAAGTATTTTCAAGTTAGTTAATTCATATATTTTCTAAAAAGCAATTTTAAGGGGATCAAGAATCTGATGTAGCAAATTAGCTCAAGGGAAATATAAATAATTAATCATAACTTGTTATTATGAACATGTTATTCTTTAGAGCCCAAATCTGCATCTCCAGTATATGAGCATGAACCACAAACAACTTTACATGTGACATCAACAAGACTTTATTAACTAGACTAAACACTTAAACTAATCTAACTCACACACACACGCGCGCGCACACACACACACGCACATACAGTTTACCAAAGGAAAGAGAGTTAAAGCAGAATACAGGAAAGCAAGAAGTTATAGCATTGTTTGAAATTCAGCAGATCAGCAGCCTTGAGCACACCATCAGTTTCTTAAATCTAACACATCCTTCTTTAAAAAGAGTATTTAATGTATCATGTGATGAAACTAGGGGCCCTATTTATGAGCGCATGGTCTGAAGCATTTTGCTAGTTTAACGACAGAAAAAAACAGTTAATGTGTCAGGCGCATGGTCCAAAAGAGTTGTACCTAGTCTCTTAATGAAGCATTGGTGTGTTTTGGGCGTAGCATGCAATAAACCAATCAGTCTCATATCACATTCCTTTTAAAAGCCAGGATTCGCTATTTAGAATATCTCGTCCATTTGAATAAAACTGTCCTGATGCAATTTGTGGAGGCTCAGCCAGAGAGCAGGCTTGAACCTGACTATACATCTCTGGAGCGATCTGAAAATGGCTGTGCACCGACGCTCCACATCCAACCTGATGGAGCTTGAGAGGTCCTGCAAAGACGAATGGGAGAAACTGCCCAAAAATAGGTGTGCTAAGCTTGTAGCATCATATTCAAAAAGATTGGTGCCAAAGGTGCTTCAACAAAGTATTGAGCAAAGGCTGTGAATACTTGTGAATTTTTTTTTCTTTCATTCATATATATATATATATATATATATATATATATATATATATATATATATATATATATATATGCAAAAGAGATTTCAAACAAACTCTTTAAACAAATTCTTTCTTGTTGTTTCATGTCTTTCATATTTATTAAATAAAACAAATTACTGTGTCTGAAATGTATCATCCCTATACTGATTATAAACAGAGGGGGAGGTTTCTTCATCCGGTCAATAATAGCCAATGGCATGATGTGGACAGGAGTTTAAAGGCAGTGTTTGTTTCGAGGTCTGTTTTCTGAGCAGGTCATGATGGATCGAGCAGCTCTCAGACTGATTCTCTTGGGCGTCTTTCTCATCTCAGCCAGTTCACAACAACCTGTGAAGAAGGTGAGGGTCAACACTCAGTTTATGATGATGAAGATGATGTATCAAAATTCTTAAAACAGATTCATTATTTGTATTTGAGATGGATGTCCAGGCAAATTAGATTAGCTTCATACATGTTGAATATATGTTCAAAAGTTTGTGGTCAGAAAATGTAAATTTTTAAAGAAATTAATGCTTTTAATCATTAAATTGATCAAATGTGACATTCTAGACATTTATAATTTATGAGAATGAGATTTTTATTTCAAATCAAAGCTGTAGTTTTCAATTTATTCTTCAAAAACCCTAGAAAAAGTATCATGGTTTACACAAAAGTTATTTAGTAGCAGAATTGTTTTAACACTAATTAAAAACAAATGTTTCTTAAGAAGAAAATCAGCATATTAGAATGATTTCTGAAGGATCATGTGACACTAAAGACTGAAGAGTAATGAATTAAGCTGAAAATAAATAAATTAATTTTAAAATGTAATATGTAAAATGATAGAAATCAAAATATTTGACTTTTTGATTTGATTTAATATACAAAAATAAATAAATGCAGCCTTGGTGAGCATGAGAATTTATTCTGAAATGTTTGAAAATCTTACTGACTTTTGAACAGCAGTGTTTCATTTCAAATGCAGTTAAAGAGAACCATCGATTGCTCAATAGTTTACACTGAGATGAAGTCATCAAAATGTATTTGTTTCTAGTCCAAAGGGCTTTTCTCTACGCCATTTTCAAGCAGTAAATATATGAACAATCCCACACAACAAGGAGTAAATGTTCATCAAATATGACTGTACTGTTTGATATCTCAACAGAAAGGAAAAGTGGATGTATACAGCTTCTACATTAACTCCACGGTCACCAGTCGCTACGCCACAACCGTCATCACAAGCCGTGTGGCGAACACAGTGAATGAGTCTCAAGAGATCCAGTTTGAGGTCAAGATACCCAAGAATGCCTTCATCAGCAAATTCAGAATGTAGGGAAACATGAGTATTGTTATATAAGGAGAGATAAAGTGTAAAGAAGCCATTTATAACATGTTGGTCTCAGGCCAGGTCCATCTGCCAAAACAAAATATGTCTAAGATACACATATCAAGAGTGTGTTATTGTAATTTTCTCCATAGGACCATAGAGGGGAAGACATATGATGGAGTTGTGAAGGGAAAAGAGGAAGCTCAGCAGCAGTACAGTCGAGCAGTATCTCGAGGAGAAAGTGCTGGACTGATCAAGTACTTGACTTTTTTTTTTAATTAGGTCCATAAAATGTGTTTTTATAGCAGGTTTAGTAATATGTTGTGATTAATTTCTATTTCAGATCTGTTGGAAGGACTTTAGAGGACTTTAAAACTTCAGTAACGGTGGCTGCTTTTAGTAAAGTGACTTTTGAGTTGACCTACGAAGAACTGCTAAAGCGCCGCCTTGGCAAATATGAGCTGCTCATCAATGCCCAACCCATGCAGTCAGTGGCTGACTTCAAGGTAGAAGAAGAACCAAAGAGGGAAATAGATAATCAAATAAGGTGGAAAGAAAGTTCATATATTCTTCTACTCACATTAGATGGATGTACACATACAAGAGAAACCAGGAATTTCCTTCTTGGAGGTGAAAGGAGATTTGAGCACCGGTGATCTGGCCAATGCCATCAAAACCACCAGAGCAGACAAAGACGTAAGAGAGGGGTTAAACACTTAGCTTAGGTGTTCTCATTATGTGTTCTCATTACTACACTTCAAACTAAGTTACCAGATGACCAAACTGATCATTTCAGGCATGGGTGACCTTCTACCCCACTCGAGATCAGCAGACCAAGTGTAACAGCTGTGGAAAAAATGGACTGAATGGTGACCTGCTCATAACATATGATGTAGAGAGACCAAATCCTAAAGGAGAAGTCGTGGTATATTTTCAATAACATGCATAAAGAGAGTAAAATGAATTTGCCAAAGCATTTTGAAAGGCTGACTGGCTATATAAAAAGACATGAATTGTATTTTCTCTCAGGTATCAAATGGTTATTTTGTCCACTACTTTTCACCCTCTGATGTTCCACGTATTCCCAAAAATGTGGTGTTTATCATTGACCGGAGTGGTTCTATGCATGGCAGAAAAATACATCAGGTAAATGTCAACGTTTCAGCCAAATCAACCGTAAGGTTTAACAAGCTATGAAATTTGTGATGGTAAAACCACTGAAGGAAATGTTTTGAAGAATCTTGCAGCATTGTGTATTTTTATGTTAAAAGAACATGGATTGCTGTATTGAAATCACTGTGGATTTGCTTACTTTAAACTATTAACAAATTCTGCCCTCATCTGGTGAATGAGTATCCAGTCGTGATGGAGAAAGAATAACCTTCAGGTGTTCTGACAGAAGTGTTTGTCTTTAGACTCGTTTGGCTCTGCTAAAGATTTTAAGTGATCTTGATGAGGATGACCACTTTGGATTGATCACCTTCGACAGTGAAGTTAACACATGGAAGCGGGAACTCCTGAAAGCTACCAAGGAAAACCTGGAGAATGCTAAATCTTTTGTGAATGAGATCAGCGATAGAGGAGGTGAGTTCCTAAAGCTAAAATGAGGAGTAAGAAAGTTGTACCTCAAAGTGTCACTCCTATGTTTGTTCTTCCTTTAGCCACAGACATAAACGCTGCAGTTCTAGCAGGAGTGGAGATGATCAATCGACATCCACGAGAGGGAACCGCCTCCATCCTGATCCTGCTGACTGATGGAGATCCCACTTCAGGCATAGATTCACACTCACAAACACAAGCTAATGGTGTTTTATCGAAGCTCTAGTTCACTCAGTCGAATTAGATGATCTGGTAATAAAAGGTTTTAGACATAATTAAAATGCCTGTAGGACCAGTGGATTATAATCATGACCGATTTGGTTCTTGTCTTTGGACAATTTTTTCTTATTTTTTTCTCTCATTGACAATGCGTCCATTGCTTTCTGATCACTCAAAAAATGTCATAAATATGATTTTCAAACATGTACTGTAAGCAGACTAACTTACGTTTCCTCTCTAACAGGTGAAACTAACAAAGAGAGGATAATGGCCAATGTGAAAAAGGCAGTTGGGCCAAAGTTTCCCCTCTATTGTCTTGGTTTTGGATATGATGTTAACTTTGATTTCCTGACAAAGATGTCACTGGAAAATGGTGGAGTTGCTCGCAGGATTTATGAAGATTCAGACGCTGATCTACAGCTGCAGGTGGACTACAGAGAATCAGCTGTGAATTCATTCTCAGTGCTTGTCTGTTCTGTGTTTGAACCCTTCATTTTGGTTTGTATTGTAGGGATTCTATGATGAAGTTGCCGTCCCTCTCCTCACTGATATTCAACTCAAATACACAGGAGGGACAAACCTTACCAAGACCAGCTTTAACCTGTACTTCAACGGATCTGAGATTGTGGTATCAGGACAAATCACAGACAACAGTGTGGAGAGTTTCACCACTGAAGTCATTGCAGTATCAGTAAGATCATCATGCTTTACAAATTGAATCAAATTGGTAGGGATTGAGTGGGCTTTTTTTTTTCTCGACAGTCTCAACCGAGGTCTTTATATTGGATATTAGGATCATTGATGTCGTTTAAGAGTTTGGAATAATGGTCACTTTGTTTTCAAAGAAAGTTATTGGTGAAATGATAACATTCCTGATGAAAATGATGTTATTTCTGAGCAGAAAGGCAATAATGTGACGTATCAGGAAACTGTAATGACAAAAGACCCCAGTGACGTCCCACCTGAGAATGAAGATTTCATGCAGAGACTGTGGGCCTACCTTACAGTGAAGCAACTTCTGGAAAGACAGTACGTTTATGACCAATATGACATTCTGCATTTTAAGTTGGACATTGAGGACTCTGATATTTCTGTCTCAGGGTGCTTCTTAAAGGACAAGAGAAAGAGGATGAAAAGAAAGAAGCTCTCAAACTGTCCCTGAAATACCAGTTCGTCACCTCCCTCACCTCTATGGTCGTCACAAAACCACAGAAAGGGAAAGTGGAAGTTGCTGACAAACCCAAAGAGGGAGGAGAATCCAGACGAGCAGGTGAGAACTGAGAGATTTTAGTATCTTACAAACCTTGTAAATCAAAGTGTGCAAACATTTGACCATTTAACAAAAGAGCAAGGTTTATTTTATGCAGCAAAATAAATAAAGTGACAGTGACAGCAGCAATATAAAAAGTTATGTACAAGTGTATTAATCAAGCTTTGCAAACTGCATTTTTGCATCCTAATATGTATCTGATTCTGTATTTGAACTGGAATAGACTCAGCTACTGTATTTATACATAAGGGGATTCAAAAGTCATAGATCACTTGTGAAATAGTTTTAATCAAATACTGTACAGTTTATATTACAAGTCATTACAAAATATATGATCTGCATAAAATCGTAAAAACTTTTGACATGAACATACATAAAGTATGTCTCCTTTTGTCAGAAATGATAAAACCGGATCTATAACCGGATACCGCAATAATTTAATTCAAAGTTGTTAGTTTGCTTTGCTCATTTCACCACAGACAGTTTTTCTAACCTGGGACAACCTGGGCTTCGCTCAGCGTCTGATACTGAAGAAGGGGGCAATTCCAACTATATTCCCGCAGGCATTAAGTAGTGATTTTATCCACTTCTTGACCAATGCATTTAGGGGTGTGGTCCTGGTCAAGACAATCTCCTGAACTCCAAACTGAATGTCAGAATGGGAAAGAAAGGTGATTTAAGCAATTTTGAGCGTGGCATGGTTGTTGGTGCCAGACGGGCCGGTCTGAGTATTTTACAATCTGCTCAGTTACTGGGATTTTAACACACAACCATTTCTAGGGTTTACAAAGTGAAAAGGGAAAAACATCCAGTATGCGGCCGTCCTGTGGGCGAAAATGCCTTGTTGATGCTCGAGGTCAGAGGAGAATGGGCCGACTGATTCAAGCTGATAGAAGAGCAACTTTGACTGAAATAACCGCTCTTTACAACCGAGGTATGCAGCAACTCATTTGTGAAGCCACAACACGCACAACCTTGAGGCGGGTGGGCTACAACAACAGAAGACACCACCGGGTACCACTCACCTCCAATACAAATAGGAAAAAAAGTCTACCATTTGCATGAGCTCACCATAATTGGACAGTTGAAGCCTGGTCTGATGAGTCTCGATTTCTGTTGAGACATTCAGATGGTAGAGTCAGAATTTGGCATAAACAGAATGAGAACATGGATCCATCATGCCTTGTTACCACTGTGCAGGCTGGTGGTGGTGGTGTAATGGTGTGGGGGATGTTTTCTTGGTACACTTCAGGCCTCTTAGTGCCAATTGGGCATTGTTTAAATGCCACGGCCTACCTGAGCATTGTTTTTGACCATGTCCATCCCTTTATGACTACCATGTACCGATCCTCTGATGGCTACATCCTGCAGGATAATGCACCATGTCACAAAGCTCGAATAATTTCAAATTGGTTTCTTGAACATGACAATGAGTTCACTGTACTAAAATGGCCCCCACAGTCACCAGAGCTCAACCCAATAGAGCATCTTTGGGATGTGGTGGAACGGGAGCTTCATCCAGTCTGATTTTTTAAGAATTTATTTACAAATCATAGTGGAAAATAAGTATTTGGTTACCTACAAAAAAGCTTTTTCGGCTCTCACAGACCTGTAGCTTCTTCTTCAAGAGGCTCCTCTGTCCTCCACCTGTTACCTGTATTAATTGCACCTGTTTGAACTCGTTGTCAGTATAAAAGACACATGTTCACAACCTCAAACAGTCAGACTCCAAACACCACTATGGCCAAGACCAAAGAGCTGTCAAAGGACACCAGAAACAAAATTGTAGACCTGCACCAGGCTGGGAAGACTGAATCTGCAATAGGTAAGCAGCTTGGTGTGAAGAAATCAACTGTGGGAGCAATTATTCGAAAATGGAAGACATACAAAACCACTGATAATCTCCCTCGATCTGGGGCTCCACACAAGATCTCACCCTGTGGGGACAAAATGATCACAAGAACGATGAGCAAAAATCACAGAACCACATGGGGGGACCTAGTGAATGACATGCAGAGAGCTGGGACCAAAGTAACAAAGGCTACCATCAGTAACACACTACGCCACCAGGGACTCAAATCCTGCAGTGCTAGACGTGTCCCCCTGCTAAAGCCAGTCCGGGGCCAAGTTTGCGTGAGAGCATTTGGATGATCCAGAAGAGGAGTGAGAGAATGTCATATGGTCAGATGAAACCAAAATATAACTTTTTGATTGGTGAAGTGTTTGGAGGATAAAGAATGCTGAGTTGCATCCAAAGAACAGCATCCCTACTGTGAAGCATGGGGGTGGAAACATCATGCTTTGGAGCTGTTTTTCTGCAAAGGGACCAGGACGGGTACAACAAAGGGTATATAACAAAGTATTGAGATTAACTTTTGTTATTGACCAAATACTTATTTTCCACCATACTTTGCAAATAAATTCTTTAAAAATCAGACAATGTGATTTTCTGGATTTTTTATTCTCATTCTGTTTCTCATAGTTGAAGTGTACCTTTGATGAAAATTACAGGCCTCTCTCATCTTTTTAAGTGGGAGAACTTGCACAACTGGTGGCTGACTAAATACTTTTTTGCCCCACTATATGTTCGCTCTTGTTCCAGGACGTATTCAGTACGACTTGAGTGCCAGTCGGGTCAGTCAGCCGAGTCGGGCCAGACACTCCCGCCTGTTACTTCTGAAAACCGAACCTCGTCCACCTGCTGCTCATCCTGGGTTCCATGGTATGCCTTTCTTCTGCTTCTAAAAGTTGGCAAAGCCTCCTATACTTTCTCGAGAATGTAATTACAAATAATTATTGCAATTTTGCTTTATTAAAAGCAAAATCAAATGTAAATAAAAGCAACACAGTGTAGAGAATGAAATGAAAATAAACTAAATAAGGCATTATAGGTGAAATTCAGAAATAAAGCTTCTTAAAGGGATAGTTCACCCTAAAATGAAAATTAAATAATTAATTCTTCTTTCTTTTTCTGACAACAAAAGGTGAATTTGTACAAATGTCCTCGTGCTCGTCCATATAATGGCAGTGAATAGTGACCAGCATCAAGCTTTTTAAAAAAAAAGACACAAGAATGATCCCACACGACGTGTTGTATATTCCAAGTGTTCTGGGGGTATACAATAGGTTTTGGTAAAAAACAAAATTGTATTATTTAACAAAAGTCCTGACTTTGGCCGTTGGTCTTCTGCGCTCGACTGCACGTTCGTGAGACACTATTAGCTCCGTAGTTCACTTCGAAAAAGCACAGAATTTGTGAGAAATCAAGAACAATAAAAACACAACCATGTACTTTCTTCTCAAGGTTAATATATCAATTGTGTTCATCGCAACAAGTTATCACGTTCACATCTGGTCCAGAGATATTCAACTCAGTGAAAAAAGTACACAGATGCTTTTTTTGGGATATGTAGGCTTATAGGCTTAATACTAATACTATTACTACTAATACTAATAATTCCAGCTAAAGGAATAGCTGTTCTTTGACTTTTAGTGACAAAGACTCTCATACTTCCTCAAGAATGTGTTTATCAGGTGTTACTTTGGGTTTTTTTTGTTTGATTTTACATTTTTAAAGATTTTAAAGAAGTTATTATTGAAACTGTGCATTATTTTATATATATATATATATATATATATATATATATATATATATATATATATATATATATATATATATATATATATTCAGCCTGATTCAGCCTGTGATTAATCAACATTTGGAAATACATTTTAGTCATGGAAAGAAAATTATTTGAATGTAGCATGTTTTGTGAAAATAATTATAATGAAAGATTTTTTTGAGAAATATTACCAAATAATTTGGTACAATTTAATTACTGATTAATTTAATTATTTCTCTATTCAATGGTTTTAAGATTCATTGGTACATGTTTTTATTATTATATATTGATTTCATTCAGTGCTTCGGTTAGTAACACTGATCAACTGACTTGGTTTTGAATACACACCCCCCTTTTTTTAAGACTCATCTGATTATTCCATCGATTTGTATTCTGATGTATTCAAATGGTGTAACTTTAAGTACTTCTAATCAGTTGCACCTTCTCTTAGGCTTAATCTTAGCTCAAATGATTCCACGGCAGATTGACACTGTTCTGCCTACTATTACAGGTAAATAAAAATCTCTCAAACATACTTATTATGTAAGACAATTTCATACATTAATTATGTTACAGCATTTGGTTATGTTTTCTCTTAGTTCCAACCATTAGTAGCAATCGGTTCCTGCTGCCCGCTGCTGGTCAGTCTAAGCCACTTTGTTTTGACGTTCCTGTTCCTCACAAACTCAAACTGCTACAGGATTCTGCTTCAGGTAACTGTTACACACTTACTCTACGTGCACATACATTTCAAGGTCATCTTTTTTTATTGAATGTTTTGTAGATACACTTACTGGTGGCTTTCTGTGTGTCTTAGAGTTCTCTATGAATGGAGAATTCACGACTAGACGAAAAGGATTCAGGAAAATTGCTTTTCATTTCAAAACAAACCATCATCTGACAATAAACCCAAGGTCTATCAGATTCCAAGATGGCCAGAATAATGTTGAGTTTTTGTGGGACCAGGCACCTACTCAGCACAATACAGAGAGGTATAAACTACTCAAACTATACATGTTTTACTACATATGTGTGTTATAGCCCCTTTCTGTGAGGTAGAATTCATCATTTCTCTGTTTCAACAGCGTGTCTCTGATTCTAAGGAGCAATGAAGTGGACGTTACCATGGGAAACATAAGCGTTGTTATTCTTCTTCACAAGAAAAATGGTGAAGTGTTTCTGTGGCCTGCCGTTCGCCAGCAGCCAAAAGATGTCAGTTTGATGGGCATTTTAGGTAAGAGTGCTCACAGATAAAACATTTTAACATGTATTAACACTTTACACAATTGACCCAGCTAACAGGGAATGTTCTCAGAACTTTAACTAATTTTTGGCAAGGTTCTCTCAAAGTTATGAACAAATGTTCTTCCAGTAACATTAAAAGAATGTTTGTTTAAAGTTATGTGGTTTTTAAAAATGTTGATAAAACATTAGTGTTACGCTCCCGCTTCAAAACTAGTCTAGGGGATCGAGAGAAAACGTAACAAGATGAGAGGAGAGACAACATGGAGCTTCTCATTCCCAGTACTAAAGAACACCAACATCCACTGAAAAATACTGCAAGTTTGATTTATTAGGGTAAGAAATCAAAAAGAAACACAAAATGGCTTTAGGATGGGGCATATAGCCAAAATAACAAACAAAACAATGTCTAACTGAATTTTAAATCCAACTTACCTAACCAAAAACAAACAAAAACACAATAGCACTTCCTTAATTCCCTAAATTATCCCAAAAACAGGAGAAAAAGAATTGGAAAAATGCCACCCTCATCCACAAACTAAAATAAAAAAATTACATTTAGCAAAAAGTAACAATAAAAGACTGTGACGTGAGTTAACCACATTGAAGATTGGGGTTAACACTTTGAACAATATCCTAACAACGGTACTCACTGGACTTCATCACTATCTATCAGTTGGTGAACAACAGAACAACAAAACAACCAGCAACAATAGTCTGGGGCTGCAGAGAAGGTCCATGTGGAGAAAGTGCCTCTGCCTCTGCCTCTGCCTCTGCCTCTGGCTCTGCCTCTGGCTCTGCCTCTGCCTCTGCCTCTGCCTCTGCCTCTGCCTCTGCCTCTGCCTCTGCCTCTGCCTCTGCCTCTGCCTCTCTGTGCTTCCTTGATGGCTTTTATAGCTGGTTCTCTCACCAAGAGCCAATGAATGAAGCACTAGCTGGCTATCAGGAAACAAGTATCAGGTACCAGCAATCAAGAAAATGTTTTTTGTACATCTAGTTCAGTCATGAAACTCTAGAAGGCGCAGCTTTACATGCAGTCTGCAAGCTATCACATCATTACCACATGGCTCAAGCTGATTGGCCTCTGCTGATCCTACAGCCAATGAGATTGCTTGCTCAACATTTAAATTGTCTGGTTCATTGTTTGCAGTTAGTCAGAGTTACCTCCTACCACCTCCAACTCCACCTCCCTATAGATCTGCTGTTTTCAAACTTTTTCTGTCAGCCAAACCCCTCTGACCAAAATAATTTACTTTACACCCTGAGATTTGAAGTATATATTTCAATCATTTAATGCCACATTTGCATGTATACTTCAAACACATTTATTATTTAGTCATTTTTATTTAGATTTTTTTATTTATTTTAATATTATTTACCCTGTTTGTTTTATTTTTATTTGCTTGTCATCAATTTACAACCCCCCTGCAATTCCCATGCGAACCCACAGGGATTTATGTATGTCTATTCATGCAGCAGCAGAATATCTTACATGCTCACGGCAGTGTGTCTGTGTATCTACAGTCAATCCAGACAGTATCCACAGCTTCACTTTTTCCACATTTTGTTATGTTACAGCCTTATTACAAAATGTATTAAATTCATAATTTTTCCCCTCAATTTTACAAACAATACCCCATAATGACAACATGAAAGAAGTTTGTTTGAAATTTTAACAAATTTATTAAAAATAAAAACCGAAATTGAGATCAGGTGCATCCGGTTTCCAATTATCATCCTTGAGATGTTTCTACAACTTGACTGGAGTCCACCTGTGGTAAATTCAGTTGATTGGACATGATTTGGAAAGGCTCACACCTGTGTATATAAGGTTTCACAGTTAACAGTGCATGTCAGAGCACAAATCAATACATGAAGTCCAAGGAATTGTCTGTAGACCTCCGAGACAGGATTGTATCAAGGCAAAGATCTGGGGAAGGGTTCAGAAAACTTTCTGCAGCATTGAAGGTCCCAATGAGCACAGTGGCCTCCATCATCCGTAAATGGAAGACGTTTGGAACCACCAGGACTCTTCCTAGAGCTGGCCGCCCGGCCAAACTGAGCAATTGGGGGAGAAGACCCTATAGTCAGGGAGGTGACCAAGAACCCGATGGTCACTCTGACAGAGCTCCAGTGTTTCTTTGGAGTCAGGCCTGAATGGTAGAGTGGCCAGACGGCACATGACAGCCCACCTGGAGTTGGCCAAAAGGCACCTGATGGACTCTCAGAACAGGAGAAACAAAATTCTCTGGTCTGATGAAACAAACATTGAACTCTTTGGCCTGAATAGCAAGCATCATGTCTGAAGGAAACAAGGCACTGCTCATCACCTGGCCAATACCATCCCTACAGTGAAGCATGGTGGTGGCAGCATCATGCTGTGGGGATGTTTTTCATCCATAGGAACTGGGAGACAAGTCAGTATTGAGGGAAAGATGAATGCAGCAATGTACAGAGACATCCTTAATGAAAACTTGCTCCAGAGCATTCTGGACCTCAGACTGGGGGCGAAGGTTCATCTTTCAACAGGACAACGACCCTAAGCACACAGCCAACATAACAAAGAAGTGGCTATGGGACAACTCTGTGAATGTCCTTGAGTGGTCCAGCTAGAGCCCAGACTTGAACCCGATTTAACATCTGAGGAGCGATCTGAAAATGGCTGTGCACCGACACTCCCCATCCAACCTGATGGAGCTTGAGAGGTCCTACAAAGACGAATGGGAGAAACTGCCCAAAAATAGGTGTGCTAAGCTTATAGCATCATATTCAAAAAGACTTGAGGTTGTAATTGGTGCCAAAGGTGCTTCAACAAAGTATTGAGCAAAGGCTCTGAATACTTATGTACATGTGATTTAAAAAAAAAAAATTGTAAATTTACAAAGATTTAAAACAAACTTATTTCACGTTGTCATTATGGGGTATTGTTTGTATAATAGAGGAAAAAATATTAATTTAATCCATTTTGGAATAAGGCAGTAACATAACAAAATGTGGAAAAAGTGAAGTGCTGTGAATACTTTCCGGATGCACTGTATTAGCAGTAGGATGTCCATACCTGCTCTGCAGAAGCAATAATCAAAAGCCGAAGCAGCAGCGTAGCAGATCTAGTCTGCTAAGACCAAATACATTAAAGGGGTACTTCAGCGCTGGGAAGATGAATCTGTATTTATACTGGGTCATTAATGTAATAGAAATGTGAAATTATTTTTGAATTTGGTGCCTTCTAGACTGAGAAAACACAGAAAATGTATTTTTGTCTCATGGGGATGAAAGACAACAATTCCCAGAACGCACTGCTACACTGCCCTACTCTAGGCACGGCTAGTCGGCTACTGGATTACTGGATCACTTGCCTACCATGTTCATTTTCAGAAAATCAGTTCAGTTAGAGACACTACAATTAAAAACTGAACGTGCCTGTTAGATATAATGCGAGTGAGCCGATTGAGCATCACGGCACAAACGCAGCAGGATCGGATTACATTTATCACATGAACTGAGGTAAGCGCGGTATTCGCGGCTGCATTCACAACGCGTGTTCATTCTGGCGCGTGTTCAGTTCATGTCTTTGGAAGCTTAACTTTCATAGGAAGTTCATTTTAAAAGTTGAAACACTCACTTTGCTCTCCACTGCTCCGTTTACATGAATCTCCGCAGCTCCGCGAGCCGAGTGCTGTGAGTGCGATGTTGAAAACCTGTGGAAATAGCGCCCTCTGCTGGCTATAGTCTTTAGCCTCTGGCCAAAAACTCCTCCGATGATGCAAAATGACGATATTTGCATCATCGGAGGAATTTTTCATGAAATAAAATACATAATTCTCTTGTCTCAGGGTCATATGACGGGGGAAAGTACGATAATTTGAATATACTCCTGGGTTTCTACTGATACAAAGCTTAATGCTGATCGCTGAAGTAACCCTTTAACATAAACATATTAAGTAACATGCTAAAACTATTCAGAGAGTTGTCATGATTGAAATATCATTCATGGAATTTTTTTTTTTTTTGAAAAGTTTAGTTGGACATTCCTCTAGTGTTTTTACTGCTCGATTCAGAATGTTTGGAGAATTCAAAAGTAACTTTCACATAATGTTTGAAGAAATATCAAATGGAAAGATCCCTTAACATTCACATAACCGAGAAAAAAAAAGAGAAAATTCAGGAGTTCAGAAAACATTTAGAAACTACCTTAGAACATATTTTTGTTTTGTTAGCTGGGTGAGCAATTAAATGGTATTTTGATTTGTGACTTGCTTTGTTAAACCAACACGGGATACAATCTCAATAACTGTGGATTATATTGAAGGAAAAGCTGAGGCTTCATATGAGGAGGTTCAAGGATCACAAACACCAACTCTAAAGATCATGGACCAGGAAGTGAAGGCGATCTTGTAAGTGATCAAGAGATATACACACAGCTGATCCCCCATCCCCTCCCTTTATTATATATAATTTTTAATCTATGAATGTATCTGTAGGGAGGATGTCACAGACTACACACTTCCTTCAACTCCGGTTATCAGATGTTGGCTTGTCCCGTTCCAGGCTGTAATGCAGAAAGACATTTCTGATTTCACTGTCACTCAGCTGTAGAGTTCAATGTGGGCAAATTATAAACTATGACAGAACATGTTTCTATGTAAAACACTTGCTGATGTTTGGGTTAAGTACATTTTTAGTCAGGACACCAACCTTTGCCTTTTCATGAATTCATCATAATAAAAGACAGTGTGTAAGAATCTGGATTTCTTTTGTGTGTTTTAATGTATTTAAAAGGATCCCTCTTAAAATCTATGTGATTGTAACCATAATATGGATTTTGGGGATATGCATTTCTTCCTATAAAACACTGTCTCAGGTCAAACTGCTCCCTCTCGCAACTGCTCTGACACACAGGGTTGAGGATCAGAACGCAGTCTTTATTAAGGGGTAATCTGGAATCATAGTACAAAAACAGGCAAGAGGTCAAAACACAGGTAAACAATCCAAACAGATACAAGAGCAAGAATTTACTAGGGATGGCTAACGCGAAACTGACGTTTCGACACTGTGTCGAGATCCCGAAGCGCAGATGTTTCGAAACACTGCTCCGAACTGTGATTCGACACACCCATGTCACGTGACTACTGCTAAATGAAGCGCCGAAGTGTTTCATCAGGTGCGCCTGTCGAAACTGCTTTGATTGAAAAGGGCGGGAACAAACCACACAGTCACACATCTGTATGGAACTCCTTTAATATAACCATATTAAGTAATATGCTAAAACTATTCAGAGAGTTGTCATGATTGAAATATCATTTATGGAATGTTTTTTTTTTTTTTTTTGAAAGTTTATAGTGTGCTTTGGTTGGTTATATTTAGGCTAGATTTAAATTAGATATATTGACTGATAGGTACAGACAGTGACAGATAGTTAGGATAGATTTAGGCTAGTGACACATTCATATAGGCTAAGTTAGATAGTGACAGACACACAGCACAAGATATATAATTATATAGATATAGATTATATAGATATATATTCATAGGTGATATATAGATGGAGGCTCCACATAAGAGATGCCGTACATCTGTGGTGTGGGAGCATTTCCATTTGGAAATATCAAATAAAGTGAGATGTATGATTTGCAACAGTAGAAGTGAAAAGATACCTCAAGGGTGCATTTTTGCCCAGAACGCATGATCCATTTATTGGAAAGAGAAAGCAATAAATTTCCCTCATTTGAATGTACTTGCTAAAAATATTTGTGCATGCCAGCAACATGTGTCTCTTGTGAGAGGATTTTTCAAAGGCTGGAGAAAGTATATAAAAAGAAGTCGGTTAAGTCCTTCAACAGCAGAAAAATTTATATATTTTTAATAAACATGTAATGTAGCAACTGTGACACATTGTGGCTGTATTTATTTTATTAATCTTCATTTTTCATGACAAAAACAACAAGGAGGCTACAGGTTACAAAACCAAGTAGTTGTCAGACAGTTGTTAAAAACTATTTTTTTACATGGATCACTGTCAAGGTTATTTCAGATCAATACATGCAAGTGACCACTAGATGGTGTTGTTTTCAGCTCCGGCACATTTGCTTCAACTGTTTCAGTGCTTCATGAAGTCCTCGGTCTGCCCATCACTAGAATTTACCCAGTTATGGGTAATCCAAGAGACAGACAAACAGGAAAAATCCAGGCAACAGGGTTAAGACCATAGAACAAATAATCAAAGGCGCACTCCGTAATGCAACATACAAGACGTAGCAATGAATGAGTGAATAAACCGGGTTTAAATAGGAAGAGGTTAATGATGAGACACGGGTGGATGTAATCAGGCATGATGGGTCCGGGTTAATGGGTTGTGGGAAATATAGTCTCACATAGCCAGACCTTCAGACTGGCAGAAGGTCTGGACTTTTTCGCAGTTTTCATTGGACAAGGACCGCCCAAGAGGACATTTCACTGACATATAACGCAACTAATCACAGTTAGTTTTGTTCCACGTCATGTTTAGGGGCGTTAAAAGTAAATTCGATGTCCATGCAATAACAGACTATATGCATCTATACATTTTTAATTTAAAAACGCTGTGCAAGTTTACTGCAACAACAGCTGCAAACTTCACATAGGGGCCTACTTTTGAAAATCCAACGTTTAGTTGATCCTGCTAAATGCTCATTGTCACAGTTGTAAACACTACGGCGTTGTTCTTCCACGAGGGAGTTTGGCATCACAACATTTGCTTCCAGGCGGACCTTTAAAGAACGCAACATACACGTCTCGTGAATGTCCTGGAGAATTCAACCAATCAGATGACGACTTCGAAATTCCTGAAGTGTTTCCAGAAAAGTGTGCCATATTTATACCCAATAATGTGATATTTAGCCCCGGAAAGGCACATTTTAGAAGAGGGAACCCCACCAAAAAATGCAGATTCCCCCTGATTGGGCTTGTTTGGGCTAGTTTTGAGTAGCATTTGTTGTGAAAACCCCGGTTCAGCCAACGGTCCGTCTTCTGAGGCTGAGATTAATTCCATTGTGAGATAGCAAAGGAGAAGAGTGCCCTCTGTTGGCGATCATGGGTGATACTGGGGGAAGTCAAAACTGCCAAATACGAACGGAATAAATTGACTGATGTCTGTCTATGTCAAGGCTGCATTCTTGCATTCTTGTTTGCATTAGCAAATAACATATTTAATGTAATTTTTTTATTATGTTTTTTTATTTTATTTGGAACTACAATAAACGCAGAAACATAAAAATCAACACAAAATCAAGGTTTATTCTGCTATATTATTCTGCACAAAAAAAATAAAAAATAAAAAATAAAATAAAATAAATATATATATATATATATATATATATATATATATATATATATATATAGTATATATATTAAATTGCTTGAAATGGCCGTTGCATGTGCAGATTTGACCAGGCAAATGGACCTTTAACACAGAATGTCCAAAGTTTATGTCTTAAACCAAGTCATGGTGATTCATTAGATTAAACTAAGTAGATAGACTAATAAGGGCATTTATGATTTGGGTATTTATAGCAGTTACACAGACAATCTAAATGATGTTTGGGAAACTTAATCTGTATGCTTTAACCTTTGCTCTTGTGCTTTAAACTTATCTGATCACGTAAACTTGAGTTTATGACTTGCTGTAACAGTCGCTCCAAAGGAACTTGAAGGAAATCCAACATTACTCAACTCTCATATTTCTCAGTATTAATTAGTTAACCCCAACATGAGCATTCATCATTGTCATCATTTACTCCTCCTTGTTGTTCCAAAACAGTTTTTTGGTTCTTTTTCTTTTTATCCATAACACAATACAAGATATTTTGAAAAATGTCTTTGAAAAAAGTCAACAGGCTTCAATTGTGTTTTGAACCTGATGCATTAACTTTCATTGTATGGCCAAAAACATTATTTAAAATATCTTTTGAGTTCCAAAGATTCTGAAGTTTGGAATGGCAGGAGTTGGTAAACTACATAGAGAAGTTGAAGGTTTTATCTATTGACTAAACTTGACAATTCACTAAATGAGCGGTTAAACAAAGCTCCATGTTTATAGGAGTTGCGTCACCGCTGTCAGGTCAAAGGCCATTTGACTTGCCTCTCTCCGGCTGTTGAAGTCTCAGTTGAAGCACAGCTTGCAACTCCAGATCTTTTGAATAATACACTGGGAGCTCCGGAAGATTGATACTCAGGACTTTTGAGCTCATAGACTTTGAATTTGTTACATTGATCTTCAAGTTACAAGAAGAGTCCAGCAATCCTTTGAATGCATCTGCAGGCAAGTATAAAACTGCCATCATTTTGGCTTTGGATCTGCCAAGGAATAGAGGAAATATATCTGTGAAAAGACAATTAAACAATGATTTCAACAATATTTTGATTTCCTTGGAGAGAACCAAACCAATAGCAGTATTTCTGCTCTTTGAGTCCTGCTGCAATCATTAACTATTGATGCATTCCATGAGCGTTTTATCAAGACTACTGTACGGTACGATCAATGCTCGACGTTACTGTGTTCCCAGGCAAAACTACAAGAATGCATAAGGATGTAACCGAAAATGTTGTGTTTGAACACTTGTCTGAGAGATGCTTTGAAAGGGGAAACATTTGCAAAATGTCCAGTTGCTTCTAGTAAGACTGAAACTTTCAAGTTAGTAAAAGTATTTTTAAAGATGTATAAAAACTAAAGTTTGGATTTAATTTGGAACCAATTACACTCAAAATTAGATTGTTGTTCATTATTGGACACTCCATTATGGTTAATGTGACTACTGAGTCCAACAGGTCCAGTCTTGGACCGAGTGATGTTGAGCGAGTGTTGGTACCCATATTTGACAGCTTTATCCTGGTGACCGGGGTAGTCGGACACATCCTGGTTCTTATCATCATCTGTCGTACAATGCGGCAAGGACATGGAGGAAGGACAGGAGGACTCCAACAAACAAATGCAAACGGCACAGATGTTCTTCTTCTGTCACTAAGTGTGGCGGACCTTCTCCTACTTTCCTGTCTTCCATATCACACAGTTGCCATTGCAACCCATCACTGGCCGTTTGGAAACTTCATGTGCAAGTCGGTCAGCTTCCTGAGTGCGATGTGTACAGCCGCGAGCGCCTTTACGCTGGCCGCTTTGGCTTTTGCTCGGTACATCATCGTGGTTCATCAGTCAAAAGCGTATCGATGGCGCAGAGAGGGGCGTTTAAAAGTGATAGCAGGCGTATTGTGGATACCAGCTGTCGTCTTGGCGTCACCTCAGTTCGCTTGGAGGACGCTGATTCCAGGGCCAGACAACCGTGAAGCTCGTGAGGACCTGGCATGTTTTAATTTCCTTTCTGACAAAAGCCAGTTGGCATATGGAGTGTGCCACTTCCTACTAGCTTTTGCCTTTCCGCTTTTGATAATTGTAATAGCCTATGGCAAGATATACCATTTCCTCAAAATCACGAGGCGGGATCGCACAACTCAGATTGACCATTTGGAGCACTACCATGTGCATGTCACCAAGACGTCTGCTCTGTTAGTGCTGGCGTTTGCATTGTGCTGGCTGCCTTCCTATGGCTTGATGTTTGCTCAAATAGTTGAGAGGGACAATGCGGTTGGTTCTTTACCTTACTTTGGACCTTTTGCTACCTTTGCTCGCATCATGGCAACCTCTTCTACAGTGGCCAACCCCATTCTCTATGTCTTCATGTCAGAGAAATTTAGGAAGGAACTAATGGATCTGGTTCGAGGAGACTGTGCAAACAGAGCCCCCTAAAGCATATGGGATGTTGGAATGACCTTTCAAGAGTTACCAAATAACATGATTTATTCCATAAAATACGCTGTTTACATACTTGAATGACTTTGTAATGGTGTTAACAATTAATGTTTTTTTTTTAACAAATATGTAGAACATTTCCATGAATTATGCCACAATAAATGGACACTAAGGAACTCTGGACTACCTTTTGAGTTAGCAATGATGTTCTGGTATTTTTCAGAAAATGTTGAATAACCAAAACCAACTGTCTAGGATACACTGTACATTCTTTTAATGTTTTGAGTCAGTTAATGTGCAGACTTGCAGACTGTTTGTTCATCAAAAGATGGTGTAGTTTGACTATATTTGAATGGAGAACTCTTAAAAATAAAGTTTTTTTATTGGGTGTTAAAAGTTCTTCATGGAACCATAGATGTCACGGAACCAAAATGTTCTTAACAGTGGAAAAATTGTTCTTCACACCAAGGCTGTGTCCAAAAGCTTAGACAGTTGACTTACATTGCTCCCCAATCAGGCAATGACTTTGCAGGCAGCATTTTGGGATATCAATGGCAGCGAAGGATACATCAATGCTCAATCTAACATTGGATTCGGATGTGCCTTTTTGCCTTACCTTGGAATGCATCCTCTGAAGGTAGCATTTGTAAGCTTTCAGATGCAGCCTAAGAAAAAAAATGTTTTGCTAAGAACTGTTGCACAAAATGATTCTTATATGCAAAAAACGAAACAAAAAAAACCTTTCTTTATTTTTAATATTGTACTGTGATTAAAAACTGGATTAACCCAAGAAAAGGCTGAAATACATTATAAAAAGAATATCAAGCTAAAAATTTACTAGACAATTATAAGCAAATGATGATTGGAAACCTGTTTTTTGATTGCTTTTTATTTGTTTACATAAAATCTTTGTGCCACAGACAATGTCATACTCCAATACAGATGGGATTGAACCATTGAAACTGTA
This sequence comes from Gobiocypris rarus, assembly GCA_023029165.1. Lineage (NCBI taxonomy): Eukaryota > Metazoa > Chordata > Actinopteri > Cypriniformes > Gobionidae > Gobiocypris > Gobiocypris rarus. Next base: position 6,953,160 of record CM040931.1, on the reverse strand, counting down.
ACTGTGTCCACTCTGTCAATACTACAGCTGAGTTACAGTGAAATCAGAAATCTCGCCCTCCATCACGGCCTGGAATGGGACAAGCCAACAATCTCGAACAGGAGTTGAATGAAGTCTGTAATCGCTGACAGTCTCCCTATAGACACAAGTTTCATTAACTACATTTATAAAATAAATATATTATCATGCATAAAAGGAAACACAGTACTCATTTTAAAAGTTTGTATATATTTATTAATTTAATCACTTACAAATACGTCTTCACCTCCTTGTCCATTATCTTTAGAGTTGGTGTTTGCGATCCTTTAATCTCCTCATATGAAATATTGGGTTTTCCTTAAAGATTGTCCACACACAGATATTGTTGGGTGGGTTCATTGACAGCAATTTATCCAAAATAATCCATTCAATAACAATAAATAGTTGTTAGCTAACCAATGTACATAATAGACACATTACTGACATTCTGGTTATGTTACAATTTTTTTTTTGTCCATGGCTTATCAAATGCTCTGTTCAAGTGTGCGTTATTTTAGAAAATTGTAGGTAAAACATTAGCCATTATTACATGATTTTCAAACAATAGTATACTACATTTTTGTCATATGACCTCAGAATCTTGTTTCATTTAGAAAGTGTCCAGTTGTCATCTTGGGCTGCATTTAAGTCCATTTTTATGCCCTTCTCTCACTAATTTCCTAGCCTGGCTCTGCCCTCCAACGTACTTCTGCCCAATTTTCATTTTCCTTCAGTATGTCATCTGGGTTTGCGGTATATTCACTGGTTTTCTCCGGCCAAATTTTAACCGGTCCAACAGACCACTAATTTCCCTCCATCTTGTTCAGTCAGATGTATGTCATTGCTTACACTGCACGAGTGTCCACTATTGTCGGAACCTTTGCAATGTGTTTAAATGGAACGCCCTACACCCTTAAAAATAAAAGTGCTTGGAAGAACCAAAAATGGGTTTTCACGGTAATGCCATAGAAGAACCATTTTTGGTTCCCTAAAGAACCATTTTGTGAAAGGCTCTTTAAAGAACCATTTAAAGAACCAATTGTATAGTCTAAATAACCTTTCTGCACTACAAAGAACCTTTTGTTCAATGGAAAGTTTCTTTGGATATATTAAAAGGTTCTTCATGGAACCATAAACCCTGCTAAAGAAGCATTTAAGAACCTTTATTTTTAAGAGTGTAAGCCCACTTGGAATCCGCAATGGAGCTGATTTATCCCCCCCCCCCTTTTGAATGTGTTTTACGCACCATTTTATAGGCCTGTATGTATGCTTGGGCTGTTGGAGAAAATAAATAAAAAACTACACACAAACAAAATTGATAACAAGACAATATTGTTAAGGTAGTGTCACGGTTTGTTTTGGGTTTTTGTTTCATGCACATGTTTCATGTCTTATTTTTGAATTGTTATAGTCATGTTTCCCGTTTGCCATATGCTTCCCTTGTTTGTGTCATGTTCTAGTCATGTGATCCTGCCATGTGCTCCCCTGTCATGTTCTCATTGGTTCATTGTTTGATTGTGCAAAGGTGTTCCTTGTTTGTCATTAGTGCATGTGTATAACCCTCATGTTTCCATTGCATCTTGTCTAGCTTTGTTTGTGTTTTATGTTCAGGTTGTGTTCTTAGTCAAGCCAAATTCAGGTCATTGTCTTGTTTTGTTTATATGTATTTTGTTTAATAAACTGCACATGGGTTCTCAATGAAACTCGCCTCAGTTGGATCATTACAGGTAGCAACAAGTATTATGTGGTTAATGTCAAAGTAACTTTTGTTGTGTGGGGTGGGGGCAAATTAAGTGCAATATGCTGTGATGTCATAATCATGTTGCATTGTGTATGAATTTGTCTGTATACATATGAGTAGACTCACTCCCTTGGTCATAATCAAGGGGTGAGGGTCTGTCCAAACTTCTCTAGCCCACTTAGTCTCAGCCTCAGATGTCACACCCACAGACCATTGGCTGAACGTCTGATGCATATGGCACACTTATCTGGAAACACTTCAGTTTGAAAGTCGTCATCTGATTGGTTGAATTCTACAGGTTGTCCGCGAGACGTGTGTGTTACGTTCTTTAATGGTCTACCTGGAAAGAATTGGTGCGACTCCAAACTCCCTTGTGTTTACAACTGTGAAAATGAGTGCTTACTAGGATCAACTAAACACTGGATTTTCAAAAGTATGTGAAGTTTGCAGCTCCATTGTTGCAGTTACCTTGCACAACGGTCATGAATGAATAATTTGTAGATGCATGTTTGTCTGTTATTGAAGGGACGTCGACTTTACATTTTCACGCCCTAAACATGACGCAGAACAAAACGAACTGTGATTGGTTGCGTTACATGTCAGTCAAATGTCCTCTTGGGCGGTCCTTGACCATTGAAAGTTGCGATGAAGTCCAGACCTTCTGCCATCAGTCTGAAGGTCTGGCTACACGAGACTATCACCCACTTGAAGAAGTTGAATGCACTTCAAAATGGTGGCGGAGATTCTCTCAGGGGGAAACGCTTAGGGAAGTTTGCGAGTGTGTGACTAAAATTGGAGTTAAACACAGCCTTGAAAATAATGTTGCACTCCATTATGAGATAGATACAAAGCTCAGCGCAGTGTGCTTTCTTGTATGCTATGCATATATATACACATATATATACATACATACATACATACATACATACTACAGTAGTGTAACAAGTTGGCATGCTATTCTGAACAATCACATTGTTCTTCTGAAATGGTTGACAGATTAAAGGTTGTTAATGCACGCCATGATCTACTGTTGCAGCCTACTTCAGCATCGATAAGATGTGATGAAAAATAATGTTTAAAGGGGTACTTCAGCGCTGGGAAGATGAATCTGTATTTAAACTGGGTCATTTATGTAGTAGAAATGTGAAATTATTTTTGAATTTGTGCCTTCCTAGTTGTAGCCCTCTGCGAGAGTTCACTCCAGGCACGGCTGCTGAATTACTGGATCACTTGCCCACGGCGTTTTCGCGTTTCATAAAAATCAGTTCAGTTAGAAATACAATTAAAAACTGAAGGCGTGTCTGTGACCTGACATGAGTGGGCGATTGGCGTCCACGGCTTTCAGCGCCAACAGGATCGGATTACATTCATCACGCCAGGCTGAAGTGTCGCGTCCGGCATTTGTATCACATCACCTTGCGTGTTCGATCACGCATTTTGCAGTTCTGTGTCTTTGACTTTAATTTCTTAGGAATTCATTTGATAAGTTGAACACTCACTTTGCTCTCCACCGCTCAGTTGCCAGATCCCAGGCAGAGTGCTGTGAGTGTGATGTTGAAAACATGTGGAAATAGCGCCTCCTGCTGGCTGTAGTCTTCATCCTCTGGCCAAAAAATCCTCCAATGATGCAAAATTACAATATTTGCATCATCGGTGGATTTTTTCCAGAAATAAAATACATAATTCTCTCATCTCAGGGGGATGCGAGGGGGGAAAGTTTTATCATTTGAATATACTCCCGGGTTTCTACTGATACAAAGCTTAATGCTAATCGCTGAAGTAACCCTTTAAATGTTTAGACTGTGAATTGCTCTCTTACCTAAAATGCCCATCAAGTTGACATCTTTTGGATATTCCGAAATGGCAGGCCATAGAAACATGACATCATCTTTCTTTTGAAGAAGAATAACAACACCAATATTTCCCATGGTGACGTTCATTTCATTTTCAAGTACAACCAGAGACACACTGTTGATACAGAGTAACTCATGAGTGAATTCTGCCTCTACTGTATCACAATAAACTATTGACAATCAGAGAACAGTTAATAATCTAAATATTTAGTAAAACCCTCACATATCCCCTTGCAAAAAATAAGTATACTTCAAGTTCATTTTATTAAGTATCCTTAAGTAAATGCGAGTTCAAGTATTTTTAAGTATACTCTATATAGCAAATAAACTATTATAGCAAATAACTAAAATATACTATTTTAATACTACTAGCAGTTAAGCTTGGGCTGCATTCGAAATCGCATACTTCTCTAGTATACTGTATAGTAGATAAAAAACAGAATGTAACAGCAGTAGTATGTCGGAATACACAGTACCTGAGTGACCTACTATTTCCTGTGAGCATACGATGGACACTTTACTATCCCATGAGGCCACGGGCGAGGATTTGTGAATGGCAGTGAAGCAACGTTACTGACGCTGGTAAGTCACGTGATAATGACAACATGGCAAATGTAGTAGACATCTGGATGACATTCATACTACACACACTTATACTATACAGAACATACTTTTTTAGCAATCATAAAGTTCTTACTTATTCAAAATCAAGAGAGTATGCGATTTCGGACACAGAGTGTCATAAATTACAGAAAATTCTGTCAATGGTTGGGAAAGTACAGTAGACGAAAAATACTTCTGTCAGTATAAGTCAAGTATACTTAAGTGTCATTTTGTAACTTAAGTGTAAAAGTACATAAATGTCGACTGAAAGTTCTTATTTTTTTGTTTAATAGAAGTATACTAATAGCACAATTGTATAGTATTTACCCTTCTGAATCACGTTGGGTCGGTGTCTGGCCCCACAAAAACTGCACATTATCCAGTCCATTTCGGTAACTGATAGACGTTGTGCTTATTATCAAGTGATGGTTAGTTTTGTAATGAAAAGCAATTTGATGGAATCCATTTTGTTCACTCAAAGACTCTCCATTCATAAAGAACTCTAGTACGCAAAGAAAATATCACTATAAGGCCTGATGACCTGTTAAACTGATTCACATAGAACAAACAGCTCTTAAAGTCTGACCTGAAGCAGAATCCTGTAGCAGTTTGAGTTTGTGAGGAACAGGAACATCAAAACAAAGTGGTTTAGACTGACCAGCAGCGGGCAGCAGGAACCGATTGCTATCAACTTTTGAAGAGAGAATATCATGATTATTCTGTAAAACAGGTGCTCACAAAACAAATGAATGAGTTAGAAAAATCTGTGTGTACAGTACCTTGCACTTCAGGGAACTCAGTTGTATCCATTACTTCAGTTTGGGAGATATCTAAGACCCCCAAAAAAGTGTAAATGATGTAAATCCACATTCCTCTGCATATTTAGTCTTCATTTTTAAAGGTGACGTGTAATGGGTCGGCACACAGAACAATTACATACATAATCTATACTAAAAAGCTTGCTACAATTACATATTAAACCAATAAACATTATCAGGCAAGTATGGATGGATGCCTTTATCATTGATAACCAATAAGAAACAAAATTATTATCATGATTTTGTAGCCTACAAATATGCATATGGTCTACTTATGAGTCTGAGAATAAATGCAAGTAAAAAACAGAAAAAACTGTAAATTGAAAAACTTACAAGTAGGATGCATATGTAGATCTAAAAAGAAGGAACATTTTCACATTGTGACTCAAAAGATTTTCAATTTTGAATGCACAACCACAGTTAGTCTCAGGAAAACCAAGAACTGTCAATAATTCCTGGACAACATCCATTGCAATGCATAATATGCCACTTAATTAAAATAGTTTAATTATAACTTAATAATAACCTTTTTTAATTAAATCAGTATGGTCACAGCTTAAGGGGTTGTGCTGTGCATCGTGCCTAACAACACCCTTAAGCATTTTAAATTAATTTTCACATACTAAAACACACAAATAAATGAAAAACTAATTTCTTTTTTACCTATGAAATAAAGAACACTAAATAAGATAAATAAATAAGGTATTTATTTAACTATAAATAAAATAAGGTGAAAGCTGCACATAGAATATAAAAACAAATTCAAGAGGCAAGACATGCTTACATTTAACATCTCAATACAGTTCTGGCCATTTTACAAAAAAAAAAATCTTTCTACTCTTAGTCCGTCATTTTAAAACTTACCCATAAGTAAATAATCAGGCAAAGGAGGGGAGTCTGGTAATAAAAAAACAATGAGAAAAATGTCACTTTTTAATCACCATCATTTTTTGTGCACTTTGATGGAGTATTAAATGCTTAAATCAATGTTAATTCTAATTTTTTTTTACATATTCTACACTAGAAGAGAGGAGTACAATACAATTCTTAATGTTTCCTTACATAACTGAACTGTTTCACTAATGAAAAAAGGAAAGAGCACACAGTTCTGACCAGAATTATTGCACTCCTTGAGCAAAGAAGGCTGTGAAAATTAAATGCATTTTATTATTATTTTATTACTTCATTCAAAACATTCACAAAAACCTTTGACTTAAGTAAAACACATCAAGAAAACCATGGCACGCAAGCCACAATTATTGGCACCCCTAGAAATTTGTATGAGTTAAATATCTCTGAAATATACAACCTGGACAAAAAAAAAGTTGCTGTTTGGATAGGCAAATGCTTAAAGGTAGGTACCCAAAAACTTTTTTTCCAAATTTGTTTAAACTTTCTTTATATATCAATACATAATTAAAATGTAAGTACTCTGAAAAAGAAAGTATAAAAATTGAGTGTCTGTAGACCTCTCACGACTGTTTTAAGGACAGCTCATTATTTCCATTCACTCCACCTTCTCCCTTCTGGACTCTTTCCAAAGCCACGCCCCCAAAACACATGAACGCGCTCCGCCGACCGCTCAGCTGGAAGACGCATTAAGGCCTGCGACACACTGCAAGTGTGTCGTGAGCGTGGCATTTTCCATGTCTTTGCACACTAGAAGCGTGTCTGACGCGGTGCTGGTGCTGCTAGGTGACGTACAGGGAAGGCCTATGTATACAGAGGAGGTCGTGCAAGAGGGAGGGCAACTACTGTCCGAGGAAGTAGAGGTGCGTGCATATTAGCAGATCCTGTGGCAAAAGGGGTGGTAGCCATGGTAGCGAGAGAGAGTGACAGTCGCACAAGCCAATCACTTGATTCGCCCCGAACGAAAATAATGAGCGGTGTTTATTGCAGATTGAAAAGTCTAGAGTCACTCGATTTTTATATTCTCTTTTTCAGACTACTTACATTTTAATTATGTATTGACATATATATGTATTGGATAATTACTGTAGTGATATATGTTTGGCAACAGTTCTTCTAATCCTATTTAATTTATAATTATTATTCCTGAAAGCAAGGTTAACTTACCATCACATATAACTTGAACTCTCGGCTGATTAGCCCAAACCTTGCTTACTCGAGGTATGCTGGTTCCAAAAAACGAGTCCGGGAGTAAGTTCAGACAACTCAGAGTATGTTCCTGGTTAACTTACAAGACGTTCTCAACAGAGTGACAAATCGGTGATTCACCATGGAAACAGAAGCTATGAAAGAGCATGCCATTCTACTTCCTCCTCTTCTTTTGTTTAATGGTGATTTACATAACCTGCTTAGTGCACATCGCCACCTATTTGGGGGTTATGGAGTCTTTTCTTTTTTTTCAATGTCTTAGTTTAATAAGTAATCTTTATTCACTGAAAATAAGGATTATATTGTTTGTTTGATGCTAATTAATTGAATGCAGATCCGTGTGAGAGATGACAATAAAATAAATAATAAATATATTTGAATTGCATTAACATAAAAACTTAATTTATTTATTATTCTAAAGTTGAAGGTTGTTATTCTAAAAATTGTTATTCTAAAAATGCAGGTGACGCTCATTATCAATCACACCACCGGCCTTGCGTCATTCTCTCACGCCACTCGGCCTCGTCCTGCTTGCCACAAGCACAAGCACCACCACAAGTTGTTTGGGAAAAAATCCTCTTCTCTACAGACAGTTGGATTCATTGGTCAAAAGATCAGGGTTTTCATAGTTACCCGTTCTTACCAAAATAAACTGTATCATAATTTTCTCTGGCTTCCTCTACTCCCTCTTTCGGTTTGTCAGCAACTTCCACTTCCCCTTCCTGTGGTTTTGTGACGACCATAGAGGTGAGGGAGGTGACGAACTGGTATTTCAGGGACAGTTTGAGAGCTTCTTTCTTTTCATCCTCTTTCTCTTGTCCTTTGAGCAGCACCCTGAGACAGAAATACAGAGAGAAGACAGATAGACAGATCAGGTTTTTCATTACTTTGCCACTAAGTTTGATTTCATATTGTATGGATTTGTTCCTGCCTCCAGGCATATTTTGGAATACGCATGGGAAAATATATAAATGCAAATAAACGTACTGTCTTTCCAGAAGTTGCTTCACTGTAAGGTAGGCCCACAGTCTCTGCATGAAATCTTCATTCTCAGGTGGGACGTCACTGGGGTCTTTTGTCATTACAGTTTCCTGATACGTCACATTATTGCCTTTCTGCTCAGAAATAACATCATTTTCATCAGGAATGTTATCATTTCACCAATAACTTTCTTTGAAAACAAAGTAACTATTATTCCAAACTCTTAAACAACATCAATGATCTAATTTCGAGTATAATGACTTTGGTTGAGACTGTTGAGAAAAAACAGCCCACTCAATCCCTACCAATTTGATACAATTTGTAAAGCATGCTGATCTTACTGATACTGCAATGACTTCAGTGGTGAAACTCTCCACACTGTTGTCTGTGATTTGTCCTGATACCACAATCTCAGATCCGTTGAAGTACAGGTTAAAGCTGGTCTTGGTAAGGTTTGTCCCTCCTGTGTATTTGAGTTGAATATCAGTGAGGAGAGGGACGGCAACTTCATCATAGAATCCCTACAATACAAACCAAAATGAAGGGTTCAAAGACAGAACAGACAAGCACTGAGAATGAATTCACAGCTGATTCTCTGTAGTCCACCTGCAGCTGTAGATCAGCGTCTGAATCTTCATAAATCCTGCGAGCAACTCCACCATTTTCCAGTGACATCTTTGTCAGGAAGTCAAAGTTAACATCATATCCAAAACCAAGACAATAGAGGGGAAACTTTGGCCCAACTGCCTTTTTCACATTGGCCATTATCCTCTCTATGTTAGTTTCGCCTGTTAGAGAGAGAGAAAAAACCTTTTATTAACAGATCTTCTAATCCGACTGAGTGAACTAGAGCTTCGATAAAACACCATTAGCTTGTGTTTGTGAGTGTGAATCTATGCCTGAAGTGGGATCTCCATCAGTCAGCAGGATCAGGATGGAGGCGGTTCCCTCTCGTGGATGTCGATTGATCATCTCCACTCCTGCTAGAACTGCAGCGTTTATGTCTGTGGCTAAAGGGAGAACAAACATAGGAGTGACACTTTGAGGTACAACTTTCTTACTCCTCATTTTAGCTTTAGGAACTCACCTCCTCTATCGCTGATCTCATTCACAAAAGATTTCGCATTCTCCAGGTTTTCCTTGGTAGCTTTCAGGAGTTCCCGCTTCCATGTGTTAACTTCACTGTCGAAGGTGATCAATCCAAAGTGGTCATCCTCATCAAGATCACTTAAAATCTTTAGCAGAGCCAAACGAGTCTAAAGACAAACACTTCTGTCAGAACACCTGAAGGTTATTCTTTCTTCATTACCAGTTTTGTTATAGAAAGTAACTCCACAATGATTTCAATATAGAAATCCTTGTTCTTTTAACATAAAAATACACAATGCTGCAAGATCCTTCAAAAATGTAATTCAAGTGTTTTGCCATAAAAAAAAAAAAAGCTTGTTATATCCTTTCGGTTGATTTGGCTGAAACGTTGACATTTACCTGAAGTATTTTTCTGCCATGCATAGAACCACTCCGGTCAATGATAAACACCACATTTTTGGGAATACGTGGAACATCAGAGGGTGAAAAGTAGTGGACAAAATAGCCATTTGATACCTGAGAGAAAATACAATTCATGTCTTTTTATATAGCCAGTCAGTCTTTCAAAATCCTTTGGCAAATTAATTTTACTCTCTTTAAAGCATGTTATTGAAAATATACCATGACTTCTCCTTTAGGATTTGGTCTCTCTACATCATATGTTATGAGCAGGTCACCATTCAGTCCATTTTCTCCACAGCTGTTACACTTGGTCTGCTGATCTCGAGTGGGGTAGAAGGTCACCCATGCCTGAAATGATCAGTTTGGTCATCTGGTAACTTAGTTTGAAGTGTAGTAATGAGAACACATAATGAGAACACCTAAGCTAAGTGTTTAACCCCTCTCTTACGTCTTTGTCTGCTCTGGTGGTTTTGATGGCATTGGCCAGATCACCGGTGCTCAAATCTCCTTTCACCTCCAAGAAGGAAATTCCTGGTTTCTCTTGTATGTGTACATCCATCTAATGTGAGTAGAAGAATATATGAACTTCTTTCCACCTTATTTGATTATCTATTTCCCTCTTTGGTTCTTCTTCTACCTTGAAGTCAGCCACCGACTGCATGGGTTGGGCATTGATGAGCAGCTCATATTTGCCAAGGCGGCGCTTTAGCAGTTCTTCGTAGGTCAACTCAAAAGTCACTTTACTAAAAGCAGCCACCGTTACTGAAGTTTTAAAGTCCTCTAAAGTCCTTCCAACAGATCTGAAATAAAAAAAATAATCCCAGGATGTTACTAAACCTGCTATAGACACATTCTGTGGACCTAACTCTTTTTTTTTTAAGTCAAGTACTTGATCAGTCCAGCACTTTCTCCTCGAGATACTGCTCGACTGTACTGCTGCTGAGCTTCCTCTTTTCCCTTCACAACTCCATCATATATCTTCCCCTCTATGGTCCTATGGAGAAAAGAAAAGACTCACACTAAACAGACTTCAAAATCAGCTGGTTAGATTTGTCTTCATAGAATTGCTGGATTTCAGACATTTTTTTATGTTTAAAAGTATTGAATTTCCCTACATTCTGAATTTGCTGATGAAGGCATTCTTGGGTATCTTGACCTCAAACTGGATCTCTTGAGACTCATTCACTGTGTTCGCCACACGGCTTGTGATGACGGTTGTGGCGTAGCGACTGGTGACCGTAGAGTTAATGTAGAAGCTGTATATATCCACATTTTGTTTCTGTTGGGACACCAGAAGGTTCTCTTAAAATTATGGGACAACTGATTATGATTGGTCAATCGCAGCATACAGCATAAGGTATTTCCTATTATAAAACGGTTACTTCCAGTCCTTTATTCTGATTGGTCAATAGCTGTGTTTTATTCACGACTAAGGCCCTGTCCCAAATGGCACCCTAAACCATCACGGTCTTCCTCTGAGTCCGCACTTCCACGACGTAATGCCGCTTTGACTGCCAGGTAGAAGTCCTCTGCGTAGCTCGCGAACTTGCAGGCTCAGCTGAAGTGCGCATCGCATTGTGAATAAAAAAGCAAGAAAGACTTGTTATATTCTTAATGAATATACTCTTTTTGATTAATTTATCAAAGGTTTGTACACTTTATACACAATTTTTTTTTTTGTATATGTGTTTTAATATGTATTCCTTTTTGTCTATTTCATGTTTTTCCTGGCAAATAAAAAACAAAAAGAAGTGCGCATCGCAGGCGCATAGCAGCCGTAAAGGGGGCGCTCACGAGCACACTTCTTTAAGCTTAAATGTCGAATGGGACACTATACTGTCATGGACTATGTGGTAATGGAGACGCGTACGCAGCGACCAATGTAAGTCCACAAGACCGAAAGTGCACATGAAGTGTGCCATTTGGGACAGGGCCTATAAATACGGTTATGACCGCTTCACGGTTCTGTGTATCAGAACACCACTCTAATGTAGCAATGTAATGTTTGTTCTCATTGGTATTGTTAATTTAAGCGTAGCTTACTGTGTAATGTAGAGTAATGTGTGTGTGTGTGTGTGTGTGTGTGTGTGTGTGTGTGTGTGTGTGTGTGAGACAGAGAGAGAGAGAGAGAATTTATATATAATTGTCCTGTATTTACATATAATTTTCAACCTTCATTGTCAGTCCGATGTTCATAATAAAAAAATCGTTGTCTTTTTAGCAGTTTATGGGCGCTAATATTTGTCAGTTGTCTCTTTAATCTAATGGCGTAATAATGTAACTTATATTGCTGTTCACGGTCAGGGCCTATTTTTTCCAGCGGAAGGAAGGCTTTTACTGATTTTACTTTATGGAAATGGCAGTTGCATAAATACAGTTTTTTTGGGGGGGCTTTAGAATGTTTATATTTTGTGGTAACCGTTTTACAAAACTTATAAGGTAGGGGTGTCCAAGTCCAACCCTTCTCCGGAAGAATACCGTCTTGCAGATTTGAGTTCCAACCCTGCTGTAATTATCAAGCAGCCCTGAACACTATGTCTGAATCCGAAATCGCCCCCTAAACAACTATTCCCTACTGTAGTCCACTAATACAGTTCACTTAAAGGAGTGAATGAAAACGACTTGCATGATGTCGGAGTGTATAGGCTCTACACTCGTTATTGCGGTGCAATGTGGGAATGAGCAAGTGCACTCGAACATGTCCACTATGGTTTGGGACATCACTACGAATGGCTGTCCCCTCAAATAATGCCCTATTTAAGATTAGCCTATAGGGGGCGATTTCGGATTTAGTACATTATTAGCTGGTTCTGGTGTGTTTGATTCGGATTGAGGCTCAAATCTGCACTGGCGGTAGCCCTCCAGGACCAGGGTTGGACACCCCTGTTATAAGGTAACGTTACTCGAGACGCAATGGTCAAAGACTCCTGAAGACATTTAAAGAGCAGCGTAGTGGAAAAACACATTCTCTGTAAACAGCTGTGGTGCACATTTGCACCCCTATTCGCGTGGGATTGCTCAAACATAGGCCTACTGCTCGTAAATTACATGGAGATATAGCCTTTGGACTGAAAGACAAATACAGTTTGACTACATTTCAGTATATTGGGCAATATGACGTTTTTAGTTGAGTCAAATAGCTTGGAGTACAAAGTGGCATTACAAACATAATCAAAATTAAACGGCTTCTGTAAATCACCACACAAACCAAACAGGCTTTGAATACATATTAGTTGTGTACATTTTGTTTAGTTACTTGAACAAGGAAGTTGGTAGCTAGGCCAATATTTCACCACAAACTAAACATGTTTCAGTAGGTAGCTGTTTAACCCTTTACAGCCTAACATATAAAATAATCATTATTTGAAAAATCTCATTATTTGAAATAACCATAACTGGACTGTGGTGGGCAAATGATGAGTGAACTATCTCTTTAAGACATGATATACTGTATGAAGACATTATAAGTGTTAACAAAACATAAAAGAAAATAGCCTAATTTACATACACGCATGTTTTGTATCATTTTTAATACACCAGAGTTTTATGGCCCATATATGGAAACGGTTTGAGGAAAAAACACCTTCAGCTTTATTCAGCATGTATTCATTTAGAAATGTATAGGCTTAATAGGGTTAACTTTGCCTTTATCTGATTTTGTACACTAAATACATACATTGCCTATGATGTTAATTGATCACATCATAAACTGAGTGTTGACCCTCACCTTCTTCACAGGTTGTTGTGAACTGGCTGAGATGAGAAAGACGCCCAAGAGAATCAGTCTGAGAGCTGCTCGATCCATCATGACCTGCTCAGAAAACAGACCTCGAAACACACACTGCCTTTAAACTCCTGTCCACATCATACCATTGGCTATTATTGACCGGATGAAGAAACCTCCCCCTCTGTTTGTAATAAGTATGTAACACAATCCAAAACACCAAACACATTGTATTAAACAAAATCAGTTTCCACAATATTTCTTGAAGCAAAAAATGCAACAACAAAAAAAAAAAGTTAAAAATTAAGACATTGATGCATAAGACTGCAACACGATACATTAAGATCTGGTGTGTGTAAACTTTTTGAATTAGATGAACAGGGTAAATTGTACTTGTATTGTCTTCTGGGAAACATGTAGTTATTCTGAGGGGCAGTAATAATGAAAAAAAAAAAGATTTTGAAACAAAATAAGAACAATTTGCACATCATCCTGTTCAAAAGTTTTCACCCCCTGCTCTTATAAAAGACATAACTTGCAATTGGGAGTTTATATTTCACAATTCTCAGAAAAGAAGTCAGAATTGTGAGATAAAAAGTTGCAATTACCTAAACAAACTTTGAAACATGAAAAAAAATGGTGGATCATCTAGGGAATGACAGACAGTTAAGATTCAAGGGTATATACATTTCTGAATGTGGCAATTTGTATAAATTCAGTCATTTTGTCTTGTGGAGTATATGTAAAATAGCTTATCAGGACAGTACTAAATAAAAGTTACATACAAATTTTTTCTTGAAATTTTGTTAATCATACCCTTATGAACTTATGAGCAGAAATGCAGCTTAGTATGCTTTTGCAGACTGTCAGAGTCTGAGAATCACCATTTGCTGTTTACATTAATTCCCCGTTACAATTTACATTAATGTTAAAATGAAATAAATTACTTCAACATTTAAAGTAATCACTTTGGTAATCTAAAATACTTTTCGGATGTAACTGAAATTTGATCACCACCCATTTAAAATGTAACTGTAGTGAAATACAGGCACTCAAATTTTGTATTTTAAATATGTAACATTTCATTGCTCCCCAACCATGCTTAAAGGTCGCATCAATGTGAAGTCAAAATGGACATAACTGCCCTGCATCCCTGTGGCTTCCTGGGTTCTTGTCATGGTTTAACCCTCATTGAGAAGGTAATAAAACATTTAAAAATGTCATTAAAAATGGATATAAATCATTATGCTTGTTTTAAAACTTTTATGAGTTAAGATACTGTTGATATGTTGGTACAGTTAATTGTTTCCCATTTTCAGAATTCCCAAGTATTTTACACAATAAACGCTCCTCAGTTATTGTGAATACAGAAGCAATACAGAGCCTGTAGCAATACAGAGTTCCGCTAGGGAACTTCTTTTTTTTACAGCTTCTCTTTTGAATTGTGTAATCTGAGAGGTTGTTGAGACAAAAGGACAAAGTTTGAGCACACAAAGTGCCACATTATTATGTCTATCCCAAAGGAGGAGTTATGTAACCATGTTTATGTTATGATAGTTCACCCCAAAATGAAAATGTTGTCATTACTTACTTACCTTCAAGTTGTTCCAACCCTGTATGAATTTCTTTCTTCTGCTGAACACAAAAGAAGATATATTAAAGAATGTTGACAATTGACGGCACCCATTGACCTCCATAGTAGGAAAAAAAAATACTATGGAGGTCAGTGGGTGCCATCAACTGTTGGGTTAACAACATTCTTTAATATATCTTCTTTTGTGTTCAGCAGAAGATAAAAACTCATACAAGTTTGGAACGACATGAGGGTGGGCAAATTATGGGTGAACTTTCCCTTTTTTAGACATGATACATGAAGCGTTTGCAGTCTGTGCAGGTTTTCTCTATTATAGAGCACTTTCTGACAGAGTTTCTCTATTTATATAAACAATGCTATTATGCAATTTATTCAATGCTATGCTATTATATTATAGTTATAGAGATCTCTGATAAGATTGTTCAATTGTACCCAGAGCAGTATTTATTGGCAGATGATGAAAACATAAGGCATATTAATGTGAAATATAATGACAACTGATATTTATTTGCATTTTATGTCAGTTTTATAACAGTATTCTGCTGTTAAAATGATCTCAGTAATTTACATTACAACCTATTGGAATCTCATCTTACTTTTCAGCCATAAAATAACAGCATCTGCATCAAATTGCATATTGTTGCTAAGTTTATTATAATTCAGGTGTTTTTTGAATATGGAGTATGAGCTCCATATTCTCTTACAGTATATCATGCTAAAGTATATGAGCAATAAAAGCCTGATGTATCAAATATAATACTCAAAAACAACAAAAAACTGAGATCAAAATGAGATTTTTATTTTAAATGTCAGGCTCATATGCCTGCAGGGGGCGCTTTATGACTTCATACTGCAGTAAACTCCACATTTTTTTAGTCACAGTGTAATTCATCTGTTATCATTTGTATGCTCTAAATGTTAAGATGCAATGTTATGGCTGAATAATGTTGATTTCTTTGCATAAAAATATTTAAAAAGAATCAATTTTGTTATACAACAATATAACAAATGAATATAAATATTCGCTCTATGTTTACTTCTTATGTGAGAGGAAATGAACTTCTTTCACGCTTTCATGATTTCACACAAAAACACCTAAACTATGTATAATCTCTCTGAGTCAAATTACCTCTTTGAAAGAGACAAACATTTAATGAATGTCACGGGGCAGGTCTGAGAAATGCCACCTTTTTTCTAAGGTAGAGCTAAAAGTAGGGGGGAAATGCTAACTAACTTGTTGGTTCAGCTTTTTTAGAGCTTAAATATTTATCTAGCCTTAAAACATTTCTAAAACAGCACACAGGATATACATTCATTAATAATATCCACCAAATGTTCAACAGTAAGTACTGTCGGGTGCATTCAATTAAATTTAACCATATAATTTGACTTCAATTAAAAACAGCTTTAGATGTGCAAAAAGCAGAGTATTTTGTGTAGTCTTGTCTTCAGGCAGATGATATGAAACCGTTTTGCTGAAAAATCCTTCAGTGTTTTATTTAACAGGCAATTTCTGTATAAGTGCAAACTTTAAAGCATGTCCAGCATTATTGTCCAAGTAAAAAGATAGATGACATGTAATGCCACAATGTGTAATTTTTCGCTGATAGAGGTCACTAAGGCGTAGTTTGATGACGCCTTGATTTCACAGAGCTTTTATTATGCATCAGACGATCGATTCCGCTTCTTCTGCTCATATGGAGTAACGCAGCGCTGTTTTTCATATTAGGTACATTTAGATACAGAGTGTGTTGAAAACTGTCTAATTGTTATAAATACTAATGTTGCTCAACTGTCTAATAAAACACATGATATATTTAAAATTAAGGGTAACGCGGGTATGATGTCATTGATAGGCGACGCACGGACACGGTCCATATCCTGCTTAAAATTGCTTATTTCTCTGGATTTAAACATTCTTGGATACATTTGGGATAATGTAAGTACACAAGTCAACAAAATATATATCGTTGTTCAAGTTGTTTTTGGATATTTTAATCCTAAAATCTTTTAATAGTGGGGTATGTAATCCTATAATTCTATTATTTTAACCTAAATGTATTCAGTTCAACACTTGGAACATATGTGACAACTTTTCCCAACCTGACAGTTGCACTTGTATAGCGGTATAGGCTATATGGGAAATAACCCCTGTGACAACTAGCCCCATTCTCTCCTAAAGGAATTCAGCTTCAGGGATGGGAGTTTTTGGGGTGTTGCAGCTAGTGATAACAATCCTTGCTTTTATAAACATTGAGCCTTATTATCCCTGAATTAAGCATCTGGATGAACTCGCTATATGTTTCTCCCTGTTTTGGGTGTTTGCTGTCAGTTATTAACAGTGACTCTTAAACCCAGGTGCATTATTAAAACCAGTTGCCAAGAAACGTGAAACAGAGCTGCTAAACAAATTCACTTGGTTACAGAGAATGCATTATATAGAACTTTGCACCTGGACATTTCCTGGTCATAATTTTTCAAAGCTGCAAATAACCAAGATCATAATTCTCATATAGTACAGCAACCTTGTTAATTATGAGCACAAACGTGTGTGTGTGTGTGTGTGTGTGTGTGTGTGTGTGTGTGTGTGTGTGTGTGTGTGTGTGTGTGTGAGTCATGTGTTCTTGGGAGGGCGATTCATATAGCTGGAGGGTGAGTCTCTTATGTACACTCAAAGTTCACTCACACTTTCTCATATGATGATTGTAGGTCAATGGAAGCAAAGTCATGTGAGGTGTTATATATACTCAGTGCTTCAAAACACTTATTCTAAGTGCTTCAACACAATTCTGCGCAGTGGGCTAAGTAATTACAATTTGCTTTGTTTTGTTTTGTTTGTGAGCTGATAAAAAATGTTATATTTGATCTGTTATTACTTTTAGTAACCAATATCATCCTAGTATCAACATAGCATAACCAAAAAATGTTATGTATTTTAATGCTATATACAGTAATTATATGCCTAGTGGCATTAATAGTACGTAAAAAATCAAAAATTAATTTAAATATGATTAAAAATAACTGGCGTCATGTTGAAAATTAGGACGAACAGATATAATGCATTTTAAATTTAAATGTCCCCATAAAACATGGAAAACACAACATGTGTGTGTGTGTGTGTGTGTGTGTGTGTGTGTGTGTGTGAAGGTGTGTGTTGTTTTGATTCTTAGCTGGGAGGGGTGAGTCTCTTATGTACACTCAAAGTTCACTCACACTTTCTCATATGATGATTGTAGGTCAATGGAAGCAAAGTCATGTGAGGTGTTATAATACACATATAGAAATTGTAAAAACACCTTATTCTAATTAGGGACTTTAAAACTAGATTATTTTTATACACACACAAAGAAAATAGATTTAATGTTTGATATTAAGTGACACTAAAATTCTTTCCTTGCACTTTATATACACAAGAATTTAAAAGTAAAAACTTAACGTCAATTTGAACAAAACATGCCTTTTCATAAAAAGTTGTAAAATGTCATGTCCAAATAAATGTTGCAGGTTTTTTTTTTTAGAATTAAAATGTTCTGCTCAGTTTTATTTATTTTTTGAAGAAAATGTCACTGTTTTGATATTTTATCCAATTTAATGATGTTCTAAATATGAAGTGTCCAAATACATTTTGGGGCCAGCTTTAACAACTTAAAGGGATAGTTCACCCAAAAAATGAAAATTCTGTCATTAAGTATTCTCCCTCATGTTGTTCCAAACCTGTATGAGTCCAAATCAAGCAGTTGGCGGTATAGCCATTGACTTCCATTGTAGAAAAAAATACTATGGAAGTCAGTGGTTGCCAAACTGTCTGGTTACCAATATTCTTTATCCTTCTGTGTTCAACAAAATAAATAAAAGTCATACAGGTTTGGAACAACATGAGGGTGAGTAAATTATGACTTTTGGGTGAACTATCCCTTTAATGGAGTTCCAATAAATGGCATTGCCCTTTAAAATGTATCTGGAATCCAGACATTCCAGCAACAAACATGATTCATGAACACCCACGTTATCTGGTAATCTGTCATTCACAGAGACACACCTGGGCATGGCCTACTGGAAACCAGGTGATTTCTATAGCGAACGCACTTCTTCTGATCCTCTAGGAACTGTGGCCGGTTGCATAAACTGAAACTGGCCCCGTAAGATCAAATCAGATATTACAGGATCTGAAGACTTTGAATCACGGAATAATATGGCACTGATCGTTTTATGTCGTCTTTCAGATAACCGGGACCGTATGCTGCGTAACCGCGCGCTCTCGCGCTCCCTGCTCGGCGAGGCGCGAGTACTGGACGGATGATTCGGACTCTGTAACCGAACCGAACAGAACTATGGTCTTGTGGGGTCCCTTAAACCTTCATAGAGACCACATAGCGAAGGATACAATCTATGGGATTTTGTACTTAACCAGTTTCGGTTAGTCGTCTGTTGGATACAAGAGCGAAACTGTTGCGCAATGGAGTTGATGTGGTGGAGAGTTCAACTGCTCTTATTGGGCAGCGCCTGTGTGTGTTCACTGGAGCGAGTCGCGCACAAACCGGAAAACAACGTCATTTGTCCTCAGGTTGATTATTCATTTACTGAACAAGTTTGCATTTACATTTTTGTTTATAGTCATTAAAATATAAAATATATCTACATTATGGTGTAAATATTATATTATATTTCTATTATATTATTAAAAACATCACATTCGAAGTAAATAAGTATGAGCAACTTAATATTTGATTTTTTTTTTTTTTTAATTTAATTTATATTTGAATAAATATTTCTAGCAGGTCTGGCAAGTTAAAATAGTATATTATACATTATAAAAGTAAGCAGTTCCCAAATAATCGAAAAAACCTGTTGCCTTAAAATTATCAAGTAAATAAACTTGCGTGATTAAAAAAAAATAAGTTATGTTAGTTCACATAACTGAATTTTTCAATTATGCATGAAGTTTATTAATAATTTTGAGGCAATGGATTTCCTTCCTTTTTTTTCATCAACCAATCACTTTTTACAGTATATAATATAATATTCATATTCATTAATGCTATTAGTAAAAACAGCACATAGAACCAATGGAAAAAAAACAAGAAGGATAGATTAATTTTATGTCAGGTTATTCTAGTAAATTAGGTAATCAGTGTATTGAAATTTTGAGCCAGGCAAGTTATTGATCTGATTATAACTCAAGTTTGTGTTTTTAGGCTCTTTCTAACTGCAGTGTGAGACATACAGAACCTCTCGGAGTTCGTGACGTGGACTGTGGTCGTGGGTATGTGTGTTCTCTGGACGTCAAGCCGAAATTGTGCTGTCACGGGGAGGATTGTAAGCCGTGCTTGTGGAGCAACATCCTTTTGAGTATTAATACAGATCCTGAAGATGAGAGGGACAGCGATGTGTCAGAATATGAAGATGATAACAGTGGTAACAAGTCCTTATTGTAGCAGCATATTACAGTTGTTGGTCTAATGTAGTACACACAACTTGGTTTTACATAATCACTAACTTTTCTAATTTCAGGAGAATTTGATACAGGATGTGTTTCAATGCCAAACAACACATCAGAAGGTCGAAGGGTAAGCATTTTGTTCATTTAAAACAAAAAAATCAATTTTATTTTGAAAAAATAAATAATAATGTGTCAGCACCATAATGATTCCATTTAATCTTTAATTAACAGAAAAAACACACTCTCTGTGAAGAACTAGGCCAAGGTAGGCCAAGTGAACCTCAAAATATCTCTAAGTCCTTCATTTGTTAATCACTGTTCTCACACCGTATATGCTTTTGTTGAATTGGATTGGCCGCGATGGATTGACCATTGTTTGCCATGCAGTGCATTAATAAAGCTCGCCTCTTTGACTTCTCTCCATGCAGTTGCTATTACGATATGCTACATATCAGCAGAAAGGCTGCAAGAGCGCTGCAAGAGATTAGACTTCGCAATGGCTTCTGCTACAAGTCACGAACTTCTCAATGTGAGTGTGTCACTTCTGCCATTTCACATATCGCTCTCCTCTGTGGGCTGATCTGATCTGTGAGGTTGGATTGGTTGTACACCTGAACATTTTTCAAAAAGCAAAAGTATTAAATATCTGAAACTTTAAAATCAATGCTTTATCGTAGTTAAATATTTCTAGCAGGCCTGGCAAGTTCAAATTGTCAGGTGTAGTGTATATTGTAAAAGTAAATAGTGAACAAATGTGGAATTCCTAGAAAGTCCTGATTTAAACAATGCTGAAGATGCTCCAAAACGACTATGCAAAGAAAATCTTTGCATAAAATTAGTCACTTGATTTTAATCTCACTGTTTATTTTTGTGTCACACAGCTAATTCTGGTGGAGTATGAAGATGTTGACTTTGGCAGAAAAATGATGATCAAAGTTGGATCATTCCCTCAGTCATCTGAAGTTGAAGTTGAAATCCCTACATTAACAAAAGGTAGCAATTGATTTTACTTACTCTATATACTCATACACGACTACTGGTCAAAATTTCAAATAATAATTTGAAAATCTTTTCACATTCACCAAGGCTGCATTTAATTGATCAAATACACAGAAAATAACAGTAATATTGTAAATCCCAGTAATAAATTTGAGTAAAATTGTGAAATATTTGTACAATTTTAGATTTATCACAGCTAACTTACAATTAAAATAGAATATGAAAGTAAAAATATATATTTTAGATCATAATAACATTTCACAATATTACAACATTACACAATATTATTTATTGATGCTATTTCTATTCACACCAACATTTGTGTTGTTGCCTAGCATCTAAAGAATCAAACATGTATATTATAGTTTTATTATGTTTATATGCATGCAAGTGCAAATGTATTATATTACAATGAAAAGCAGTACTGTCTGTCATGATCTGAAAGGCACATGCAAGCATAAATAATGTTTTTATTGACCAATCAGTAGCATGCTTTGTTTTTACATAATGTTTTTTTTCTCTTGGCAGTGTGTTCCTTACCACACCTCAAAGACATACAGCAGTGTAAAGGTCTGTGTGGATTGTATTTCTTAATCTCTTAGACATTAAAATAGCTTTCTCATTTAAGTCCATGCTAAAATGTATTTCAAATTGCTAATATGGGCTTTTAGGAATAATAAAATGGGTTCTACAATGGTTATTTGTAGTACCTAATCAGGGTTTGAAATGAACACCCGTCAAATGCGGGTAAAATCAACTGTGGTGGGTAACGATGTCAATGTCAAATCACTAGCCAATTTGGCAGGTCACTTTTTATGTTTCTCACTTTTTATATATGAGCGCGCTGAATATCCCATATGTGTCGCACAGACAGCGCACCAGAATCGAGTTCCCTTTGAAGCTTGAACAAACAATAACACAGACTTATGCCAAAGTGCCGTTTTGTTGAGTATCCTCATAAGAGCAGTCAAATAACATCTTATTTAACTAATTTAATGAGTTAAATAACATCTTAAATTAACTGAGAATGAGATGCGCTTGCAAATTTCACTTCATACTCCATGTTTGGCTGATCGTTTTTTAGGTCCCAGAATCGAGACTGTGAGACAGGAGGGTGTGGTTAAGATTCTGGTAGCCAATGAGGATAAAGGATCTTCTGGATCTTCTGAACCCCCGTCCCTGTGTATGAAACGTGGAAGAAAAGGCAAATGCTGGGTCAGTTAACCGTCACATTCAAATTATTTCTGTGTGAATAACACACGGTCCGAAGGCTCATTGCGCTTACTGTGCAAACCAGTTTGTTCTTTTCTTGGTAATTTACCATACCTTTTCTTCTCTCAGCCCTTGGCAAATAACAGCATTCCACTGGAGTCAATCACGGACTGCATGTGTTTCCAGGTACTTTTCAAAATATGCACACACTAAAAAACAATGCCTGCTAGAGCTAGTGTTGTCATCAAGATCACCTAAACCCAGACTAAGTCAAGACCTGCCTTGCATTGGTCTCAAGCCCTCAAAGTCTTAAGTTCTTTTCTTGGTCTCAAGAAACATTGGCTTTTGCAGTTGTGGTCTTAACCGGTCTTGAAATAAAATCCTGAGTCCATGTCACACTGTAAGATCAGACTACAAAGAAATCTCCAGCGCTCATTTTGGTCATAGTTTGTCTTGGAAAAATTAAGACAATTTGATGGTCGTCGTAGGAGAAGTCACACTGCAGGACTGTGCACCAAATCTTCTGACACTGTCAGAATTTTGTCTGAAGTAAAATCTTATCGCAACGGTCATTAAACGGCTATCGGTGAACATGTCAAACTAAGGATCAAAGACATCAGAATTTAGCCTAGGATCAGAGGAATCTTTTAGGATTTGCTAAATTTGTCTCAGACGGCCAAACTGTGGCCAAAATTGCACAGTGTGTACCTAGCTTTAGTCTGAGACCGAGACAAGACCAAGACGTTCAGAAAGACCGGTCTTGAGCACTACAGCACTAGCTGAAACCCATTTGTGCCTTATTTTAACATGCCCTTTGTCTGTGCATACATTTTAGGCTTGGAAAACAGAAAATCCAGCTCGTTCAGAATACTGTCCCTTTAAAAACAATAAAACAGGTAAAACCACAATAATATTTCTCAAATGGCCCCATGACTTTTGTTTGTGATTTACTGGATAAGGATTAAGGATAATAATTAATACATATATATATGTATATATATATATATATATATATATATATATATATATATATATATATATAAATATACAAATATAATAGTTTTATACATACAGACATACATAAATACATATATATATATATATATATATATATATATATATATATATATATATATATATATATATATGTATATATACACACACACACACACACACACACACACATATATATATATATATAATATATAAGGATTAATAAAAGATAAGGATTAGTAAAAATATATTTTTAAAACACATTTACATTTAGTAAAATATACTTATAAAAATACATGTTATTGTATTTTATAAGATATATATAAGATAAGGATTAATAAAATTATATTTTTAAAGCACATTTACATTTAGTAAAATATACTTATAAAAATACATGTTATTGTATTTTTTTTCTACCTGATAAAATTTGTATAGCTTGGAATAACTAGAGAAATGTAATAAGATTTTTTTTTAAATCATCACAATATGTGGTCTACACAGGTCTAGAAATCACAATTGTAAAATTAGACCTCATTCTTTAATATGCCTTTTCTCGATTTACCATAGTTTTAATCTTAGACTATTAAATGCATTAAAAATGTACTTGTGTGTTTTAGTACAACACAAATATACTATAATGCATTTTTAATACTTTTAATAGTACGTCTTTTTTCAAGACAGTGGGAACCCTTTTTTTTTTTTTTTAAGTTGTTGTGGGGGTGAATTAAAATAAGACTTTTCTTTTTTTTTGTTGTTGCTTATTTTAATCTTATTCTAAATCATATTATATCTATATCTAGAGGCACCACTGAAAATGTTCTGAAGCCTTACAAGTAAAAGCTAGCACTATTGTCCAGATGTTCAATGCCATATTCATTTATTTTGTCTTCCTAAAATATTTTTGTCTGGCAGAATTTCATGCCAATGTGCTGAGAAACATGTCAGTGTCAGTAGCCCACACCAGGACAAATGATGATGAGCCAGTGATGAGCTGGAGTTTAATGGTGCCCTGCAGAATAAGTGCTGAATTGTGGCCGTGTCAGCTCGAGGCAGATGGACAATGCAGAGAAATCGAAGGATTCAGACAGCAGCACTTGAATGATTGGGAAGAAAACAGCACAACACTATGGGTAAATATATTGAAATATGTAAACCTTTGTTTTCTGTCCTGTATAGATAGGCCTTTGAGTAGACACCATATTTATTTTGTCATGAATGGAATGAAGTTTGAGGGAGTAGAAATTACTGTGTGTTTAATAAATCAAAAACCAAGTGTTCTTGTCCATAGTGTGACCTCATTCCTCCATTCATTTTCTCCATAGAGAAACTGATTTTTGACAATAACTTGTATACCTTTTAAAGACAGCCCTGCTGTGAGCTACAAGTTTGCTAAATTATGATATTTTCTTCTGTTGAACCTGTCAGCCTGTATTATTTCAACTTAAGTTTTAAAATAATTGTATTGAGCAGCGGAATCCATGGTGAAAAACTACATTACCCACGATGCTGTGCAGAAAATTCCACCAATGAGAATTTGAGTAAAAAAGAGCTCTTTAGCTCCGCCTACTCCTATGAAGCACAGCAAATGTAATCGAGCCGATCGCCCAACGCTCTGAAAATACTTAAGACTAATGCTCAAACACTCCCTTCAGGGGCTCCTCCGTGGGACTCCAGTGTGGTGCACAGACAACGCTCTTTTACAAGTGGTGCTCATTGCATAACCAAATGACATCCAGCTCCACCTCTCTGGACATAATGGGTTCAGTTTGACCTGGTCCCACAGCGCAACATGAGAAGCGGAAGCTCAAACGTGCTGCGTAACATGAGGAGCTCAAGCGTCAAAGTGTCAGTTGCGTACGCTGTCTATGGAGGAACAGAAATCTCTCAGATCAAAAAATCTTCATTTGTGTTTGAAAGATGAACGACATGAGGGTAATTAATGACAGAATATTAATCTTTAGGTGAACTAAAGTAAAGATTAGAAGGGATACATGGCCACTGGGCATGCTCACATCAATATTGCATCATTTTATTTACTATATTTTCATTATTGTAAGGGTAGGCTTAGGGTTGGGATAGGTGTAGATATTAATAAAACACAACCTTTTGATCTAGCAAATTGATTAATTGTTATTTTATTGTGAGATTTTGCTTTGCTTCCAGCAGTTGCTGTATCTCTTCTAGCCTTTAGGGTTTGGTTGGACCTTCTAGCGCTACCCATTATGCCCAAATTACATCCAGAGAGGGAAAGCTGAACTTCACACTCCACCCATGGCTCTGCAGTGAGCAGCCACTCCTCATTAACACTCACGCCACCGGCCTCGCTCTGTTCCCACGGCTCTCAGCCCCACCCTGTTTGCCACAATAGGATTGTAGTTCTATCCCTCACTAAAGCTGTTAAACCCTTTGTATGTCTGTCTACAAATACTACAAATACTATTTTTCTTCAAATCAAAGTTCGAATTGTTTGGTGTCACCTCGTAGCTGATTGGCTCTGTTTATGTCTTATAAAAAATACTGGGTTAGAAACAAGCCAAGTTGGGTTGAAAATGGACAAACACAGCGATTGGGTTGTTTTAACCCAGCAGTTGTTAAATGTTTGCCCAATGTGCTGGGCAGTTTTATTTGACCCAACTATTGTTTAAAAATTACTATATGGCTGGCTTAAAATTAACCCAAAATAGGTTGGAAATTAAAAATCGGACGCATAATTACTGAGGCAACAATAATAATCAAAAGGTGAACATTTATTAATAAGCAGTTTATTGTTTAAATTATTATTTATTGAACTTATTAATAATGTTCATTTATTAAACATATGAATAAATGTTAATTTCCAAAATAATTTGGCCTCGTTTTAAGCAAGCAATACAGTTTTTTAACAATAGTTGAGTTTAACATTTAACCCAACCACTGGGTTAAAACAACCCAATTGCTAGGTTTGTCCATTTTCAACCCAACTTGGGTTGTTTTTATCCCAGCATTTTGTAGAGTGTAACACTTTAACAAAGACTTTTTTTTTTTAATTACCATGGCAAAATACTTATGGAACCAATGCTGCTGGATAAAAAGGGGGTAGGCACTGTTGTACTCTTTTGGAAATTTGTTGAAAAACCCGACAGTGGGATATAAAATATCTGGGAACACACTGAAAATATAAGATTGTTTTCATTCATGTTTCAATAAAGGTTTTTAAAGATTTTTAGGGGGAAAAAGTACTGCAATGAAATATTATGATGTAAAATAAAACATTTACATTTGATGCAACGGTAAGATCACACAAAGCAAAAGGGTGACATACTAAATACAAGACTTTCTGACATTCATGTTAATTTCTTAAAATAATTTTTTAGTAATAATTAGTAATGAACAATTTTGTATTAACTAAATATGAAAGGATCCAAAATAGAAGCATTTTCACCAGTGAAGCGGAATGATTGACTCCCAGGTACACAACAATAAAATATGTTAAATAGACCACACTTCTATGTTGTTTGGTTTCATTTACGTGAAATTAAATATTACATCTACTAATTAGCCAATAATTGTTTTTCCAGCTGGTTAAAAAGTGGTTTGCTATAATGATATTTGCTCTTCAGGCATCCGGGAAATTTGTGAATATCACGTCTCGGAATCACCTGCAGCTCTGTGTAAAGGTGTGATACCATCTTCATTTTAGATTTTCTAAGTTTGGTGTAATTTCAGTGCAAACAGACCGTGAACATGGTAAACTTTATTCATTGTTTGTGTGTTTGTCTGCAGCTTAAAGTGGATGGAAAGACTGTGCAGTACTGCCAACATCCCTGTAAGTTTATGATAAGAAAAAACATCTAAATATCCTGTTTAATTAAAGCTGCCACTCATTGTCATTCGATCATCGTGATGCTTGTGTGTTCAGTGTACTAAAACCAACATTTGCTGTACTGAACGTGACAGATGTTATCAGTTTCATGGTGTATTGTTGTTTTAGGGGAACGACAGTACTGGAGCCTTCTTGTTCTTCTACCGATGATCCTTGTTTGTCTGGCTATTTTTGGAGTACTTCTTCTGAAGAACAAACTAATATGTAAGTCTTTACAATATACAGCATCTCTCTGTTTATAGTAAGATGTTTTTCTCTTTAAGCAATGAAGAAACGGAATGATGATGATTATTATTCTGTATATATTTTTAATTAATTGTAAAAAAAAATTATATGTTGACTGTGTGTATGTATGTATGTGTATATGCATATATGTATGTATCTATATATATATATATTTCTATATATATATATATATATATATATATATATATATATATATATATATATATATATATATATATATATATATATATATATATATATATATATATATATATATATATATATATATATTTCTATATATATATTTTAATAGATCACTATTTTGACCACTTGCCACTCTGCTTTAGATATTGCCATTGGCTATTAAAAAAATCAGTTAGCCAATATAAACTCATCAACACAATAAACTACTGATAACTACTGTGCTGACAAAGTACAACTAATCATACACTTTATATTATCGAGCCCAGAAGATTTAACCAAGATGTTGAGCAGACAGACTCTGTGTCCGTTTGCATTTGTCTCTCTATACCCTCAATGGCTCTATTCATGCGTCTCTGTCAACGGCACATATTTTTGTGCTGATCTGTGTAGAACGCATTTATCCCATCTCAGCATGCTATTTGTTTGTCACTTCTCCTCCTTCTTCATGTCTAATTTTCTGTTCTTTCATCCATCTTGGCCTTTTCTGTGTCTTACACTGTTTTAGTTTCTTTTAAATGGTTTCAAACATATTTTTGTCTGAGATTTTATATTGTTGTATGTCTCTCTTACAGTGTCTTGTAGCGGATGGGACAGATGTTATTCTCAAGGTACACAGTGTTTATGCATGTCTAAGAAGTCTTTTTGCACACTGATTTTGCTGAGTTAACATATTTTGTTGATCCTGGAACAACATTCCTGTCCAAAAAAATTTCCTAACCCTTATCCCTACCCCTATAAGGGAAATGATAGGTGAATAACACTGTAGAAGTGCCAAACCCTGGGTGAAAACCTAAACATAAACTGTACACTTGTCCCTCAAATCTGATTGGTTGAATAGAGATGTTGATCAAGGAACATATTATACTTGGCGAAATCAGGTTCTGCACCTTTTAGCATAGTGAAAGTTCTCCAAAAAAATTTTTTGTCTTAATTTACTTAATTTGCCTCTTCTCTCTCTCTAGTTATCAAGGAACAGGTGTTGTTGCTTCATTCCTCAGCCACCGACCCACAGTTGGTGTGTAAGCTGGGCCTGTTACTTTCTGAGCTGGGTTTCGGAGTATTTCTCGACCTGTGGAACCAAACAGAGCTCTGTTCCCGCGGCCCGGCAGCGTGGCTCCACTCCAAGCTTGATCACATCCAGAAACACGGAGGCAAAGCCCTTCTTTTGCTTTGTCCATCAACACTACAGAGAGCAGAGTGCTACTGGAACATTGCAGTGGAAAAACAAAGCAATCCTGACACATACTTCTCAGATACGCTGGCTTCAGCACTGGCCTGCATTTTCGCTGACCGCCTGAAGGGCGGCGCTGCTCAGCGGTTCGCCCTTGTGCAGTTAGACTGTCATGAACTTCTCATTCAAGAGGAGCTGCCAGTGCTGTTTAGGGGTCTACCGCTCTATAAACTGCCCTGCCAGTCTCAGGGATTACTTACGGAGCTGTGTTTGGAGAGCCCAAATAATGTGTGTGGAAAGTTGAAGAAGATGTGGTGGATAAAAATGGCACGGAGGAAGCTGGCCAAAGGAGTGCAGAACATTTTTAATAGGACGAGGGTGAGGACTGAAACTATGCTCACTCAAAGTGATTCACTTAGCCTAGACACAGAGGAAAGAGTTTTTCTCAAAGATGAACAGCACTGACATGTCATTTACATAAACAACAAATACACAATCTGTCACTAATGGACAATGGACAGACTAGTACATACATCTACCAGAAGGTACCATGGTAATAGCACTCCATTCAAACTTGGTGTTGTCATGTTTTTCTGTACATATATGGAAATACTAAAGCTTTTTTAGACATGTGCCATAGCACCATTACATCATGAAGTACCTTGGAGTACTATGATATGGTATAGATATTATATTTATAATACCTGCAGCCTCAGAGGTTTGCTTGAGAAGGAAGTCTGCATGAGGAAATTGCAAAGTACAGACAGTACAGAAAGTAAATGAAGAAATTAAGTGGTTAAATAAACTGCAAATGACAAAAGATCACTATATGCCTACAAAGGCTATATGTATATGGGCTTAATCATATATTTTCATATTACCTCTATTTTCATATTATCGTGTTACCTCTAATTTATCCTTTTCATCTCAGCTCTTAACATGCTGTTTGTAAATAATTCACTGGATTTTGGCTAATAAATATAGGCCACATGATTTTTGTAAACATGGCTTTTTTTATTGAACATTTGTAATGTCATGCATTTTAAAAGCACTAGTTGTACTTAATTATACAGTTTATTGACTCTTATTCCATTGGTTTTACAGACATTGCTTAAACTAGTCCCAGACTTAATTACATGTTTGAGTTGTTTTAACTGAAAGCAACTTGCACATACCTTAAAATCTGTCAGTGCCATTGTTTTGTATCAAGATACACACCAGGAATGTTTTTTTTGAGACATGCTGATAAAAGCTAACCTACTTAAATGCCCTTACTATAAGGCCCAATCCTGGCTTAATCTAAATGCTCTGTATGGGCTAACATGAGTGAAATAAAATCAATGGAAAAACTAGCTAGTCTGATTTCACAGCCTGGTCATTTTGCTGTTTTTTAAAAGGGTTTGGGGCTTCAGCTGGTCAGACTGTCCAACAGTCGAACACCATTGATAAGACTAACCAAGTCTCGAAGTGACATCTATATAAAAATAAGATAAGGGGACGTCATAAAAATGATGGTGTATGATATTTTTATTATGTCCCCTTCCTTATCACTTCAGACCCGCTGCTAAAAATACAGGCTGTTATTTGAGAAGCGTGTGTGTGACGCGCGCGACGTCCTCAGCTGCTGCCCTGGTTTTGCGTGTTCATGACTGAGAAGTTTAGAAACAGAGAAAAAGACTTGGTGACCCGAAAGTCAGGTATAATTGATCTAAACAATTATTATTCCAATTTTACTCTTTATTGTGTGTGTGTTTTTTTAAACAAAGGCTTTCTCTGACGTAGGTAAAAATAAAATAATACATTTAAAAAGAAAATCTACAATGACCCTGAGGCAGGGTTTATCTGGCGTAGTCATGTGCTATGCGTTATTTTTCTCCGCGAGAGTCAAACCATTTGGAATTCTCATAGGAAGCAGTTGTTAGTTTAGCACTAAGACTTTCTCTTAATATTCATGAGCCAACCCATCCCCATTGAAGGACTGTCACGGCACCTCATGTATTGTAATGAGCAAGCTTTTCCATAGAACGTATATCAGTCGATGCTGGAAATTAATAGGCTATCCTATGCAATATATTCACGAGGCACGCTGGCTGAACCCGAAAAGCAAAAACTGTGAAAACCGGTTTTACAGACATCCCAGCCATCTCTCTCGAGTCTCTCAGGTTTGTGAGTAACCTATTTAAAATACGAATTCCATGCTGAACCTAAAAAAAAAAAATTTGCGTTCTGCTTATTGATTTCGTTTTAACGCATTACAACCGTAAACTAGCTAAATGTTATTTTCCTGATTTCTACGATTTTTACGAATCTAAACAAATATCGAAATTAAAAAGTTTGGTTACACTTTATTTCAAGGTGTCATTGTTACAGTGTAATTATATATTTAAGTACTGAGTAATATTAATGAACAAGGCTACATGTAGTAATAAAGGGTTATGGTAGGATTAGGGTTTGGTTGAGGGTTAGTTGCATGCAATTATGGTGTTATTACTACAATAAGTAGGCCAACATGTAACAAGGGCACTAAAATAAAGTGGGTTACACTTTATACACTTTATTTTAAGGTGTCATTTGTTACAGTGTAATATATTTAATTGCTGGGTAATAATAATTAATTACATAGGGTTAGGGTAGTATTAGGGTTTACTTGAGGGTTAGTTGCATGTAATTAACAGTAAATTATGATAATTACATGCAACTAACCCTCAACCGAACTCTAATTCTCAAACTAAAACTTGGTTACCCGTTATTTTAAGGGAATGTAGTTACATTGTACTCACGTAAATAATAACAGTAATTATGATAATTAATTAACTACATGTACTCTAATCCTCAAACTAAAACTTGTTAGGTTATTTTGATGTAGTTACACTGACATTGATACAATGTAATTATATATTTAAGTTCTGAGTAATATTAATTAACTACATGTATTACTATAGGGCTAGAGTAGGAATTGGTTGCATGTAATTGTGCATAATTTACTGTTATTACTGTGGTAAGTACATGTAATATATGTAATAGGGACGCTGTAAAATAGTGTTACTGGATTTGGTTTAGGATTTACTTGTAATAATACATGATTTACTGTTATTATTCTAGTAAGTTTAGTAACCTGTAACTACATCACCATAAAATAAAGTGTTGCCAAAATGTTATACAACTTTGTATTTGCACTCCAAATAAGTAATATGGGTAATATACAAGTCAAGCACTAATATAAATGGAATTTTATATTTGTGTTTTGACAAATACTATTAATAAAACTGAATTAGACGAATAGAGTTAAACTAACTGAGTCTGAAAATAAACAATAAGAATGTACAAAGTACAATAACAGAAATGTGAAATTATAACATTTCCATTCATTTAATTTAATTTGAATAAATTCAATAAATTGCATCTATTGAATATATAAATAAAGATTCCATTTTTATTTAATTTAAAGAAAATTTTGGTTGCACACTTTAGTTTAGGGTCCAGTACTTACAATTAACTACAAAGTTTGCCTCAAACTCATTTACTGCTTATTAATAGTGTGTAAACAATGTTGTTTAAGGAATGTAGAATATGGTCATGCAGAAGAAGGCATTAATATGTGCTTTATTTGTACTAATAAACAGCAAATATCCTGGTAATATGCATGCTAATAAGAAGCTAGTTTATAGTAAGAATTGGACCTTAAACCAACATTTTTAATAATTATCACAACTGAAATAACAGTTAAGCTAAGGTGTAAAATCATAATTGATGAAAAACTGATTTATTTAACGTAAAGTTCTTACACCTCTTTTAACAATATAATAATTAAGATGCCTCAGATAAAAGATCACATCTTAAAATTGTTAAAAGTTCTTGTTGGATTTTGTAAATTAAATGAACTTTTTTTTGTCCTCAAACATATTCCTATTTTTAAAATCATCAGATGTCACAAGGAGTTTTATTTTGAACGTCTCCGTACCGGCTTAAACTTTGTGAAAAGTGGGAGTTTGAAGCACTCAACCGGAGGGTTGCACTAATGCGTGGAGAGTGATGTCCCCCTCACGGATGTTCTTCCTGTCTGCTGTGCTCTGCGTGGCCCTTTTTCATCTCATTTTGGGTCAGAACTGCTCCGAGCACTGTAAAGCATGTGGAGGGCCAGAGAAAGACCAATGTCTTCAGTGCCACACTGGATTCATCCTGCATGACAACCTGTGCGTGGGTAAGATGATCAACAGAGCGGACGCTTGTTTCACCTCATTCTCCATTTTATTAAGGTTCACCTCTTATATGTTGACAGATAATGATGAATGTGGTACTGATTTGGATCGGTGTCCCGACAACACGTACTGCTTGAACACCCATGGCTCTTATGAATGCAAAGGTCAGTGGGATTTACCCTCAGAGGTATTTTATCATTAATAAACATGGATCAACCATAGTAACACAGCACTTGATAACACTGTTTTCCTGTATATATATATATATAAATACTGTTGCATATATTATTTCGCCAGGATGTGATAAGGCCTGTGTTGGCTGTATGGGTGGAGGAGCTGCCGCTGTAAGAAATGTGCTCCTGGTTTCAGATCATCAGGCATGAGATGCATAGGTGAGTTGTAGTCCATCTAACTAGTGTCGTTTTTTCAGTCTTTAAAGTATAAAAATTTGTGGAATACAATTAATCAAAGGGGACCTATTATGCAAAATTCACTTTTAACACAGTGTGTAAACAACCAGCCTATAATGGTAAAAATCCACAAAACACTTTTTTATAATCCCCTTCAATCATTATCAATCTCTCATAACTCCCTGTTTCACATTTCCACCTACTCTTACGTAAGAGTAGGGAAACCCCGCCCATGACTGTTGACGATCTGCCTTTTTAGCATAGACACACCCCTGAGTGAGGAGCACTGTGTCCGCCATTTCTGTTTACTCGCTGTATCAGCTAGCTTGAGTATTACAATGTCTGCAACAAAAAACATTAGTAATGTTCTGTTTTCGTATGTTACGGCAGACAGTCTCTATAGACATCTGAGCCACTGAGAACACTGTGGTTGAATTTCATTTTTGAAGGAAATGTCCCAAAGAATGTCGGTAAAATTGTATATATTTGTGCAAATAATTGTATGCATGAATGCTTCAAGAACAAGGGTCAGTACAATGCTGGATTTGTGAAAAAGTTGTTTCTGAAGTGATGGGTCAATACCAATGTGTTTTAACTTAATATCCAGAACAAGTAAGTAAGGCACTTCATGTTTTGTGAATGTTTGCACATTTCCTTTCTGAATGAGCTTTCTAGAATGCTGTACGGCTAATATGGCTAAAGTTGCCATGGTCTGACTGAATTCACAAAGACTAGAGCTATGTCGTTAGTTTTATCCGAAAACACTCACCGTCTGTGTTATTAATAAATGCACATTTATTATGCATTGTATAGTAAGGTGACAGACTTTGTTCCCAAATGAGCACCTATACAACAATTTATAGATTAACATGACATCGTACATGCTAGTCGGTGAGTCGATCAATGCAACAACAACTAACCTTACATAAAAGTATTCACCAACCAATCAGAAACGGCCAGTTTCAAATTTGCAACCTCTTTCTGAGTCTCTCCATCTGTGTCCGACTTATTTCTGACATTTGTGAGTGAGATTTGCCTGTTTTGTTGTTGTTCTATTATCTGAAGCTTGTCTAGCAGCTCATTTGCATATAAAAGGACACAAAAACTGTGCATTTTTGCTCACACCCAAATAGGGGCAAATTCGACTAGCTATAATAAATGAAGTTCACAACGTAATTTCGGGAGGAGTGAACCCATCTATTCTTTCAATTAACTGCCAAAGCATATAAGCAGCCACCTACCTCGTTCTGGTATCAGCTGTTTTTGCATCCCTTCACCTCCCCAACTCTACCATCATAAATTTAGGCATCTCATTTACCATACTCTTCTTCCTAGCACTAGTAGTCCCTGGGAGTAAATCTAAGCTCAAGCTGAAGCTGCTTCCTAAAGCTCCTCCACCGCGGACAGCAACCCAAATACGCTTAAACCTTATTAGCTAAAGAGTATTTGGCTAAACAAACCTGTGAAATGATCTGAGGGGTATTTTGAGCTGAACCTTCACAGACACATTCTGGAGACAACAGAGAATTATATTACACATTGTGGTAATGTTTATATTACACCTGACTTATACTTCACCATTGCATGATGATGTAGTTTACATGGAGCGTTGGCAGCCCTCTAGCATGCAAAAATATAACTGTAAAAATGGGAAATCATGTTAAAGTCGCAATAATTTTTTCTTTCCTGTAAATCTGAGTAAAACGGCTTCTCGAGCAAGAACAAATGTAGGCTGGGACTTGATTTTTTCCATGTGGAATGGATTGGATGGTTGGGGTTTACTATGGAGTAGTGTCGGTAGGCACATCGCTTTGTAGGCTGAAACGTGGAAGCGAGTTAGCATTTTAGCACTTCCAGTTCCCTCGTCCCAGAGTCATTGAGTTTTTGAATGGGGTTTCGGTTAAATGGCTGAAATAAGGTCTGTGGTAAACACGGGCTCAAGACACTTTTACGTTTTATTCTACGACATAAAATACGTCAGCATTACGTGTCTTGAAAAAGGCGGTTGCTAACAAGTGGCTAAATGGGACGACAGAGGCTGTCGAGGAGATTGAACGCCATGATGCAGAAAAGGTAAACTCAGTCCGCTTTTACAGCCTCATTATGCTCATAATTTTGCTGTTATAAACTATTCTAACTCAAACTTTCTGGGAAAATGTTTTTAGATTAAAAACTGTAAGAGTTGGCGGAAGCTTAGTGATGGTGAAATTGCGGGACTGTGGTAAAGTCCGTTTATAGCCTACCTTTAGCTTTTTTTTACTTCCGGCTTCAAAATTTATAAAAGTTGTCTTCATCTGTGAAAATTATCTTGATGGACAAAACAGGCAAGTATCATAAACTTTTGTTGAGCGTCAGTTGTGTTGCTTCATTTACATTCACAACTTCTCTTCCATGGCCTCATGGGATAGTAAAGTGTCCATCATATGCACACAGGAGGAAGTAGTAGGTCATTAGAGTAACGTTACTACTCTTTTATGAATACTGTGAATTCGGACATACATCTTTTGTCACACACTGTATTTCGCCTGTTTTATAGTAGGGAAGTGTGTAATTTCGGACGCAGCCGAGATGTTGCTAGAGGGAAGGGAAGTTATTTTGATTAAAGGGCACAAAAAAATTATGATGTGCATGGATAAATCATTTATAATAGATACTGAAATATTCCATAAACAAATGGAACTGGTGTGATACTTCAGGTTTCTTCTCAAATTATTTACAAAAATACAAACTGAACGTTTCTCTTCAGCCTGCAGCATTTTAGACTCATTCCAGAAGTGAATATCATGCATTCTCTGACTGTACAACAAAGATTCTGTTCACAGAAGCTTTAAACGGAAGAACAGAAGCTTTGTGGTACAGTCAGAGAATGCATGATATTCACTTCTGGAATGAGTCTAAAATGCTGCAGGCTGAAGAGAAAAGAAAGTTCAGTTTGAATCTCCTTATTTGAGAACAATCCTGAGAAAGATCCAGGTCCACGGAAGTTTTACATTTGAGATTCTTGTCATCTGAATTCTGCAAACATTTTGGACAAACATTGTTGTAAATGTAAGAATTCAAACAACAGAAGTTTGATTAAAGTTGAACTAAGTACTTTCTATGTCTTTTTCCTTTTATAAATCCCATGGTAGATCTGCTTTGTTTGGCTGAATAATGTAAAGATGTTCTTTATAATCTTGTTTGACATGGTATTAAAATATATTATAGTTTCTGATGCGGTGAGATCCAGGCAGACAATGTCAAAGATCAAATTTGAAAAAGGAATAACACATTTATTAAGTAAATATTTAAAATTATTAAGACAAATTAATTAAGTAAATACCAAAATTGTAATAGCAAATAGGTTTAAAGAAAAACAAGATCTATATTATTCAATAGTTTATAAAATCCAGAGTATTGTAGAAATTTGCAGAATGAAAGGAGAGATAGAAAAGAAACAGAAGTGCAGAGAAAAATAAGAGCAAAAAATATGTATATACAGGAAACTTACATCCTCCCAAATGTATGTTTTAGTTAATAAGAAAAGTTCAAGCAGATTTATCCATTATGTCACCGTTGGTGTAACGGCTAGGTCGGCGTGATGGGTCAAATGTCAAATAAAGATGAAAATAGATATACGAGGTGTTGTTTTGACCTTTTATTGCAGATCTTGCATCTGCAGAGATGGAAAATACATATTGAATGATACAAAGGTACATCATGTAATTAATTCTGATGGAAAATACACCCACTCGATCTCACTTTACAGAAGAGACACCAAAGATCTTACATTTGGAAATAAAAACAAATATATCAGAGCATATAGTAGAAAATATATAAATGATTATCAATATCATGTAATAATGCAACATAAGGAATATAACAATTACTGACAATTAAATGTGTAGCTATCAATTACTAGAATTCATAAAGAAGAGATTAATAAGATTCATATAATGGAATCAATAAAAGACTAATCAACAGAATATATTTGAATATGAATAATTGGACCCACTTTATATCAGGTGGCCTTAACTACTATGTACTAACATTTGAATTAATCATTTGATACAATGCACTTATTGTGTATATGTTTTTAGATTGTACTTACATTATAAAAATGACCTGCATGTAATTACATCTGTAATTCAGATGCTTTAATTCAAGACCCTTCCCTTACCCCTAACCCTACCCTTAAACCTACCCATTTCACCACACCTGTCCCTAACTTTACCCGTATCCACCTCAATATCAGCAAAAGTGTTTTGCAATACAATATGAACACAATAGGTACCTTGTACTTTTTTTATGTAAGTACATAGTAGTTAAGGCCACCTAATATACAGAATAATCTCACATACACCAGTTTCGGTTTGCTACTGTTATATCAAGCTTGAAAAATATATGAACAGAGAATGAATCTCTTCGTTAATGACACAAGTTAGTTTTTCTGCATGAAATGGTACCATCTTGTGGCTACAAGAAGCATTTCCAGCAATTTCTTTGTCCATCTCATTTTTCAGTTAGCATTATAGTGATTTGGTCTGTGTTTGAGAAATGAAAGCTGTATCTTGTTTCTCCTGCAGATATAGACGAGTGTGGCGAGGAGGTGTTGGCCTGTCCTGGTGTCAATGTCTTCTGTGTGAATACAGAGGGATCTTTTCACTGTCAGTGCGCAGGCGGCTACACGCGCAGGGGCAACACCTGTGAGAGGAGCCAGACCACAGGTGAGCTGGAAACATCATTTGAGAATCATATACTTACATAATATCTAATAATAGAGATGTTGGGCCTCGTTTATACAGATTTGAACTTAGAGTGTGTGTACACTAAAATCCAAGCAGATCCAAGAGGATTTTATTCCCTACTATGGTAGTCAGTGGTTGTTTGGATCTGCTTGGTTACAAACATTCTTCCAAATATCTTCCTTTGTGTTCAGCAGAGCAAAGAAATGTATACAGGTTTGGAACAACTTGAGGGTGAGTAAATGATGACAGAATTTTCATTTTTGGGTGAACTATCCCTTTAACAATAAAAACAAATCGCAAAACATTTATTAGCCTATTATTATTTATATTTTAAGCAATGAAAATATTAGTTATGGTTTTAGTAAACTATAGAAGCCTGCTGTGTACTTCAGACGCTGAATTGGATCTGTCCCAAAAGACCGAAGTTGCAGTTTCGTGTAACTCTGTGTATTGTGCTTGTTACATAATATGAGAGAGATAATTCATGTTTGTGTTCATGAGTTGCTAAACCTGTACTACACACAACTGTATTGTCTTGGGAGCCAACATGCTATTAAACGAAAGTGAAACGTTATAATTTATTAAAGGTGTCATGAACTGGCTTTTTACATTTTTTTATACTGTTGTCTGAGGTCAACTAATGACGTTTGTGTGGTTTTTACATTCAAAAACATCATAATGAATAAGTAAAAGGCTATTTTCTAGACTGGTTTTGAGGCTTTCTCCTGAACGCTGGGTTTTGATGGGCGTGCCGCACTGGAACTTGGAATGCGCCCACGACTGGGATTGGATAAGATTTGCATATTTAATGAACTTCAGCTCCTGTCAGTTCAGTTCACATTAGGAAGGGATCGTTTTGAAAGCGGCAACCGGAATGATTCTCTCGATCACAGGGCTCGTAAACGTCTTTATCAAACAAACACAATGATTTATTTCTCATCCACCCGAGATTGATTGGAATATAATTTCTGTATTACATGGCCCGCCCGATCGGTTGATAAGCACGAACCGCACGCGCACACACACACACACACACACACACACACACACACACACACACACACACACAAAGACACACACGTGCGCGCACGCCCAGATCAAGAAAGGAATATTATTTCACTATTTGAGATTCATCGGCCTCAGGACTATTAAATAACATTATTTGCGTTTGCCAAATTACATATAAAAAAGATGTTTTACTCACATAAGTTTGTTGCACTATTCCTGTCGAATCCAATATAGAAGGCACAACACTGTGTCTGCAAATCCAGCACCACACAAACGATTCCGCAGTGAAATGAAGCGAACACACTAGGGCTGTAATCTCCCAGTCCATTAGTCGATTCTTAGTCGATACGTTCTGGCTTGACCAAAATTCTGATTGGTCGATTTTTTGCCGCGTTCATTCGATCAGTTATGCAGCGTTCATTTCATCAGATGGAAAGCACTAATTGCTAATGGGGGTGTTTTCAGGGCACCCCTGTTTCACAGGTAACAGTCTGTCTTCAGAACACCCCCCTTGTTTTCACTTCTTTTGGATTAGACCTACCCACTGGAGATGAGAGACAGATTGAAGTAGGGTACTTAGCTATATTTTATTTATGCTTAATATCTATGCTTTATTTTTCAGTTATGCACTTTATTTCGTTTCTGCTCTTGACTTGTTTAATAAATATTCATTTTTTATTAAATTGGATGTGTCTTTTGTGTTTAACAGTAAACGCTTTAAAGTGAATTTACATGTCTATTAGTCGAATCTGAGGAGGAGAGCCAAGAGCAGAAAGACTAATTAAAAATTGCCGAAGATTTGGTTTCAAAAGCGTGTTAGTCATTGTAGTGCGTTGTTGTTGCGTTTGCCAATGAACCCACAATTCAAGCAACCCGCTCCCGAATTGGCGCTCCAAAACCGAAACAATATGCGTGGCCTCACACATTTACGGATGAACTGTCATTCACGGTGTGTGAGCACTGGCACATTTTCAGTTCATGCATATAACTTTCATAGGAATTCATTGAAACCACTCGCTTTGCTCCGCTCCGTTATGCCCGAGCGGCCGTTTGCATTACTTCTGGTTATATAGAATTACTGTGGTCTGGCTCCTCTCACAGGTGTTGCCCCTGCGCGTGTAGCCGGTTGT
Source organism: Gobiocypris rarus (assembly GCA_023029165.1). Taxonomy (NCBI): domain Eukaryota; kingdom Metazoa; phylum Chordata; class Actinopteri; order Cypriniformes; family Gobionidae; genus Gobiocypris; species Gobiocypris rarus. Next base: position 6,912,639 of record CM040931.1, on the reverse strand, counting down.
GCACTGACAGTGAAAAGATCAGTGATATGGTATTACCGGTGATTAGCCGGTGGGTAAATTTCCTCACTGTCACATCCTATTGACAACATAGTAGGCTACTATATTTTAGGAAATATGATATGCTTGTGTGCATGTGATGCAACGCTGTCAGAGCCGACAGACTCGTCAGACTCATTTCAGTGCAAAATAGAACACACGTACATGTCTTCTCCACGTGAGCTGGAACTTCATTAAAAATAAAGTTCAACCACTCATTCCTAATAGTAGCGACTACGCAGCGACTGTGTTCTTCCACAACCTGGCACAGAGCAATATATTACTTTGCTCGCCATGATCACTGCTCTGTAAACCTGTGGAGCTCGACTCTGTGGGCGGGGCTTCAGAAGCACGCATACATATTCATCAGTTGAGTTGCGTTTCTTCTTCCCATGATGTCATTTGATTCCAGCTCTCGTTTTCTGGACCTGGTGTCTATAAAAGCTTTTCTTTGACTAACAAGGACGTTTTCAGCTCTGACACTTACAGAATATTATTATATCATGATGAACTTTGATATATCAAAGGCTCAAGGGAAAGTTGGATTCTCAATTCATCACCCCTTTAACATTAGTTAATGCATTAGTTAACATGAACTAACTATGAACAATATATTTATTTTTTACTGCATTTATTAACCTCTGTTAAAGTTAGTTAACTGATACAACTTCTGATTTTAATAATGTATTAGTAAATGTTGAAATTAGCATGAACTAAGGTTAATAAATGCTGCACAAATATTGTTTATTGTTAGTTCATAGTTTACCAATATTAACAATTGAAACTAACTAATGTTAAAGGGTTACCGAAAATATATTTATAAAATATATTATAAAGAACATATTTAAAGAGAACATGAAACTGAACTTTAGTTACTTCATTAATACATTTCCCTGAGCACTTTCCACTTACAGTACATAATTCATCAGAATCTCAAAAATCTTTTGAAGTGATGCTCATTGATATCTATGTTCTCTTTTTTAACATGTTTTTTTTTTTTTTGTATGTTTCAAAATCCACTGAGGTCTTTTGGTGTCTTTTCTCAGATTCTGCAGAAAAGGGTCTTTTTGATGACATTCAGGAGGATGAGATCGAGGTTCTGCAGCAGATGTTCTTCGGCGTTGTGCTGTGCGCATTGGCCACGTTGGCGGCTAAAGGGGACATGGTGTTCACCTCCATCTTTATGGGGGCAGTAGCGGCCATGGCTGGATACTGGCTCTCTGATAAGAGCGACCGACTGATAGATTCCATCTTGAAAGGGAGATGAATTCAAAAAGGGGCCTGCAAAGTTATTTGCAGTGATGTTTTCTACAAAGTCTTTTACTTTTTGACTTGGGCCATAGTGAAATGAAGGTATGTTGACATCTAAATGGCCCAAGCCTTGAGAGAAAAAAGTTCTCCTTCCACTCCTTGCCTGTATCGGGAATTAGGTTTGGATGTGAATATGAATTGGAGCACTATAGAAAGGGCCTTGAACTATGATGTAAATTTGTATTGTGTTGTTTGTGTTTTTAGGTAGCCTTCAAGTAGCAAACTAACAGTTAAGCCTACCAGCATAGCACCAACTGGTTAACAAAAGTTCTAGGTGCACATGATATCATTACTATTTTTGATCAGATTTTTGTAGGCAAATTAATATAGTAAGCGTCTGGCGGTAACTGTGAATTGCTTATAGCAGCTTTAAAGGGGACCTATTTTGCAAAAATCACTTTTACACTTTTTATTTGAACATAAATGTGTGCCGGCAGTGCACCCTTCATGGTAAAAATCCACCCACTCCTTTTTTTTTGTCTCAGAAAAAGCAATGTGATGTCACATTGCACAAGCCCCTCCACGACTGCTGATGGACTCCATCCTATTAGCATAGACCCCGCCCTGAGTGAGCTGCACACAGTCCGCCATGTTTATCTCCTCGCCAGAGCATTTAACAGCAGCATTCAAGTAAGAAATGTATTTTTATTAAATCTACTAAAGTTATTCAGTCAAAAGCAGTGAGTGGTTTTGTCTTTCTTTTGTTGTTTGTTTCATATTAACGTTTCCGTAATATTACGTTGCTTTCACATTAATACACAGATCTAATATATACATGCGGTTTCTTTACTTGCTTTTTACTTGCCACATATACAGACAACCGATGTTAAGAACTCTTTTTTTCTGATACATAACCATGAGTGCATTTGACAGTTTAAGCGCAATAAGATGTGAGAGAATCAGTTTTACAGTCAGCTCACCTGACAGCTTTTTGTGAGTGTGTTTTCTGATTTGTGCTCATAAAACCATATATCATAAGTGTAGACCCGATATGGCTTTAAAACGCATGCATGCTTTCATGATGATGAAGAACTACGTCACATGAGTGTGACCGATAGAGATGATAATCAAAACCAAACAGATGTTTTGTTAGTTGTTTGGTAGAGAATTTGAGGCTGTACAAGCTCCGCCCTCTCCTGGAAACTCATTTGCATTTAAAGATACATGGACGAAAACAGCATGTTTTTCTTTCCACTCAAAAATGGGCATTTACAACATGATATAATACATGGTCTGTGGGGTATTTTGATCTGAAACTTAATTCTGGGTACACCTGAGACTTAAATTACATCTTGTAAAATGGGGCATAATAGGTCTCCTTTAAATAAAAATGTTATACAAAAGTCATGTCTACATATGCTATAAAAGCTTATTTCTAAATTTAATAAAATTTGTAGGCTACTACCGTTCAAAAGTTTGGGGTTGGTAAGATTTTTTTTTTATTTGATCCTAAAAATATTGTAAAATATTATTACAATTTAAAATAAGTTTTTTATTTGGATATATATTAAAATGTAATTTATTCCTGTGATGCAAAGCTGAATTTTCAGCATCTTTACTCCAGTCTTTAGTGTCACATGATCCTTCAGAAATCATTCAAATATTTTGATCTGCTGCTGAAGGAACATTGATAATATGTTGGAAATAGCTGTGCTGCTTAATATTTGTGTGGAAACTATGTTTGTAATTTTGTCCATTTTTAAAAAGGTTAAATTAAATGTCCTTCCGGGAAAAAACAAAACAAAACAAAAAACCCTCACTGCCGCCAAACCTTTGAAAAGAAATGTATTTGATATAAAATGTACTTTTTATGAGGACGCTGTAAAACACTCTTTGGACACAACTAATAAACTTTTATTTGTGGCTTTATATGAAACAGAGCATATCAGAAAGAAAGTCACTTTTATTTAATGGATATAAACAAGCCGACTGACACTCAAGAATAGTTGGGGGTTACAACACATACAATAGCAAATATCAGGGAGGTTTAGGACTCTGAGTAAAGCCCAACAGGGTTTAAAAACATCGAACATGACACAGATTTCACACCGAACGCCCCAGTCGCGCCTCCGAGGCGATTGCACTGCTAACTTTCTGCAACACGCACACAGCCACTCACACCCTGTGACAATCTTATTTGCATACACGGACACAATCATGCAAGCATATCCCACACTCTTTTAGCATCTCAGATCTGCACCCCGAAAACATGCGAACGCTTTTATTTTGTTGCACGGGCAATCCACTGGCAGTGGGCGGGAGGATGTGGGTGAGGACACACCATTCTCAAACACATTACACCATCATGATGCCAATGCGTCTCATCCGTGACGACTGATGCACCATGGGAAAATGAACCCCACGTTCACACGGTATCGTTCAGCATGCTGACACTCACATTGGACTTGTTTGCACTGCTGTACAGAAAAAGAAAAGTAAACTAATTTCATGTACAAATCTTACAGTCCCGAACTGACATATTGAAAAAAAAGCAATGAACCATAAAAAAAACTATAACATAAATAAATATCTTAAAAAAGTAAAAAGAATGTTTCTTAGAATTACTATTTCTTTTCTGGCATTTGTCACAGTGGTTTGTATCATCCAGAGGTTTGCATTTTTTGACATCATGACGTAAAAGAAACAATGCAACTGGCACACAACAAATATAAATATATTCATTTTTGTTCTCTTTATTTTGGACCTTTGCTCAAACCAGAGGCCCTTTGATATATGTCATAGACCCTACAGGGCTGAAACTTCTTTCTCTCGTTATTTATTTCTGTGTATAGAGATCTATCACCACAGCCCAGAGTTGGCACATAATGTACATAATCATGCATCATCACCACATAAGTCAACATTTCTCTTTTTTTCTTTGTTCTGTGTAATATATCTCTTCCCAAGGCAGGAGATCACCCCCCTACTTCAAGTATTCAGTAGTAAAAGGTCCTGAAGGTGGAGGACTGCAATATGTCTCCAAGAAGGTAAAGTCTGACGTCTTTTTTCCTTTTTTTTTGTCCTCTTGCTTTGCCTAATAGTACAATTATAGACTTGCACAACAGACAGACAGGTAGACAGACATAATATTAGAATATCAGATCAAACACTTTTCTGGTGTTTGAAACTGGACTCAGAAACATCCAAGACGGAGCAGTATTCACATGGTGGACATATCTGGATCTGTGTTCTTCAACCACAATAGTTAAATGTTCAAGAGAGCAACGTAGGAGTATTCTAGAGCCGAGCGACAATGATGGGTTCACGCCATGACAGAATTACCAGGAAGCTTATGACTAGCATTTTTTATCTTGCTCATTGTGATGCACTTATAACGACAAAAATGTGAGCGACCTCAACAATTACCTTTAGCTTAACATTAAACTACATATCGTTTCATGTCATTTTAAGTTGCACAATGCCCTTTATTTGTTCCATAAGATTTGAGCATTGCCATAATTTATTTCTTTGAATTGTGGTAATTCCGTCAGTAAGCGAATGCAGATTAAAGGCATAGTTCACCCAAAAATGAAAATTAATTTACTCACCCTCAAGTTGTTCCAAACCTGTATGAATTTGTTTCTTCTGCTGAACACAAAAGAATGTTGGTAATTAAAGAGTTTCTGGTCCCCATTGACTTCCATAGTAGAAAAAAAACTATTATAGTCAATGGAGGTGATCTCCAGTGATCCAGTGTCTTTTGTGTTGAGCAGAAGATACAAATTCATACAGGTTTGTAACAACTTGAGGGTGAGTAAATGACCGAATCTTCATTTTTGTGTGAACTAAGCCTTTAACAGAGTTCTGGAACTAACGTGAAGGCGTCTGAATAATGAGAACGTTAAACGCAACATGGAAGCACAAACAGGTCATTTTAACAGTCAGATCTTGGCTATATTTTGGTCTTCGCCCAAAGTCCTAATGTAAACTTCACAACCACAGACAACAGCAGTGAAATGACACACAAGACAATGCAAATAACTGTTAACATATCTCAGCCATCTTAATGTAATCTTCCACTTGAACTATGTTGATGTTTCTGAAACGGAGTTCACCTCAAAATGAGAATTGTGTCATTTACCCTCCCCACACCTGTATTTCTTATGTGGAACACAAAAGAGGACATTTTGGAGAATGGTAGTAACCAAACATTTTGGTTTCCCATTGACTTCCATTATATTTCGTTTGACCATACAATGGAAGTCTATGGGAACTGAAACTGTTCGGTCTTGTGTTCCACTGAAGAAAGTCATACAGTTTTGGAACAACATGAGGGTGAGTAAATGATGACAGAATTTTCATGTTTAGGTGAACAAACCTTTTAAAGTGCCTTCACACTGACAGTGATACAATTCACCACAATTCGCCAAATAAAGGATTGCTGTTTTCTTTCAGCGTGAATGCAGCTTTACCCTCAAATGCAAGTTTTGGTTCACTGCATTGCAGGAGTTTTGCCTTTTATATATTTTTTTCTTTTTGTGAGGTGCAACATTCTATACAAGTTTTTCTAGCTGAAGATCAAGAAACTAGATTCCACATTTTCCAAACGTTCAGCAAAAGACCTTTTCGTTGCATAGACCCCAGTGCCAAGATCTTGTAACGAGAGCAGTGTGAGGGCCAAACAAACAGTGATAACACACACAACTCAAACACACCGGAAAAGAAGTTTCCTTTGATTTCTGACACAATAGTCTGACCACAGTAGACACACTTTATGTAGCTAGTATTTCTCTCTCTCTCTCTATATATATATACTATCTATTTATAAATAGGCACTCGCCACCATGTTGAGACGTTACAAGAAATCTGCGGCAGCTCCGCCAGTACCTGGTGGGGGCAGTTCGTTAAAGGAGGAAGGACATTCCCTTTATGGGACACTCAGGTTTCACTGGCCTTGTCAAAAGACATCTTGACAAAATTCATTTTGTGGGACATACAACTACAACCTGCAGCAGTTGCTTGGGAAACCATCTCAATTATCTTCCGAAGAACTCTGATGATGGCGCCATGGATGTAGTATGGAGTGTTACAGACCAGTTGATGTCCGAAAGATTGTAGCCATGGCTGTCTCCATCTCTTTTGGGCCTGAGCACCAGTTGAAGCACCATTAGAAACGATCCCTGTTGTAAAGGGTGGAGGTGCATAGGTGCATGAGAGCTAACACGCAAACCGGGCTTGGGGTTTGGAGTGGAGCACAAGCAAAAATATAGGAATGTATGTTATGTGCGTTATAATCGGTGAGACAAAATTAACTCTGCATAGAGTAGACTACCTCTGAGGTAACTCTAAAGACGTGAAAGGTCCAATATACACTAATGAACCAACAATGGAGGCTTAATGTGGCACAGAAATGACATGCATATTCAAACCTAAGTGCATATATGTATAGCACATATAATACAACCTAAACAATTGAAGGCAGGCAACAGTTGCCCTTTTAAGATTTCAACTGCAAATGCAGATGTGATTGTAAAAAAATGGTTAAATTAATTTATGGTATTATTTTACATTGGATTTTCACATAAAAAGCAGAGAAATGACTGTAGAGTCAAGGCTTGAATGAGTGCAAGCTGACTTGTTGCCTCATTGAAGAGGTGGAGCTAGAGCCGAGTGGGCGGGGCAATGTGGAGAAGGGGCGGGGCCAGCTGGATGCATGCACTGGTCATGTGTGAAAACCAGCAGCATCTCTTTTTGATTTGAGCATAGAATCTTCAAGGCAAATGTCTTTAGAAAAAGGACTGCACCAGGAAGTGACTGTTTTTTCAGCCCAGACTTCCATTTATACTTTTTTAATCATCTGAAAAACAAAACAAAATGGAATAATTATCTTTAAGAGAATGTCATTTAGAAGTCTCTTATGCTCACCAAGGATGCATTTATTTGATCAAAAATACAGTAAAAACGAATAAAACCGCAATATTGTAAAATATTCTTATTTATTAATATATTTTTCCTGTGATCAAAGCTGAATTTTCGGCATCGTTACTCCAGTCTTCAGTGTCACATTATCCTTCTAATACTCTGGTTTGCTGTTCAAGAAAAAAAAAATATTATCAATGTTAAAACATTTGTGCTGTCATTTTTTGATCAACTGAATGCGCCCTTGGCTGAATGGTAGCATTAATTCTTTATCAAAACAAATCTTACAGACCACAAACTTTTGAACGGTTGTGTATGAAATTTATAAATGAAATGATTTTTATTCCAGACAGACACAATGTTAGAAGTTCTGTTGATAGTACTTACCTGCTCAGGTGGGCTTCTCCAGCTTTGGCCCTCCCACTCACACCAATGCTCCGCCTCTTTCCTTAATGTATGGAAATAAATGGGCCCCATCCAAAAGAGTGAATCTGATTGTAGATAAAGACTGGCCAAGTGAACAATGTAGAATTTCATCTGTATGGCATGGCTGTGCTCCTCCATTAGTGACTGAATTGTCTGAGAACATAATGAGGACCATAATAAGAAAAACAATCACAAAACACTTAATCCACAAAAACTCACGTATACCAGAAAACTGACATCAATCATCAAGATCTCACCCCATAAAATAACATCATAGCTTTGGTATGGTTATGCCCAAATTCCTTCTTCATCATCCTTTGACCCAACATACATCCAGAGGTCAGCATGAAATGAGGAAAATTAGATGAGTTAAAGATGAAAGAGCAGGTTGTAAATTTCTTGAATGTTTTACAGTGAGTGACTTGTACAGTAGATTATATAGAGCGTTGCCTAGTGAAAAGACTAACTTAATCTAGGGCAGTGATGATGCTATCATATATTGTGATTTGATTTTATTTTAACTAAAACAAATAGTTACACTATTTCGATAGTAAACTAACTTTCATTAGAGTATTAGGCTATGTTCACACTGCAAATGTTCACACTGTCAGCAACTTATCAAGTCCGTTTTCTCTTATTAAGTAAACATAGCGACACTGACCAAAGTAATATCATCAGAGTTCATCTGTCAAATCTTCACTAACCTACAGCAGCTTTTATATCTGGGTGGAAAGTGGAGCATTTGAGTTATTCAAATCTAATTGGATGGCCTGTTTCATCACAGGACAACACGGGGAAAAAACGCTTTTTCAGGCCGCGATTGATCACACCATGTGTGAATAGTTCCATCGGGATCTATTGTTTTAATCCAAGAGTGTCATTGCGTTGTGCATTCATGCCGTTTAATTCATGCTCAGTGTGAAAGGGCCTTTAGGTGTTAGGGTTAGTATAATAAGTTGACATGTACTGGCAAAGTTACTTATAGTCAGTAGAATGTCAAAATAAAGTGTTATCAAATATTAAACAGACAGTCTACTATTACTCTGACTGTTAGTTGACATGGTAGTGGTCTCAGCCTCAGACGTCACGCCCACAGACCATTGGCTGAATGTCTGATGCATATGGCACACTTATCTGGAAACACTTCAGGAGTTTCAAAGTCATCATCTGATTGGTTGAATTCTACAGGATGTTCGGGAGACGTGTGTGCCGCATGCTTTAATGGTCCGCCTGGAAACTCGTTTTTACTGTAATGCCGTGATACCAAACCCCCTCATGGAAGAAGAACGGAAGAAGAATTTATTTGATGTACGCTGGTCTGTTATTGCAGGGACATGCCCCTAAACATGACGCGGAACAAAAAGAAATGTGATTGGTTGCATTATATGTCAGGAATGTCATTGGTGTCTCAGCATTTGTTTCCAGGCGGACCATTAAAGAATGCGACACACACGTCTCCTGGACATCCTGTAGAATCAAACCAATCAGATGAAGACTTCAAAACTGAAGTGTTTCCAGAACAGTGTGCCATATGCATAGATGTTCAGCCAATGGTCTGTGGACATGACGTCTGAGACCACTACCATTACCATAGAGTATTAGTAGACAAACGTCCTCTTGGGCAGTCCTTGGCCATTGAAAGCTGCGATAGAGTCCAGACCTTCTGCACGAGACTAACATGGTAGTTGCAAAGTTACTTATAGGTAGTAGAATGTCTAAAGTGAACTATCGAAATAAACAGTTAAAAAACAAACTATTAAAATAATTTTCTATAATTGAAAAATAGAGATATTAGATGAAAAACTTAAAAAATAAATTAAAGCTTAATATAAATATATATATACCACATAACACAATGATTAAAACATACACTAATATTTAAATAGAAACTGAATCATTACAATATAAAGATAGCTGAGTTACTGACCTGGTCTGGGGTGGGTCGGTGTCCGGGATGAGGCGGTCCACGGCCTGGACCCCGATGGTGTGGCGGAGGGTGTCGAGGGTGTGGGCCCTGTTGGCTGGGGTGTGGGGGGTGATGCGGGTGCTGCTGCGGGTGTGGGATGGGTTGGGGTGGGGCCCTGCTGAGGCGGGGGTCCGTGAGGGTGCTGGGGGTGTGGATGCTGCTGCTGCTGTGGAGGGACCCCGGGATGAGGGTGTTGAGGGTGGGGCTGTTGAGGTCTGGGCTGGTGTGGGTGGCCCGGGTGGTTGTTGGTGCTGGGGTGCTGGGGATGTTGCGGGTGTTGCGGGTGAGGATATTGAGGCTGGGGGCTGTTGCGGGTGTTGTTGTTGGTGGTGGGGAGGAGGCTGCGGGTGTTGGGGATGGGGCGCATGTGGGTAAGGAGGTTGGTGCTGGGTCTGTGGGTGAGGGTGCTGGGTCTGTGGGTGCGGGTGCTGGGCCTGTGGGTGTGGATGCTGGGCCTGTGGGTGTGGATGCTGGGCCTGTGGGTGCGGATGCTGGGCCTGTGGGTGCGGATGCTGGGCCTGTGGGTGAGGATGCTGGGCCTGTGGGTGCGGATGCTGGGCCTGTGGGTATGGGGGCTGAGGTTGGGGTTGAGGATGAAGGGGTTGAGACTGCATGTGGGGAGGTGGAGCATGAGGGTGGTAATGGTCGTCCTCGTAGTTGTCGGCAATCAGTTTCATCCTGCTTTGTGTCTAAAACAGATACGTTAGAAGTAAGTAAGTCACAAGCTACATATACCAATGGACTGATCACGGAATGGAAAAAACCCATCTCAACACAGCTTGTACAAATGTAATCAGCTTTTACACAATTTCCAGGAGTCAATGAAGTACAGACTGCCAGAAAACAAAATCATGTTTACAAAGTATCAGACGGCTACAATGCCTTCTAAGGAAGAACAGAAGATTTTCTAATAATAATTACTTTCACTCATTACCAACCTAATAATTGTAAGCAAAGTTGGTATGGCCACAATTTATTTAACCCTGTACAGCAACATTGATTAATGTTTCTTTGTCTCAAGTAGTGTTAACTGCACATTTTGCACAAACTCTCTTGTATAATGCCTAACAAATCAATTAAATCCATTGGATATACTATGTATTAAAGATGCATAATATTGGGTTAAAAAAACCTGACATTATTTTTTCATATTACAATATAGTATATATCGCAGAAAAACAAAAACACACAGGAATTTTCACCAATGTCAGGGCATATATTTATTTAATTAGTAACACTTTACAATAAGGTCTCATTTGTTAACATTAATGTATTAACTAACATGAACAGAATGAGCAATATATTTGTTACAGTATTTATTAATCTTTTGTTGATGTTAGTTAATAAAAATACAGTCGTTCATTGTTCATGTAATTTCCCAGTGCATTAACCTTTAACAAAATAATGTTTTAGTAAATTATGAATTTAACATTCAATAAGATTAATAAAAAGAATAAAGTATTGTTTATTCTCAGTTCATGTTATTTAACTAATGTTAACAAATGAAACCTTATTGTAAAGTGTTACCATTTAATCACAATCTTTGCGATGTGCATTAATCTTGATATCTCAATATAGTGTACTTCAAAATTAATATTTATTCATCTCTCATACTGTAAAATTTAATGGTGTGGTGCCTAAATTCAAAATAGTATAGTTTTATAATATCGCCCATTTAACATTTAATGGCCATAAAATGAAAATAACTATAGACTTGTCAGCATCAGACAGAATTTCAATATCTATGCAGCTCTATGAAAAATTGATGATATGTTCACCCTACACTGTCTTCATACTGTGTGTTATTAAATGGGCTTTTGACTGCAAAAAATTCACTGACCTGTTGTTTGAGTTGATGCATCAGTCTGTCCTTCTCTCTTTTCAGGGCCAGCACTTCCTCTTGTGTCTTCTTCTTATTGGAGGAGGACAGCTCCAGCAAAGCTATGTTAGCATCTTTCTCACTGATTGCAGCGAGCAGAGCCTGTTGTCTGAGAGGAACAGACAGTCTGAGATATGTATGCATCTTAGGCATGCAATATTAAAGATCTTGTAATAAGAAGAAACAGAGTCTGATCGCAGGGATTCTTACTTCATCTCCAAGATCTCCTCGAGCTGTTTTCTGCGCTCCTGTCGGAGATTGGTCAGATGGCCGTCTCTCTCAGACAGAGACTGTTGGGTGGAGGACAGACGCTGCTTGGTGGCATCCAACTCCTGCCTCGTCTTCTCCAAAACATTCATCAGCTCCTCCATCTGTGAAATGAAGACACATGTGTGCAGGAAAATGATGAGGAAAAACTTTTTCTCAGGAAATGTATTCATTCACAGGTATAAATAGCACACGCATACACACACACACATTTGTTTTTGTGAATTGTGGGGACATTCCATAGGCGTAATGTTTTTTTTATACTGTACAAACCGTATTTTCTATTCCCCTACACTGCCCCTGCCCCTAAACCTACCCATCACAGGAAACATGCTGCAATTTTACATTTTCAAAAAAAAAACATAATTTAGTATGTTTATAAATCCATTTAAACTGTGTAGGTGATCTCAGGTTTATATTACATTGTAATATAAACAAGGATACACACACACACACCTACCTTTGGGTTGTCCATTGGATTATCCTTGCGCTGGTCTTGCAAGATGTTCCCTGGGCCTTTCTTGTCCATCTGAGGGCCAAGCTTGATGCCTGGGCCCTTTTTATTTTGATCCTTGGTTTGCCTTAAAGAAGCATATTGAGTGTCACCTGAATAGTTTAACTTAATAGCAATCACAAATCACCATTTAACCAATTAAGATATAATGATCCCAATTAATTATATTGAGAAGATGCTATAGAATTTTGTCATGTTGGCCCGAAAAAGTAAAACACAATTTTCTTACTCAGTATTTCTGCCTTGTTTTCCAGTAAAAATCAATTCGATTTTGGCCTCAAATTGGGCCTCTATGGATCTGGCTTGTTTGTTCAGGTCATCCCACAGATGCTCAATTGGATTGAAATCTGGGGAATTTAGAGGCCAAGTCAACACCTTAATCGCATGTTTCCCTGCAGCACATTGCCCAAAGCATCACACTGGCTCCACCGGCTTGCCTTTTTCCCATAGTGCATCCTGGTGCCATGTGTAACACAGGTAAGTGATGCACATGCACCCAGCCAGCCAGCTACGTGATGTAAAAGAAAACAGGATTCATCAGACCAATCCACCTTCTCCCATTGCTCCGTGGTCCAGTTCTGATGCTCACGTGCCCACTGTTTTCAGACACCTTTCAATTAGAACCAGCATTAACTTCTTGAGTAATTTGTGCTACAGTAGCTCATCTGTTTGATCGGACCACACGGACCAGCCTTCACTCCCCACGTGCATAATTGACCCTTGGCCGCCCATGACCCTGTCACCGGTTCACCACTGTTCCTTCCTTGGATCACTTTTGATAGATACTGACCACTGCAGACCGGGAACACCCCATAAGAGCTGCAGTTTTGGAGATGCTCTGACCCAGTCGTCTAGCCATCCCAAATTGGCCCTTGTCAAACTCGCTCAAATCCTTACGCTTACCCATTTTTCCTGCTTCTAACATATCAACTTTGAGGACAAAATGTTCAGTTGCTGCCTAATATATCTCACCCACTAACAGGTGCCGTGATGAAGAGATAATCAGAGTTATTCACATCACCTGGTCATAGTGTCATAATGTTATGCCTGATCTGTGTATAAATGTAGTTTGTATTTTATATAGAGTTTATATGTGCTTAATATAGTTTAAAACAAAGAAAAAAATAGCTGTCAATGGGTTGAGAAAAATTAACGTAAATCAGAGAAAATCTTAAGACTTGTCTGAAAAATGCATAAACATTATGTAATTTAGCTTATCAAGACATGTCTAGATTTAAGGATGTTTAGGGGGCAGAAATGCTGAGTAGGGTGTTTTTTGTTTGTTTTTTTGCATTGTAGCCTCACTTAAAAGATTTCAATGCATCCAAATTTTTTTGCAAATGCCATTTGGTCTGATATTTCGTTATGTAACATTCAGAATTTTTAAAGTGCGTTTTAAGTGTCTAAACACTTTTAAGGGTCAGTGTACGTGTGATTAGTAAGTGCAAATAACAACATAACACCATGAAATGAGACTTGTAATCATGACAACACATTAGATGCAAATGCAAGAAACACGACAGTGATCACATGTCCGAAACACGCTTGGTTATTGCTCAGAAGGGAGGGTGGACACCTGAGGAACACCCTACTTACCTGGGAGCAAGACTGGCGGTGGAGGAAGAGGAGGGAGGAAAGATGCAGGAACAGGAAGGAACAGAAGCCACAACACAGCAAACAGGAAGAAAAGGAGAAATAAAACTTTAGAATTCTCTGAAACGAAGCAGAAAACAGCTGGAAAGAGTCAAGTGAGAAACTAGGAGTGGTTTAAAATGGCTCCTAAGATCAACAAGACAGGATGCAAGACGCTATCATCTCAAATCATCACTGTCAGTGGATACGCCACTGAGTCCAGATCTGCAGGGGCCCGTGATTGTGCCAACATGCAGCAACCCAACCAGCCGAGCTGCAGTGAGAGATTGCACGGGGTGGCAAACGGGGCAAGAGCGCTCAGGCATGAGGGTGCAAACCTACTTGAGGAACAGACCCTACCTAAAGTACCAAGCTCACTCACAGAGCACAACAGGGCCTGCAATGCCGCCGAACGTCTCATGCAGGCCAGTGAGACGGCCGCTTTGGGGGGGATTTCGCAGTCTGAGGTGGGTGGATCATTCAGAAGAGTGAGAGGGAAGGGAGGAGAGATGGTGTTAGGAAGCAGAAAGAGGAGAGGGGATGCAGATCAGCATGTGAAATGGGTGTTCAAGGGTCAGGAAACAGGGCTCCGCTCCTAGCCAAAGCCCTCGTATGCCAGCAACACCAAGCGGCAAGCACAGAGATCACAGAAGCATGTGTGTGCAAAATATGCAGATGCAGAACATGTTAACATGTCATATACGCAGAGTGGATAAAATACACCAAGATAATAGCATTGGTTAACAAATGCATGAGGAATAAAACACTGTTTTGGAGTCTAATTTCAAGAATAGTTCACCTAAAAATACTCCAATGTTCAACATTTTCAATAGGGTACTTCATTTTTCACTTTTCAGTAAATAATAGCTTATATTTAATCTATTTCTTACACAAATTCACTTCAAATGAATTTGAATATAATGCACGAGTCATATGAACTACTGCAGATATTTTTGTCTTGTTTTACGCATAAAGTGACTTAATTTTAAGACTTGCCCTTGAAATCTTTTGTCATCTGGCTTCTCAAATAAGCATACCTTGATTTTTAGTGTCATTTTTGGAGCGCTACAGCATTCGTCCCCATTCATTGTCAGACATTAGTTTTTAGGTGAACTGTCCCTTTAATCTTGGTGCACTTTCAAAATATGACTACACATTAACATGTTGCCATGCCAACATCAACACGACAGATATATCAAGTGTGCAGTAATCACACATCTGACACAATGTGAAAAAAATTATTGTGCTGAAACAGAGGAACCATTTTGATTAAAACTGTGAGATATTTTAAATTATATATCCACTGCACAAAAACACATTATAGAACAGATATAATGATAAAAAGGAAAACGTGCACTCTGGTAGGTCCACACATAAGCTCTGTTCCAAAGCCCATGAGATGCCTACCTAGGCAGCATATTTAGCACTATATGTGCGCTCAGATTTTTGCAAAAATTACATATCTTAGATATTTGGAACATTATAAGGTAGCATTAAATGTATCCTTTCTATATGCCATTCAAAAGTTTGGGGTTGGTAAGATGTTTTTGAAAGAAGTCTCTTACACTCACCAAGACTACATATATTTGATGAAAAATCACAGTTATTTAAAATAACTTCCTTCTATGTTAATATATTTTAAAATTTAATTTATTCCTGTGATCAAAGCTGAATTTTCAGCATCATTACTCCAGTCTTCAGTGTCACATGATCCTTCAGAAATCATTCTAATATGTTGATTTGCTGCTCAAGAAACATTTATTACTATCAATGTTGAAAGCAATTGTGCTGCTCCACATTTTTGTGGAAACCATGATCCATTATTTCATGATTCTATCATGAATAAAAATTAATAGAACATAATTAGTTTATTTGTTGCACAAATAAATGTATTTACTTTCATTTTTGATAAATTGAATGTGTACTTGCTGAATACAATTAATTTCTTTGAAAAAAAAAAAAAAATCTTACTGACCACAAACTTTTGAACTGTCCCAGAATGCACTGTGACAAGATCAAGATGGCAATTTGGAGCCACTTAAGATGCTCCAACTTACTTGGGATGCTGCCTATGTATGCCTACGTAGAGTTTAGAAGAGAGCCCAATACATGCACAAGAAACGCTATAGACAACCACAAAACACATTATCTTATTTTCTGAGCTGTCTCAGTCCACTGATTTTTACATCAATGCAATCTGGCACATATTTACAACATTATAAGGAATAAAACGGTCCTTTCCTTGTTAGAAAAACCAGTGAATGAGAGACAGCTGTGCAACAGGGACATCAAGGCATCAAACAGCCACACAGCAGTTGCAGACAGATAAATGCAGCCGAGCCGTGGTGCCAGGACAGAGCACTCACTTTCCCAGGAAGTCCCACACCATGCCCCCAATCTGCTGGGGGGCAGCGGACACAGAGGGGAGGGTCAGAGGGGCTCTGCCACCAGGGCGGGCGAGGGGCGGCAGCGGGGGAGGGCTGGGCCACAGTGAAGGAGGAGTTATGAAGATATGGATGGAGAAGAACCATAGATAGAAAGATAGATAGATAGATAGATAGATAGATAGATAGATAGATAGATAGATAGATAGATAGATAGATAGATAGATGGATGGATGGATGGATGGATGGATGGATGGATGGATGGATGGATGGATGGATGGATGGATGGATGGATGGATGGATGGATGGATGGATGGATGGATGGATGGATGGATGGATGGATGGATGGATGGATGGATAGATAGATAGATAGATAGATAGATAGATAGATAGATAGATAGATAGATAGATAGATAGATAGATAGATAGATGACCAAGAAATGAGTGTTTTATGACAGAAGATGAAGGAACATGGAAGAACAGGAGGAAAAGAAGAAGGTCGGAAAAAGAGAAAGACCAAAAGACAGAACAGAGAAAGAGTTGGCGAGACGGTAAAAAAAAACAGAACAGAAATACACATTAATCAAACCACATTAACACTCAAGCATGAGCGTGTCAACTGAGAAAAAGCAAGACTTTGAGCCAGAGCTGAAGAATCTGAGGAGCTGAACTAACTCAAAAATACAGGCAGGCTGTTCACACTCACAGATTATTAGTGCTTTTTTAGTTTTCAGTGGAAAAAGATGATTTTATATATATATATATATATATATATATATATATATATATATATATATATATATATATATATATATATATATATATATATATATATATATATATATATATATATATATATATATAATTTCAATTATATATATATATATATATATATATATATTATATATAATATTAAATAATTTTGAATATTATTTTATAGTATAATGTTTTATATATTTTTATTGTATATGTATAAAATACATGATTATATGTCCTCATTTTACTGGTAGTCAGCATATTGTATTACTGCTGATTTGCATGAAATGTAACCTTTCAACTTTGTGTCAATGAATAATGGTTATTTATGGTTGATTTATTATTTGCGGTTATATTCAAATTGCTGTTAGTGTGAACGGCCATTTAGGATGATGTACAACCTGAACATACAGGAGTAGCATGGACCTGATATCTTAGATGAACTACTCAACAACTAAATAGAAGAATTTAAAAGAAGAGATGAGGCACATTAACATGCCAAAACACACTAATAATAGCAGTCATCACAGCGTATGAACACGAGCCACTAAACACGAGCTCCATATCAATATTCAGAACGTCAGAAACACACAGAATACGGATGACCTCATGAATGCATGATTCCAGGAAACAGCAGAAGTATTTGCAATCATCATCATATTTCCCCTCTAGGAGATGCATTATTGACGGCAGCTCTGAGAGTACAGCACGGTTTGTACCGCATCAGTAACAAAACGGCCCTTGACATCAGCATTCTGATGTTATATCCCTGCAGAATTTTATTTTTGGCAGTACAGTAGAAACTGTCATCTGATGCTGTCAAGGCACGAGATAACTGCAAAACGAGAGATCAGTCCCGATGATGCTTTATGAAAACTTGTGCAGACTTCATAAATATGTTTCACATCTTATATTTACACTACCAGGGAAATGTTAAAATACATTTATTCATTGTTTATTTTTACTACTTTTAACATTTTAGAATAATAGGAAAATTGTTAAGACTTTGAAACTATGAAAAAACAAATTGAAGTATGTGAGTTATGTGACTATTAAAGTCAAAATCACAGATTTTTATGGAATATAGTATAAAATAAAAAATTCTGTGCACATAATTTTAGTTTTTTTAGTTTATGAGCCCTCGTAATCTTTAATAAAAATAACCTCTTCTCCCTCTTGCAGCTCTTCTCTTCTCTGTTAATGTGTTTACTGGCACGGGGGCGGGGCAACCTGTCACTCACATGAGATCCACCAATAACAAACCACAACCATCCAATCAATTCCCCACGGACAAAATCAAGTCCCGCCCTACATTGTTTTCATCACAATAGAGAATAAAAGACTGTCGCAACTTTAAACAAATCAAATATCTTATATTTTATATTTTATATGTCAGATTTCCAGCTCTTCACGTGAAAAGAAGGCAAGATTATTTGTGTGTGTGTGTGTGTGTGTGTGTGTGTGTGTGTGTGTGTGTGTGTGTGTGTGTGTGTGTGTGTGTGTGTGTGTGTGTGTGTGTAGAGAAGCCTCTATTATGTTTTTTTATTTAGCATGTTCAGAAATTCAAATTCTTTTCAATATGGGGTGCTTTTCAAGGATGTTTTTGCTGACAATATGGACGTTATCAGATATTATCACATAGTAGTGCACAATATAAGCTCTAAATATAGTTTAATTGATTTATTTTTTTATTTTGTGACATTTGTTTATTACTCTGACCATTGTCTTATGATATGTGAATTAATAATTTTCTTTTATGATTCTGTACCATTGTTGCACAACGTTGCCCTAAGGCAATGTAAAAAAAAATATTTATCAATAAAATGTTTCCAAATGAACCAAGAAATGATTTGGAATAATTTATATAATGTACCATCAAAATGTGTGCAGTAGAGTTTTAATTAAAATGTAAATGTTAATTTATTTTAAATAAATTCACTTTTTTAAATTGATTATTCATTTGTAAATATATCAATTAACTGGAAATGCATACATACAGTATATGCATACACTGTAAAAAATAATATGATCAATAACATGTTATTGCTTTAACTCATCAAAATAAGTTAAGACATTTTAAACTTTTTTTATAAGTTATACAAGATGTAACAATTTTTTTTTAGTGAATTTAATGCAATTTAAGATGAAATGACTTAAACTTCCAAGTTGATAGCACGTAAAATGTACATACTCACAAATTATATTTTTTTTACAAAACTAATTTCAAGTATTTCGATCAAAAAGTTTTTAAGATCATAAGAATGCAGTCTGCACAAGAACGCATAAACATATTCAGCCCAGTGTGTCCAAATGTTTGACTAGATGTGACTTAAATGCTCAACATCACACTTCCAGAAGCATTAGAGTCTTTTCCCCCCTCACCTCTCCAGTTCTGCGATCTTCTTATCCTTGTCGTTTTTCTCCGTCTCCACCTCTCTCAGAATCTCCAGTAACCTCTCGACCTCATTCTGGGCTTTGCTGGACTCATCTTTGTAGAAGGACACCTCCTTCTCCAGAAGTTTGACCCGGTCCACATACTCTGGGTTCCCACGTGAGCTTTGCTGCACCTCCACCTCATGGGCCTTCTGTATGAGGATTATGGAAAGGCATCACCATAGAAACAAGTTAAAAAAAAACAGCCTCAGCCAATCAAAATCAATGAATGAAGAAGCAATTCTGAATGCCAACACATATGCCAGACTAGAGGCGTCTTTGTGCTTCACAAAGCAGATAATCAGCCAAGCTTTAAATGCAAAAAGATTAAAAGCACTTATTTGGCTTGTTGCAGTCGAAACTGTAGTTGAATACTGCAGAACTGAGGAAGTTACAATTATGCATCATTTCCTTTGCCATATTTAAACGCAACATTTAAGCATTCTAAAACACAATGTACACCGGCGTGTTTAAAATGAGCGCACAATGGATCACAAACAGTGTTGGGTAAGTTACTCTAAAAAAGTAATTAATTACTTGTTACTAATTCAACAGTGTAATTCGATTACTGTACTAATTAGTCTCTCTAAAAAGTATTGGATTACTTATTACTAATTACTTTATAATTCCCATATCAACATTGTCCAGTTGAACAATACAAGGACAGACACCGAACTGCACTTTGATTCTTTTAAATAAACAATATAAAATTGCATAAATTATTCTTGAACTGACCAAAGTGTGTAAACATACATTTTAACATTACATTTTGATGTTAAATCCACTATTGTTTTACATACAGTAGATATTTCTATAGTCTATATACAGCATTTAATGCAATTATATCAGAAGTAACTAATGAAGAGTAATCCCTTACTTTACTTTTTCAAGGGAAAAGTAATTTGATTAGTAATTAATTACACCCAACACTGATCACATACAAAACAAAATTAAAGAAAGCGACAGCATATATAATCCAAGATAATGTGGATATATAATCCAACATAAAACCAAAGGTTGTCACAAAGGCACCTGATCAAAGCCGACACTCGAGAATGATCACATGACATGAGAGGAATTAAACACACAAGACAGAGGAACATGCAACACAACATGCAAATGTGGATTTTAGCTCCATGGTTCAGTGGTAAGGTTCTTTGCAATGCGTTTATGCATGTTCAAGTATCTGAGTATTAACTTCGAGGAAACAGATTAGTAAACATTGGAAGCATGAGGAAACAATACAGCTTTTGAACATGTTTCACAGAATGCCTTCGAATCACACTAAATTCTTCTTTATCCCATTGGTTTGGTCTACATATGATAAAAACATTGAATTAACATTATATATTAAATGCAAAATTCTGAAAAGACCTTTACTGCATGAGAACTATGGAAATTATAGAAATTAAATAAAATATAGTAAATAGTGCTGTCAAATTGATTAATCGCGTATAATTATTATGTATATATAAATACACACACACACACACACACACACACACACACATATATATATATATATAAATACACACCGATCAGGCATAACATTATGACCAGGTGAAGTGAATAACTCTGATTATCTCTTCATCACGGCACCTGTTAGTTGGTGGGATATATTAGGCAGCAAATGAACATTTTGTCCTCAAAGCTGATGTGTTAGAAGCAGGAAAAATGGGAAAGTATAAGGATTTGAGTGAGTTTGACAAGGGCCAAATTGTTCAGAGCATCTCCAAAACTGCAGCTCTTGTGGGGTGTTCCCGGTCTGCAGTGGTCAGTATCTATCAAAAGTGCTACAAGGAAGGGACAGTGGTGAACCGGTGACAGGGTCATGGGCGGCCAAGGGTCATTGACGTGGGGAGTGAAGGCTGGTCCGTGTGGTCCGATCAAACAGAAGAGCTACTGTAGCTCAAATTGCTCAAGAAGTTAATGCTGGTTCTGATAGAAAGGTGTCAGAATACACAGTGCATCTCAGTTTGTTGCGTATGGGGCGGCAGAGCCGCAGACCAGTCAGGGTGCCCATGCTGACCCCTGTCCACCACCGAAAGTGCCAACAGTGGACACGTGAGCATCAGAACTGGACCACGGAGCAATGGAAGTTCACTAACCTGGAGGACACATGGCACCAGGATGCACTATGGTAAGAAGGCCAGCCGGCGGAGGCAGTGTGATGCTTTGGGCAATGTTCTGCTGGGAAACCTTGGGTCCTGCTATCCATGTGGATGTTACTTTGACACGTACCACCTACCTAAACATTGTTGCAGACCATGGACAAGCTTTCATGGAAACGGTATTCCCTGGTGGCTGTGGCCTCTTTCAGCAGGATAATGCGTCCTGCCACAAAGCAAAAATGGTTCAGGAATGGTTCGAGGACCACAAAAACGAGTTTGAGGTGTTGACTTGGCCTCCAAATTTCCAAACATCTGTGGGATGTGCTGAACAAACAAGTCCGATCCATGAAGGCGCCATCTCGCAATTTATAGGGCTTAAAGGATCTGCTGCTAACACCTTGGTGCCACAGCACACCTTCAGGGGTCTAGTGGAGTCCATGCCTCGACGGGTGAGGGCTGTTTCGGCAGCAAAAGGGGGACCAACACAATATTAGGTCATAATGTTATGCCTGATTGTTGTAAATACAGTATATACATGCAAATATTTCTTAAATATATACATGTATGTGTGTGTATTCCAATATATATAATAATTATACATAATACACACACACATATTATTTAAACAAAAACTTTTTTTATTTTGGATGCGATTAATCGATTGACAGCACTAATCACACAATAGAAATATTTTACTTAGTTTTAAATGATTTACTTTATAATTAATTAATAATTCTCACATTTTGAAACATTTTTATTAATTATATTTCCTCTATATGGAAGGCCAAATATATACTGTAGCTGCTTCACCCTGCAGGCCTCTATTGGTACACTGTAAAAAAACGTTTTTTCTTCTTTTTTTGTTGTTGAAATAGCTTAAACAGTTGATTGCACTTTAAAAAATTAAGGCAGCAACTTTTTTTTACAGTGTACTACAACAACAAAAACCTCCAAAAATAGCTGTTCATAATATACATATTGTATTGTTCCTGTATCAAAGAATGAACCTTAAAATTTAGACCATAAATTACAACTCCTTCTAGAACTTTACAAGTTAAATTAGAAGTTAAAGATAAAGAAAGAGATGTGTAGTGTAGTGTCCTCATGCTTTCAACATGTGCTAGTACAGATTCAGAGAGACACTTACGGGATTGTTCATTTGACTGAACAGCTGCTCTGCTTGCTACATTGCAAAGGAGGGAATCATGGGAAATGAGGAGGAGGAGGAGGAGTATGAAGGGACTCAGTAAAACAGCACAAGCTTTATCATTAGCTCTTCTTTCAGGTTAATGATAATGTTCTACACAGGAGAATATAAGTAACCAGAGAGCAACATAAGAACAAAAAGAAGCCAGCTGAGTCTCAAATCTGAGTGAGCTGCCGACCTAGACGGCGTTTCTGATCATCACAGTCACATTCTAAACATTTGGATTGAACAATGTGCCCAAAAATGCCATTTAGGCTTGCGGTCCCCTCGGTTCTGAGACACAACTGCTGTCAGATAGGAGAAATTAGACAAAGACAGCCACATCTTATCACTACTTCAATAAAGTTCCCATGATGCCCTCTAAAATGAGTGACCATTAAGCTGATGCAGAAAACATTCAATGAAACAACTGGCTAATTCATTGAACGTAATCCCAGTGGTAGTGATTAGTGGTCGACTGATATGGGTCTTTAAGAAAGTAGATGCTCCTATAGATGGATCATATAATGCCAGAATATAAACACTCTGGAAGATACTGGGTTGTTTCAGCCCATGTTTGGGTCAAATATGCACAAACTCAGTCACTAGGTTACATATTTTAATTACATTTTTAAACCAACGTTTGGCTTTGTCCATATTTGACCCAAACATGGGCTGAAACAACCCAGCATTTTTTAGAGTGTACACAGAAAAAACACATTGGAAATCTAGGATTAATTAGAATAAACTTTTAGAATTAAAAAATTAATAATACAAAGACATTTTATGATGTAAAATATTATGTTAAATGCTGGAATTTTTCACTAATCAATGGAATTTTTGACATTCGTCATGTGAACTGATGGAAATTCACTTTTCACTAAGATTTTTATTCTGATTAAATATACACTACCGTTCAAAAGTGTGGGACTGGTTTTGACATTCAACAAGGCTGCATTTATTTGATCAAAAATACAGGAAAAATAGTAATATTGTTAGATATTATTACAATATAAAATAATTATTTTCTATTTTAGTTTATTAATTAAAATGTAAATAAAATCAGTAAAATATGATGCATTTTTCAGGGTTCTTTAATAAGCAGAACGTTCAAAATAACAGCATTTTTATATAATATTATAAAATTCAGTTGTTTATTAATTGAATGCATCTTTGCTGAATAAAAGTATTACTTTCTTTAAAAAAATCTTACAGACCCCAAACTTTCGAAAGGTGGTGCAATATATATTGCTAAATTTATACAACAATTTTTTTTTCTTATTTTACATTATATTTATTCACTTCAAATGTTTGAAAACAAAAATGTGCATTATCCATTGAAAAAGTTGTCAGATGATTGTGGAGTTGACACAAGGGGGAACAACCAATTTTATTAAATGCAATGCTGATAGATAATCTTAAAATCGGCAAATATTGAATTATCAAGATGTCAGAAGGAAAATCATACCTTTTGTAACTGAGTCTCCAGTTTGTTGCATTCCTCTTTCTTCTGCTCGATTGCGATCTCAAGAGACTTGAGTTTGGAGTCTTTCTTGAGACCTGATGAGGCCAGCGAGGAGGCGTGTTCTTTTAAATCTATGAGACTTGACTGGAGGAAGAGGAAGACGAGACTAGAGCTGACAGTCTGACCAAAATCTCGAAGAAACACAACTGAAAGAGTCATGCGTGCAGTCTCTGGCGTACCTCTTTCTCTGTTAGCTCCAGCTGTAATGAGTTCACCTTCTCTTTCAGGTCTTTATTCTCTTTCTTAAATGAGTCCACCTCCTCTAGTCTCTCTCGGTCTTCCCTCTCTCTTTGCTCTTTCAGACGCTCAATAATTCGCTCCTGTGACAAAAACACATTGCACCTGCACTCACGGCTAATTGAGCATGCTAAAACTATTTACACTTCACTAACACTCATGGTTTATCAATAAATGTCTGTCTTCATTCTCCACAGATTAGGGGACAAATTCACTAAAACCTGCTGTAAAGTTGAAGAAATGCTGCACAGTCCCAGAAAAATATACCAGATTGTAATCTCCATAATCGAGCACTCAAATCTGGTCTGGGATGCTAACAAAAGTTACAATTAATTCATAAAAGTCTTACATACTATGAATATGTCATGCCCAGCATGTTGTTGTTGTAGAAGGCCATTTCTCAAACTTTTCATGCATGCATTAACCTTGAGCATCATTTATATTGAAAAATGTTAGGAAGGAGCTTTACAAAAGGGCTCTCTAAAAACCTAAAATCAGCATATTTGAGCCACCGTATCTGGTACCTTCTCAGACAGAGCTTCCTCTAGCGTTGCAAGGGCAGTGTCAGTGTTGCTGGAGTCCGTCTGGAGGGACTTCACTCTGTCCTTTAGATTCCCAAGCTGTTTATCTTTATCCCTCAGCTGCTCCTGAAGGTTTTCAATCTAAGAGAGCGGAAGAAGATAAAAAGGGTGTGGATTTAGCAAACATATAATTCAGAGTTTGGAGTTCTCTTTTTAAAACTCATGATTGATCTGAACCACCTCATGAAGTGTGCGCTGGTGATCAATTATTCACAAATTAAACAGCTAATTAAATGTACCATCTGTGGCTGATGCATTTTTGTAGACCAACCCAGAACCTCCCTGGTTCCCAACAGGATTTTTCCATTGGCTTTTGGATTATTTCAGAAAATGAGCCCTGTGACCAACAAAGGTTTAAGATTCATACATATTTTGTTCATCAAGATCATTTTCACAAATGAATACAACTTTTTTGAAGCATAAATAGAATTGTGAGCATGTAGTTAAACCATGGTCACATGACTTCAACATTATAACCGTTAAAGAAATGTATTTTGTTATGCTGGTTAAAAGTCTCTTCATATAGTGATAGCAATCACTAAGTTAAGTGGTCTAAATGTATTTATATATATATATACACACAGCTCTGGAAAAAAATAAGAGACCACTTAGTGGAGCTGTATATATCATCTGTGGAAAGCATAGGACCATAAAATGTTCGTCCAATCATTGCATTCGGTCCAAATGATTGGACGAACATCATTGCATTCGGTCCAAATGATTGGACGAACATAATTGCATTTGGTCCTTGTTTTGTGTTTTGAATTTATGCGTTTCAATGGCAACACTATCAACGCCGAAATGAATCTGCAGCAGTCAGGTGGTACAGGTCAGAGCTCTTTAATTTTATGTTTTAGAGTAAAATATGAAAATATCTTGACTTGAGCTTATTTCAGCCATTTAACTAAAGGCCCATTCAAAAAAATCCTATGGGACGATGGACATCTTTTTTTGCGAGTGGAAAGACTGAATGCTTCTCCAGAGATGAATCCTTTTATTTTTAATATTTGGCATGTTTGTGTGCTGCCGCACATCCCTGTGTGTGTAATAAGCAGAGTGAACGTGCATTGTGCACCCACCTATAGGCGCATATTACTAACACTGCCTTTAAATAACACAAATAATACTGCGCTATTGACTTTTGACCAGTTTTTCATTGGTCAATGGCGCAGTCGTTATAATAGCAAATAGCAACACGCAATGCGCCTAAACACACCTGGTTTTCAGACCAGCATGCCCACGGGTGTGGCGAGAGTGCATTTGCTATTTAAACAACATGGCACTGGACGTTAAAATGATAAATGCATCGGGCTGAAACTAGCACAAAACACTTGCCTGGCATCGCATTGTGCCGGGTGTATGATAGGGCCCTTAACTTAAAAAAACACATCGAACAGGAGTTTAAATTTGACTTAAGTTTATATTATGTTGATTGCTAATTAACAATTACCTTTACAAGAGCTCTGCTTATTTGCACTTTAAAATGAATGCATGCTTGTAAAAGCACTATCAAAGTTACAAATAAACCTTTTTGTGGGTGCACTGATCACAAAAACCTTTTAATGTGACAAGGGGTCAACAAACATTGGCCAAAATGTCAAATAACAACATATTGCACTGACAATGAGGAACATTCATAAGTCAGCGTTTTCTGACACGGATGGATGTATACTTCATATTGCTGTATGTGGCGAGCTTCACAAAGAGTCATATAAATTGTGCTGCCATTCAGAAACCGCATGTACTCAAGGCCACCTTACAAAGACGGATAACCTTGTGTAATGGGAAAAGTACCTGGACATCTGAGCAAGTTATATGGTCTGTTGGTTCATCTTTCACCTTGTTTTCCATTTGAACGGGTTGAAAAAAGCCTGAGCATGATTTAACCCACAACGTCTATTGCTGACTTTAAAACATGGTGGTTGGTCTCTAATGGTATGGACAGTCTCAAGGGAATATTTATGCCTGATGATGATGTTCTGTATGGTCAGAAAATGGGCTAGATTTCACTTCCTTTATCCTCCTGCTTTTCTTTTTGATGAATGGTGCAATATCCCATTACCCACAATTACGGAGCTGTATGAAGGGGTTTCAAGAGCAAATGAAGCTGTTTGAATGCAAATGGAACTACTGGGTGTTTTTTTGTGTAATTTTGTAAGCAATACAGTAGGTTGTTGTCGATGTGACTTAAAATATCAGATAAAAAGAAATAAAACCAGCACAGAGAGCAAGAGATCAGAAGTTAAATACGGTTTGAAGCATATAACAGCCTTTTTGACTCCTGAGATGTTTCCTGTGTGACTGAACAACATGAAAAGCTTAAAGAGCCCAGCAAAGCATGTGGTGAGACGGAAAAAAGAGGGCAAAGATGAAAAAGGAGTTGAAAGAAGATACAATAGGGGGAGAAAGGCGCCAAAGCTCTGTGGCTCTGTTCCTCTGTTATTTGTGAAGAATTTTCAGTCAAAATTCAGCTCACTTGGTTTTAGAAAAGAAATGTGTGTAGTATTTATGAGGATCTTTTAACAGAAATGCAATATAATATACATAACTATGTTTTTTAATGTTGTTTCTGAATGTTCAGTGAACATTCAAAGTAACGTTCCAATAATGTTTTAAAAATGATCAAATGGAATGTTTCCTTAATGTTTGCATAACCAAGAAAAAAATTTCTGAACATTCAGAAATAACATTTTCATAACTATATCGATATAGACAATATAGAAAGCTATAAAAAAGTTACAGATACAGTAATAGAGGCTCTGCTTGCTTATATCACGCTCTTCCTAAGGAACTAGGCACTGCTTGCCAATATCGACCCCAAACATTTCTCAAATGGCCCATAAAAACAGTCTAACCTCGCGACCCAATCTCTGACCTTTAATTCTTGAGTGATTTACCTTCTTCTGCAGGACGTTGATCTTGCGTTCTTTGACCTCCAGCATGTCTTTCATGTCTCTGATCTCCCCGGCCAGTGTTCCCTTCTCCTCTGTCAAGTCTTGCAATTGCTTTGACTTCTTATTAAGGAACGATTCCTTCTCCTCCAGACGCAGTCGGAGAGCGTCCACCTAACCAACACACCATGAGTTTCAGAGTTCAAGCAAAGCTGATGAGATATGCCTTCAAGTGCTAATATGGCAATAAGGCATAACTCAAATATAAGGTTAACAAGTGAAAACATAATTTCATTCAAATAAAATCTATGGGATTGCAAGGCACTGCGCAAGGATACATTTTAAGATCACAACTAAAATACAATACAATAAAAGTATTATTAAATTATATAATTAAAAAAATAAAATAATTTGTAACCTCTGTTTGTAGAATGGCAGCACGTTGCTCTTTGGCAGTGAGCGACTCTTTGAGCACTTCAATATGCTGTTTGCAGTCTGAATTCTGATTATTCAGAGTTTCCAGTTTTGTTTGCAGACCTAAAAGCTCAGACTCTTTTTTTGAGAGCTCCTGCTTGAGCTGGTCAATCTGAAAAAGATTAAGAAAGAAACGAGAATTTTCTGTTATTTATGAGACAGGGAAATCATTTAGCATGTAAAATGTTACAAAACATGAGTATCTAGACAAATTATTTTTTAACGAGTCCCGTCATTAAGCATGTTCATCTTTTTTAATAGAAAAAAACTGAAATGAGTAAGGGAGTTTTCTTCTCTACAGCTGTACTCTCCTCACACATAAATGATAGATTTCAGAATGCAATCCCCATTTAATATACATCAGCCATATCAATTATTGATGAAATGAGTTCTATAAATATCCCAACAAAACCCCCAGCTGATTCACGAGCATGTTAGATACAGCGAAGACATCACCCATAATAATAGCCACGCACATGTGCGCAAAATCCACCTCCTCTAACCGACGAGAGATAGAGAAACTGAACTTTTCTGTCAAGACACAAGCCATGAAAATGTTAAAACTGGGCGGTGCAAATCAAACGAACCAGTCAGAACTCTGTATCAGAATATCATTACATAATTACATTAAAGGCCAATTCACACTGCACCGACAGACGGGAGTGTTTTGACAGGAAACAGTCAGCACAGCCATGAGAAATATTTACACAGATCCCATTTTAATATTGCTCCTTCTAGCATTACTCAGCAAACCTATCATTACAATTCCACGAGACATCTGTGAGGATTTACCCTGCCACTATATGTGAAAAAGACATTTATTTCTTTATAAAAATCTCAAAGATTTATTTCATCTGAGGATGCACTGATAGCCGAATTGTGGCTTCCGTAATTTGTAATGTTTTTCAATATTATAAATATTGACATATTTACACTGATATTGTACATATATACTGTTTTATCTGCTTTTTTAAAGTGAACATAAACAGTGTTCACAATTCATCTCACTTGAAACAACATTTCTTTTATCCATTAAGAATGGACTGGATGGTGATTGTGACTGGATCTCTATGACGAGCGATTGGAGGGGAGGGGTTGGTGATGTCAGCCTGAATAGGACAGTTGTTTCAGTGACAAAGCAAGTTTTAACATTTTGATGCAAGACATTTTTTAACTTCACAAATCCACTAATGAATAATGCTAAACCAGGAATGTTTATTAGCGAAATACAGCAGGGTCAACGTTGTTTTAATGTTTACTTTAAACAAAAACTGTTGTTCATATGATATAATATCATAAGTTTCAAGCTAAATCAGGTGCCAAAATGTACATCTTCAGGCTAATAAATAAAGGGATATTGTAGTTCAACCCTTTGTCATTATTTCCTCAAATCTGACCTAAATTTCAGTGTGCTTCTCATGGAAACCGCATGGCTAATGGTGCTTTTTTCAGTTTGTTAGTTGTGGTCAGTGCAGCAGTGAAGCTACTAATACATAGTTGGTAATTTTCCTAAAGGATATATGAAATAAGTCTTATCACACTAACTTTATTTACTTAATGATTAAATGCAGTTTTCAATGGTCAATTGAAGCGGTTTTGTAGTTTCCCCTCTCCCAATAGGTGCATTTCACACGCTTGTCTAAATCAAAATGTTGGATTCATCAGTTTCTGTTAGTCCCGTTCAGGATGTAATGGTACGATTTGCGCATTTGTGGAATGTGGAGTTGAATTTGAAAATTGTGAAGCAAATCAGTCGATACTTTAAAAGCCTAATTTAGATTTGGACATGCACTGCTGCAAGAAACCAAGCAATGAAACCACGCAATTCCCACAACACACAATAACAGAGACAATTGATTATGAGATCATCCCAGTGTTTACCCAGAAGCCCTGTCATCTCAGAGTAATATTGCAGAAGGACATGTTGTTAAACATATTGTCACTGGTCTTGCAGAAATGTCTCCAAATGTTGTATTTTTTTTTCCATCAATCATTACTTTTGGTCACCCTTTACGTCTTTCTGTGGTTTTTGAAATATTTAACCACTGAAATGTATCCACCCCGCCTCTGTCGTGAATGAAGTGCCGCCACCGCACGCTAATTGGAGATAAATCAAGAAGGTCCTCACTGCAGAATACAAGATCCAGGGGGCGTGGTTGGATCCAGATCCGACTCCTCCCACTTTATATGCCATGGTTCCTCAGGTGAACCAGCATTGCCATTTTTGCAGTTGCAGCCGTAGTCGGTGGTTGATGGTTGACCGTGGTTGCTGTTTTATCAATGTATGTATGTCTACATTTGATATAAGTAATTTTTATAACGCCAAGTCATTTTTAGCTAGTCAGCTATCCATAAAAAATATATGTTCTGACAGGATTTTAGTCGGGAGTGTTTTTCTGACAGGAAAGTGTATTTTTTGAAGTATTTTTATCACTTAAATTGCATTCATGACTTTGAAAAAGTTATAAAAATGACAAAAATATATGTTCTGACAGGATTTTAGTCAGGGGAGTGTTTTTCTGACAGGAAAGTGTAGATTTGAAAGGATGAATGAGTGATTTATCGGTTTGTTTTTTGGAGGGGGGTGTTTGTTTTTCCTTTTCGTTTTAAGTTTCCCTACTGTATTCAATGTCTGTTTTACCTTGTGTGTTAATAAAACATTTTTATGCATTTTGGATGTATTTACTTGAGTGAGATGCTCTTATTATTTTATATAATAAGCAATTTCTTTATATATATTTAAGTCAGAAGCCCATGTGAAATAATTTATGTATAAAATTACAGTTGCCAACCAGACTGCTGCAATACTTTAGTCACAAACATTTTTATAATAAGCATAATCAGTGGTGGAAAAACTACAGGCTTTTCAGGAAAGGAGAAGGGTAAGATTTTTTTATGTTTTGCAATAAAAACAAACGTTTCTCCACATGAAAATATTCTAATACAATACTTGGTTATTGCCCAACAATATGCGTAATTATAGGTGAATATTAACACAAATTTACATACTACAGTGTTTGTAACTAACCATTTTAGACTTTATTAAAATGATTGTTTTTCCGTCCAAACAATAGCTTTATTTAGTACCGACTCAATGCGAAAGCGCTAGAGCAACAACCATAGATATATATCTATGGCAACAACACGAGCAATTACGACGCGGAATCTGTCGACCAATCAAAATGCAGTGGGAGGAGTTCTGGTTCTAGCGCCGCCCCCCGGATCTCGATACAACTCCACCCCCTGGATCTCGTATTCTGCAGTGAGGGGCTACTGGATAAATCGCTGCTTGTTTAGGGTAAATAAACAAATGTTTGTTTGAATAAATACATTGTTTTCTTTACTCAAGGAACACTATGTATAAAGGCTAATGTTTTATGTGTTTGAGGAGTGGAGTAGAGTGTAATGAGTGTAGTATTTGTCATTGAGTCATAGCCAATACATTCCTAAATAGCCTGTGTGTAGCACTTAAATAGCACTTCATCTTTAATAACATGAGATTTTGGCAAAATGTAAAAAATAAAAAAAATAAAAAAACGGGGTGCCCACATAGCTACAGTTAACTGTATAACATAGTTAACATAGTGCACTTACTGCCTCAGATACGCTGTTAATGATGGACAAAGCATGTATCTCTGACATTAATTATAAAAAATTTGTTGTTGAAATACCTCAGAACTCCATTCAAGCTTGATTTTGGTAAAAATTTAATAATATGGTGACACGTGCAATATCTGACCATATATACATTAATACATTCATGTGGGTTATTTCTTATTTGCTGTTTTGTAACCTCGAACTTGAAACTGTACTGCGTTTATTTCTGATTTGGCATGCCGTTTTCATTGATATGATTTGCCCACTCCGTTTGAACATTTCTTGCCTCGCCCCTGGGTCAGTGTGAACTTTTCTGTCCTACTTTTTTTCCCCAACAAACTAAATAACAATATGAGAGTAATAAATAATGACAGAATTTTCATACATACAATCAGTAACATCACTGATTCCTTTGTGTCTATGGCGGTTTATAGTTTAAAGCTCCATACCTTGCTCTTCATGAACTTGGAGTGGTTTTTGTAGACCTCCATCTGTTTGATCTCCTCCTCTCGATCCTCCGTGTGCAGCAATCCATTCGCCTTCAACATCTGTATCTCATCCTCCAGGTCACGAATGTTGCGTTCCAAGGATGCGATTTTGGTGTCCTGGATAAACAATTTAGTGCAAAAATTAGCGACGTTGTGCTCCATCATCTTAAGCTACTATGACAACTTTGGTGCGATTCTACGGATTGAAGCATGCCAAACCCAATTCCCAACAGACAGGCGGGATCACAACAAGAGGAAGACAGGGATATGCGAAACTCTAACGTCTTGCAGCATCGCCAGTGAGTAGCTGCAGTACTGCTGCAAAGCCAAAGCAGAATCTGTCTCTCTCATGCTAATGGATCAGCATGTAATCACCATTTGGTAGTACTGAGCGCACATCCAGCCCGGGTGGAGAGACGCTCTGGGAAAGCGAGCGGCATGCGTGTGCCTCTTTGGGCTGTGAGACCGAGAGTTGCAGCGTTGCAGCTCCTTCGGCTTTTTAAATAAATAATACAGCGTCTTTGGCATTAGCTATGGTCCATCTCCCATTCAGACATAAGAGAACG
The DNA here is from genome assembly GCA_023029165.1 of Gobiocypris rarus. NCBI lineage: Eukaryota > Metazoa > Chordata > Actinopteri > Cypriniformes > Gobionidae > Gobiocypris > Gobiocypris rarus. The sequence continues at coordinate 6,879,520 of CM040931.1, read as the reverse complement.
GTCCTTCTCACAAGCTCTCTCCGGTAACCCGCCCTTCCTTCTCTCTCTCTCTCTCTCTCTCTCTCTTTCTCTCTCTCTCTCTCTCTCTCTCTCTCTCTCTCTCTCTCTCTCTCTCTCTCATACACTCACTCCCTCACTTGTCTTTTTGTTTTCACGGACATCAATAGGCACCATTTTCATGCGAGGCCTTTGAAAACCAGCATCCCATTTCCCACATACTGTACACAGAGAGTCAGTTCCCTAGATGAAATCACAGCTAGGCTTATCGTCAATATTTTTAAGGCATATTTAAATGTGCAATAGTGCTATTTGTTTATTTAACATAAGGCACATGTAATGCTATACCTTGTGGCTCTATGAAAGATAATATCCATCTTCAGAGCATAAGCAAACAGATCACATTGCTCTCTTTTCTGTCATCCTTTCCCACGCCTGCATTCATGCTCTCTGTGTTGTAAACAACTCCACCTGTTCCCATGGCACCAGAATCAGCATCCCTGCTCAGCCAATAGGGCGAGAGAACACTACCGGTGATGCTAAAGGTTGAAAGAGCAATGGAAACCAGTACAGGTGGAGCAGCTTTTGAAGTTTTTGGTTGAGGGAAAATGCATAAATCGAATTAGCGAAATTGCATTTTGAATAGCAGTATGATCAGTGCTTGAATGTCACATGGATGCAGTGGTGAACTCTGGGTACTATTTAGCTCCAATCAGAGTGGACCCGAGGGGTGTGTGCGTGCCTTGCATGAGGTCATGCTTTATTTTTAGAGCGGTGTGTAATGCTTCTGCTGGCAGGAGTTGCTCTGCCTGTGAGCGCACAAACCAACTTACTGTTTCATTCAGCCATTAACCAGCATGCTGCAGTGGATCTGCCATCAGACATTGCTCTTGTCTTTCTGGTTTATTCTGTTCATATTCTGTTTACTTTTTCAGTCTATTGTTCTTCCTGAGCAGCCAGAACATGCCATTTATAAATGAACTTCATACTATAATGACAGTACACAAGCCTTTTATACCAATCTATTTGATTGAATATACATTAAACACAAATATTTGTGAAATATATTACCTGTAATCTATGTTGATATATCTTAAAATTTAATTTATTTCTGTGAAGACAAAGCTCCAGTCTTCAGTGTCACGTGATCCATCAGAAATCATTCAAATATGCTGATTTGCTGCTCATTTCTTATCATTATCAGTGTGGAAAACAGTTGTGATACATAATTTTCAGGATTCTTTAATTTGTCTTTTATTGTTTTTTACTCTCACTTTTGATCAATTTAATGCACACTTGATTAATAAAAGTCTTAACAAATCATACTTGACCAAAACGTCTGAACAGCAGTGTATATGTATGTATGTGTATATACGAAAAGCATTTGCAGATCTTTACCTTCATCTCTATGATAGTCTGAAGAGCTTTAGTTTTTCCAGGGTCTGGGTGATGCTGGTTTCTGCGATGAAGCTCCTGAGAAAAATGAACATTATAATCAATATAATTGCAAACACAAAACACAAAAATAGAAATACCAGAGATATTACACTTTATACAAAATAAATATAGTGTGTGAGGTTAAAAATCCATTAATTAGCCTTGAACAAACCAAAAACATCAGAGATTTGTTTGATTAGAATGACCAGGAATCCAGGAACATCAGAAAATCACATTGTGTATTCTGATCTTTTTCACTCTTTCACATTTTTATAGTTTCATCTTATTCACACTTTCAGTCACGTGGCTGGCACGGAGACTTGGAGGGCAAAGCATCCATTGATTTTCCATCTCAAAAAAAGAAAAAAATATGTGAACAGAATGCAAGTTTTGGGCACTTATGATCCATAAAAAGTACCTGCTTCAGTATTTCATCCCTAGAAACAGCGGGACGACACTTAACATGAAAGACCCTTAATGCACCTTCATGTACGAAAGCAGTGATGTTAAAAGATTAAATTATAATGAGTGCTCCTCTGACGCCATCTACTGGTTATAGTAGTAATTTCATTTCATTAAAATGACTGGCGGACAATGAAGGAAAGCCTTGGTTTGCCCTCCAGGTTGGTGTTTCTACAAGGATGTGAAGTCACGTGAAGTCCTCTTTGATTATAGTGAATAATGTGCATTATCTGTGTGGTTGCAACGGAGCTGGCATGGATCTCCTCATGTTTTTCACTCGGGTCCAGATGACTCAGTGACCATATGTTGTTTTTGTCTTAGTTGCATCTGACTATCTCTCTGCTTATTACAATGGCAAACCACTTAACCTCGGATTGTTCCATGGAGACTGCCTCTGAATTATTGTATGTCTCTGATTTGAAAATATGCTATGAAACTGTTACATGTTCGTGTTTGAAAATAATAATTTTTGGTGATGCGAATAAAGCAAAAAACACAGGCTGTATAGACACTACAGTGATGTATATACACATCACACGGTCTTGTCCTTAAAGTTAAAAAGCTGAAGAGTGACGAATTCACAGCAAATCAGAATGTAATTGATGCTAGAAGAATGAAGAAGGGGACTTTGGACAAGTGTTGTTATTGTTAACCTTTAAGTTTACTTCCATTACTAAAGTCCAACTTTAGGGTGTGTTTACACCAGTACTTCTTGGTTCTTTTGGTCCAGACCAAAAAAAAAAAAATTATACATTTAGTCCTAGTTGATTTAGCATTCATTTTTAAGACAGAACCTAAAAGTACAAAACAAATATATGTCTTTTATGAAGTATATTTTGGGACAGAACTTACAGAACATTCAAAACAATGCTGTGTTCTGCACAAGCTTGTTGTAGGTCTTTACATAAAGTGGTATTTTTAACAGCCGAAAACTCATGAAGAGATTATATAATGTGTAACAGAGACAAAAAAAAGCGCCAGGAGTTCCCATGTTACACGCAAACAAAGAGACAGAATTTCTAAGGCCTGTCCCGAACTGTAATGGGCAACATAGCTCCTATGACGACAAAAAAACAGGTACGGCTGAGCAATCTGTCCTTTTTAGGGACGCATCTTGTGACATCATGTCCTGTTTTTGGTTCATTTATATGTCTTTGGTCCGTGTTGCGTTTATATTTCAGTCGAACCACACCACAGTTCATTTGGCACCTTTTCAGTGGTCTTAGTCCACTTGTTTGATGTGCACCAAAGTTTGGATGGCAGCGATCACACTTATTTAATTGAACCGTACTAGCATAGCAATCACACCAGAGTTTGATTTAATCAAACCAAACCTGTCTGTGTGAACACCCGAGACCCAGCTAGTGGCACTACACATGCATGGTCTAAAATTTCAACCCAAAAAGTTTGAGAAGAACCTGATACCTCTCTCAGATGGATGTTTTCCTTCTCTTTCTGGTCTAATATCACCTCTAGATGGCCCAGCTGAGCTTCGGCTTCTGCAATACGCCTGGCTCGCTCTTGCTCTTCCTCATCAGATGCCCTTCCTGAGGCTGGGGGAAGCCCTTTACTCTGCAACATCTCCAAAAGCTTCTTTATGGACTCGTCTCTGGCTCCCAGCGTCTGTTTCTGCGTCTCGATCCTCAGCTCCATCTCTTCCAGCGTCTTCCTCAAGAGGAAGAGTTCTTTAGCCTGACGGTCATGTTCGGCTTGGAGCCGACGGAAGTTCTCTTCGGTCAGCTCGATGGTGGTGAAGTGCTCGCCCCCACTGGCCCGTGACCCGCTCTCCTGCTGGAGAAGGTGGTTGAGGTCGCGTTGAGTCCTCAGCTCGTCCTGCAAGGCCTGAATGGTCAACTGGAGGTGCTGGAGAAGAAAACGAAAGCAGAAATTAAATTGAGAGGCTTTGGAATCTGCCTTATTGTTACCCCTATTGTTTTTAGACAATAATCAGAGGGTATCCTCAACCAGACCCATTCAGAACACGTTTTGAGATTAGAGGTTAGATTTAGAAAAAAAGGTTATATAGACCCCACTGTGTTGTATAAACATATCACACTGTGTCTTAAAGGGATAGTTCACCCAAAATGAAAATTAGCCCATGATTACTCACCCTTAAGTCATCCTAGGTGTAAATGACATTCTTCTTACAGATGAATACAATCAGAGTTATATAAAAAAAATGTCCTGGGTCCTCCATGCGGGAGTTAATAAAGGCCTTCTGAAGCAAAGCGATGCGTTTGTGTAAGAAAAATATCCATATTTAAAACTTTACAAACTGTAATCTCTTAACTTCCGCTAAGTGTCATATGCATATAACGTAGGACGCTCTGGTGAGAATATGCTAATTATCGCGAGAATCAAGTTTTGTTTTGCTCTATCCTCTGCACTTCCACGTTTGTCACCGGAACCTACACTACACCTGTGTCCACCGTCATACGCCTGAACACCAGTCTCTCCTGACCGCACATATGACACTTAGCGGAAGTTAGAGATTACAGTTTGTAAAGTTTTAAATATGGATATTTTTCTTACACAAACACATGACTTTGCTTCAGAAGGCTTTTATTAACCACCCAGAGCCGGAGCTATTTAATGATGGATAGATGCACTTTTATGGATTTCAAAACAGCAACAGCCATTCACTGCCATTATAAATCTTGGAGGAGCAAGGACATTTTTTCTTTATATAACTCTGACCCGTCATCTGAAAGAAGAATGTCATATACATTCTTGACTTGAGGGTGAGTAAATCATGGACTAATTTTCATTTTTGGGTGCGCTATCTCTTTAGGGGCTGTTCACACCAAGAACGATAACTATAAAGGTAACTATATTGGCATTCACAAAAACAAATGATACACTATAAAAAATGCTGGGTAAAAAACAACCCAAGTTGGGTTGAAAATGGACAAACCCAGCAATTGGGTTATTTTAACCCTGCGGTTGGGTTAAATGTTTGCTTAAGACATCCCAATCGCTGGGTTAAAACAACCTAATCGATGGATTAAAACAACCTAGTTGCTGGGTTAGTCCATTTTCAACCCAACTTGGGTTGTTTTTTACCCAGCATTTTTTACAGTGTACCATTCTGTTTATTATAAGCACATCTTGTGCCTCTTTAAATGCTCAAACTCTTAAAAGCAGGAAGGATTTTGATTGGCTGTCAATTATTTTATTGTTCATCAATTTTCTGAAAGTTATTCCAATAATATCATCTCTCTTTATCGTTACAGTTGTGTTGTGGACTGCTATTCTTCTAAATTTAGATGTAAGTCTTTAAAATTAAACTAAATCTTTAGCATTATGGGAACGGGCCTTTAACCAGGTGTCGCACAAGTTTTTTAGCATCAAGCTATTTTTCTGTCCTCAACTAAAGTTAGAAGCTGAAAAGTAATAAAACAACTTAACTGGTTAATTTTTTGCATTTTTTGATTGCTATTCATGAATTAAAGTAAATGCTGAATAGCCCAACTGACAAATTAAGCAATATTGATATATATATTATAATATATATTAGTAAAGAAATCCAAATTAATGATATGGCAGGAAAACCACAGTGAGGTTCTAGGAGAGAAAACAGGAAAAGGTTTCTCTTGAGAAAACACTAACTAATAACTTGTTAAATAAGGTTAATGACAAAAAACTGTGCTAGAAATAGTCACAAGATAATGGGGTTTTCTATATGGCACATGTGGTGCCTTCGGCAGAATGAGAGAGTATAAGGGCCCAGAACTGGATCAGATAACCCACAATCATATCAGGAAATTTAGATCAACAGGACACACACCTTTGCTATCACGAACATAACACACAATTCCGACAGAAGCACCGGTTCAATCGAGTATAACAGGCATGCTTTTGGTCAGGATTTTAGGGAAAAATCAGCTATTTAAGGCCTGAGTACCCCGTCTTAGCTTATCTTGGAGGAACACGGAGGAGCAGATAAGGGAAAATGTTCCTTTTTGATGTTGTCCTTATATAAAGATCTGATCCATTTAAAGATAATAATTAAAATGGCAGTTATGGTCTCAGATCAGCAGCTAGTATACTAGGATGCACTGATATATATATATATATATATATATATATATATATATATATATATATATATATATATATATATATATATATATATATATATATATATATATCAGTGCATTTTTTTTTTTTTTTTTTTTTTTTTTTTTTTGTTGTTGTTTTTGTTGTTGTCACCGTTTTTAGAAATAGTCTTATTCAACTTCTTTCCTACATTTAGATATGTGGGCAAAAACATTTTTGTCGCAGTGCATGCATTGTTTTAGTTTGGCTGGGTCGCTGCTAGCTTAGCTTAGCATAATGAATGGAATCCTTTGTCGCTAGCTAGCATGTCCCAAGTAAAAGTGCTAAAAAAAAAAAACCCACCTAATTACTTTTTGTGACCTGTGTATTTACAACGAGGCACAGAGATATCACTCAACACATGAAATCCCCAAACTTCTGTCAACATACCACCGTATGTTGTGCATGTGTTGCGTGATATCTCTGCGCCCAAGTAGCAGTGCTTCGCCTGTGCTTCCGCATAATATAGTACCAAGTCAATATCTACCTAGGAAATCGCCTAGTCTTAATCTGCAGCGCTATTTGTATTCGCCGTGAATACGCAGGCCACAAGAAGTAATTAGGGTTTAAAAAAAAAAAAAAAAATTTTATCACTTTTCTTAGGGACATGCTAACTGGCAACATAGGATTCCATTCATTATGCTAAGCTAAGCTAGTGGCAACCCTGCCAAACTAAAACAATGCATGCACTGAGACAAAAATGCATTTTCCCACATATCTAAATGTAGAAAAGATGTTGAATAAGCCCTATTTCTAAAAACGGTGGAGTGTTCCTTTAAGCTGAATGATAAAAAGTATGCTTGCCAATGTAATATATAATGGTTTGCTTTTTTATTTTTCAAATTCAGTCACTATGAAATGTGAAAAAATTTACCATAGAAAATGATCATTGAAATCTGGCAAAAATCTAGAATTATCAAATACATTATTTTTTTTCATTAAATAATTAAAAATAAAGTAAAATAAAATAATAAAATAAAGTAAACCAGAAAAATAAAATATAATAAAATAAAGTAAAACAGAAAAATTTAATATAATAAAATAAAATCTGCTACCTATAATAAAAAAAAAAATAAGACATTTTATATATATATATATATATAGTATTTCCTGTATTTTTTTTTCTAAGGATTTTATCTAAAAGTTAGAATTCTAAGATATAAACTCACAACTGCAAGTTATGAAGTCAGAATTGTGATCTAAAAAGTGGCAATTACCTTTTTTATTCTGTGGTGGAAACAAACTTCCATAGCTTGACCAGCCCAATGCAATCATTACAAATCCTAATATTGGTTTACTGATATTGTCACTATTATTGTGCATCCCTAGTAGATAAGAACAACATTCAAAGAAACCTGTGAGGTCTAAATCCAGGGATCAGGTTCAGGGTACAGTCTGGTTTTGTTTAAAGATCAGGGTTATGATCAGGTACCATGTTCTGCGCACGCTAGCAGTGGCGAACATGACAACAAACCTTTGTCCTCCTGGCGTCCATCAGGTGCTGCATGATTGTGGAGTGCAACAAAACAGAAAAAAATGAAACAGCAGAGTGAGTGCAGAAGTGTACACACACACACACACACACACACACACACACACTAACATTATTCAAAGGATTCAATTACAAAGAATAATGAGGCATTTTACATTCAGGACACTGTATATAAACACATTGTTAATGGAAACAACAGAATGTAAAATACAATTAAAGATCATATAGGAAGTCATAAAATTAATGTGAACATTCTGGAAAGAGGAATAAATGCACTGTGATTGATTTGTCATGGCATTGTAATGTCTGCCTTTGACCAGCAGAGGGAAGGGAAGTGCTGTTTCTGAGACGCACGAGTGAACTGTGAGCTGGCTTCTGCCAGCCTGTCTTAGTTCCAGATCAACGGGCACTCAGTCTTATGTAAGAAATGCCGTTTTGGGCTGGTACACTTCTGCCATGATACATTCTCCTCATACAGAGACAGGCACACACTATAAACACACAGAGGACTCATGCAAACAAATGCATGCAAACCACCAAACAATACCATGTGTTTGATATTCAACAGCCACAATGACAATGCATAACAACAATGCATAATTTCCAAGTCACATTTCACCCTAAAACCAAAAAGAAAATAATGAGAATATACAGTGTACACACACACACACACACACACACACACACACACACACACACACACACACACACACACACACACACACACACACACACACACACACACACACACACACACACACACACACACACACACACACATTATTTATCACACTTATATATACATTTTATATATATATATATATATAGTATTTCCCATTTTTTTTCTAAGGATTTTACTGTAAAACAATGATTTTTATTTGAATAAATATATGTGAAGCAATCAGCGATGAGCTTTATCGTCATTAAAATAATAATCTCAATTACCTTCAAAGTAGCCCAATTGTATTTACACAAAATATAATTTCTTATTCCTTCGTTTTGATTTAAGGATGAACTATGACATGTTCTTGACAGGTTTTGTGAGATTCACTCATCCTTATAATGTAACTACCAATATTCTGTCTTTATAAATGACTAATTGGTCTTTTTGATTCACTGCTGAATCTGATAGTGTGCTCCGTCTGCGCTCATTACCTCTTAAAGAATCGAATGCCGCTGTCGGGAATCTTCTGCGTTTACCGCAGGCACATTAGCAAATTAATTCAGACTCCTTAAACAGACACGCACGTTCACGCACGACTGCAAACACACACAAAATCAAACATGTGCTCTCATTTATCACAGATAAATGATACGGATGCAGCCTAGATATGCACGACACACAAAAACAGAGGAAATCAGAGTTTGGCTAATTCAATTTGTCGGCCGAATAAACTATTTCTACAGCTCTGTTTCTTTTGTTTTCACTCTTCCCAGAGTAGATTGTTTTTCCTTCAGGTCAGGGAGTTTATTGAGGACATAGGATCCTTCTGTCTACCCTTCTCCTTCCCAATTCCTTATCCTCTCCTCCTCCTCTTTCCATCTCCAATCAATAATCTGTCTTGGCTGGCAAATAATTCGAGGAAACGGTCCAATTATTCCATTTGCATAATTACAACAGTTTGCGAGGAACCACAATCCCCAGGGTTGCAAAATGCCGGCCAAAATCAACTCCATTCCTTACGGCCATATAGGAGATATATGAGGTTGTCACATGCATTTAAAGAGGCCGTTCACCTAAAACATTCAAATTCTGTCATCATTTACTAACCCTCATGTCGCCTTTGGAAAAGTAACAGAATTTACATTTTCAAATGAACTGTCCCTTTAAGAGCATTAGGTTTGAGTAGAGGTAGCCGAGTCATTCAGAAGTGTTTAACTTTCATGTTGTGTGTGTGAGAGCAGCTCTCAGATGCACTGAAGCATAGGCATGCATGAATATGTATCCCATAAGGCAGCGAGTGATAAAAGGAGAGGCGGCATCACATGGAGGAGAGCTGGCAGCCAGCAGGAATATTCGAAGCATCCCGAGGCAGCCTGCATCACTTCCTCTCCCTCTCATTACTCATTACCCCCCATCATTATCACAAATGTTTCAGCATCTTACATCCAAGAGAGAAACCATTTTTCAGTCAATTTGTCATACTGTGGTCAGATTCCTCTGCATATTGTATCTCGGTGTTTAAAACGAGAGGAAAATGTTGCATCTTAAGCAATTTAGAAAACCATTATATTGGATGAATCCAGCAATTTACATAAGAAGATTTATGTACAAATGGTTTTACAATTTGCTGCACAATGCTTGTTGATCTTCATATTATGAATTGTATTGATCTCAGAGTTCTTGGTCTCAAAGTGAACAATAAAGCTAAATGTCCAAATCGTTACTTTAACACATTTGTTATTTTATAAATGTGTTTATGTGTTTATATGTGTTTCCATGTTTTATGGGGACATTCCATAGGCGTAATGGTTTTTATACCGTATAAACTACATATTCTATCCCCCTACACTGCCCCTGCCCCTAAACCTACCCATCACAGGAGACATGCTGCATTTTTACATTTTCAAAAAACATCACTTAGTGTGATTTATAAGATGTTTTCCTCATGGGGATCAAAAAATGTCCCCACAAGGACAAGGATTTCGGATATTGCCATCTTTGTGGGGACATTTTGTCCCCATACCGTAGGGATTACCAGTCCACACACACACACACACACACACACACACACACACACACACACACACACACACACACACACACACACACACACACACACACACACACACACACACACACACACACACACACATTTTTTGCACATGCTTCATCTTTCTGCACAACATCCATCAGCTCAGTCCAAATGTGGAGATATTTTTCTCTGGCTGTCAACCTCTAACTGAATGATTACACGGAAAGCCAAAACAACAACCGTAACATTAAAAAATAGCATTAAAGTGATCAATTTTGTAGCATTGTCAAACCCAACAGTCAAGTTTTACAGTACTATTTTCCACCCTTTTATAAGTTAATGATATGAGACACTTCATTTAACATGATAGGATAAGTTGCCGAATACTGAAATGTAAAGGTGGGTGTTCATATATGTTCATGGTTATCGCATCTATATTGTGACAATTAAACATTAAAAAAATTTGAAGGTTAAAATAGACTTTTCAAAAAAATCACAAATGACCAGGATTGTGTAAAAAAATATTAATTTTAATTTATTTTAAATTCATTCTAGATCAAGGCTTTTAAAAGTATGGTCCATGGAAATGTTTAGAGAAGTGTAAATATATATATATATATATATATATATATATATATATATATATATATATATATATATATATATATATATATATATATATATATATATATATATATATATATATATATATATATATTAATTGTCCAAACTACTTTGGGTATGTATACAATAATCTAAAAGGTGCCTTTAAAATCTTACTTGGGTCAAAATTAAAAATCTAATTTGGGTCAAAAAATTGACAAACCCAACCATTGGGTTAATATTGTAATTACATTTTTAACCCCCCAAAAAAGATGTTTGTCCATATTTTACCCAAATTTGGTTTAAAACAACCCAGCATTTTTATGATTGAAATGATTGAAATGATCCTAAATGATTGAAAGCATAGATCGACACGTCGACACGCCCGTAATTTTGAAACGGTCAACACACGTCAACACTTCACATGCTGTCACTCACAGTAAGATAAAAACAACACTGCGCAGCCTCTGGTTGTAAAACCCGGTGCGATTTAAATTCCAGAAGAAATGGGATAACCTTTCACAGGTGACAATGTGTTGGTTTGTGTTTTTATAGGCTATGTATTAACTCATTACAGGTTTTTAACTACGGTTACTTTTTAATGTCATGTTATCTAACGCGTTCTTCATGTATTGTGTTAGTTTAGCAATTATAATGTTTGGAACTATACACGCTAAGAGCAATGTGTCTGTAGGGTTCTCTGATGATCAACAATATTTATAAGATCTTTAACCAATATTTTTAGCATATGCAGAATTATCTACCATTAATGATCAACTAAATCCTAAACATCATCTGCTTCAGTCTAGATATGCATGTGTATAACTACGGTTGCAGACGCACAGGCAACTTACTTTCGAATGGTCACAAAACACATTCATGACTGGCTTTGTCTGTTTGCCCATTCAAACAGTCGCTGATGAGGAATCTACGTATATACATCTATGATTGAAACCCTCGGATCTAGATGGACTTACATAGATTTAGTTAATTAGTGACTGGACCACATTGACTAAATTTACACGTGAACTAATAATGTAATTATTTCCAATAATCAGATTAAGGACTTAATCCCAGTAAGGCGTTTACATAACGAGCAAACATCTTCTCTCCCTTTAACATGCAATTTTCATTATTCTGATTATTCTCTAAGAATTGTGTTTTTTTCCCCACCTCATTTGTTCACATACACCAATGCACAGCACAAATGTAACTGGCCAAGTTCTTCCACAGATTTACTTGCCATTCGTTGGTATCTGGCCTCAGTCATTTTTCCGGTGATGTGCCAAAAATGTGTCGATGTTTTCATCCATCAGAAGTTGAATACGTGCCTGCAGCGCCATACACCACATTTTACATTTTTATGAGCTTAATCGCATCAATTTGATCAAAGTATTGTGTTTGCCTGAGGAAAAGTTTAATATTGCCTAAATCCCATTATAATCACATTATGAGGGTGCATGTTTATAAACGTATTCATTGAAAAAAGAATGATAAAGAAAAAAGAGAGAAATATTTCATATGTGGATAACCGAAGCCACTAAACACCTCAGGGATTATCACCTCTGCATGCTTGGACACACACACACACACACACACACACACACACACACACACACACACACACACTGCTCACTAGTACATGCTGAAGATCAATAACCACAATCTGTGCTGAGCAACTGTAGTTAATGTTCTTCCCCACAATCACCCACCGCGCACACACACATATTTATTTATAGCCTTTTTATTCACAAAAACAGTGGCTAGAAAACTGCATTTCTTCTCTCTTTCAATTCTCCACTTGTCTATCACAGAGCGTTGTTTTGCTAATCTGTCTTTTAATTCCCTCCGGCCACTTTTTCCCCTCGCAAATGTGCTTTTCAGCCATCCATTCATTCCCATTTAGTTTCCTCCGCCGCTCTAGACTGGTAATCACGATGAATGCATGAGAAAAATCACTGATTAAAGAATCAGTGTCTGTGCCTCGGATTTAGTTTTAAGCAATTTGTTCGAATAGGGAAAGAATACGATCGAAGATCATTACTTTGTTAGCTGTGACAACAAGAAATGGAGGCCTCGTTAAGATTCCCTTCTTTTGGCTTAGTCATGCTAGGAACGGTGCAAGGAGACAGATCCCTCATTGAAAAATGGGAGAAACTGCAAATATGGTGCTTTAGGAATGGAAGATGTGCCTTTCAGGTAGAGGGGCTAATCGCCTTGTGTATAGAGGCATCTTTTAGCATAATTTGAGATAAAATTGTTTTACTGCTGTTTTGAAAGATGTTAATGATGTAATGTAACTGTAAATTGTTCCTCCAGCTGTTACTTATATGTACATTTAACTTTTCCAGCCTCTTATTGCTACCTGTCCCAACTTTTTTGGAATGAGCCAATATTTGGCATGACATTTCAAAATGTCTCACTTTCAACATTTGATATGTTATCTATTCTATTGTGAATAAAATATAAGTTTATGAGTTTTGTATATTATTGCATTTCTTTTTTTATTCACAATTTTTACAGTGTCCCAACTTTTTTTGGAAATTGGGTTTGTAAAATATTGCTGTTTGTGCTAAAAAGTCTCATTTCACCAAGGCTGCATTTATTTGATAAGTCAAATTTTACAATATTATAGCAACATAGTATTGGTGTTTTAATTTATTATATTTTAAAATGTAATTAATTTCTTTGACACAAAGCAGAATTTCAGCATCATTACTCCAGTCTTCAGTGTCACATGATCCTTCAGATATCATTTTAATATGATGATTTGCTGCTCAAGAAACATTTATTATTATTATCAATGTTGAAAACAATTGTGCAGCTTAATATTTTTGTAGAAACTGGATGCATTTTTTTTCCCAGACGGCTCAAAAGAACAGAATTTATTTAAAATAGAAATCTTTGTGATATGTCTTTACTATCACATGTGATCAATTGCATCCTTGTTGAATAAAAGTTCACTCAAAGACCCGGAACACCCCACAAGAGCTGCCATTTTGGAGATGCTCTGACCCAGTCTCTAGCCATCACAATTTGTCTCTTGTCAAACGCTTACCCATTTTTCCTGCTTCTAACACATCAACTTTGAGGACAAAATGTTCACTTGCTGCCTAATATATCCCACCCACTAACAGGTGCCGTGATGAAGAGATAATCAGAGATATTCACTTCACCTGTCAGTGGTCATAATGTTATGCCTAATCGGTGTATAAGAGGTCTTCCAACTGACATCAGTTTCTGTATCCTTACCAGAAAAACATATTTTAAAAACCAGATGTCACAAGTTTTGTCAGAGACTCCCTCACAAGATCAAGTAGTGTGACGGACTGAGCCACGTTGGTCTGATTTAGCTTATATGCATCGACTGGATGGTTGAGTTTGGAAAGCTATTGCATGTTAAGCTGGCGTAGAGACTCGCAAGCTTCCACAGACCTCTGGATCAGATGCCAAACGGGCTCTGCAAAGAGTCATGTCTCAATTACGGCACATGCCCATGCTAGCACTGAATGAAATGAGCATGCTTGTTTAAATGCTAATATTCTGGTTGTATGGCATTAGATTACGCCCTAGACGATTTATAATACCATGAACTGTCAGATTAGATTCTGATTACTACAGAGCAGGCTAGATTGAACAAGATAGCATAATGCCAGCCAGAAAAATACACACCTTACCATGGTACTCTGGTAGCACAGTGATGGAAAGCCATTTTGTTTGTGATGCTAATGGCAACAGAAAGGTGGTGACTGAAAAGTCAAAACAGCTTATTAATTTCAAGCATTAAACACACAATCGAAAGCTGGCCTTTCCATTAGCTTTCTCAGTGATGCTGAAACATGCTGTGTGGATCATTATTCTTCTCAATACCATCACGTTTAAACACAGACCATCAAATCTTGTTACTGTACAAATCAAAAACAAGTCAGCCCCCACTAATCCTTTTTGTATTGGCTTTCTTTCAGGCACCCGAGGGGCTGAGCAATTGAGAGAGCAGAAAAAAAGGAGTCAGAGAAACGGAGGAGGCGACAAAGATAGAGAGAGAGAGGGAGGGAGGGAAAGTGAAAAAGACCTCAAAAACAACCAACCACACTTGAGCTAAACTAGCCCACAGCGCCTGAGGACATTCTCACTCATCCGTTCACCTCACCTCTGAGTCTTGAGCTACAAAAGACGAGCCATTAGCACTGAGCACAACCCACCCAGCAGATGCACCCGATCATCATTCATCAAAGCTGAACTATTAACATCAAGGGAAACATCAATCCAAGGGGAGAGGATCGTTTTAGTACAACTAGACTAAGATCAAGAGGTTGCACAGTCTATTTAGATCAATAGCACTTTTTCTCAACCTGCTGACCTAAAGGATTAACCAGACTTAACAGGAAGGTCACAAGCAACATTATTACAACCCTTTTCAGATGTATGTTATGCATGCAAAGTACAATTTATTCCTAATAGACTCTTTAAAAAGCATTAAGCGTCATAATGTGATGTGTGATAGTTTTTCCTAACACTTCCTTAGCATTTTACTGCACTGCCGTTTAAAAGTTTGATGTCAGTAAGAAATGTATATGTATATGCAGGAAAAGATGCATTAAATTAATAAAAAGTGATTTAAAAAATCATAAAGACATTTATAATGTTACAAATATTTCAATTTCTGTTCTTTCAAACATTAAAGAATCCTGAAAAAAAAGACAGTTTCCACTGTAAATGTTTTCTTTAGCCATATTAGAATGATTTCTGAAAGATCATGTGATATGGAAGAAAATTCAGCTTTCCCATCACAAGAATAAATTACATTTTAAGATATATGAAAATAGAAAATGCTTATTCTAACTTGTATATTTTAATTATAATATGATACATCACAGAATCAAAGCCTATGTTTTAAAAACTACCCAGTTGAAAAAAAAATCTTATCTGTACTAAGCTGCTTTGAGTTCTGGTCTCTGAAGCTGAATTCACAATAGTATAATAGAATACTTTACGGCCACCAGATTTACTCAACAAGACAAATTAGCGCAATTCCAAAAAAGTGGAAAGTTCTACGCGTGATCTACTGATGAAGCACAAATTAAAGAACACAGATGCAGCCGGATCATTTCCATAATGACTAATGCAATCTACCAAGAGCAGCGCACATTTGTGTCTGGTTTAAGACATGCTTTTTTTGTCCAAATCCATAATGGAGCAAATCCAGTAAATTGACAAGCGTAGTCAAAACCACCTAATCTGAGACCAAGACAAGACCGACACTAAGGCAGGGCGAGACCGAATCAAGACCAAGACCAGACCTGCACCCCATAAATTCATAAAGATCCACATTACTGCCTGAGAAATGACTTATTTTTAATCAATAAATATAATTAGAATAAGCACTATAAATAGCTGATATACCAATCAAATGAAATCATTAACAACTGAATTAATCTTTGCACTGCAGAGGTGGTACAAAAGATGCATCTGAATAGGTCAATTAAAAATGCATAAATAATGTTGATAATGATGTTTAATTTTTTTGTTTGTATAAAAGCAATACCATGTTTACAGCCATGCTCAAATTTGTGAAAGTTCTCTTGCTCTTGTGATATTGCTTAATTATACTGTATAACGTTATAATGTAAAAATCCAGGTCTCATACAAGTACTTTTTAGCAACAATATCTTGAATTTTGTGAGCATTTGTATTAATTTTTGACACAATCCCTAATTCATTTTTGAACTGGCACAATAAATAAATCAAATTAGAAATAAGTTATTGATTGCATCTGAAGCAGTCAGTGTTACATCCAATCACATCATTAAATAAGACAATGCACCAGCAATTTAGTAATATCCCAACAGTTGAATGATTCATTTAAATACTCTCCAAAATTTTGGAGAAAAAGGGAAACTCGTATAATTGCATATGCAATAAGGTCAGCCGTAAAAATAACTGTCCTCGCCTTTTCACCACTTATTTTTTCATTAGTAAATCTGACCCTTAGTATTTCTGACATACTTTATAGGCAGCGGCTATTTGCACTAAGTGCAATTTCATTAGGCACTTTATTTCCACATTTAGAACATTTTCTTAATTTTTATTGAAAGTAAATGCATTTCTGGTGTGATTTGTGATGAAAAAAGAGATAAGAATAAACTCTGCACAAGGCGGATTCGAACCCAGTCAAAATCAAGATGTTTTAAGCCATACACTTTACTGATTGCACCACTGAAGATGTTGAAATCTGAGCGCTTTTTAAAATCTTGTTTGGCCCAATCAGGCATTGGTAGGCGGAGCTAGTGCAAATAGCACTTGCCAACAAGGCATGCTATTTGCACTTAGTGTGAATAGACACTCCATACTTTATATGGTACAAATACTTAAGCAAGAGTGGTATGATAGTACACTTATTCAATTTCCACAGCCTGGCCAGCTGGAAAATGCCCCAAATCCCCTTAAACCAGCCAACAAACCAGTCTGACTATAGGCTGGGGAACAACTACAAGCAGCAAAAATATCTTGGCTGGGTTAAGTTGTTTTTTTCAGCAGGGTACAGAAGATTTACTAATCTTTTATGTAAATAGTAATCGTAATCATGTAATCGTCTGCATGCTACATTTCCATCACATAACCTCACTTTTGATGCATGCTTAATTTAACAAGATGTGTCCAGCTATCATCTCTGAAATAATTCAAATTTTTAAGTCAAGTCAAGTCACCTTTATCTATATAGCACCTTTTACAATACAGATTGTTTCAAGTCATCTTTACAGAAAATAATGCAACAAAGTTTGCTTCGGCTGTCATAGTCCAGCTTAAATTCAAAAAAGTTATTAATTTAGTTATTTATCTATACAGACGCTCTGGAGAAAACAGTGATGTCATCATCCAGCTCACTTGAGCTCTCATACAATAGTGTCAATGCAGGCAGATTAGTAATATTGTTGAATATTACGTCAAAAATAGCAGGTCACACTGCATTCAGATCATCCCAAGTGATACCCTGTGACGAAGGATCTCTGATCACCATCACTGCGGCCCACCTATCGCCTGCCCACCTCCAGACTCACAGCAGGAACATGTGGCCACGAGGAGGGGTGTGAAAATAGAGAACTGCTAACAGCATGTGATGACGTGCCCCTTATACTAATTGAGTCTGGTCACCGCTGCTATAAACCCAGCACGACGTGTCTCCTTTGTGGAACCGGTATCTTCAGTACATGCACAGGACAACAAGTGTCCTTGAGGTGCAGACGTGGTGGAGGACATTTATGGGCTGCAGCTAAAACCTCACTATAAGACAGAAGGTCGGCAAATACTACTAAGGGAAGGCTTGCAGTTGTTTTGCACTGATTTGCACAGAATCAAAAATATATTTGATGTTCTTTGAGTCTCATTTCCCATTGCTTCACTTTCTTAAGATCATTCATCTTGCAATGTCATTGTCTGTCACAGTCTGCTGCTCCTTTGCTTGTCAGAAATAGGTTGGATGGATTTCAAACAAGTAATATTTATCGCGGTGTCCAGACTACGCAAAGCATATCTCATAAGTGCACACAATGCCCATACAGCAGAAAAGCATTTTGCAAATATCTGTCAGATAGCAGGGATATTTTATGTTTACCGTTAAGCTGAACCAACCTCCTCTTCATGGATCCTTCCAAGCACATCTTGCATATTTTGTTTATAAAAACCTTTATGAAAAATGTCACCATGAATCATTTTACATTTACATGTACGCATTTGGAAGATGATTTTTATCTAAAGCGACTTCATTGAATTTAAAATGCATATTTTATTAGTGATTTGCACTATGTATATTCAAATGCATGGACATACAAATACATAATAACATGCATTCCATGTCTGGTGGGATCTAAACTCCAATCTAAACTCCAGGGGCTCCGTAAGAAATCCCTTGCATGTCTAATCTTGTTACTTTCTACCACAGGGCAGGGTAACCATGTCACGGTAACACTGTCACTGGATAAGTACCTACAGCTCTGCTAATGTCCTCTTCCATTTTCAGGGCATTGCACGAACACACACACACACACACACACACACACACACACACACACGCACAGGTGTTTGCTGGGAGCTGTGGTGACACCTTCCTGATTTAACCTTGAGGACTCAGGCGAAGGGACAGCATCACGGAAAGGAGAAATGAGGCACGCAAACTTTCACAGCATAAGCCTGCCTAACTTGCATATCCAATCTCATTTGTGTTTTTCAGCATCCCTGTTCCAGTATCCCCTGCATTTAACCATGATTGCATTCTACACCACACATCTGCTCCTCAATAGCGGCCTCGCAGTAATTTTATATTTATGCAAAATAAATGCAAGGTAATTTTTTTATTTAAAGCGGACCTACGTTTTTCAAAGTCTTGATTTTGTTTTAGAGCTGTACTTTTAGAGCTGTACTAGAAAAGGTTTTCATGCTAGAATGTTAAAAAAACAAGATTTTTCACATTTTATATTGTTGCAGCACCTCTCTTCCTAGTGGTACAACTCATGTGCACTTGCGGTCTTGTGCACGTACAATCGCGTGTGAATGTGTCCATAAAGTCCACAAGACCGTAGGACAGGGATGTCAAACTCAGTTCCTAGAAGGCCAATGGGTGCGTCTCTATCAGCTCCATAGTTCAGTAGTCAGGGCATTGATCAGAGAGTCGGCCATTTTAAGTGCTGTCTCAATCATAGAATCCTTCCAGGGCACTACAACATTCACACAATGCACCGTGAAAACCAGGGAGCATTGATGCTCACTGTTCCCTTAACAGAAGTTCTGAAGAATGAAATTTCTGTCATTAAAGGGTTAGTTCACCCAAAAATGAAAATTCTGTCATTAATGACTCCATCCTGTTCCAAACCCATAAGACCTCTCCGGAACACAGTTTAAGATATTTTAGATTTAGTCTGAGTGCCTTCTGCCCCTTCATTGAAAGTGTATGCACACTATACAGTCCGTTTCCCGAAAGGTAAGAATAAAGGTATGAAAAACATCATCAAAGTAGTCCATGTGACATCAGCAGGTAGACTCTTTTGAAGCATCAACAATACATTTTGGTCCAAAAATAACAAAAATTACGACTTTATTCAGCATTGTCTTCTCTTCCGTGTTTGTTTGAATCCGCATTCACGAGTCCACAGCGACGCTGCTGACGTGTTATCTTGTGCGCCAGAGCTTCACTAGTCTGAGGGAGACGCAGACTGTGCGTCTTACGCCATGCAGCGTCACTGTGGACTCGTGAACTTGGATTCAAACAAACACGGAAGAGAAGACAATGCTGAATTGAGTCGTAGTATTTTTTGTTTTTGGACCAAAATGTCCGAGATGAACGGAGGTCTTACGGGTTTGGAACGACATTAGGGTGAGTCATTTTTGGGTGAACTAACCCTTAAATTACTCACTCATATGTCGTTCCAAACCCATAAGACCTTCAAATTAACCGACCAAATTAAGATATTTTTTATGAAATCCGAGAAGTTTCTGAACCATCCATCACTGCGACTTTCAAGGCCCAGAAAGGTAGTAAAGACATCATTAAAATAGTCCATGTGACTACAGTGGTTCAACCTTAAAGGAACACTCCACCGTTTTTAGAAATAGGGCTAGGGTGAAGCACAGGCGAAGCACTGCTACTTGGGCGCAACACATGAAATTCCCAAAATAGCCAGTTACTATTCACGCCGGTATGTTGACGGAAGTTGTGGGATTTCATGTGTTGCGTGATATCTCTGCACCCAAGTAGCTGTGCTTCGCCTGTGCTTCCCCATAATATAGTCCCAAGTCAATATCTTCCTAGGAAATCGCCTAGTCTTAATCTGCAGCGCTTTTTGTCCTCATTGTGAATACGCAGGCCACAAGAAGTAATTAGGTGGGGGTTTTTTTGGGATTACTTTTACTCGGGACATGCTAGCTGGCAACATAGGATTCCATTCATTATGCTAAGCTAAGCTAGCAGCGACCCTGCCAAAATAGGCCCTGGTGGAGCCAGGGAGCGGATTGAGACACACCCAATGTCCAGCAGAGTTTAGCTTCAACACTAATTAAATACACCAGAACCAGCTAATCAAGGTCTTTAGGATTACTAGAAACGTCCAGTCAGGTGTTTTGGAGCTGCCTGGAGATATACTTTGCAGGACAGTGGCTCAGGAGCGGAGTTTGACACATGCCGTAGGTGTCCCGTTTGTCATTTCAGGGTACTCACAAGTGCCCCTTTGCAGCCAATTTGCGAACTTGTTCCACACTTTTGCCGAGCCTGTACAGAGACGAGCTCCGAGGCAGACTTCTACCTAACTGTTAAAGCGGCATTACATCATGAAAGTGTGGACTCAGAGGAAGACTGTAAGGGCTTATGGTTCTATTTGGTACAGGGCCTCTGTCTGTAATGCTTTGGGGTGTTTTTCCCGTGACTAGCTGCTTAACTACCATAGAATGATGCATTGTTGAAGAAATCAACTAGCTAGTCACGACTGTTTCTCGAAACAGTATTGTCACAAATTTGTCGTTCATCCACATTGGTAACATATTTTAATGAATCCGTTTGAAATCGAATCAATGCTAGATTTTTTTGCTATAAATTATGGACATGGCATCTGAGGACTAATTCTCATATCTCTCAGTTATTTTGCTTTATTTCCAGATTCAATCATTGGCTTGTTCTTACATACTAAAGCACATTTGCACTCTTAAAAAACAGTGCTTTAAATCTCTTTACACACTAAAAGACGTAAATTACATTTGTATATATTCAAAATAAAAGATATAGATTGTACTGAATGTCAGCTTGCTTATTTTGCTCAATATAAGGATTTATTAAGTCCAAATGTCATGCTAAAAAACAGGTCTAAACAGGTTTAGAATTTGTTTGCGAATGTTCTTTGTTAATCGGGAAACAGACTCGTTGAACTATGCTGATAACGACAAAACTTGTGACCATAGTTGGCTAATGATGCTTTTGGGAAATGCACCCGTTTACTCGAAGCCCCTCCTTCCGAAAGGCACAATGCGCTCTGATTGGTCAGCTGGACCATTGTGTTGTGATTGGTCATCCGCTTCTAGCATGTTTTGGAAATGTCATGCTTCTTACCATAACAGGAGTTTTAACTAACGCAACTCAACTCAACCAGGCCCTTTTATTTTGAGTATGCCTTGGACAGGAATTATTTAAATGAGGAATATTGTGATGTATTTTTTCCTGGAAGAAAACTCAAGGCTACAATCAAAGCAATTCAAGGAGTTCAGAATCAGTGCTTAATGATAAAGAGAATAACTCCCTATGGAGTGGACTTTGACTTTGTGCTTTATAATTTTGTAGACCCTTTTCCATGCTCAAACAGCAACATTGCGTATACTACAGAAAGCGAAATAGATCCTCTTTAATACAGAAACATTAAATAATCAGAACCTCTCAATGTAGCTAATCTTGCTTCTTACGCTTTTCCCTTAAGAAAAACACATTAATCTCACATATGACTCCTCTATCAGAAGAGATCTCAACAATGTCTCTTAGACTGTGCTCAGGTAAAAAGATACCAGACTGGACAGCAGTCTAATTAGCGTCTATTTTTAAGAATCTTCAATCGAACATGAGAACTCCATTAAATCTCCAGAGCAACGAGAGTGATTCTGTCTCGCACTTCCAGATATATTTGCTCCAGGGCATTTATAGGTTATTTGGATGGCACTTGTTCACTGCAATTTTCAAATAAACTACTTGACCGGGCCTTTATTAAACCACTCAATATTAATTTGTCCTTGTGTGAAGGAGCTGACCTGTTGATAATGAACTACATCACAAGCTTCAGTTTCTAGCCACCTCCTGCAATACTGCACCGCATTTTGCATCATCCCTTCTTTTTTCAGTTTTAATAAAACCAATTTCCACCCCACGGCTGCTAATTTATGCAGTTGTTTTACTTTAGATCTTTATAATTCTAACTTCTTTAGTCTTCATCCTCACAAATGCCCTTCATGTGCAACATGAATACTTGAACTGGAGGGTTTTTATCTAGAAAATGTGATAGTAATATAAATGATTCACAAGTCATTTGCAAGGAAATTGTGTACCCGCTAGGGTCATTGTTTTTTATTCAAATAAACGTCTGTAGCCCAGAAACTGAATATTTAAGCAAATGGCATATTTCAGCATTTAATTTTTGTTAAAAATCCCTTTTATTTTCTAACAAAACAGTCACATTGCAATTATACATTATGAGATTTAGAAGGGAAAATACTGTGCTCGTTTAATGCATTTGTCTTTTTTTATTTGCATGCATTATCTATGTTGTTTTAGCACCCAATTATCTAAAGGAGTTATGCAAATCTGGTAACTGCACAACAAAATTGTGCATTACGCAATTTGCAAGATCCAGACACCTGAACTGCTCTTGAAAATGCAGAAAGCGCATTCGTTTGCATGATAAATCAGGAAATAACATTCTTCAACATTTGATGATTAACTGCTGCCAAGATCAGAAAATGTTCAGAAACGTCCCCATTAAATAAACACACACTGTTAATTGCAGTAGGCAAATTTACTTTTGAGAATACAATGCAATCCATAATGAGCCCAAAGAGATCTGTTTGCATTTAAATGAATGGCAATGACTTCATTTAAATACACATGGCACCTGGTTAAGCTCAACTAAGGATGGTGAATAAGACGAAGCCGAAATACAATAAAATTGTGGGTTTGCCCACTAGCGCATAGTAATAAAATGTCACTGAAATTCAGTGAAATGCAATTCAGTCAAATTATTGAACTGGTAAAAGGCATGAATGCTTTGCGAGACTCCTGATATGGTATTTACAATATACAGGATCCATATGTCATCCAAAATATGTGTGAAAATGCCATATGGGTCCTTAAAGTGATCGGTGGATAGAGTAATGGAGAACAAGATGGATAGGAAGGACACAGGATGAGAAAGAGGGAGGAAGAAGCACAGAGTGAGGATGTGTGACAGGAAAGGAGCCAAAAAGAGAGAGATTCTCAGAGAGAGCGAGAATAATGGACAGCGGTAGAGTGAAATGGTGGCGGAGAAGACAAGGAATCAGATGGAGGGAAACAAAGTCTCTCAGACAAGCATTTGTCCTTGACATTCCTTCTTCTCCCGGCCTCGTGCAGCGTGCTGACGGAGTGTGATTTAACTAGGCCACTGCTCTACTCTCAGACAGAAACACAGATAGACAGGAAGAGGTGAGACTGCGAGAAAACAAATGCCTCCAGTCCTCAACTGTTGAATACATGAAACTGATCTTGAACTATCACCCTATTTTGTAGGTTGTTAATCAATTTGATACGAGAGGTCGTGCTACACTGTGTATACAGTCAAACTAAACAATAAAGAGCTGTGTTAAGCACAAGTCCCTTTCAGGAAAGCCAGTTCACTTGGCGGCCATATTGGCAACACTACTCATGCAAGTACAGTGTACTGTATATTTACTGAAAAGACCGAAATCTCCCAAACTGGTTGTCAAGAATGGTTGTGGTCCTCAAACCATTCCTGAACCATTTTTGTTTTGTGGCAGGAGCATTATCCTGCTGAAAGAGGCCACAGCCACCAGGGAATACCGTTTCCATGAAAGGTTGTCCATGGTCTGCAACAATGCTTAGGTAGGTGCTACGTGTCAAAGTAACATCCACATGGATGGCAGGACCCAAGGTTTCCCAGCAGAACATTGCCCAAAGCATCACACTGCCTCGGCTTGCCTTCTTCCCATAGTGCATCCTGGTTCAATGTGTTCCCCAGGTAAGCGACGCACACGCACCCGGCCATCCACGTGATGTAAAAGAAAAAGGGATTCATCAGACCAGACCACCTTTTTCCATTGCTCCGTGGTCCAGGTTCTGATGCTCACATGCCCACTGTTGGCGCTTTCAGCGGTGGATGGGGTCAGCATGGGCACCCTGACTTGTCTGAAGCTATGCAGCCCCAAACGCAACAAACTGCAATGCACTGTGTATTCTGACACCTTTCTATCAGAGCTTCTTGAGCATTTGATCACTCCCCACATGCTTCATTGATCCTCGATGTACATATCTTTTTTTAAGAGAGTTTGACCAGTAACCAATTCTTTTTTATAGTGCTCTTAAAAGAGTACATTTTTGTAATATAGCAAATTGGCAGAATACAAATAGAATTCAACTGATGTGCGGTCACACGTATCTGAATATAAGACATTCTACAATGGCTTTGAATGAGGCTCATCTACTTAAATTTTAGAGCCACTCTAAAATGTGTTCCAGTGTCTGTGGCTCTGGCCTGCCCATTGCCCATAGTGCCACATTCGATTATATTATTAAATATTAATGATTATAAGAGCCTCTTTCCAGAAGTGCCACATAAAAGACAGACAACCCAAAAAGAAATCAGCTGTGAAGAGACTTAAAGAGCATGAGAGTGGGTGGGGAAAAAAAGAGTGAGAGCGTGATTACACAGTTGAATGAGACACAGAACGGAGGAGAAGAAAGGAACACAGCCCACAGATGACAGCGAAACTGGAGGCAGGAACGGCAACCTTGGTAACAGAAGAAGAATTCTAGGCGTTTCCCTCAAGTAGGGAACTTTTACTGATAGCCAGCTAATAAACTAATAGAAGTCTTAAAGGGATAATGAAAATTCTGTCATCCCCACGTTGTTTCAAACCTGTATGACTTTCTGTGTGCCGTGGGAAAGTACTAGTGTTCACACTGCTACACATTTTCCGTTCCACAGATGAGAGAAAAATAATACAGATTTGACCAACATGAGGGTGAATAAACCAATGATAGTTTTCATTTTGGGGTTGACAGTTTTTTTGGCCCCACTTTATATTAGGTGTCTTTAACTAATATGTATTTACATAAAAATACAAGTACAATGTTCCTATTGTGTTCATATTTAATTGCAAAACACTTTTGCTGATATTGAGGTGGATACGGGCAAAGTAAGGGACAGGTGTGGTGGTATGGGTAAGTTTAACGGTAGGGTTAGGGGTAAGGGAAGGGTCAGCAGTGTAATTATAAATGTAACATCAGAAATTAATTACAGATGTAATTACATGCAGGTTTTTTTAAGTACAATGTAAAAACATGTATGTACACAATAAGTGCATTGTATCAAATTAATAATTAAAATGTTAGTACATAGTAGTTAAGGCCACCTGATATAAAGTGGGTCAATTTTTTGTTTTTTTTAAGTGTAGTAATAACCATTCAAAAGCTTGGGGGTCTGTATTTTTAGGGCTGCATTTATTTGATCAAAAATACAGTAAAAATGGTTACAATTTAAAAGAAATTGTTCCTATTTTAATGTATTTTAAAATGTATTAATTTTTGTAAAGGCAAAGCTAAATTTTCAGAAATCATTCTAATATGCAGATTTGCTACTCAAGAATTTATTATTACTATTATCAATGTCGAAAACAGTTATCAGTTATCAATATTTTTGTAAAAAAATGTCAGGATTCTGTGATGAATAGAAAGAAATAGAAATCTTTTGTAACATTATAAATGTCTTTACTGCCATTTTGATCAATATAATGCATCATTTCGGTAGTATTAAAAAGTATTAAAGAGTATTAAATTTTTTTTAAAAACTACCTACCACAAACTTTTGAATGGTTGTGTACATCAAACTCTATTTGCTAAGCTTATAAAAAGTCTTGAGAAGACAGTAAATTATCTATGAATGCCATAATCTATTATTTAAACATTATATCCAAATTCATTGTTAAAAATAAAGGTTCCAAAAAGGGTTTTATATAAGTTGAACCTTACATCATTTGAGATTTTTTTCAGTTCTACGTATTGGTGGTACAAAGAAAAACACCAGATTGGCTTTTCCTCTGCGAAAGGATGATATCTAGAACCAATAAACTGATTTGAAGAACATATAATATAACATATAATATAATATATAATATATAATATTTTACATTTTGCAAGGCTATTTTTACTCAAGCATAGAGTCTTATGCATGTTAGGTAATGTAACCATCCTTACCTGATTCTCCTCATGGGTCACCCGCATCTGTTCTTTGAGGATTGAAGTGCGCGCTGCCTCCTCTTTCCTCATCACACGTTCTTTCTTCAGCTCGGGGCTCCAGAAGCTCTTGATGCTGTTGGCGGAGGAGCCAAGCTTGCTGTCCTTCAGGTCAAGCTCCCTTCGAAGGAGATCGTTTTCTCTCTGCATGTCCCGTAGCTGTGCCTGGAGCTCCAAAAGTTCCCCGCCACCTCCCCTGACCGCCTGCCGCAGCAGGGCAGACGGCGTCCCCTGGTGGTGGAGCATAGACAGCGAGCCCAGGTCACCGTAAGACAGCAGGTCGGCGTGCGGAAGTCCTGCCGTGTGGATGTTAGGGGTGCTGCCCATGGCCGTGACCCGAGCGCCGTACATCGCTCGACTCGTGGCTCGACCGAGTGTCATGGTGCCTTTGGGGTAAGTAGCCGTGGATCCAACGGCTTCGTGGTCGCTCAAGTACATAGGGCCAGATGTGGCATAGGCAGCATTGAGGGACTGGATGTTCTCCATGGATAAGGTTTTGCCGCCCGAACTGCCGCTGTTGGCTCGACGGTGCCCCAACCGAGGAGAGCGGGGCAGCCGCGGGGAGCGAGCGGGGCTGCCCTCGATGTGGCCAACGGCACGCGCGCTGCCATACATCTCCCAAGGTTCTGTAACACGGAGAGCCTGGTGTCCGTAAGAAAAGCCCCTCACAGATTGGCACGGGTGTTTAGTGCATCCTAGAGAAGAGAACACAAGTCACACACTTCAAAATGCAGTTGAACACTTCAAAACGACATAGTTTAAACTGAGAAAATGCAATATTCCCAAATGGATATAACATACTTCCCCCGCCCCTTTGTTTCTTATTCACAGCAGAAGTTGAATCTGTCTCATATTTGAAGTTGTTTGCATCATCTTTTCTGTTATTTTCCTGTTTATCACTGTGAAGCTTCTTTGAAACAATCTGTATTGTATAATGCGCTATATAAATAAAGGTGACTTGACTTTTCTAGTCAGCTCTACTCTGCACAGGCAAAGATAGATTTCTAGCCAATTAATATTTTAGAGCTATGCATATCTCTTTCATTCACAACTGCCTAGACCTAATCAAACTGCAAAGATGTTTTAAGTTCCTGAGAGACATTTTGCTCTTTTTCATTTTGAAGAAAACATTACTTCCTTCAAATTTCGTTCAAGATAACGCACGCCAGTGTCTTTTCTTCAAAAAGATGAGTCAAAATGAAAAGGGCCCCGCAGTTTTTCTCAGAGGTGGGGACCACTTGCTGCTCGCAGGGATGATGCTGTGGAGAGGGTTGCTATGGCAACAGTGACTGAGATGATGAAGGAGAGAGCACCTGTTTTCACTCGTATGAAAAGTGAGGATGTGTGGGCATTCATGGGCGTGTGAAGGCGAGAGAGAGTGAGAAATGTACATTTACGCTGAAATGAAAGGAAGCCGGTATGCAGATGGCCTGGTCATCTGTGCACTTCCGTGCCAGAGAAAGGACATGTCCGGCCTTCATCTGGACAAACGAACAAAAAAGGAAAGGACTGCACCCAAATGCCAAGATTTTTACATTTTCTACTGCTTGCTTTCTGGGTGCTTTCGAACCACGAGTCAAAAGAGCCCTTCACCAAGTCACTCCAAAAATATTCTATTAAATTTACAGTAAAAAAAGGAAACTGTGGTAGCTAGAAATTCACTGTAAAAATGCAATGACAATATTTCCAGTATTATGAGATTACATAGTGGTGCCTGCATAATTTACAATTTATAACCATGTTTTATCAAGTGAGATAATGTGAAATTACCAAATCGTCTTTTTACCTTAAACTGTACTGATATCCAAAATACAGGTGGTAAAAGGGAAACTCCATTGTAAATGTCCTGTCCATTTAACAACTCTAACTTGACACTAGCATAATTAATTATTCCCAATGTTCATTACTGAAATGAGAAGAAACTAACTATTTATACTGCATAAAATATACGGTCGCACTTCTCACTATTAACAGACTCTTGCCTCAATAAACTCCTAATTACTGCTTATTAACAGTTAGTAAGATAGTTGTAAAATTATGGTATTGGTAGGATTAAGGGATGTAGAATCATGCAGAATAAGGCATTAATATGCGCTTTATCAGTACTAATAAACAGCCAATATCCTAGTAATATGCATGCTAATAAGCAACTAGTTAATAGTGAAATTTGGACCCCGAGCGAAAGTGTTACAAATGTTGTGCGGTATGGTCACTGTTTTTTTTTACTGTAAAATATACAGTTTTTAATTGTTTTTTTTTAACTTGCAAAACCCACCAATTTGACGGTATTTTAATGTAAAATTACATATGAAGTGATGTTAACTGATGTTAACAGTAGTTTGGTTCTTTTGGTCGGGATCAAAAAAGAAAATGATATATTTAGTCCTGGTTCACTTTAGGTGTTTCACACTGTCATTTTTAAGGCCGAACCTAAAACGGAACTTACAGAACATTCAAAACATGGCTACATGTGATGGTATTTTTAACAGCTGAGAATTCATGAAGAGCTTATAAAATGTGTATTGGAGTCAAAACAGCACCATGAATTCCTATGTGAAGACGGCATTTCCGAGTTCTGTACCAAACTGTCATGGGCTACGTAGCTCCATGACAAGAAAAAAACAGGTACGTTTGAGCATTCTGTCCTTTTTAGGGTCACATCATGTCTTGTTTTTTGGTTTGTTTTTGGTCTGTGTTGCCTTCGTATTTCAGTCGAACTGCACCAGAGTTCATTTGGAAACAGACTGAGACCCATCTTTGCAGCGGTCTCGGTCTGCTTGTTTGGTGCGCACCAGGGTTCGGATGGCAGCCTTCACACTCATTCAAATGAATAAAGCAATCACACGAGAGTTTCGATTGAACCAAACCTGCCAAGTGTGAGTTAATCAATTAACAGGTTTTTACTGTAGCATTTTTCTGTAAAAATCACAATCCCAAAGTCACTCTCAGTGTAAAATAACACCTCTCCGGTAGGATTTGCGATCTCATTCATGTCCATATAGCACAGATGCTGCAAGATGAGTTACACCCAGAAGTTAGTTCAACCTTTGGCAGTAGCTAGCTACTGTATAATGATAGGGATAGGGATGTTTGCCTCTAAAGAAAATATCACTAATCCAACTACACTTTCTGAAGCTTCGTCTTCTGTTAATTTCCAACACCAATGTCATGCGTTTGATTTCCAGCGAACAGATGTTAAGATGTACATCTTGAATGCACTCTAAGTCGTTTTAGATAAAAGTATCTGCCAACAGTATTAATTAAACAAGCAAATGTAGCTTTTTGGTCTCAACGGACGTAGCTAACAGAGACTGAGCTGGTTACTGTCAGCAGAGAAACTTAAAACTCTGAGAACTGAATGACAGAAATGGCTTTTTTTGGTCAGAAATATATAGAAGCCAGCTGCTCTCCAGCATAAATGGCTTAATCAAGGTGGCAGGGTGCGTATCATGAGCCACTGACTCTCTCTCTGCCAACCACTCTGACGCTCAAGACTGTGCGTTCATAGAGGCACAAAGGGCAAATTACCTAGACTTCAATAACACAAAGAGGAACTGGTCATGTGATACATCTGTTGTGTGGAATGTGGTTTAAGACATTAATGTTCAGTGTATGCTTTAGCACTTTATGCAATTCAACAAGTCAAAATTCACTATAGAAATTTCTGAATTTCCAGACCTGTAAATCAATTTTTAAATTCCCTATATGTCCAGGTTTAAAACAAGGTTCTATTCTCAATTATTTCTTAATAATATTACAAGTAATATTAAATAAAAGGATTTTGAAGCTACACCGTTGCTTACAGATGCTTGTAGGTCGCATTGTGAAAATAAAATAATGCCCCTTGTAATAGCTGAACGATCGCCAGAGACACTGTTCAAAACCAATAAATGATTGGCTCTTTTGAAGATCAGACAGAAACCGCATGTGAACGCCCTCACTCATCCTTCAGCCACTGGCTGCGCGGATAACATCTGCTTTCTGATTGGCTTTCAGCAATGACAATCATCCCCCAAAAATCACTCCTAGAGGCTGACAAGTCATACATGCCCATGTTTTTTCCTAAATGAGAAGATATCACTGAGAAAACCACAAAACGCAATATATATTTGAAAATGTAATACACCTAAATTAACATTCAACTCAGGATAGGTGTATCCAACATTATTAAGCTTAATACATTACATTTCTAACATCGAATTATTCTCATTTAGACCGCACACAGAAACATCCGTAGAGAACAACCGTTTATGAAGATAAACTAGCACTAATATTCATTTTGGTTTCGAGTATTGAATGAATCCTAAAGCAAATGCATTTGAAACGGCATCGATCGACGATTCATCTCGTTCATACTACAGCGGATTTAAGCTCATTTTTCCATCATTCAGAATTCAGATAATTAGCTCATATCGATAAATCCATCCTAACTTCGATCCTTTAATGCAAACTCTTTCTAAACGGGGTGAATGAAAGGCAGTGTGTCGTTAGATCACGTTTCGTTACCTTTTCAGCGTCGTCGCCGCTCCATCACTGTGCGGGTCCCCCAGCATCAGCATCAGCGTCCCACGTCCTGCATTCACTCCAGCATCAGCATCCCGCGCTCTGATTGGACACACGTACACAAGCCCGGCCCCCGAACGCATAAATGAGCTTCAGATTTAAAGGGCCAGCGCATAAAAGTGACAGAGGAGAAGCGTCGACCACGAGGCGTTGTCATGCATGCATGTAGCATGCATCTTGTATGGCACTGTATGATCAATTGATAAGCTCAATTTGAAGTCATTGTCATCGTCTATAAATACTATTAACGCAAGGGTTAAAAAAGGGTTTAAGCTATGACGACCAAAAGCACATAAAAGACAATCCTTCAAATGAATCTCAAGCAAATGCAAAATTATGCTAATATTTAACTTTATACATAATATGTGCGTGTGTGTGTCAACTACACTCTCACACACACACACACACACACACACACACACACACACACACACACACACACACACACACACACACACACACACACACACACACATATTATGTATAAAGTTAAATATTAGCATAATTGTAAATTTCTCTCACACACACACACACAGATAGATAGATAGTACTAACTGCTTTTCTCATTATGAATTCTGTGAAGGTCACATCTAAGAAGTTTGCATGAAGTTGACAGATGAGCGACCCACTGTCTGCGGCCATGCTAATCATATGCAGCCAAGTGTGGTCATGTGACCACTGCTGTAATTGGCTTTGATGCCTCCGGTGCTCTGTGATTGGCTGAATGTCACAGACTTCCCCTCCAGCTCTAGCTTCAGATGTGATGCTTAAGGTTGGAGACTGTCAAGAGGTCTGCTTTTAAAATGCCCTGGACTTTGATTATTAAAGTAGAAGAGAACAGATACAAGGAGTGTAATGTTAATTTGGAAGGGATAGTTTGGGTGAAGGGTAAAGGGGTAGTTTACCCAAAAATGTAAATTACTCACCCTCATTTTGATCCAAGCCTGTAACACTTTCGTTGATCTTCGGAACACAAATGAAGATCTTTTTGATGAAATCTAATGTTTCTGTCCCTACGATCGGTTTATATGATGAACAGATTGAATTTAGGCTTTTATTTGCATATAAACATTCATCAACTCACACATAAGTTGTGGTAAACAGAAGCTCAAGCATGTTCGATTGACAAGTGAGAACAAATGAGGTTCATTCTTGTGTTACGCATCATGTTTGAGCTTCAGCAAGAACCAATAAGGTTCATTCTTCTGTTACACAGCACCAGCAAGAACCAATGAGGTTCATTCTTCTGTTACACAGCACCAGCAAGAACTAATGAGGTTCATTCTTCTGTTACACAGCACCAGCAAGAACCAATGAGGTTCATTCTCGTGTTACTCAGCAGGTTTGAGCTTCAGCAAGAACCAATGAGGTTCATTCTTCTGTTACACAGCACCAGCAAGAACCAATGAGGTTCATTCTCGTGTTACACAGCACGTTTGAGCTTCAGCAAGAACCAATGAGGTTCATTCTTCTGTTACACAGCACCAGCAAGAACTAATGAGGTTCATTCTTCTGTTACACAGCACCAGCAAGAACCAATGAGGTTCATTCTCGTGTTACGCAGCACGTTTGAGCTTCAGCAAGAACCAATGAGGTTCATTCTCGTGTTACTCAGCAGGTTTGAGCTTCAGCAAGAACCAATGAGGTTCATTCTCGTGTTACTCAGCAGGTTTGAGCTTCAGCAAAACCAATGAGGTTCATTCTTGTGTTAAGCAGCAAGTTTGAGCTTCAGCAAGAACCAATGAGGTTTATTCCAGCTTGTCAAATTCAAGCTGCTGTTTATGTTCACTTACTAATGTTTAAAATGTGAATAAAAGCTAAATTAATTCAGTTCATCATATAAAGCGATCAAGTATCTTCAGAAAATTGACTTAACCCCTTAATTCATGTGGATTAGTTTAACGATCTCTTTATAAACTTTTTGAAGTATATCAGTGTCAGTTGCGTAGCTGTCAATGGAGGGACAGAAATCTCTCAGATTTCACTAAAGAGATTTTCATTTGTGTTCTGAAGATGAACGAAAGCGACATGATGTGTAATTAATGACAGAATTTACATTTTTGGGTGAACTAACCCTTTAAATTCATATAACGTTCATACTGCATGGTATGAATAAAAACATAACGTAGCTTTGAGAGAAGTCTTTTGTCACTTTTAGTAGCTTTAACTCAGTTGAAATGTTGATTTCAATGTGACCTGTAAAGGTTTACAGCAAATGACTTGATTAGCCTGTGTGTGACTCAACCTTACCAACCAGTCCCTAGGTGGTGTGAATAATGTCTGATCACAGCGCTTATACATGCTACAAGCCGTCCTGGTGCTGAGGGATTTTAGCAAATGTTGACGATGAGCTTGTGTGACAGTGGGTGTACACAGTTACACAAACACACATCATCTGCGTCAGGAGCCTCGAACTCTTTCAACAGACTTCACATTTATTTTAGTTCATCACTTTATCTTAATGTTGAACGAATGTTCCGTTGGTATTTACATGAAGACACAACTGTGATAAAGTACAGATTCCAACTGCACAGGAAAACTATCGGTTGCTAAAATCTCTGCATAGCAGGCCTGTTGTCTTCTCACAACATCATTATTTTTCTCATCCTTTTACACTGGGGACACCGATTGCCAAACAAAATCAATGCCCGTCCGTGTTTGTGGCCTTTGGAGAAAGAATTTAATTATCAGAGCACAAAATATTGATATTTAGTGAGTTAGTGATTGCTATCTTTGATTCTAATCAAATTGCAGAGAGCCACAAAGTTCATTTCAAAATGCAAAATTATTCTTATACATTTCATATCTCACACTGAGACGAATGGCCCTCTGATGACACCTAGAGGTCAATTCAAAAACGGCATTATTGAATCTGCAGTGAATTGTGTGGATTTTATAAATGCATTCATCTCTGTTGCAATGTGGACCAGATCTACTGATACTGAATCGAAAAGTAACAAAAAAAAAAGTAACACGGGATTTGAGGTAGACCTATAATTCACGTAGGCCTATAGCACAAATTGTGCAAGATGAATTACACATCCAAACTTTATTACTTAAGTTAAGGCATTCAAACCCAAAGTATAGGATAAGATCTTAAGATGAGCAAGAGAGATTGACATACCTTTTCTCCAAAATGTCATTTTCCTGCAATGAGTGACAGACACCAATACAAGAGACCATGCATGTCAATTTTAGTTTTTTGTCTTTATTCTTCTCCAGTCTGGAAACAAATTGCAGGTTCATTATTTTCATAATCACATTACATGACATGATGCACCAAAATTTATCTTTTAACAGGAATACATTGAAAAGAACACAATATTTCACAATGAATACTGGACTCACATTTAGCCCATTGCACTTACAACAGTGAGTGAATCTTCATTAGTGAGAGAATGACGTCTCTTCTCTTTTTTTCGTGTTTTACCCAATTCCCTACTGAATTTATAATACATCTGCTTATCCACTCTGAACCCTCTTTTCTGGCACAGTCATGATGGAAGCCACTTACATATTTTTTTCTCCATTGTATTTAGATTTAACAAACAGTAGTAGGCTTTAGAAACCCTACACAGACCAAATGTTTTCAGATTGTAAGTTTCAATTTTTTTCTCCACTGTAGTCAACAGTCATTGAGAGCCAGCAACATATATACTATGATATTTTTTCCTCATAATAATAACAATAATCATCATTATTCTTTTATACACAAAAGCACAAAAGGTTGGCAGCAAGGCCGGCGTGAAGTTGCACAAGACGGCCATCATTTTACTCATGATATTTAAACACTGTACAAAATAACCAAAGTCAGTATTTACAGCGACAGTTAGTCTATATTTGTGTTTGTGTGTATGTGTCTGCATGCCTGTTTGAGTAGATATGTCCGTGTTTGCGTATTTCTATCTATCACTGTGGCCGGCTTTTGTGGTGGCAACTTTGGCTCATGCACTTGTTATTGAATATCTCCACGGTAACAGTATTATTCTTCATCATAGAGTCGTGATTGCTTAAAAAGCATTCCAGTATCAAAAAGGAAAAGATTCGCCTCTAATCAACGCACCTCACGAACTCAAAATGGGGATGTTTGTGCTTTCAACGTGCATGCCCTGATTTTCATATGAATGGCATGGATGTGAATTCATGCTACATACTATACAGTGATCACGTTTACAGCAAGTCGGTTTTTAATCTTCTCCATATCGTTTTGACTGTGCTGACATCGTCAATTTAACATACACGTGCCTTTAAGATCACGTCATTTTCTACTATCGCATTAATGGTATTTATTTCCCATCAATGGTAACCGGATACGTTAGGCCTATAGGGCCTACACTGCACGAAAACTCGGTGTGAATTCAGTGCGGACACGACAACATTCGCTACCAAATACGGATGTAAAGCGACTTTTTCCTGTTGGAGACGAAATAACGAGTGCATAAGCTGTGTGCCCTCGCCTGATGATCAAACTGCAGACACGAAGAGCGAATGACAGCATTACAAAGAGCCAAAGAGAGCTGAGCAGAATCATGCTGCAAGCAACAGAGATGGTGGATGTCCAAGACCAACCGTCCACACAGTTAACCCTTTGGCAACAGATTCCCTGAAAACTAGGGAAGATGAGGGCGTTCATAAACATGCCACTAAAATAATAAGAAAGAAATCTATTTGTTCGATATTTTCATACGTACAAGGTAAATACAAACATGTCCCTAGTCATATTTGAACATATCGTAACGCAGTATCGGTGAGGGATGTCGCAGTGGGAAAGGTTTTACATGGATTATTGCATAGAACATTTGAAATTAGTTCAAACCCTTTTTCTAGATGGATCTACATACCGGTAAATGTGATTTTTGGAACATCTGGATGTGGGAGAAGGTGATGGTGTAGTTTGTTGGGGTTTGTAGAAACTTATTTTACCTGTCTATGTACGACAATCACAACTGTGACGAGGAACTTGAATGCAAAATTATTGTGCTCTGTACGGATTAGCATGCTATTGCTTCAGGGGGAAAAACAACTAGGCCTATATATAAAAACAGTTTAGATTATCAATAATGATGAGGGGAAAAATATGTAAAGGTATAAATAATAATAATAATACCAAACATTAAACAAAGACATACCCGCAATATAAATTCATACACAAATCATTATCTTACATTGTGTGTTAACGAGAGATAAGTACACGTTCAGCAGTATACAGTTGTGCAAAATAAATCAAATAAGGATGATATGGAACTTTAAAAAAATATGTGAGGTATACAAGTAAAAAATATTAGTAAGGCTCTTAATTTAAAAGAAAATTAGGCAAAACTGATAAAAAGCTAACAAAAAAAAAAGAAAGAAAGAAAAAAAGGAAATGTAGGGAATTCTGGGATAGGGTAGCGATGGCTTAATGGTTGATAAGAGGGACATGACTATGCTAACATTCTGATATTACTGACCTCTGCACTTGACCGATACGTTAAATAACCAGCTTTTTACACTAGGTGCACATGGCTTCACCCTTAGAGACTCTGAAAAGTTGTCTAGATATGGATTCATATATCTCATATATGTATACATATATATATTTTTTGTGCGTGCATTCCATGTCCACGGTTTACACATTTGCATTCATTACACACGTGACAAAAAGGTTAAGGAAGAAACAAAAACATTCATAGAGAGGGTCAATCATCGCCATATTGGAATGTCAAGATCTTAGAAATCGAGCATACATTTTTTTTTTTCAAACAGTTTGTCTTAAGCCTTTGTAAGGTAGTCGTTCTTCTTCACTGCTACGGTCTCTTTGAGTCTGGGCAGAGAAGTCTTCATTAGGACTGCAAAAAGCTAAGAACTGCAGCTGCTTGACATCTTCATGCTGTGTTTTGGAATAGGGAGGGTCACCTGAGCACAGATTATGTCATATAAGGGAAGACATAATTGGAAAAACCTCGAACAGAACAGGCAGTTTGGCATTTTGGGAACTGTAATTGCTTCAACAGCAACTTTGGAAACACTTTGGAAGAAAGATTTAGCCTCCATTTTTGGTTGGCTATGTAGATATCATTGGATAGACCGTGCCTGTGAATTTCATCCTAATGTTTTCATTGAAACTTCAAGATTGGGTGAAACATCTGAAGGAGAGATAAGAGAAAAAAATATTACAATATTTGGTATTTTCCCAGCTTATCATAGTGAAGAGTTGGTCAAACGCTCATGGAATAAGTGCAATTAGAGGAATGTCTTGGGTTCAATGCAAATTAAAGGGATTGTTCACCCAAAAATTTAAATTCTGTCATTAATTATTCACCCCTATGTCACTCCAAACCCATAAGACTTCTGTTCATCTTTGGAACATGAATGAAGATCTCTTTAATTAATTTTGATTATTCAAAATCAACTACACAACTACCACTTTGGACGCTTAAAAAAGTTCATAAAGAGATTGTAAAACTAATCCATATGAATTGAGCAGTTTAGTCAACTTTTTTTCTCGATCACTTTATATGATGAACAGATTGAATTTAGGCTTTTATTCAATTATAAACATTGATCAACTCACACATCAGCTGTGGTAAATAGAAGCTCAAGAATGTCCACTTGGCGTACGAGAAC
This sequence comes from Gobiocypris rarus, assembly GCA_023029165.1. Taxonomy (NCBI): domain Eukaryota; kingdom Metazoa; phylum Chordata; class Actinopteri; order Cypriniformes; family Gobionidae; genus Gobiocypris; species Gobiocypris rarus. The sequence continues at coordinate 6,841,539 of CM040931.1, read as the reverse complement.
TAATGAGATGTCCGCTTATCAATGTTTATATGTGAATAAAAGCCTAAATTTAATCTGTTCATTATATTAAGCAATTGAGTCTCTTCAGAAAATGTTGACTAAACCCCTCAATTAATGTGGATTAGTTTTATGATCTCTTTATGAACTTTTTGAATTGTCAAAGTGGTAGTTGCATAGCTGTCAATGGAGGGACAGAAAGCTCTCAGATTTCATCAAAAAGATCTTAATTTGTGTTCCTAAGATGAACGAAAGACTTACAGTTTTGGAACGACATGAGGGTGCGTAATTAAGGACAGAATTTTCATTTTTATTTGAACTAACCCTTTAAGCTTTAAATTTATGACAATGTCCATTGCCATTTTTTATTTTATTTTGCCTCAACGCTTAAGTTAAAGTGCAATTACAGTGAAAGTACAAGGGTCCAGGCAATAAATATTAAAATAACAATAACTGTTTCTAAAGTACATGCTTTTATACATGTTGGCAGGAGATAGAATTACTTTGATAGAATCTCCAAGTTAATCCATTTAAAAATACAAATTTCAACCTCAAAAAGAACGATTTAGACTCATTACAACTCAAATGATATTTAACAAGATAATTAATGTAAGTGATTTAACAAAAACACTTTTTAACCTTCAGAACTATTTCTATTTTTGAGGGTTCAAATAAGCAGTACTCTTCTTAGACACTAGAGGGCAGAAGAGGCTTAATTTCTCACACCAACAACACCAATATAAGTAGTACCAGAATCTGACACATTTAACATTTGTGTGCACCGTGAAAAAGTTTGTAAACAAATGTCACAAGTTACGGTGAGAAAGGGTGGAAAGCTTGACTTAAATGTATGGCATGATATTCAACAAGACTGCTGGATTCACATGCACAACTCAAAATGAGCAGAGATTAGCCTAAACAAATCTAGAAGTTTTTGAGATGCATGAGGACTGTATTACTTTTAATGTGAGTATAGTGACTGGAATGACACTCACACCTTTCACTGTGATTGCATAAGTAAACCACGCTGATGTATGGAGCAGGATTTGGATTGGATAGCCGCGAGATGAATCGGATTAGCCATGGTTTAAGGAGCCCTTAAACCTGTTTTATCCCAGATCCTTTCTCTGGATCTACACATGCACTGACAGTAAAAGACCACAACAGTCACCATGATACAATACCAGTGACAGTATGAGGAGGAGACAGACAGACCACAGGTAGATAAAGGAATGAAAGAAAAATGGCGACTGCAGGAAAGGCTTATGTTCAGCAGAGAATAAGCGGTTCAATAAAACAGATGTAGACAGAGATTTTAGTACATTTGACTGTAAAGTTGGTAAATACAAAGCTAATCCATGTACAGCAATTTAAAAAAAAAAAATCTGTTTAATGAACTTTGATGTGGTACATTGTGCAATTTTTATTGAGTCTTGATTAATGTGACTCATCAGAATATTTTCAGCACAAAGATGACTGAGCTTTGCAATGCTAATCCAAGCCCACTGATCTGCCTGCTAATTATAGCTCACTTTGACTGACCCAATTCATCCATGCTGAAGAGTGAAAGGTTAGATTCGAGTGGCCTCAGATCAGGGTCAGATAATCTGAACTAACTTTTGGCAGAGGACATAGTACACAACTGCAAGTACAGAAGAAACAAAATCACTGTGAGAGGAAATGCTCTGTCCTTCAGCATTGATTATACAGCTAGTCATTGCCTTTTTTCACTGGCCTAGCTGTATATACCGGTACATCTGTAGTCAATGTATTTGCAAAGTAGTGCACACACTTTGGTTTATCTCCCATAATGCAATGAGACTGTGACAAATTACCTTATTTAATTTGGTTGTCAATGAACAATGACATATATTAGACAGAATTCAATTTGGTATTTAAAATGCCTGGAGTTCTGAAGTTAAGTGAATTGCAGAATAAAATACTCACCAGTGTCCTCAGGTGTACCCCGCCCTCAGGCTAAAGATGTTAAATGGCAGCAATAAATTCATAGGTTTTTCCAGTTCTAACGCCAAGTCACCCCAACTTATGCCTGAGGAACAATTGAGCAAAACAACAACCAACACAAAAAAACATACATGTGTTTAAAAAGCTCATATGTAGTTCATCCACAAAACAGTAATACGTTAAGAACACTAATCATTTAAAAGTTTAATGCAAGAAATGTGTCAACACTTCTCTGTCAGAGTCTGGACACCATCATATGTTGCTTTTTGGATGCTTCTGTCTTTATCAAACTTTTAACAAGCTTAACCAGCAGGACCCAGCTTACATTCTATTGATGAACAGCATGGCTACAAATCTAGCACTAACTAGTATAAACCACAATCGACAAAATTCATGCTGTTTTTTTCAGAAGGTTAATTCACAAAGTGTTTTCTCACCTTCTCATCAGCAGATCACCAAAATGAAGTAAACTTCTTCCCAAGAGCAGATACAGCTGTATGAAAGAAAAACACAATTGAGGTGCCTTTTCTTAAGATATTTGGGGCCATATTCAAAATTAAGTTTACCTTACCACTAGTAGCCCTCCTAAGAGTTTCTAGCTAGGCGTTTTAGCTTAAACCTTATAAGAGCAAGTTTTACTGAGGAACTCTTAATATAAGAGCATGGCCGGGTTGACCTGGCTGCTATGGATGATGTCACTTTTTATGAGTCTGCTCTTTTAAATCACACAGTGGTTGGTAGAGAAGAGTAGCAGTCAGACAGCAGGAATATATAAAGATACAAATATATAACAAAAAATGCAAAAACAACTAATATATATATATATATATATATATATATATATATATATATATATATATATATATATATATATATATATATATATATATATATATATATATATAGCTCCTGTATAAAGAGTTAAAAAAATAACGTAATTAACCAGTATTTTTTCGAATCACACCGTTTTCAGAACGGCAATGTTACAAAAGGAATGCATTAACAGAAACGTTAAAATACTGATTATGATCGGAGTGGAACCTTTTATTTTATTTATCGTTTTTAAGCTCCACTTAGGAAAAACTTTTAGCCTTAAGACTTTTTGGCCCAGGGCTGCAAACAAAGGTTGTAGATTCAGGGCGTTTTCACACCTACCTTGTTTGTTCCGGATTGTCAGACTTTTCAGTTTGGTCAAAATTACAGGTGTGAAACCTCCCTCGGACCACAGTCCGGATCAAACAGATGAAATTTGGTCCAATGAAAAGAGGTACTCTCGGTCCAGATCAAACTTAACAAAGGTTCGGTTCGTTGTTAGTGTAAAAAGCATTGTCTGTATGGTTCGGACTTTCAGACCATTTACAGGAAGTTCCGGTGGTTCCCGTGTACCCAAAACAACAGAAGAAGAGAGAACTACCAGAACTGTCACAGAAGATAGCAGGAAAAATTAGCCGTAGCACATGGGGAGAGGAGGACACAAGGTTTTTAATTAAAATAAGAGTCTTCTCCTTTCCTGTGGGCACCGATAAAATGTTTGCACAATGAGGATGTTAATTTGGCGGATTTGAACTAGCCTCGAATATAGTTGGTGCTGCAGATAGTAATGCCATAGCAATAACAGCATATGGGCAACCATATGCATCTGCTCACTTCATTCATCTTGTCAAAGTTACCTGCCGAATTGACAACACACTGACGTCAGATGCACGACCGGTAACAAACTATTCAATTTTAAGATGCAGCCCATATAACCAATGATGACTGGACGCAAGTACGTCATGTAAAGTTCTTTAGTGCGCTCGCATAATTGCAGTGATAAACCAAACTAAAACGAACCGAATGTATAAAATGTATCAAAACATGAACTTTGGTTCAGACCTTGGTGCGGACTTTCAGGTGTGAAAATGCCCTCAATCCCAAGTAGGAGTAACTCAGGAATTGAGAACTTTTTTAGATCATAGTACTGCTCAGGCCTCTGCCATTTTCACTTAAACCCAGGATACCCTTGGGTGCTATCCCTGAAATTACTGTAGTGAAAGCTGTTCTGAAAGAAAAGCATCTGCTAAATGGCAACTAATTACTATCCTCAGTCAAGACATGCCACATATTCTCCATAACATCTGTCTTTATCCCTGTTGCCAAAATTTTGATTGCTTATGTTTCACAGTTCCATACCATCTCCCAATTTTCCAGCTTGTTCTGCTGCTCCTCCCTGCAGGATCTTTGTAAGAACATTTTCTCCTTCGGCAGGCTGTTGTGCAGCACTGCCTATACCCCCTGGCCGGGGTACTGCCTTTGAACCTGAAAAGACCAAAGGCACATAGTCTTGTGCTTAGACCATACACCAGTAATAAAATATGCCTCCCTATTTTGCTGTAAAACAAAATTATACTAGTTACTCTAAATAAGTAGAGTTATTTCCACTTACCGATTCCTGTAACAGGAATCTGGGGTGTTTTTGCAGCCTGAGGTACAGCTTTTGATCCAATAGCAACTGCAGGAGTTGGTGCAGGTGCAGGAGCAGGTGCAGCAGGCTCAGGTTTTAACTGCATAACAAATGAAAGGGCTATGTTAAAAGAAACTATAAACTAATTCAAAATAAATTAAATATGGTATTTGTCAATCACGCTTTGAAATGCAATTATAAAACTTAAAACATACCTCATATAACTAAATGTGAAATGTGGTTTCATGGTAAATGTAAAATATATCTTAAGGAACAGGTTAAAGAATAGCTTAATGGCAAAGGCTGGATTTATGGAAACTCACCGTAGCAGCAGCTGGCTGGGTTGTGGGGGGTCCTCCTGGCTGTTGTCTTGCCTGTGCCGGAGCCTGACCTGGCTTAGATTGCTGCTGAGTTGTACCTGTTCCCATGCCAGCAGCTGTGGTTGTGGGCTGAGTTGCACCCATTGTGTTTGCTGGTTGTTGCCCAGGTTGCTGTGGTGGTGGCTGCTGTTGTGTACGGGTTGTTTGTCCCAATTGATGTTGTCCTTGCTGCCCTGTCTCAGGTGGCTGAGAACCAGTCTGCTTGGCAGGTGCTTGCTGGCCTGATGTAGGTCGTTGCTGTCCTTGCTGCGATTGTGGTTGCTGCTCTCCAAGGCCCTGCTGTGTCCTGGAACCTGAAGGGGGCTCCTGCCTTCTGGATGCGCCTGGTTGCCTCTGCCCCCGCTGTCCACTTGAGCCATGGTGGTGGCCTGATGGATCACGGGAGTATTCCCCTGAGTCTCTGTGGCCAGCTGATCGTGGATCTGAGGATCTTTTCTGTGTGGAGGATGATGTGGCACGGCCGTCTGAGCGGATGGAAGGATCTTTTGGATGTGATCGTGATGAACGAGAGGACCTGGGATCTTCTGAAGAATGACGGGAAGAGGAGTGTCTTCCTGAGCTGCTGCCATGGTGACGGTGCTCCCGAGATGAGTTGGAAGAGGAATGCCGTTGGTGTCCGTACTCGTCTTGAGGCCACAGGTCTTCCTCAGGGGGCTCATCATAATCATGGTAAGTGTGCTTAACATTGCCCCTCCTGCTTGAGGATGAGTGGCTTCCACTCCCATGGTGTCTAGAGCGATCTGACCGAGCTTCCCGTGGTTTTTCAAACCAGTCTGTCTCCTCCTGACCCAAATGATAGGCTTTTTCGGGAAATGAAGGAAGAAAGTCAATACATATAGGAAGTAGAAAGTGCCAATGGCAAAGAACAGGACATTAACACACTGAAGCCATGCAACGCTCAAATCCCAAAGATGGCAGCCAAGAAAAATAGAAAGGGAAGCCAACAAAAACAGCCATCAACGTGAATAACCAAAAGACAGATTGAAGAGACATTTGAATCACAATCTCAAACAGATAACAGATCACACCATGCAGTTCATGAAAAAAAGGCATATATGGTTTCATGCATTGATTAGAGCATTCACATACAACAATAGTCCAAACGTTTGTTTTCTCTGCCTTCAAGGCAAGATCATTGGCATGCAAGTTTTTCATTGTTGGATGCACTTTAACAGGCAGTTTTTAAATTCAGCACCAGTTACCTTCACTGTCTGAAACAGCACAGTGCATGTCATCTGCAAGGTAAGGGTCATCTGGCTTATATACATGACTCTTAGGCATATCCCTTATATGGTGGTCCTGTACATCTGGTAAGGAATGACTGGAGCCATACTGATTTCGTCCATCATGGGGATCTGGCACAGAGCCACGACCAATTCCCATGGGTTTCCCAACGGGACTCAGAGGACTCTCTTCCTCAGAGTTCTGTGTACGCATAGAAGGACGGCCACTACGACCATGGGTGCCTCTCTGTGATCGCTCCATGGCATCCCTCTCATAAGATTTACTTCGGTAGCCACTTGAGTCTCTGGATGAAATTTTATCCATGCCATAACCCGTGGACCTTGATCGTCCAGAGCCATAAAGACGATCATCCTCTTCTAATGCCTCCCTTGATCCATAATACTTCTGTTGATCATAGCTCTTTTTCACGCCAGTCCTGGACACCACAGTGCAGCTACCACCTGTTGATGTTGTCATGGTGTAGGAGGCTAGATCAGACTCTACATCTCGAGCTTCTTCAATTGGAGAAAACTTGGAGATTTTTTGCTCCATACCTTGCTTCCTATGTTTGCTACGTTTGGACGAAACAGCAGGTGCCAAATTTTTGGATGAGTGCTTCTGGCTGCCCATTCCCCCACTGCTGCGCGAAGGGTGCTTATAGTCATCATAATAATAACTAGAACCACTTACAGTGGTACTTGGATGTCCATGGCTGTCAACTGCACTTTGATAGGCATTTGAATTTCTTCCATATAAATTCTCAGAGCCATCGCCATAAGTTGGTCCACGTGGGCCATTCTCACTTCCATAACCTACCCGAGACATGTCAGAGGACCCCATATTTTCTTTTGTGAGTTCACTGATATCATCAATCATTACATAATTTCTGGGGATATTTTGTTCTAGATTTGTGGCATAGACACCATCTGTTACATATCCTGATGATGGACTTGGGATACGTTCAGCCAAAGGTTGGTCAGAGGGACGATACTGACCATAAGCATTGTTCAGTGGTGAGGAATAGACGCCGCTGAATCCAGTCTCTTGAGCTGATGTTGCTATTGGAACCGAAGGATTACTGATAACTTCATAGTTTGTGGGTAGCTTCTGTTCTAGATCAGCAAGCGAAGTTTGCCTTGGCCTTTGATGGGCAGAAAGCATGTCTGCTTGGGGTTGGAAGGACATGCTCTGTGGAGGATAAGGAAGGGTCTGCCCTTGTAAAGGTGCAGTTGGTTGAAATCCCTGGTGACTGGGCTGCTGCAAACCAAGATCAGGCTCATAAGTAGGCTGACCGTAGCTATGAGTCTGGTATGGCCCTGGGGTCTGATAGGATGAGGGTTGAGGAGGATGAGGTTGGAAGGTTCCAGGCTGGGGATGTGAGGAGGTTGGGTACGGTGTTGGCTGAAACCCAATCTGCTGATAGGTGGCAGTGGGTGGTTGTGTGGGTGTGGGCTGGGCCTGTGGATATTGATATGGAACATATGAGGAGGTAGGAGGATACTGAGATGCATTCAAATCAGAAGTAAACTGGCTGAGAGGAGCTGTACTTGGGCGTGACAACATTCCATTTTCTTCATAGGAGCCTTGTGCTACCCCAACTAATCGCAAATTATTCAGCTCACTATCTGACATATAGTCACGTGCATCCCCAATGCATCGCAGATACGCCAACTCTCTTCTCTCTCTCTCTTTAACCCTGGTTTCCTTGCGCTGGGTGATGCCCATTTCCAAGCATCGTAGCTTAGCATCAATCTCCTTCTCCTCTTCCTCTAACTCAGCCTGTTGTTTACGCAATTTGGTGGATTCTTGCTCTACGGCTTTCAGTTCACTCAGCAAGCCTGCCTTCATTGCACCCTGTGAAGGACGTGGCAAAACCCTCTGGGATGCTCCAGGGGAACTGTATATATGGGGAATTGCTGGTGTTACAATCGGTACAGGGGTCTCATCTGGTGGGGGACTGGGCAGAGTTCTCTTCACCTTTCTCATCATTGCATTCTGCTGCTGCAAGGCAGACATCTGGAGAGCAGAGATTTTAGAGACTGATTAATATTACAGCACTTTTTCTTTAATACTTTAAAAAGCATAATTATTAAACAGTTAACATGTACAATTACATAAATCTGTTAAATTTTGCATATACTGCATATTACTCTGTATTACAGTATTTATCTATTTCATAAATATATCATCTCAAAGGAATTTTGGGGCATACAATGCATTTACACTTTGAAAAACCAAAAATTCTAATCCAAGCACATTACAATGTATAGCAAGCACACTCAGAGACTAACAGTTATTTTAAGTCAAGCAATTATAAATTAGCAATGACACTATATTATATCATTGGTTAGTGCTTTTAGAATCAATCAGGCAATACATTATACATAGACAAAGATGGCTACGATCCTATTTAATTGGAATCACTTTGTACTTAATAATTTAGTGTTAACAAAAGAAAATTCAGTTAATAGATAAAATAGTTCAAATAAATAGTAAAACATAATATAACAAATAAAAAACATCTGCATACCTACAGTAATGTGGCGTAAAAGAGTCCATTAATGAAATTCAATTAAAACACACACTGGATGAAGAAGCCTCCTTTTAGCTGGTGTGCGATTCTCTGAATGCACAAGCCAGAGCATTCCTTCGACAGGAATCAAACTGAGAATGAAATGCTCAACCTCTCTGACCAGCTGCTGACAAGCCGGAAGACAGCAGGGCTGACCCAGTATGCCTACACTTTGTGCCACCCCCTAGCATTTCAGAGACTTTGCCAGATATAGCAGTATTTCTCTGTGTGTGTGTGTGTGTGTATGTGTGTGCGTGTATAAGGTGCGTGAGGTAAAGAGAGCGGGGAATGAATGGTAAATAAAAAATACCAAAATAATTGAAAAAAATGTGTCATGTGAATGGATAGGTTTGGTATTGTCCTATTATTATAGCCAGAATAAAGCCTATACTGTTATAGGGCCCTATGGTGTATACAGTGTATAAATGGTACGACTGAATTGGTGATTTCATTAAATTTGAATTGAAATGACTACCTACAAGCTGTGATTTTGTTTTAAACAACAGAAAAAACGTCTCGGTTACATATGTAACCTTAGTTCCCTGAGTAGGGAACGAGACGCTGCGTCACCGCTTTGGGAACGCCTCTGCGTGATTGCGTCGTGAAGCACGTATGCCATCCATCCAATAGAGAGAGAAATACGTCATGGCGGGTGACGTCATAGACCCGGAAACTATAAAGCACCCCGGCAAACACACGCCTTTAGCTTCTGGAGAAGGCCTGAGACAAGGCGGCTTGCGGGCATGCGGGAGTATGGCTTGGTGACGCGGCCGCCTCGTTCCTACTCAGGGAACTAAGGTTACATATGTAACCGAGGCGTTCCCTTTCAAGGAACTCGAGCTGCGCCACCGCTTTGGGAACGAATACCCACGCCCCATACGAGTCCGGATGCCCGTCTGTGTTTCATTGTTGAGAGGCGAGCACCGAGACCCGGAGTAGTATTAACATCCAGCTCATAAAACCGGATGAAGTTATGAGGCGAGGACCATCCTGCCGCATCACAAACATCCTGCAAGGAGGCTCCTGCCAAAAGTGCCTGGGAGGCAGCCATACTCCTAGTAGAGTGGGACCGAGCGGCCATAGGGAAGGCCGCCCGGCCGCCTCATAAGCGAGTGAGATGGCCTCGACCACCCACTTGCTCATCCTCTGCTTTGACACTGGGCCCCCTCGAGGCGGCCCGTAACAGACAAAAAGCTGGTCAGTTTTCCTCCACAGGGCAGCTCTGTGGACATATGCGTCTAAGCGCGAACTGGACAAAGCAGATTCAATCTCTCCCGGTCTGGCGTCGTAGCGGAGGCGGACAAAGGCTTGAAGGACAATAGGCCTCACCGGGTTAGTGAGGACCTTGGGAACATACCGGGCCTCGGCGCGAGAAACGCTCTAGCCATACCGAGCAAATTCCAAGCACGAGGGTGCCACAGAGAGAGCTTGCAAATCCCGATCCTCTTCAAGGGAAGAAATAGCCAGTAAAAACACTGTCTTAAGAGTAAGGAACTTATCCGTGACTTCCTCCATCGGCTCGAAAGGAGCCTCAGAAAGGCCTCGCAGGACTATAGAGAGGTCCCAGGCCGGCACCCTAGTACGTGTCACAGGCCTCAGCCTCAAGGTTCCACGGAGGAAACGGGTTACTAGCGGGTGTCGCCCGATAGACACTCCACTCAAAGGAGTGTGGTAGGCCGCTATGGCCGCCACATACACCTTCAGAGTGGAGGGGGCTAGCCCAGCAGAGAATCTATCCTGCAGGAATTCCAGCACCGCGCTCGCAGGGCAGTTAACTGGATCCCACAGGCGTTCTCGACACCATACGGTGAAGAGTCTCCACTTTAGATAGTACAGTTTCCTCGTGGAGGGAGCTCTGGAGTGTAGAATGGTCTCCACAACCTCAGTTGAGAGACCGGAACTTATGAGCTGGGCCCCCTCAGAGGCCAAGCCCACAGTTTCCACAACTCCGGGCGAGGGTGTACGAATACGCCGCCCGCCTGAGAGAGAAGGTCCCTCCTGATCGGAATCTCCAGGGGAGAGCCGTCGAGGAGAGATACCAGGTCTGAGAACCATACTCGACCCGGCCAGAACGGGCTACTAGCAGAAGACGGGCCCGTCCGGCGCACTCTCTAGAACTCCCGGAAGCAGAGCAATCGGGGGGAAAGCGTACAGGAGCAGCCTCGGCCACTCCTGCATCATCGCATCCAGTCCCAGAGGAGCTGGATGCGACAGGAGAACCACAGGCGACAGTGCGAATTTTCGTGCGTGGCGAACAGGTCCACCTGGGCCCTGCCGAACTTCTCCCAAAGGAGCTCCACCACCTCGGTGTGGAGTCTCCACTCCCGAACCTCGGCCCCTGCCTCGACAGGATGTCTGCTTCCACATTCTGGCTCCCCGGAATATATATTGCCCTGACTGACAACAATTTCCCTTGAGCCCAGAGGAGCATAAGGCGCGCCAGCTTGTACAACCGACGGGACCTCAAACCCCCCTGATGGTTGATATAGGACACCACCGATGTGCTGTCTGTGCTCACCAGCACATGATGGCCCCTGAGATGTGGCAGGAAGTGTTTTAGTGCTAGAAACACTGCATTTCTAGGCAATTTATGTGCCACGACGCTGGTGTTCCTGCCACAGACCCTGGGCGGCGACCACTCATGATCGCCCCAGCCCGTCAGGGAGGCATCCGTGGTCAGAGACACGCGCCGACACGGTGCCCCCAGGGACGGGCCTTGGGTCAGGAACCAAGGGTCCTTCCACATAACCAAGGCGCGGATACATCGCCGCTGGCTTGATTACGCCGAAAAGGATTTCCCTCGGGAAAACCCCTGGTTTTGAGCCACCACTGCAGTGGCCTCATGTACAGCAGGCCCGAAGGAATCACGTTGGACGCTGCTGCCATTAGACCTAACAGTCTCTGGAACTGTTTCACAGTGAGTGGCTGATCTAGTTTCACCCGTTCATGGCTGAGAGGATCGACCCTACAGGCTCTGATAAGCGGGCCTGCATAGAGACCGAATCCCAACTCACACCGAGATAAGTGATCTTTTGCACAGGAGACAGAACACTCTTCTTGGGGTTGAGCCTCAGCCCCAACCTCCTCATGTGTGCGAGAACAACATCTCGATGTTGAACGCGAGACGAGCTGACCGTGCCATGATCAGCCAGTCGTCTATATAATTGAGAATCCGGACCCCCTGCAGCCGCAGGGGACCAGAGCAGCGTCCACACACTTCGTGAGCGTGCGGGGTGAAAGGGCTAGACCGAAGGAAGCACCCGATACTGGCGCTTCTCCCTGAAAGCGAACCTCAGATACTTCCTGTGCTGCGGAAGGATGGAGATATGAAAATATGCATCTTTGAGATCTATCGTGACAAACCAGTCCTCGGACCTGATCTGAGACACGATCTGTTTGAGTGTGAGCATCCTGAACTTGAGCCTTGCCACTGCCCGGTTCAGAATGCGTAGATCTAAGATGGGCGCAGCCCTCCATCCTTCTTTGGCACTATGAAGTACCGGCTGTAAAGCCTGACTCCCTGTCTGGGGGGGGGACCCTCTCTATAGCCCCCTTTTGCAGCAGAGTCTGTACTTCCTGAGACATCACCAGAGCCTGTTGGGCCCACACACGTAGGCAGAACCCGTTGAAACTGGGGGCGACATCTGAACTGAATGGCGTACCCCACCCTTATACATCGCAGGACCCACTGAGAAATATGCGGCAGATTTTCCCATTCCGACACAAAATCTACTAAGGGTACCAGCCTCTCGAGGCTGGCCTCTGATGTGCTCCGTACCGTGAGTACAGCGCCCTGAAGCGCGAACCGGCAGGGAACAGCCGACCAACGGCACTAACTCCCTCCGCGGAGGTGCGGGCCATCCTCGGATGACCGTGGGGCCTCCCACGCCCGGCGCTCGGGCGGGGTTGGTGGGTTGGCCCGTGAGGGTACCGCGGACGTACCGTATACCGCGGTAGCACCGTCCGCCCGCGGAGGATCACCTCACTGTCCTGGGCCCACAGGCGTCAGGACCTCTTCGACGCAGCCTTCCTCGCCACAATGACCGTCCTCAGATCGGCCCTGGACTTGGAAGGCTGCGCCTGTGAGTGCCGCACACCGGCTGCCCTTTAATGAACACAGAGCGCTTGTTGAAGGCAACAGAAGCTAAAGGCGTGTGTTTGCCGGGTGCTTTATAGTTTCGGTCTATGACGTCACCCGCCATGACGTACTCTCTCTCTATTGGATGGATGGCATACGTGCTTCACGACGCAATCACGCAGAGGCGTTCCCAAAGCGGTGACGCAGCTCGAGTTCCCTTGAAAGGGAACTGTATAGTAAACAAATATTGTCAATGAAATGGTTCCATACCTGGCTTGCTGGGCTGGTTTGACTTTGGTATAAGGAGAATTTGGTCTTGTTTGGGTCCTCTGATGTTGGGCTGAGAGGCTTAGGATCTGACATGGACCGTTGAACACTTTTTATGGGCCTTGGAATAGTCTGATGTCTCTGTGGCGATTCTGCAGTGAAGGCTTTTTGTTGGGGAGTCACGTGTGCCTTATTAAGTTTCTCACTGGAAGTAAAGGTAGTCTCCATCATACGATGGGGGGACAAGGGAGACACTGGAGAGTACAGCACTTGTGGAGATTTGGGTGGATGACGGGAAGGAGATTCATTTTGCTGCTGAGCTTGTTGGTATCCAATATCTAATGGGTCTGGCTTTCTCCTTTCAAACTTGGTTGGTGTGGCACCAACTAATTGCAGACTAGTGGAATAGGGACTTACAGTCGTGGGAACACTGAGCTGAGGAGCAACCACTCCATGGGATTGTGCCTCTGGATCAGTTTGACAGGCTAAACTCTCTCCCTTATCGGTCCTTTCTGGAGCAGATATGTAGTGAAGGAGTTCAACCTTTGATGTTTCAGCCATGGTAATGTGTATGGCTGGAGATATTCTACCCAACTGGTCTGACTCAGTCTGACACGAGGAGTCATTTGTGGTCTGAATGGCAATGCTGGATTTAGATGCATCACTCTTAGTCTCTGCAGTTGGTTCAGAATGTTTGGAGTATCTTGAACGTCTGCGGCGTATTGGCTGAGTGTCCCACTCACCCTGGTCTTCTTCATCAGTCTGAACACTGCAGTCAGCTATACGTCTAGTTCTACGACGACGAGACATAAGTTTGTCCTCTGTGTCTTCATCATCAGTTTGGACACTGCAATCTGCAATTCTCTTTACAGACTCATCCTCCGATCCATTCCTCAAACGGGGCATAGAGTTTTGTTTCTTCATCATCCGACCATCTCCATGATCTTCACTATTCTTAAGGGACATCTCTGAAGAAGAGCTGGGCAAAGGCCTTGTGGACACCACTGCCTGGACCACCTGCCCATCGGCACATGGCAAGATCTGCACACTCTGGCCTTCTTGTGGAATAATTCTACCACTCTGATCATAGATAATTGAGATGGTTTGAGGTGTAGTTCCACCAACCATCACACCTTGAGCTGTTGTAGCTGCTGCTGCAGCAGCTGCTGAAGCAGCCGCAGCCTCTGCTGCAGCTGCTGCCGCAGCTGCTTCAATGGCTGCTGTTTTCTGACGCTTTTGTTCTTCAAGCTGCTGCTGAAGTTGCTGTTGCAGAGACTGAATGTGGTCAAGCTGCATTCTTTGTTGTGCCAGCTGCTCTCTTTGCATCACAAGCTGGGTTTCCCTTTCAGCCTGTTGCTGCTGAATAACCTGCTGCTTGATGGTCTGTAGTTCTTGAATCTCCCGCTGCATGAGCAGATGTTCTTTCTCTCTGTGCCTCTGGAGCTCTAAGCGGTCCCTCTCCAACTCCTCTTGTAGACGTAGCTGACGCAATTTCTCCAACTCAACACGTTCTCGTTCTAGCTGCAAGATTTGCTCCTGTTGTTGTCGCAATCGTTCCTCTTCTTTCTCCTTCTCAATATTAGCAGATGTGGTTATAGTGGTACTGGCAGATGTATCTGGATAGACACGGGTAAATGTCTGGTTCTGCTTTTGTGGTGCTGTTAATATTTGAGGTTGTGTCTGAGGCTGGCTTTGAGCTTGAGATTGTTCCTGACCTTTGACCAAAGACTGTGGTTGAGTTTGGGGCGGTGTTTGGAGTTGTGTTGCAGTACCTTCTACTGAAATATGAGCCAAGGGAGCCTGTTCATTTACAACTGATTGGACTGGCACTGTACTAGTATGTGCTGGTTGTACACTTTGCATACCCAAATTAGAAACATGTTGACCAGTTTTAGGTGCTGCAGTTGTTGACATACTGCCAGGTGCTGTAGGCTTTCCGAGGTAAACTGGAGCTTCTTGGGAGGTACTAGAAGATGGCACACTTCCTGATGAAGTATCTGGAGCAGTTACTGAAAACCGATTTGGAGGAGGGTATCTGTAAGGTCCCTGGGCATTAAGAGGCATTCTTGGGGTTACTTGAGGCAACCTGGTGAGGTTAGCCAGAGGTACAGCAGTTACATTGCCTGAAGAGTAAGGTCCATATACTCCTCTTAACATGGGATTAAGAACAGGGGCAGGTTGGGTGGTGATTGGCAGGGTGGAGGCAATTGGGGTGTTGATAGTAGAATATATCATGCCATCAGCTGTCCTTACAGCAGGGGGGTATAAAGACCTTAGACTAGCTTGTCTAGCATTGATTAAATTTGTAAGTGTTTGACCATGTACTGTTGGCCTGCCATCTGGACCATATAACAGGTTGGCTCTAATAGACGCTAGGCCTTGTTGAAGGTTAAGTCTGCCAGCAGGGCCTCCTCTCCCAGCACCATACTGCAGAAGCTCAGGATTACTGGTGTAACGACTACCAAACTGCTCCATGGAGTTAAGAGCAGCACACATTCTGCTAATCTCTCTGGCTGTAGTGGCACTGTACTGTGCAAGATTGGATTCTTGAAAACCACCTAGATCACGTGAAGGATAACCATACTCTGCATTTATATTAGACATTGAGCCATATCTTCGCAAAGGTAACGGTGGAGCCGTATCACCTCCTTGATGGCGTAGATCTGTGTAAGATCCATATTGGGCACCCATTCCAAGATATCCAGCTTCATAGGCCTGCTTCATGGTGCTTAAATCCACTGCAAGATCCCCAGGGTCAGTCCTCTGATAATATTGGAGACTTGAACCTGCTAGATTATTGTCTGACATAGATGGCTGAAGTCGTCCTGGAGGAGGCAAGGTAAAAGATTTGCGTTCATCTGCAGCCGTTTGGATATTTGCTGTTTGGTAGCCATCATTTCCAAGTTGGTTTTGCTGCCCAGGAGCTTGAGATGGCTCTGCAGATGGCTCTGATTGAGTTGTCTTACCTCTCTGAGCAAAAGGACCTGAGCAACTACCTGCGAATGGCAACTTGTAGACAACATCACAGCAAGCTAACTGATTCTCTGGTTTAATCTGTCCTGTGAGGTCTAGAACCTCTACTGGAGGAGGAGGCTCCTCTCTTTTAACAAGCTGGGACACTGTAGCTCCCTGAGTGCTATTCTCATCCAACTGCACCATCATTACCTGGGACTTCACTGTGGAGAGATTCACCACAGCAGGCTTGTTCTTTAGCTCCAAAGCCACCCCACCATATATGTCATGACCAAGTGTAGGTGTGGTAGATGTAGAGCATGATAATGGTGGTGGAAGTAGCGGAGATATCTTGGGAATGGAAGTAACTTCTGTTTGTGTGCCTCCACCAGTGTTCTGGCTTACCACCAAGTCCTTTTTTAACAATATTGGTTGCACCTGATTTGCCAAGTTGTACCGGGCAAAAGATGCATTTTGTTGATGCTGCTGGAGCTGTTGCTCAAGGAGCTCTTGTTGTTGCTGAAGTTTCTGTTGCTGTTTCTGAAGTTGCTGCTGTTGAATGCCTAGATTTTCCAGACATGCATCAATTTTTGGAATGGATGGATCTGTGATTAGTGGCCTGGTCTGGGTCAGACAGACTGCAGATCCAACTCCTTGACCAAAGTCAACTCTATTTTGCAAAGGATCTCCATACACGACTGGTTGCCTTGGCTGTGATATGAACATGGATGCTGCCACAGTCACACTTACTGTTGTTGGTGTAGTTGTTGTCACTTGAGGTTGTGCCTGTGCATTTAGATTCATAATAAGAGGTTGTACAGCAGTATGGCGATTTGGGGGTGTTTCTGCATCAATAGAGTATCGTCGTGTATCAGAAGCTAGAGATGTTAGATCCATTCCATGGTCTGTCATAATGATTGGAGCAGGCTTCATTGGTGTTCTAAGATCAACTATATTACTACCAGTGGCAATTGTGCCTTGCTCTACAACTCTTGAGGTACCAGGTACTGTGGAGATTCTACACAAGGATATGTTTCCTACAGGAAGAGATCCACTAGTTTGGAAACCAGCAGAAGTGGAAGTGCTCACAGCCACACTAACTCGATCTGATATCTGTGTCCTTTGCAAGCTATGTTGAGGTGATGGGTGAGCTGGATATTTCTGTGGTGATGTGGGTGACTTCATTGTTGTATGTTGAGTCTGATAAATTGTCTGTTGGCTGTCTTTTGTTGGTGATGATAAAGGTGAGGTGGAGGAATTTACAGTCACTGGTTTGGTTTGACTGCTAGTTCCTGATCCCAATGTAATCACCATAACTGGGGAATCTTGGGAGGACTGTTGTCTTGCAAGACGTGGTGCCCCTGCTCTATGAGGGATCTGAGAGGTTTGAGTAGGTGCAACTGTAGAAGTAGTACAAGGTGCAGGGGCACGTGTTGGACTTTGTGTGGGGGAAGTAGAAGGGGATGTGGAAGGACTTGAGCCTTTAAAATATGAGAACATCTTTGATGATAAGGAGGATGATCCAGGATCAGGCACTTGGCCCTGTACTGTCCCCTGAAGTCTTCCTTGAGGCTGTGTGGGAACAGGCTGCCTAACTTGAGATTGTGGGGAACCAGTAGAATGGCCTCCTTTAGAAGTTTGGTTGCTCATTCTAACTTGACTTTGTTGTGAATGACTCTGTGTAGAATGCACCCTTTGTGTCCCTCTTCCTGAAGGATCATTTCCAGAGAATGAGACTGGAGCTGAGATCTGGGTAGGACTTGTACCTGGACTCAAAGTAGAAGTTCCAGAATCTAAATGGTGTTTTCTGTCTGTTTGAAGAACTCTTTCCTGGTTTTGTTGCCCTTGTCTTCCTGGTGCCCGTTGCTGCTGCTTTTGCATCATCTCTGCTTTTCGCATCATTTCCTCATAAACCTCTTCAGCACTTTTTAATGATTTATCTGCTGTGGAGGGAGAGACAGCAGAGGTTTTCTCTGTTGGAGAGTATAAAGACATAAATGTAGGGAGATTATATTCACTGCCAGACTTGTACAGCTTGGAACCCATTTCAAATCCTTCAGCTTCTGAATCCATGGAGGGAGAGTATTCGGAGCAGGATGACCTGTGGAGTTCTTCCATTTCTGCAGCTTGTCTGAGCTCCTCTGTTGGGGATGCATCTTCAATAGGTGAAAGGTTACTAGGTGGTGTCTTTGACCTCTCTCTGCGTCTCTGCGCCCTCAGTTCCTCTTTGTCCCTTTTAGTTTTTCTGGCTGTACTGCGAATCCTCTGCTGCTCCAAGTCTCTCATCTTCTCCTGCTCTCTCAGAAGTTCCTCTTCTTCTCGCAATTCATCTTCTTCTGAGGAGTCCTCAATGGTAGGAAGTAGTGGACCATGAGATCGATGCCTCGCTTTTCTTTGTTGCTTTGCTTCTTCAAGCCTTTGTCGTCTGCTAGGACTGCTATCACTGTCATCTTCCATTGATGACACAGAGGTTGGAGAAGTTCCAGAGGTATAACTTGGTGTGGTTGCAGGAAGGGTTGAAGAGTATTCTCCCCTTGACCTTTCTTCAGGTGACCCAGTAAGACTTTCCATCTCAAGCTCAGGCTCCCTGAGGTCATGATCTGTGCTGAGTTCCATGTCACGATTGTAGCTATTTGTATTATTCAATTCTATAGTTTTAAATCGTCTCAGACCACCCTGCGAGGCCATCATGTCATCTGCTTCACCTGATTTGTAGTTATCAGTGCTTTTAGAGTCTTCTTCAAAACTGCTAGATTGCTGCGTCAGACGACGTCTCTCTTTTCCTAGATCTCCACTGTGTTTATGGCTCCTTTTTGTCTTTACATGGCCCTCAACATCTGCTGTATCTTCCTCATCTGCACTCATCTCCAGAATCTGTCTCCTCATGAACTCCTCATCTGTTAGCTCTTTCTGTGACTTCTTCTGTCGGGGGGGTAATGGAGAAAGGCCACTTTCACTGCTGTCTTCCACATAATCATGTCTTAATTTACAGCTGAGATCATCTGATGCTTCTTCATCAGACTCAAATTCCTGATCTTGTGATATAGACAGAGAACGAGGTCTCTGCTGTTCTGCGGATTCTCTGCCATCACGATGCTGTCCTTGGTCAGTGACTGTATGTGACTCCAACAGAGGTCGCATTGAACTTTCCAGTTTTGTTAGTTCAGATGGACTTGGGGGGCTGCGTTGTTCAGAGATCCCCCTCTCATTGAGCTTTATAGAGTCCTCTTGGATCAAGCCTGTAATCTCACTCTGGGAGCTGGATATACCATCTGAGGAGTAGCCTGTATCACTCAGGCTCTGTGTGCTAGACTTGTTGGAATCCTGTAAATACAGAGGACAATGCATTAGGGCATATGTCATATATCAATTAAATTAAACTGAAAGATTTACAATTTTAACATGTAAAACATTCATAAAACAGTTTATCAAGTACAATTTACAAAACATGCAAATGCCACATATTAGACAAGCATGCAAAATGAGATGATCATCAAAAGTGAACCTAAATACTGATAAAAATTTTACTCAATATAAAACTAGGTTGTAAACAATAATACTATTTAATGATATAGATAAAAATGGCATGCATATATTAACAAATTTAACTTACATAATGTATGTCACATTAAATGGGTAATTAAAAAGAGTTTACAAATTATGTTGACTCATCACTATGTAACCAACACCTGAGATTGTTAACTTTATACAGATAAAATTGGTTAAATTATTTGACATGGAACATTCCCATCAGAATGTTGAAGTGATCTGTTATGAAAGACAAATACAGTGGTGATGAGGACACAGAGGGCCACTCACGTCATCTTGTTTAGATTTCTGCATGCCACTACTTTTCTTCTCATCTTTTTTATCCGATGTTCCCTTTTTAGACGATGTTTCTGTTTTGGACATAGCTTGTTTCTTGTTAATGCCTTGATCTTGTTTTTTTGTCTCAGCCTTAGTTGCAGGTAATTGTTGAGAGGGGCCCTTGCACTGTGGCGCCCCTTGTTTTACCGGAGAGAAAGGACCACTTACTTGGGCACCAGGTGGCTTTTGCTGCTGAGGGCCGACAGGTCTCAGCGCAGCTTGCTGACTGGGCCCTCGCTGCTGTTGTTGATTGGCTGGGCCTGGTAGTCTGGGAGATCCAACGGATGGTGGCACAGGAGTAGGAATATCCCCTAAGCTCCCTGACATTGCTCTCTGGGTCTGGCATGTCAAACACAGCCATTCTTTTTTCTGAAATTGAAAGACAAACATGAAATTAGTATCATGAAGCAATTAAGATATAAAGGGGAGAAAACTGTAGACAAGGTGAAAGTGTCAATAGTCAGATTACTTGTCATTTATCGCATCACTTGCCTTCACTGGCATTCTCTCTTCATTCTCTGCCTGTCACACAACTATTGTAATTCAAAAGGGATTTGGTCAAGTCGAGCAAGCAAGCATAATTGGGTTCTGGCCAAGACTGTGACCTTTTCTCAAAGGCCTTGCTGACTCTCTTCAAAGCCACTGTGTTTAACACATACAATTATGTATCCTCTGGTAAGTCCAGTTAGACACACAAGATCAGAATGATGGCTGATTCCACCCACGGCAGGAGGCTCCTGTGCGTTCAAAATCACAAAGCATTCAAATAAACAATTTAGGGATGTAAGACTATAAACGTATGTTCATTATAAAAGCATTTTGATTTAGAATTTGGACCAAGAGCTCACAAAACAACTGCAAACCAGATTTTCTTGCACAATGCTCAGAAATACATATTGCAAAAACTGACTGTGCAGTACATAGCCAACCCTATAATAGCTATACACATGAAACACATAACCCAAAGAAGTATATATATATATATATATATATATATATATATATATATATATATATATATATATATATATATATATATACAAAAATATATAAACTGACTTCCAGGACACCTGATTTCATAAACCCAACGAGATTATAGATCACATATAACAGTTAAAAACAACATTTGCATTTTTATAGTAAAACTCACTACAGCAATGAGGTAATAATTCCTTCTTCAGCAACATTACAGAAAATATTCAGAATATTTTATTTGAGCAAATAGTACACTACAACACAAAAACATCTAAACTGTATTGAATCTTATTGTCTTTAATAGCCATGGGTCTACATATAATTATAAAAAAACATTTTATGATTTATGTATACAGTCTTAAAAACACTAAAACCATACCGTTATACTGTACATAGGAGATTACAAAAGTCCTCGCTAAGTTTGATGAGTGTCGTTAGTACAGCAATAAACAAAATTACTCCTAGTCCTAAAGTATGAGGCGCCACATAGGATTTAAATCAAACTTCGCTTATCAATACATACATAACACACGTGCATATACACCTATAATTTACTTGCATATACATGAATACTATTGGATATTCAAAATACATATATGAAATATACACGTGCACACTAATATGAAATCCATACCAATACATATTATATTAGTAATGAATGCATACACACGTGTGAATAACTTGCATATACATATAAACTTGACGCACGCATAGACCTATAAATACTCGCATATACATATACTTCCATGCATATACACCTATAAACACTCGCACATATACACTCACTGCACGCAGACACACCTATACACACTCGCACATACATAAACTTCCATGCATACACCTATAAACACTCGCACATACATATAAACTTCCATGCATATACACCTATAAACACTCGCACATACATATAAACTCGATGCGTGCATACACATCCATAAAACACTCGCGCATATACAAAATAAAACGTGGATGCATGCTTTAGTTGTGTATATATGTATATGCGAGTGATTTCATATGTGAATGTGGGTGAACTTTTCAGTGCAAACGGAAGGCATTTCAGTGTAAAAGGAAGTCATTTGTTTGTACACAGAAGTAACCTGCCTATTTACCATTTGCAACTTTGCAATCATGGAGAGGGACATATTACCTGGCAGAGGGCTTGCCAATATGGTAGTGTTGGTATGTTTGCTTAATGGGTTTTATTTCTATTCAATGACTGAGGTTTGTTGACTCAGGTTGATAAACAAGGTGTAAACAACTCATCCATCTCTGGTGCACACAAACTACCACAACCTGCATCAGATATTGCTCACTAGATTATATAGAAGTTATCATCCACAGATAATATATAGGGTTGCCAAGATATTGCTATGCAGTTGAGAAGGTGTTTTGTCCGGGGTTTAGCATGTTGCTATGCAGTTGCTAGGGTTGAGTGTTCTGGGTGGTTGCTTACCAGCAAAAGACAAAGAACCTATCAGCATTTTCTATAGGGACTTTTGCACTTGAGTAACCTTTTCATAGTTCCTAGAACTAATGGTTTAATTTCCCGCTTTTTGGTGGGTTACCACAAAATTAACTCCTACTTCAGAGTAGGGTCTAACCCAGCACAATAGGAACTACCAGTGATGTAAGTGTACACTAATGCACGCAAAACACCAGCACCTGTCATTAAAAAAAAAAAAGCTGTGTACACACAGATTATAGCCTATGTACTCTATGAACTAACTCTACGAACATCTCAACAGAGTTGTCAAAAATATTCACATTCATTACTCAGGTAGAAGTATAGATACTAGGGTTTAAAAGACTAATGTAGAAGTTGAAGTATCAACTCAAGCTTTTTACTCAAAATAAAGCTTAAAAGCTCTGGTTTCAAAACTACTTAAATGATAAAAGTAAACGTAATGTAAGGAAAAAAACACCATTAAGGACAAAAGCTTAGGCTGCGCCACAGGGGCCTATAATGCACTATCCCCCCTACTGAAAAAAACATTTTTCTAAAGCCCACAATGACTATAATGTTATATTAAAATGTTATTGTTTAAAAATGTGGGATGCACTAGGCTACCTGTTTCAGCCGCATATATGCCCATTGAAAATGAACGCATTTTAGTACAATGCAAATACATTAAAGAACCATATACGTGTACTACTGAGCATTAACGTGTTTCATGGAGCGGAAGATGTGATGACTAGTTGCCTACAAGTATTGTAATGGTTCCAAAATTTAAACTTCAGAGGCA
This sequence comes from Gobiocypris rarus, assembly GCA_023029165.1. Lineage (NCBI taxonomy): Eukaryota > Metazoa > Chordata > Actinopteri > Cypriniformes > Gobionidae > Gobiocypris > Gobiocypris rarus. The sequence goes on along the minus strand of CM040931.1, from coordinate 6,818,576 downwards.
TGTGATCAATAACCTTTATTGGAATGTAAATGTACATGTGTGATCAGTGTTGCCAGTTTGGGTCGACGATTTCCTGCCCAAAAGCTCACCAAAACCCACCCACTCCAAGGCAATCCCTCAAAACGGCAATCCCTCAGAAAAACACATGCATCATTTTCAAATGTCAACAGTAAGAATAAGCCACTTTAAGTGCAAAAAGTCCCCAATATAAGAGATCAGAAAAAGCAACGTAATTAACAGACATTTCACACACGTTAGGAACTAACAGTGACGTAAGTGTACACTGATGCATGCAAACACCAAGTACCCGCCATTTAAAAAAAAGCTGTGTGCACACACAGATTAAAGCTTGTATATCTACTCTATGAACTAACTCTACGAACATCTCAATCTTTACGCTAAGGAGAAAATCAACGCAACTTTGAGAGGACCAAGTGAAACATGAATATGTATTTCTGCTAAGCTAGCGAAATTAGGCATCAACCACACGACAAGCGCAAATACTTTTTTTTAATATACCGTTTACTTTCTTTGTATAAGAGTTCTATCTAATAATGTATTAGATAGGACTGTTAAACTAATGAAGATGGAGAATGGGAGCGCTGTGTGGTCAAGCTCTGGCTTTCTCTGCACCGTCAAAATAAAAGTCACAACAAGTGCGGCTTACGCCACTTCAGTTCACACTGGCGGTACGAACGCAACCAGGAAGACAGTCCTAGAACTACCCGTTGCGAAAGTCTAAATATGACTTTACGATATTCTGAAGTTTAATGAAAAGGTTTAGAGATTTTACAAAATAAGAGCACATTTTAAAATGTACATCCTAAAATGTAACTTCATACAAATTATCCCATGAAAATCTCCAAAACCAGACAGTTGAGAAGAGAAAGAAGCTTTCTGCAGTAAGCAAACAGCTCTTCTTTTAACAAAATTCAGACAAAATGTATGTGCACAGCTTTGCTTGACTGCTGGAGCGGGTCAGGATGAATTCTGGGGAGAGGCTGAGGAAAGGAAAGGTTTTGCCATGCGAGACAGATGCCTTTTCTTTTTGATTCTACTTCCCCCCCAGTGCTCCACACTGAAGCTAAATATAAACAGGTGCAGCGTTCACTCATTGCTTGCACAAAGCTCACAAAATGCTCTGCCATCTGTGCCTTTCTGCTTTTTATATGCTGCGTTGAAGCGAGATGGACGTTGTGTGAGTGTAGTCATTTGCGAGGTGTGCTTTTAGCATAATGAACGAAGCAGAGGTAATGCAGTGTGTCTGTGAAGAAAGCCCAAGATAAATTGTAAATGCATTCTCATTTTAAAGAAAATGATCTGTGAATCCTGCAACTCAGTTGGACTGGCCAAATTTACATGAATGCTGGATTTCTACCGCATTTTTTTTTTTTGTATTCAAAGCCAATTGGATCAAAAATCTGAATGGGGCACGTGTCCCCTCAGCTTAAATGAGTTTGAGACCTTTGTCTGTAGAGGTTATCGGAAGTGGTCCAATAAAGAGGCACATTTTAAAAATCAATCATGTTAACAATGTAGTATTTTGTGTTCATGTGAGATTTGGAAAGCATGGAAACCACAGACACAGTGTCAGCTGTTACTGGAAATGGGACAATCAGACAATTCTTTGATTTGCCATTCAAAGTCAAATCTAAGACTTTAGCCTTTGAGTCAAGTTTAAAATAATGGTGGAAAAAAAGCTCAAATTACAGGGTTAAGATAAGTCAAGCCCAAAATGTAGGCCTTTCTGTCTTACTAATAATTTAATGGTATATGAGCTGCGCTAAGTTTTTCAATGTATTGCTAAAAAATCTGCAAAGGAGGTTTACAATTTTAATAAAAAAGTATACATTTAAACAATCTGACTATCAAAACTATTAAGCATATTGGTTGCCAAAGAAAACAATTAGCATGGTTAAACTTTGATACCAATACACCATCCAAGTGTTTAGAAATAATAGAAAATGTCTGGATTAATCCAAAGCCACAACAGTTCATTTTAAAAATATTATTCAATACAGCTAGCTAACTACACTACTGTGAAGATCATTTAATGTTTGCTAACATTATTTAGTTAATCCACAGGACCTAAATTAGCTAATTGCGTATGCTGTCTGTGTGTGTGTGATTTTTGCTCCCATTTCACGGTGCCTTTTGACGTTGCCATCAAACAGGTGCAGACACGACTGTTATGCATGTTGGGATAACCTTTGCATTCAACAGATTTCAAATGTGTTACATAAACCACTTTTCTAACAAACAGCTGCATGCATCTGAAAGAGCAGCAGAAGTCTCCAAAGTTTGACAAATCAAATCAAAAGCCTGCATGTGTACACGACTGATAATGCTTTGCATTCCACCACAGCGGCTTGAGTCTGTCTACACTGGAAGCATCGAATCTGCTCGTCATTCAAGTCATAGCACGCATATGACCTTTCTAAGTAACTCATTTTAATGGTGCCGTATGTAAGAATAACAGCTAGTGGTTGAAATGGGTACTGCAGTCCACATTTAAAATCTTGTTTGCCCCGCCCCCTCCTCCTCAGACTCCACGCTCACGCTGAGGACAGGCAACATGGAACGAGCGAGCAGACTTACACATTCTAAGATGATTAGTTGATTTATCTGCTTTTTAATATGCTTTCGTTCATAGAGATTTTAGATGGATGCCAAGGCTTTTTAGGCCAGATAAAATCTGCGATCTCTAACCCAGTTTGTTTGCTGGCTTCCATTGCAGCAATCCGCTGTGTTTTCCACCAACTGGCAACCTGTGGTGTCAGGTTGTAAATTGGCAAAGTGCGCCCAGGCCAAAACAAAAACAGACATTCCGACACGGAATGCGCATTTCAAAGTAAAATAACTGGCTATAGCATTGTTTTTCAGAGAAATGAGTATGTGAACTCAGCATGTTTCCTAAATATCTGTAAACATATTATGGTATTTTTACGCTTTAGTACAGTCAAAAACTTACATACAGCACCTTTAATACAGATGGGGAAAATAAAGCTCTGCAAGACCACAATGGACACTTCCAGTGTAAACAGCTGCATTGACTATAATGGGAACGATTTAAAAAAATCAAGTATTTAATGTTGTTTATATGCTTTAAAGGGTTCGTCCACCCAAAAATGAAAATTATGTCATTAATTACTCACCCTCATATCGTTCGACACCTGTCAGACCTTTGTTCATCTTCGAACACAAATGAAGATATTTTTGTTGAAATCCGATGGCTCAGAAAGGCCTCCATTGACAGTAATGTCATTTCCTCTCTCAAGACCCATAAAAGGTACTAAAGACGTCGTTACAAAGTCCATCTCACTACAGTGGTTCTTTTATGAAGCGACGAGAATAGTTTTTGGGAACAAAAAAACAAAATAACGACTTATAAAGAGATGGCCGCTTTCAAAACACTGCTTCCTGAAGCTTCGGAGCGTTACAGATCAGTGTATCGAATCATCGGTTCGGATAGCCAAAGTCACGTGATTCCAGCAGTTTGGCGATCCGAATCATGAATTGATACGCTGATTCATAACACTTCGAAGCTTCAGGAAGCAGTGTTTTGCACATTTACTGATTCACTGCACATTTCTCCTTAAAATTGCAGTGAAAAAAAAAGACAAGTCTCAAAAACGCACTTTGAAATCGCCAGTTTGTAACCAATCACGTCAGCAAGTGGCCGGGCTTTAGCATATCATTAACTATTCTCTGAAGCAGGCAAGTCTTAAGAGATGCCAGTGAAAGCGGGTGAAATATGTGAAGTATATTACGATGTTATGATGAACCATATGCCTTTCTCCAATGACGTTAGAAGACTACTGGCTGATGGCGAACAGGAACAAGGTTTCTGTAACATTAGCAACACATTATTAGCTATTTGATAACGTAGTCAAGGAAAAGGCTTATCGTATTAATTATTAATTTTAAGGAATACAATTATTGACTACAGGGGGGATTTAAATTTCACACACCACACGTGTTCTGTGTTGACACAGTATACATCTAAACCTGAAATTAGTCTGCTTCCCATAAAAATATCTTCATGTAAATGCAAATGATCACTGTTAATGATTAGCATATAGATTAGTTGTTTTCTAAAGCATCTTTCCTTCTGTTGCAAAAACATGCCAAATTCTGGTCCCTATTCACAAACCATTACACGCAGCTCAGCGAATAAAAAGACAGAGGTGGAAAAATGAAAACGAGAGATGTCAGAGTGTTAGCAGATCAGTTTATAGTCATTTAAACTCTGTAGTGAAGGGTAGAGGTGCAGAGCGCTTTAAAAAAAACTCACTAAGAGATTGTGGGTGTGAGGTCTTAGCCTTTGTAGCGATTTACATAAAACTCACGCATGCAGCTCAACGCCCAATGGGATAAACACACAGGCCACATAATCAATCACTCTGAGATCGAGAGGGCAGGAAGAGAGAGAAAGGAGTAACGGTATAAGTCTTTGTATGTTTAATGTGTGTAAGCAGGATTTATCACAATTAGGCAGGTTTATTAGAATTGATCATTCGGATTATGAAGCAAGATACACATTGAAGGTTTTAAATTGACTGTGGATTGATTTATATGGAGGAAGATGTTAGGAATGTATTACGATTCAACACAAATATTCACAACAATCAAATGAGAAAAATCTCCACAGATGGTGTCCCTCTGTTTCATATCGACATCCAAGAAAAACTCGCCCTTTTCCTCCACACTCTGCTAGAAAACATGTCAGTCTAATGCTGTGAAGGATTTAGGATTTTGAAAGCAAAGTTGATGTATTTTATACCCAGTAGGTGTAGCAGTTCAAGCAACATGCATTTTTATTATTATAAAATTCTATTATAATTCTAGTCATTTGAAATGGATGCCATCTCTTATTTCATGTCCTATTGTGTTTTTCATTTTCTATAACCACATGCAATGATAAATCCGGCAATAAAAGGCGCACATCACAAATCAATGCACTTGGCAGGGAACAAAAAGAAAAGAAATGCTTTAAATGGAAAATGTTTAAGTTTTTGTCTAAGTAGCCACAGATCCGAGTGTAAGGGAACATTTAGGCAAAATACATTACTACAAGGCTGTTGAATGCTTGAATCCGATTGGCTGACGGACATTTTAAGGTGTGCAATTATTTTCAGGGAAACGGATGGGCTAAAGTAGCTTCAGCCAGGTCTTGAGCGCATCACTTGTCCATATCACCTCGCCAAGGTATTCCAGTTATTTCAAAGGTCCTTAAAGACGACAACAGCAAAAGAACAAAAACCCACAACAACAGTGACCAAGGAAATAAATATAATAAACAATGGGATAAAAACGGCAAATTCTTTCCAAGTTTTTATTATGTACGGAGAGCACATTCTCTCTTTCTCCCACTCAAACGCGCACACAGAGTATGGACACACACTCGCACTGAAACGTGTTGTCAGCTCTGTTCTGATGCAGTAAAACAGTTTAGCAGCTACTTTCTCACTAGCGAGGTAATAACAGCAAATAAAGCAAATAAACTTGAAGCAAATAAACGTAGTTTCGCTATTACGCTGCTGCCCAACACTGATGAGAGACGCACAGACTCAGATAATTCACACACGTTTAAGGACAAAAACTTGACAAATGTCTTTAAATACAACATCTGATCAACGTCTTGTAATCATAGTATAAGCAGAATAATTATCAACGGGCTGTTGAATTATTAGAAAATAATGCACACCTATGGTGGTAGAAGATTCTTTGCATTCTTTCCTAATAATTCAACAGCCCATTGTCAATTATTCCATATTTATTTATTTAGCAGATGTTTTTATCCAAAGTGACTTTACAAATAAGGAACACAACATTGTTTTAAGTATGCAATAACATAAGAACATTTGGACCCACTTTATATTAGGTGTCCTTAACTACTATGTACTAAAATTTTAATTTATCATTTGATACATTGCACTTATTGTGTACATACATGTTTTTACATTGTGCTTACAAAAATAAAACCTGCATGTAATTACATCTGTAATTAATTTCTGTAGTTACATTTGTAATTACACAGTTGACACTTCCCTTACACCTAACCCTACCCTTAAACTGACCCATCCCATCACACCAGTCCCTAACCCTACCCATATCCCACCTCAATATCAGCAGAGGTGTTTTGCAACACAATATGAACACAGTAAGTACATTGTACTTATTTTTTATGTAAGTACATAGTTGTTAAGGCCACCTAATATAAAGTGCGGCCGAACATTTTATATATTGACTAGAATATAAAGGATAGAACAGAATTACAGAACTAAATAGAATTTTGAAAATGAAAACAATTTAAAGCAGAACTCATATTTTCAATTATTTGGATAAACAAGTAAGCTCAAGCTATTTGTTGAGTCAATGGCATATCTGGATTTGCAGTGCCACTAGTGGAGCAGACATTTCACATTTATGATAGTAACTAAGGCCAGCTAGTAAGAGCTGTGTAAACCTCACTCCCTGGCCTCAAGAGGCGCATTAGCGACTGATGCTAGAGGCTGCGGTCTTTAACGTCCTTGTTAGCACACCTCCTATGCTGGAGACGCCGGTTCGAGTCCAGCTCAGAGTGGTGTGAGTAGAACCTGGAGGGGTTACATGGTGTATATGAAAAATGAACTACTGAGCGAAAAAGCAATGTTGAAACTGCCACAAAACAACAGTGTTTACTCTTTAGGGGAACGTCAGTCTTTTTTTCTTATAGACATTGCATTTTCCTCTAGGTTACAAGAAGTATTTTAATTAGAGATGAGGTGATTGACTGGTCAGGAATTGGACTCATCTCATTCGCTCCGGTTATAGTGCTTGTTGTATTGCGCATGATTTTACTAATTACTGCAGGTTTCGTTCTCACACCAAAAACATGCACACCACTCTATCTATATAAGTGGAAAAGGGATGGAATCCAGTCATAAAAATGTACTTGTGACAGAAATATTTTACTATTGTATAGTACTTGTGCTAGTGTATTACTATTATACAATATAATGTATGTCTTAATGTAAAACTACTACTAATAATAATAACAACAACAATACAATAATTTAAATTTTATTTTAAATATTTTTTTATTTATTTTTAAAGGAACAATCACACAATTGTTCTTCCATGTTTTAATTTAACAGTAAACCTCTGTTGTTCAGACCTTTGTTTGCTGAAAATGAAAGGATTAATTGAAATATAAATGTATGTTGTATGCCTTCATTTGAATACCAGAAAAACTAAAATACACAACACAGTATAATTGTAAATAAATTAATAAATTAAGTAATTTTTTTATTAATTCAATTAATTAAACACGTTTTTTTATTAAATCATTAAAATGGAATCCAGGGAAAAAAATCAGGAAAAGAAACAGAATTTGGAAAGAAATAAACTCACAAATTGTGAGTTGCCAGTACGAAAATGAGTAGTTTACTGCGCTTAAACGGTCAAATACACACAAAATTAAGTCAAAATGCCCGTCTCGGCAAGTATTCAGTTAAAGAAAATCCCTCTCTGCTCTTGACTGAAAAACTTAAGTAATTGTAAGCATTAATCTGTATTTAATTTTTACAATTAAGACTATCCAGCTCTTGTGTGAAATTTGTTTATTTGTTCTTATTTTATTAGTCTTTTACTTGTTTTTTTATGAAAATAAAGTGTTGCATTTCAGAAAAGTAGCTTTCTGTTTGTATATGCTGTCAATTATTGTTCTTTCAAAGAACTATAATTGACAGCATATACGACAAATCGACAAAACCCTTTCTCGGCAGGTCACACTAACAAAAAATGTAAAGAATTTACACTTACGGAAATGGCCAAGAAAATTGCAATCGGTGCATCTCTAATTTTAATAAAACCATTTTTGTACTCAATTCCCCTTTAATGGACACTTCGAAATACAACTAGTCTCAAAAAGTAATGCATCAATGAACATGCTCATCTTATTCTTGTTAAGGGACTGAACAGGTCTGACTACTAACTAGTTACATAGGGTGGCATGGCTTAGTGGTTACTGATGTGGGCTGGTAGCTCAAAGGTTGTAGATTCCTATAGGAGGGATGATTTATGAGCCATAAGCACTGTGCCCTTGCTCCAACACTAACGGTCTCTGTAGTAAAAACATTGAAGTCACGTAGGATAAAAAGTGTGCATTAAACAGACTAATGTAATCATAATGGTCCATTTTTGCTGAAGAATAAGACGTAAATTACATTTGCATATAAGTTAAAAATTTTGTGATTAAAATGTTGAGGTTTCATGTCTGAGCTTTTCAGTCAAATGCAGTGATTCATACATTCATTCTAGACAAACAGAGCCATCTACAGTCCAACAAATTAAATTAGCCCATCTCTGTGAATATAAGATTTACATAAGACAACCACTTACATAATCTCAAGATAGCTGCAATGCTTTCTGCTTTCTATATCAGAAATATAGACAGTGATTATGTCCAGAATCCTCATAATTAGGAGAAGGCTCCAGAGTCTCTTAAAGATTGAAACAGAATTTGATATAGTATCAGGGATATCTTTAGTACAGTACATTCAAATAAGATTACAAATGTTTTTTTTATGTAATATTGCGAGTCATCTGATTAGATAGCTATATATCAAACACACCAGATTGTTTAAAAGAATCACAATAAATTTCATTAGTGGTCACTACAAATGCTCATAAGTTCAGTGATTTGAATTAAACTTAGGTGCATAACTTGTGGGCATAAATGATAACTCAATTGGGTTTTCTTGAATTGGTCCTGTACAGACCCACCAAGCAACCACCCTAGCAACTGCATAGAAACATGCCAATCATCGAACAGAATACCATAGCAACTGCATAATGATCTAGCAACCAGTAATGTTAGAGGTCAGCATGAAGGCTCTCAATAACCTTTATAAAAGTTGAACATGTGGTTTCCATAAAGCATATATATAATCCAGTTTGACGATATGAACCAATCAGATCTCATCTCTGGAATATATAACTGTGCTTTCATTAGCAGGACAATCAGAGACGTCTCTCTCTCCACAGGTTACAGGAAAGAAAAGGGTCAGCTGAATTGACCCACACAGTGAGTTGTGACACCTGCAGTCCAGCATGAGCTGCGGTTGCATGACAGAGCAGGTGTATGTTTGCGTGTTTGTAAGGAACAATGGCTGCACCATGTGACGTGTCTGACTGTGTCTTGCCATGTGAGCATTGCGTTTTCTTTTGCTTACGATATGACAGTGGTCTTGAACTTTATTTCAATACCTCATAGCGGTAATATTGTATTTTATCATATAATATAATATAAATTATTGTAAAAAAAAATCGATATAAACCTTTAAAACATTGAAATATTGACTTAATATTGTATTTTATAATATAATATAATAAAACAATTATTGTAAAAAAAAAAAATCACCACTTTTAGAAAACCTAACATTATCTAGGGGAGAGAACATTACATTAAATTGCATTGAAGCATAAAACAATCTTCAGTCTTTGAGAGTGAACTAATACATTAAGGAAGTCCAACCTCTACCGAGCTGTAATTCCCCCTTTTCCACTGAGGAGGGCATCAGAGAGAGCAAGCCAACATATATAATCACCTCCACATTGGGGCACAGGTGCAACCACATGCTCGTACTCGCCGTCCACACACTCTCTCCGCTCTGCCAGAATTCCCATTCGCCTGTTGACATAAACAGCCACATGCGTATGCTTGCCACTCATATCTCGGCAGGACGCTTCCATCCCTGCTGACAGCCCACTGGGCACAGGTACTCATGCTGAGACAGGAAATGTCAGAGCTCATTAACAGCCAAGACACACCCACTCACCCTCCCTCCACGTCACATATCTGACACTGACCACCGGATTCCCATCAGCCTGTGCGCTGGATACCAGTCTGTTCATGCATTGAAAAAAAAAAAAATCAGCTCTGACATTTGAATAACGCAATTCAAGGTATTGGATTCTTATGTGACATCTGTCTCAAGCTTTTGCTGCATGTGTTCTGGATGGATGGATGGATGGATGGATGATAGAATGATATATATATAGATAGATATATATATATATATATATATATATATATAGAGAGAGAGAGAGAGAGAGAGAGAGAGAGAGAGAGAGAGAGAGAGAGATAGAGATATATAGAGATAGATAGACAGAACAATAGACAGAACCTGGGATAGTGTCCCAGTTTTTTTTTTATGTGGTCTCACACATTTAGATCCGACTGTGCTATATAAAACAGTCTTTCTCAGCAACTCCCGCCATGATTTATGAATGTTTCTCACATGCATGTGCATTCATCTGTCACGCTGTATGATTACGTGCGCATGCGTGTGCATGTGTGTGTGTGGCAGTTTCACAGGACAAGTCAAGGGATATGTGGGTTAATCCTGTGGGACTCCTTCAATGGGCCACGTGGGACTGCACGCACACACACACACACACACACACAGAGAGAGAGAGAGAGAGAGAGAGAGAGAGAGAGATCCTCCGGGCCTGCTGCCCTGAGTCTGAGCCTGCACCGGATTACTGAGAGTAGGAAATGAAAGATCATCCAGCATAAAGGCACTCAAAGAGCACCCATTCAAACTCCATCAGAGAAAAGAAAAGGGGGGGAAGAGAGGGAGAGAGGGGGGCCATCTGCATGTGCACTCGCATCCACCTGAGCTAAAGCACTGCAACACATATGTTACAGTAATTTGCTCCTGTACAGCCTCCCAATCCATTAATAGCTGCAGGATTCATTCGCTGCAGCATAAAAGTGTGAGAATGCAATGCCGCGGCATTCTTTGCTTGTTGCACACAGTGTGTCATTACTAAAGCTCCTGCAGCACCTGAGGCTGAGAAAAGGCTTTGAATAATGTGGGTAATTGATTTTGCTGTGTATTATTAGCAGTAGAGAAGCAGCACCAGTGATATTACGCAACACAAAAGAAATTAAAGGAGGAACTTCTGAGAGAGCAGTCAGTCAGGGCTTTTTCCCAATAAGGTGAAGAGATTTTCTCTGCTGTAGTTATCCTCCCAATTACATTTCTAATATAATAAATATTTGATTTTACTTTAAAGGAATAGTTTACCTAAAAATGAAAATTCGACATGTCGACTTTTCTTTCTCTCTGTGGAGCCCAAAAGGAGTTGTTAGACAGAATGATAGGCTCAGTCGTCATTCACTTTCATTGTGTGGAAAAAAGATGCTGTAAAAGTGAATGGTGACAAAGGCTGTTCTTCCTAAAATGTCCTTTTGTGTTCCACGGGTTGGAGCAATATGAAAGGGAATATATGATGACAGAAATGCCATTTTTGGTGAACTATCCCTTTAAGCAGTACATTCTGCCTGATTTATGTTTTGCATTGCATTATAAGCACTATTATTCAAATTATTCTGTAACTTTTCAGGTCAGACAAAACTGTGAAAGAGAGAAAATATCAGATATTAGAAACAAGACAACATAAAACTTTAAATTGACACTATTTGCATTCTGAATAAATGTCCATGGTCATGTTTTGCACAATGCTGCACATTATTTTAAAGAAAAAAAACAACTTTTTCTGCATCTGAAGCGTTTCTTTTCAGCTGATTTCACCAACATAAGTGTGAGGAAAAAATAACATTAACCAGATTTGAGAAAATTTGAGTGGTGCTTGTCCATGTAAAACTAGTTTGGGCACAATGTTTGGGTGTTCTATGTGATTGACAGCAGGTGCTTCCCAACTATATGTGTCCCTATACTATCCATCCTAAATAGTATTTGAAAATAGAATGTCCCAAATCACAGTATGTTAAAATGAGTATTCATCCATGCACACTCTGACGGCTATTGCCCACAACCCATTGCGAGTTGGACCAGGATTTGATTAGAACTACAGAGGTAGATAAAAAAAAGTGTTAAAAAACTACAAACATGGTGGATGCATAAAAAGACCCAAGACCGGCTACTACATTTCTCTCCGATACAGTAGGAAATTAAATTAAACTAAATTTGGAGGATTTAACTGTGACAAGATGATTGACAGGGCAGTTTAAACGGTGACAGGATGCACGTAAATAAGTGACAGAGCTGTCCGTTAAAGATGACGAAGTAGCATGTCCCAAAGCTCTGCTAGACACTCAAAAGTATGTCGTTTTTCTTTACAAAAAGAGTACTTTTAGGATGTTGTATAAGTAGGCAAATTTGGACGCAGCAAGAGTGTTGCTAGTTGGTTTCCTTCAGGCTCAACTCCAGTCAACCCGGTTAAAGCTGCAGTGTGTAAGTTTTGCCTCTGTGTCGCCATCTCTGTTTGAAACCTGCAATTGCAGTTATTTGCGGTGTTATCATCTGTTGTGCATTGGCGCGGCTCCTCAGTGCGGATGAACCTAATGTTTTGAGGAGTATGTGAAGCTTTGTTGTCAGACACCGCACAGGTGTGGATACTGTACTTCAGAATCACAGATTCTACGTCTTGGAGTATAACCTAAATAAGAATTTTCACCGGAAAATTTCATCTGAACAAGTAAGTAACATGTCTGCCACTTTTGGGAACAAAACATTACAATAAATCGTGCTACCAATGGTGATTAAATCTAATGATCGCTCATATAATATACATTCGTGCAAATTATTATTATTGTTATACTTTCTCAAATTGTTAATGTTAACAGCATTAGCATTGCGTGACTTTGTATTTATTGTTTATTAGCGTTACCTGTAGATTTCAATTTCTGTACAGTCTAATCTTTTGCTTTTGACTACGGGTGAATCTCCAGTTGTCACTGATGATGTCATCTGGGCCTTTCTGGATTACAATCCACCATCAAAATGAAGTTTAATTACTCCAGCTGCTGTGAGAAAAGGCTATAAATGATCTGCATAAGAACATGAGGTCCGCTCCTCACGTGCTACTACTAGCCGGACTCTTTCTTTGTGTATACAGACGTGATGTAAGAACGCAAAGACATGCTTGAATTTCCCGTGGAAATCTACCATACAACTTTAATTATAACACATTATTACAAGCATACTGTTGTGAATTGGGATAAGGTAAGGAGATAGTTTTGAATACTGGCTTGTTGTGTACTTGCTCAAAATTGATTTTGGATCACTTTTTACCAAAAAAAAGTTACGGACTGCAGCTTTAAGATACATTCAGATTCCAATTTCTTTCAATGCAGCTGATACCACACAAGGAATCAGAGAGACTATCAACATTAATCAAACCTTCAATGAGTTCCTAAACTTTCTTTTGGGGTCAGAGAGGTGCTGAAAAACAAACATAGGGACACTGTTAGATGTCTATCTGGACAGCTTTGTAATGAATGCTATCTATCTTTGTCTTGTATTATGTGTACTAGAGGCTACACAATCTTAACTGTGTATTTGTGTCATTTTATCGACTAAAGGAATAACCTATAGGGTTGTGAGAGTACAAACACTGAAATGTGTTAAGCAGTAAAGATTCTGCTATAGCATTTACAGTATACCAATGCAGACAGAGTGGGCAGAACATTTACATTATATCACAAATGATGTAACAAAACAATGAGGTGTGGAGAGAGAGAGAGAATGTAACAAAACAATGAGGTGTGGAGAGAGAGAGAGAGAGAGAGAGAGAGAGAGAGAGAGAGAGAGAGAGAGAGAGAGAGAGAGAGAGAGAGAGAGAGAGATCAGGGAAAATAAAGAGACTGAAAAGGAAAATGGAAGTGAATATGCAGTTCAAGGATTTAAACCTTTTTTATGTGATGGCCATAAAAAAAGTGTGGGTGTATGGGATGGCCTGGTTGATAGTGGCCTGAAATTTTGTGGCCCTGATAGTGGCCCTGTTCTACATGGTGGTCGTTCAGCCTGGATAAATTCATTAACTAAATACATTTGAAATATAAGTTATTTTATATTAATATGATGTGAGGTCCAGTTACCAGAGTGACACTAAACAAGGTAGTAGTAACGGCTAATTTACAGAGCCGTTCGTCTTTACCTTAACATGAGTAAAAAAAAGTGTAGTCCGTACTATAACTTTTAAAGTTGAGTCTCTTTAAACATGAGTATCTGTACTTCTACTTGAGGGAAGGATCAGGATATGTGTACTTTTGTGAATACTGTTCAAAAGTTAAGGTGGGTAAGATTACATTTTTTTATGTATTTGAAATAAGTCTCTTATGATCAACAAGGCTGCATTTATTTTATCACAAATAGAGTAAAACATAATGCTGCAAACTATTATTCAAATGTTTCCTAACATTTAAACCATTTAATCCTGTGATGCAAAGCTGAATTTTTAGCAGTCATTACTCCAGTCTTCAGTGTCACATGATCCTTCAGAGAGAAAAGGGGGAAAAAAGCATTTATTTTTATCAGTTGTAATATTTTTGTGAAAACCGTAATACATTTTTTTCAGGATTCTTTGATGAATAAAAAGTTCAGAGCAGCATTTATATGAAATGCCTTTACTTTCACTTTTGTTACATTCAATATGTCCTTGCTGAATAAAAGTATTCATTTATTTCAAAATAAAATTAAATAATCTTACTGACTCCAAACTTTTGAATGGTAGTGTAAAATTACTTATACCGTGATATTCGGTCCTACTGCCACCTCTACTTCAGTAACAATATACAAAGTAAAGTAACAAAGTAACAATGAAGCCATATCACACACACGCAAGCGGGCCAGAATACACATGTATGTGTCGCTGCAGGATAACAAGCTGTCATCTGTGATTAAGCCTGTGCGAGCATGCACTGTTAGTCCCTCTCAGGGCCGGAGCAGGGCAGGGTCATGTTTTGCGCTCTTTATTTACAGCTTGTGTCGCTGTGCATCAGTCGCTTGAGAATGAAATCACACAGACGTTCATTGACAGACAGGGTGTAACGGCAATAACAAGACACACACACACACCGTAGACCATATCAGATGTTATCTGTAATGAAGTAAGTGCCGTGTGAAGACTGTTGCTCTGAACATCAGCTTCCTGCGCCCATGATGCTCTCTGATTACCTGAGTGGAAGTGCAGATCTCTTGACTACACCTTGGAGCATTCGACTCTCAACCCAAACATATTTTACTCCAGACAGCCAGAGAAAGTCTAATATCCTGGTTAGCCTATTCTCATTGGGCTATTTATCATTTAGAAGACACTTCTATCCGAGGTAAATTATATTACATTTTCTACAGTCACCTGTGGGTAAGTATCAAGGCAATACTGCTCAACCTCTCGATTGATGAATCAGAGGAGTTCTTATCAAACCTGGTGCAAGACCATCTATGCAAAAGTGGACCGGCTCGCTGGTATCATTAATTTCCAAAGGCCTAAAGACCATCACGACCTTCTGAATGACTGGTCTCAAAAACTGAACTCATTCATGTCTCTGGTCAACAAAACCACACATCTCATCGCCAAAGAAGAGATGATCCACAACCTCCGGTAGAACCAGTCAGGGAGGCCTTGGTACACAATTTTGGGAAGATGTAAAGCTAAAACATTTAGATTACATCCCAGATGCTTAACCACAACACCACCATCACTACAGGATGGTCTCTCAGTATCATTTTAACTAGTGTAGTCACGATACTGGGATTTGTAACTTCGATACAATACTGTGAGATACCGCCATACAGATAATTTGTTATTATCTTATAATTTGGGTAATTTTGTTGTAATAGATTACACATAGCACAGGAAGGCTTAATTTGAATCATTTAACTACATTTACAAAAAAGACAAGTTAGTTGGACAAGTAAAATTAGTAAATTGATAAAAAACAATTATTTTTTTATTATTAAACAGCAATAAAAAGTGTTGTAACTAAGTATTGTATTGTGGGTCTCCATTGCAAAAATTAAATACAGATTATTGCCTACAATTCAAAAAGATATTCAATCAAGAGTATCGAGTGAGTTTCTCTTTGTCTTTTGTTCTTTGATTAACATGCCAGAAATCAGCAGGTTTATTAGGCTGCTGTCGCTTTAAGAGCTTATGCACAGATCTAATATTCTGTTACACAACATGCGTATTCTCTGAACTAAGTACGTTCCAAAACTGAACGGGTGTGTGTCAATTAGCTGTCGGAGAACGTGCAGCTGGTATCTGTGTATCAATACTGCAGAATTTTTTTTCAGATAGTTAAATATTGATACATATCTGTGATGGGAAAAGGGAGTAGTAGTTCAGCAAAAGGTGGATTCGAACCTCAGGTCGATTTACGTCTTACCCCTACACTATTCCGCTCTAAATGGTTTAGCGATTTCCCTAATTTTCTCTGGCCCAACTAGACGCAGTATATTTGTACTTAATATAAATGGCATCTACTCTAGTAAAAATTTTCTGAGAGAGGACCCACACAGATTTTTTTTGCTTCGGACGTCTTTGCATGGAATATACATATACTTTGTATATTCATGTACACTTGTTTTATTAGACAGGTGAGCAACTGTTTGGATACATTCATAGACAGAACACTAATCATTGTTATATAGCTCAACACAGTTAGTCTTATAGTTAAAAAAATGTGTCTTGATTTACCACAGTACTATGTTTTACCATGCCTAATATCGATTTGGCTAATTGCAGTGTGAACAAGTGTCTCATAGTAGCCGCCGAGCACAGAGAAGCATTATAACATAACTTTCAACATACTCAAATGTATCTAATATGATAGCGCTGCATTACTCCACATTCACATGAGCGTAAGAAGTGGAAGCGGTCAGACTGCTACATAATAAAAGCTCTGCGAAATCAAGCTACGCCTTTGTTTTGAATAAGTGACATCTAGCAGCAAAAAATGACATATTGTGGCTTTAAGCTTTGGCAATGCATTTATGTCTGCTTTCATAGAGCATGTTCCCTGCCCAAAAGGGCAGTCGGAAATCTCCTGAAACATCCCATCAAGGACAGGTGTGAAAAGTGTAAGATCAGGGCCTGTGCGTATAAAGTGTCTAAGGGAGGATTACAGTTCTTCAATGTCAATGTTACTGCTTTTGTTAAGGCATAACAGGCAAAATACGTTTTATCTTGCTGTGAGATACAAATGGCTCTTGAGAGTACGTTTTTTCACCAAAAATGCACCATGGTAACCATCATTTCCACCAAAATACCATGGTAACTACAGAAATTGAGTTCTCTATGGCATAAAGAATCAAATTAAGAAACATCCTTTGTAACAGTAATTATTCTTCAATAAATGTACATTCATAAATGAGTTAAATGAGTGATGATTCAGTGCTGAAATGTGTTATTTTAATGCTAAGTGGTAATTGTTGTTGTTATCAGTCATGACAAGTGACAACAGCAATGTATTCACAACTGCACAGCTGACCTACAAAATCCTGGGACTGATGGTGACAGATGGAATGAAGTTATCAAATTAAAAGTCACAAGTTCATTTAAGCACTCAAATTGGTCTGCAGCAAGAATTGTCGTTTCCTCCGATTACTGTGCATGTTAAAAATAAAAAGCAAATCTATGTGCTAGTGAAATCAATGTGCTGGTTAAAAGACTTCTAATGCAATGTTATTGTGTACGTGTCAGTTTTGACTTACAAATGAGAGCAAATACTCTGCTGTAGATATGATCTCATGATTAATTCAGCACATTGACTATATTATATTAATTAAATTAAAAATTTAATCAAAACAAAGTGGAGGCAAAGAGTATAAACTAATAACTTCAAGAAAGAGTCCAAACGCAGATTTCCCTAAACTATTCTGCCCAGTCATGAGTCTAGATCTCTGCAGATATCCCGTTTCCTCACTTGGCACATCTCATTTTCCTCTCCTCCCATTTCTTCTTCCCTCACTATCATCTCATCATGTCTCAGCATCCATCTCTCATTTCTTCCTTCACTGCTCTCCAGGCCTGATGAGGAGATATGCAGGACTGGCTGGGAGATGGCAGCCAATGTGACTGGGAGCTATTTTGAAATGGCCAATCACAGTCGAAGTGATTTCCATCAGCCAATCAGCTCAGGCAAGACATTATGAGTCAGAAGAGAATTCATTTGTCAGTTCATCTGAATATATTGATGCAGCACTGTGTCTATGTCTCTGAGCTAAACGTGTGGACAACCCTTTTTAATGAATGGCTTTGACTAGACTACTTAATCAAGTCAAGACAAACCTTAATGCAAAACCATACAAAGAAGTTCAAGAGAACAGTTTGGATTTCCCCCCCTCCATGTTGACAATGCCCATGTGCCTAAAGTGAGTTCCATATTTGAACTTATAACATGTAAGAACTTGACTTGCCTGCACAAATCCCAGATCTGAACCCCACTGAATGCCTTTGGGATGACTCGAAACATCGACTGCAAGTCAACATCAGTCTAATGCTCTTGTGTGTGAATGGGAAACAAATCCCAACAGCTGCTCTAAACAGAATAACAGAAGTCGTTATAGCACAAAACGAACTTCAAATGAATGCCCAACTTCAAATGAATGCGTATGATTTTAAAAATAAATATATAAATATGGTCGGCCATATAGTGTGTAACTGAGGCGGAGTGTCTAATGCCTCTTTTCCACCAAGGCAGTTTGAGCTGGTTCAGAGCCAGAGCCTAGTTTCAAATCAGTTCTTTGTCTTTCGACACTCGGAAAGCTCTGACCCAGGAAAAGGGATATTAAGTAGTACCAAATAATTGCTGGTCTAGAAGTAAGAACCACTTGCGGGGTTACCATGACTAATAAGACGAACAGAAACTTGTGACCACCCTTTTTGTAATAGCAGTTAAAGATGATGGAAACAACAGTGGTCCATTGGATTCGCTGTGTTTGGATGCCGATGTAAGTTCACAAAGCCATGAGCATCAATATTAACATAAGGTCCACCATTTTTGATGGTGTGTTTATGTTTGGCACTGCTGTGCTAGTGTTGCTGGGAAAGATGAGACGTATACAGTGATGTAAGACCTCGCTCTGTGGTGGCTAACTATCCCGCGGAAAGGCAAACCTGAACGGATGACACAACTCGCTTCTCCTTAACGTTTTTTCCTTTACCTTTTTTTTGTATACAGGCGGAAATGTCGTCAAAATGATCAACATTCATACGGATCCGGGAAAACAACTAAAATTGCTGTATTGTGCATGGCAGGCCAGTAGTTGGTGACGTCACTTTGTAAAGAAACACTACACACTGTGACTTTGCATTTTCATGCCTCCAAACGCAGTTGTCATGTAAATGAACGGCCAAAAGGCATAACAAATTGGCCGTTTTATGTAAATGCCCCCTTAGTAAATGCAGAAAAGACAGAATTTTTCCTCCAATAGCAACTTACAAATAAAGTGTAAGAAATGAGAAAAATTAGATTTGTTTCTGATGAAAAATGTAATTGGAATTTTAAAAAGCTCCATGTTTGCTGCTCATTATTATTAAATACAAATAGAACAGTAAGTTTAAAAAAAAATTATGGCCAAAAAAATATGCCCTTTTGTGGCTCGTTTACAGTGTCAAGACAGAGACTAGGAGTCTAGATACAAAAAAGAAAAATGAACTTAGCTAGATCATACAGTCTCCAACATTAGTGGACTTTAAAAGACTGAAGTGCCCTGGCCTACATGATTAAGGCTTTAAAAGAACAACACCTCTTTTCTAGCACCTGTGAGAGGAGGCCAATCAAATCAAATCAATCAATCAATCAATCAATGCAGGCCAGCCAATCAGCGCTATCGCACACAGGAAGGAATCTGGACGAGCAGGAACTGTTGCGGTCAGATTCATCTGTGTAAAACATATCCCGTCTGAGACGGGCATCGACCCCTACAGGAGCATTAGTCTGATGAATAGAGCCGTCTGCATAACACAACAGCAATCTAGTCCAGAGACAAATGGTTTTTGACCTCTGCCAACACTCACAGATTCAGAACTCACAAAAACCTCAGAGGCCATGTTAACTACTCTTATAGCATAACATGCTAACAGCATTCAAAAAGAAAGGGAATTTAAATAATTCCTGTCATTTTAGCTTGAAACTGAAACCAGGTGAGAGAATCATAAAGATTTGGGTTACATTTTACATCTAGGTTTATGTTCATTTACAATATACTATGTTCTTTGCTAACTCATGTTTATAATACATTAAATGTTAATAAATGTGTATTTTTTTACTCACACTAGAAAAAAACCGCACACACATAAATTAATCAATAATGAATAAGAATCAATGATGTACTCAAAATTATTACACTTATTATATTTATTTATTTTAATATTTATATAAATAATTGAATACACACACACACACACACACACACACACACACACACACACACACACACACACACACACACACACACACACACACACACACACACACACAAGTATATAGACACAGTAAAAAAAATTATATTACAATTTAATATATTTTAAAGTGTAATTTATTCCTGTGATCAAAGCTGATTTTCAGCATCATTACTCCAGTCTTCAGTGTCACATGATCCTCCAGAAATCATTCAAATATGATGATTTGCTGCTGAAGAAACATTTATCATTATTACAAAATAGGGTTTCAGGTTTTTTTGTAACAATGTAAATGCTTTTACGGTCACTTTTGATAAATGTAATGTGTCTGCTGAATGATTTTCAATATGTTTTATTATTAATTGTTTTCATTCCTTTCAGAAATCTTGTATATATAACACAAGTAAGATACAGAGTTTGTCCATATGATATGCAACATAGATGGTAATTAGATGTCGCTCATTATGACTTTCACTCAAGATCTCATATCCAACAATCAGACAAGCAACAATCTTAAAATAAAAATAATTCACACAGTGCATGCCCGGCTTTAATTAAAACAGTGGGACTGGGATTTCAAGCTTCCAAGGACTGCTTACCGCTACACTAGTGCCACATAATTCCCAGAATAACTCAGCAGAAAGAACAAAAGGGAAGATGGTAATCTGAAGTGACATATCCCGCCTCTGTTTGGGAGAAATTGGGTGACTTGATCAAGGATCTCATATCGAAAGCTGTGATAAACTCGTTAAATGTTAACGATTTAGGGACGAGCTCCGCTGAACCTCCCTATCAATATTTTATCGGCCTGCCTTGCAGAATCAAGCTCTTTAATCACAAAGGGGAGGTGGGGTTCTTTCTTGCCAAAAGCGCATTCACAAATTTGCAGTCCGCAGCAAGACTCCAGCAGACACAATCGCTCGGCTTCAGCTCCAAATACCATCAGTTTCAAGAACCCCTGGTTTTGTAGCGATTAAATTCAAGTCTTGATTTCACGGTGACCTCAACATCTATTTTTCACTGTACAAAGTTATTTTCCCTTTTATCTCCAGTGTATATTTACTTCATTGCCTTGTGCCTTTCAGTTGGCCTCAGATAATCACATTTTGTGAAGCAGTGCTACTCCAATAAACAACCTTTTAGACAGGCTGTTACTCTACCAGCCCACGATAGCACAGCGCTTCTGACAGGAGGCCTGAAATGCTCCAAATAATTGAGTCGCCACAGTGGCTGAACAGGCAGATATAAAGAAGTGTAACTGCAAATGAGGTTACGCAGCAAAACCAGCCACCCGATGGTCAGCAAGGATGGCGTCATGTATGAATGTGCGAGTGGTGTACATGCTGACCGAATCTCTGTGTGGACATAAATAAATAAAGGCATCTTAAGGCCCTATTTTAACACTCTGAGTGCATGGTCTGAAGCGCATGGCGCAGGTGCACTTAGGCCGTGTCCGAATCCACATTCGCTAGTTTAAGGATGGAAAAAAAAATGGTCCAAAAGGGTTGTAGATATTCTCTTAATGAGTCATGGGTGTGTTTTGGGCATAAAATGCAATAAACCAATCAGAGTCTCATCTCCCATTCCCTTTAAAAGCCAGTTGCGCTTGCACCATGGATTTGCTATTTACATGCCGGAACTTGCGAGCGGAAAGACTGAATGCTTCTTCAGAGAGGAATCCTTTTATTTTTTATATTTGGCATGTTTGTGTGCTGTTCTGTGTCCCTGTGTGTGTAATAAGCAGAGTGTATGCTCGATGTGCACTCGCCTATAGGCACATATTACTAGCGGTACCGTTAAATAACACCAAAAATACAGCGCTATTGTCTTTAGACCAGGTTTTTGTTGGTCAATGGCGTAGTCGTTTTCAAAATAGCAAAGCGTCAACAATGCGCCTGAACACACCTGGTTTTCAGACCAGCAGCCCATGGGTGAACAGATGGCGAGATTGCATTTGCTAATTAAACAATGTGGCACTGGACGTGAAAATGATAACTGCGCCGTCGCATTGCGCTGGGTGTATGATAGGGCCCTTAGAGTTAGCATGAAATGGCTTTTGCAACCATTTTTATTTTAGAAATCTAACATATTTCAGTCAAACAGGATATACAACTATTAGGGGAAAATGTAGGATGGGGCTTAAATTTATCTAGAGATGCACCAATTATAATTTTTAATGGCTGATTCCGTTTGACGATTTTTTTTTTTTACAAGCAAATGGACCAATTCCGATACCAGTTGCCATTTTGTTTAGTTTTTTTGGATTAAGCAAATGTATTTGTTGATTATTTGCTCTATTGTTCTATTGGTACAGTATTTGCTGGCACGTCTGTGTTCTCCTCGCCTCTCCTCTCCTCTCCTCTCCTCTCCTCTCCTCTCCTCTCCTCCTCTCCTCTCCTCTCCTCTCCTCTCCTCTCCTCTCCTCTCCTCTCTCCTCTCCTCTCCTCTCCTCTCCTCTCTCCTCTCCTCTCCTCCTCCTCCTCTCCTCTCCTCTCTCCTCTCCTCACCTCACCTCTCCTCTCCTCTCCTCTCCTCTCCTCTCCTCTCCTCTCCTCTCCTCTCCTCTCCTCTCCTCTCCTCTCCTCTCCTCTCCTCTCCTCTCCTCCTCTCCTCTCCTCTCCTCTCCTCTCCTCTCCTCTCCTCTCCTCTCCTCTCCTCTCCTCTCCTCTCCTCTCCTCCTCCTCCTCTCCTCTCCTCTCCTCTCCTCTCCTCTCCTCTCCTCTCCTCTCCTCTCCTCTCCTCTCCTCTCCTCTCCTCCTCCTCTCCTCTCCTCCTCCTCTCCTCCTCTCCTCTCCTCTCCTCTCCTCTCCTCTCCTCTCCTCTCCTCCTCTCCTCTCCTCTCCTCCTCTCCATATTCAGCATTACCAGTCACTGGCCTGTGTTAATGTCCTGACTTGATAATATTTCCACACAAATTAAATTTTAGGAAATGATTGCAATGCCGTTTGTTGTCAAGGCCGGAACAGAGATCAACCATCCGATTCCAATCAATGGCCGGTCGGCCAGTGCATCTCTAATTTTATCCATTCAAACATTAAAAAATCGTAATTATTCAAAAAATTTGACCATCAGTGTATGTGTATTTGTTTCTCTGTGTCGAAAAGCTCAGTTCTCGATATGCAGCTGAAAGCATCATCATTGTAACATTCATCTGTGTTGTGCGTGTAAGTGTTGTTCTGTGGACATTGCAGGCATGGCTGCTGAGGATCTGACAGAATCGTAGTGAGGATAAACCAGGATCGGGGAGGATCAGAAGCAGTCTTAGCGCTAACCCACACTGCATGCTCCTTCAAAGGGAATTGGGAACACATACAACAAGAGCTTGCTGAAACATGTTAGCATGACTTCCACACTGCAACAATGATGTAACAAAGACATGATAAACCAGTGCTGCCTCTAATAGACTCTCTGTTGATTCACCGATCTACAGCTGTCCTAAATCAAGCTGTTTAAGATAGTTAATATGCGCATGTATTTAACTCTTTCTCTCATTGATGAGATTTTATGGCTTTCCGTGTTTTCACTGTTATACACTGACACATCTTCTGAAAGAGTACTGAATCTCCTGATCAAAACACATGTAAAGAAGATGCAGAAACAAGCAATATCATATGTAAGCAGATGCATATGTAAAATAACACAATCATCAACATTAAACAGCATATAAATCAAAACTGCCTTATGTTACCGAATTAAATGTTGACCCAGGACAAGCTATAGGACTGAAGCTTTGGGGGTGATGATGGACTCGATCTACTCCATCTGTTTTGATCATCGTTCTGAATCCGATCTGGATATAGTTGTAACAAGGTATTTTGTTATGGGAAGAGGGAGGCGGGAACCAGCGAACGTTTAACACTGTTATAAATAAATAAATATATATATATGCAAAAATATTTCATTTATTTTAAAGCAGAGGGTCTGTTCTTTCTTTTGAAATATATTGCATGTTTAGGTACACGTCCGTGGGGGGCAGTCGCTCAGTGGTTCATGTAGATTGTCTAGAAACCGGAAGGTTGGTGGTTCGATCCCTGGTTCCACCTGACCAAGTGTCGAGGTGTCCATGAGCAAGACACCTGACCCCAGCTGCGCCCGACGAGCTGGATGGCGCCTTACATGGCTGACACCGCCGTCGGTGTGTGAATGAGAGAGTGAATGGGTGAATGTGAGGCAATATGTAAAGCACTTTGGATGGCCATTGGTCTGTTAAAAGCGCTATATAAATGCAGTCCATTTACCATTACCATTCATATAATTCACAACATTTTTGTGAAAATGGTCAAAAAAGGTTAAAATGGTTAAAAAGCGGAAAAAGAGTGTAAAACGTTTTTCTCTGAAACCATTTACAAATTCGCCAAGTATATGATGTCTACTGGTTTACAAATCTGTTCAGATTTTCAGAAAATCTTCATGTTCTTCAGACAAGTGACATTATGACTGGCACTTTTTGACACAAATTTGAAAATATGAATTAACTGAATAACTCCAATTTCATATGCACTCAATTAATATTAAAATCCCAATTCACATTGAATTAAATAATCCTTACATATCATGAATTACGAATTTTAAATAAGTAAAGAATAGAGCTTAATAAAAAAAAATTCTACATCATATTTTCATTTTTCTTTTTTTAATTTATGAATACAAATCACAAACTAAATGGCCCATTTATACAGATTTATACAAAATGTTTTATACAAAACATCTATTATTTTACTCCTTTACAATTCTTAGTTCATAATATGTAAGGGTTATTCTATAAAATTTCATGGAATTTTACTATTAATTCAAATGTATAAATCCTGTAAAATGGTGTTTGAGATATATGTAAAGCTTACAGCCAAACACAGACAATTTTCATGAATTTAAGTAATAACAATGTTTACATTTTTACTTTTATTCAGAAAGGATGCATTAAATTGACCAAAAGTAACAGTATAGACATTTATAATGTTACATACAAAAAATATCTCTTTTTTTTTAATCATCAAGGAATGTTTCTTGAGCAGCAAATCATCATATTAGAATGATTTCTGAAGGATCATGTGACACTGCGACTGGAGTTATGATGCTTTGCTATCATAGGAATACATTTTTGAATCAAACAAAAAATAATATTTCACAATATTACTGTTTTTACTGTATTTTTGATCAAATGAGAGATGTCTTTTAAATATTACACAAAAATATCTAAATGAACTCAAACATTTGAGCGCTAATGTAATTGCTTTTAAGTAAAAAAAATAGATGCATGCACAGAGCAACAAAACAAGAAGAAAGAGAAAGAGGAGAACAAAAATGGTTCCAATTTCATACAGATAAAAATCGGCCTGAAAACGTTCTCCTCTGCTGGATAAAAGTTAATTTTTGACCCTGAGACACACACACACACACACACACACACACACACACACACACACACACACACACACACACACACACACACACACACACACACACACACACACACACACACACACACACACACACACACACACACACACACACACACACACCACTCTGTCTGGCACTGACAGAGCAGCCACACAGGTGCGGGGCCAGAGCAGTACCGAAACATCATCTCGACCCGCTCTGCCAAGAGTCGTTACCAATTCAATCAACGTGTCAACAAACAAGTAGCCTCCCAGCAGAACGAGAATGACAGAGAGAGAGCCTGACACCGGGGAAGAAGGATATTGTCTCTACATAGGAAGAGTGCAGCGCACAAAATAGAAAATGAAAAACTATTTTGACAGAGACGGAGAGGAATCTGTAGGTTAATCGGCTAAAATAATCACAAGATGCCAGTCAAAAAGTATGCAAATGGAACTTTTGTATTATTTTCCTGCTATTCAGAAACCTCAACATGCAGTCGCCTCAGTTTTATTGTGAGGTTTCCATAGTTTCCGCTCGCACCTCGTTCTCATTATGCAATCGCCCACTTGTCAGATGCAACATCTTGTTAGTGTCACTAAAAATTCTGATCACTCATTATGAGGGTTTATGCATTTCCATGTTTTGGCCTTTAACAGTCATCTGTTTATTATTTTGATTAATACATCTAATCCGTTGCACTTGTTTAATGGATTTGCGCACTATAAGAACCATATGCCTGTATAAATGTTGATTATGATTAAATTTAATTAAACTTTGCAAATGGATCCAGGTCAAATCCAACAGCCACACTTGACATATTAATCATAGATTGGGTAGCACTTCGTAACTCTTATTAATCAATATTTAACAAACATTATATAATGCTGAACTGATCAGCAGTTACAGTTATCTCAGCATATTAAGCTGGGACAGGAGCAAGTATGTTAATACTGAAAAGGAAACTGAAATATAACTGAAGAAAATGCAAGTCTTTGCAAGGCAGCATAATCGTTTTTAAGGTTGAAGCAAAATGATAGTAAGGAAATTTAGAGATGGAGAGGACAAATGGATATAACGTGATCTGAATCTGCAGACTTTCTTTGAACTTTCTGCACTTTACTTTCGAGTTAACATGGTAAAATGTCTTAAACTTGGCTGAGAGTACTATATTCTTCATATCTTGGCTGAAATAATATGAAACTTATCAAAATATCTCAAAAGTCCTCCAATTCTGAAGGAAATCCGGCCAGATTTCTGTGGAGAAAAAAAGGCTAGCATGGATAAAAAAGACCATAAATCATAATATGCAAATATATGCAAGAAAGAACCAATTGAAAACAAGTATGCAAAGATCGTTGGCTTTGACTATCAAGCATTCTAACAATGTAAGTCAATGGGAGATTTCTAAGTCGAAGCGTATAAAGTCCAAAAATAGAGTGCTGCAGGGATGACATATTTTTGTAGGCCAAAACCTGGAAATGGGTTAGCATTTTAGCACTTCTGGAATTTCATTTTTGAATGGGGTTTTTGGATAAACGCCTGAAATAAGGTCTGTGGTGAACACAAACTCAAGATATTTTCACATTTTATTCTACCACATAAAATACATCAGTAATGTGATTTTATTAAAGCGCTTACTAGTTGCTAAAAACCCAGCAAGCAATAGCCGTCGTTTCACCGTCTCGGGTAACTATGGACCTGATATAGTCTGGCTATGAGTAACACACTTCAAGCCAAAATAACCTTGAATTTGGTTAAAACATGTCAATAACTTGACATTTCTTCATGTAGGCAAAGTCAACAGTGATTACAAGCTGTTTGGTTTCATTCCTTTGACATGTTCATGTTCTAGATGACTAGTCTATTCTTTGGTTAGATGTCTATTACATTTTCACTGTTTTAGACATCAGGGCTGTGTTTGGACGGCTATTAGACGTCTTTAAAATGTGAAATTGCTTGCTGGGAAGTGCTAAATGGGACTGCAGAGGTTGTCGGGGACGTTAAACCTCATCAGCCGAATGGGTAAACTCATCCGAATCATGAACTTTTGTTGGTCACGAAGCTTATTTTCCACAATAATCCGAAGCCAATGGAAAAATCCTATTGGTTTTTTGTTGAGGGAACCGGGGTGATGCGAGTTGGCCTACAAAAATACCTCATCACTGCAGTGCAATTCATTGGAGAAAATTCTAAAGAAGAAAAATAAGATGAATTTTATTAAATTCCTGCCTTCCAACCACTGTAAGAATGTACTGTTTGTTTATTCATAAAGCGTATTATAAAGGGCTCCTACTGGCAAAAATGAATAGAATGCAGGAAGTTATCAAACTGCTATCCAGGCAACAAGCCAAATCAATGTGAGCAGTGACACTACACATCACCATTCTATTCAATTCTGTTCTGTTGTGTTGTACTCAGCTAATCCTATTGGATTCCCTGAGGTCACTTATCAAGTTTGCAGGCCCCCGAGGGCCGATCCAATCACGCTGCATGCTTTCATCCTTTTTCTCACAAAAGGGAATCAGAAAACGGACACAAATCTCTCCGGCTAGAAACAGGTGTGTATAAATATGTGCAGGTCTGTGAGTATATTTGTATTATGTGTTAAGTATGTCTGGTGTTGCACCTTGTGATATTTTGCCTGGCTTACGCTCGCACAGGGGCCATCTGGTCCGAGTTGGCTCTCCAGCAATGCAACAACTGATCCGTGCCAAATGAGAGCGTCATGGCTTGTATGGATGCCATAGAGCAGTATGGCACAGCACGCTCAAACATACACATGCATGCATTGTCCAGAGTCTGCGATCATGCCAAAGGGCAGCTTTGAGGGTCCAAAGGCAACTAATTAGCAGCTAAAAACTATCATGTTTCTAGCATACTAAAAGAATACTTTTACTACCTTTGCTTACAGCAAAATAAAATAATGCAGCAGCAATATTTTCGTGACACTATGAAAGTGATGCTGATGTTTGCACATGGCTTTATTAATGCATGAGTGTTTGTATGCTTGAATTTATGACCTAAGGAGCAATTCACAGAAACAGGCCAATGCACACACGCATCGTCCATATAGATGTTAACACAGGGCCAACACTGAAGAAAACATTTTTTGAAAACTGGTTAAGGGGCAGAAATGACGTAAAGAGGCCTGTATATGTAAAACAGAGAGAGTAAGAGAGACTACAGCTGTACACCTCTCTTCATGTATGCTGGAGTGGCAGATTTTGCCTCCAGTGTTGCAGACTCATGCATGCCTTATAATAAGCCTTATAATATTGCAGCAATTAACTTAAATTGCCAACCTTTGACAACATTATTCAAAATGTTTTGCACCATTTAACAGAATCCACTTTCAAGAACTACAACTAATTGGCTCATTTGGACTACAACGTGTTTTTTTCTGGATCTTATGATGTCATAATGTTCCTCATTTAAATAATCCCCGCCCACGGAATGTGCCTAAAAAGTTGGCGAGGCATGGATGAGCTGTGCTAGAGAAGATGACGAGTGCTGTCGTTGTTTTTTCCACCCCGGAATAAGTGGCTGACGAACTTAGAGTGGTTGAAATTTATTTTGAACAATGTCCCAGAACATTATAACCCCAAGAATTGTCTGTGAACTGCACACTTTACGGAGAACAGCAGACAGACAGAGCACAATGCAGGCTCTGCACAAAAGCTTCTCCTGAAAGACACAGCTGTTCCCATTTTGTGGGGCCAACCTGTTGTTTATGGATCACAACTTGTAAGTCTCATTATTTGTAGTTGTGTTTTCTATTAACAGATCCAATTATAAGTTTTATGAAGTTGCTATTATAGCTATGATGTAAAAGAAAGGGCAAAGCTTTGCCTCCGCTAGCCTGCTAACTAACATTACTGATGTAGGGTTTACTGTAGCTTTTGTTTTTCTAAGAGGCCCCTTATGAAAATTATCCATGATTTTGTGACGATTACTGTTTGTATTACTAACATACCACTCTGAAATGTTTCTGAAACGCTGAAATCTGTTCTGCACGATCCTCTAGTTCGTTAACATTGTCTGAAGTCTGAGTCTGAATTGGGCTCGAATTGGTTTGAAACTGACGCCATCATTAATATTTACATCAGAGTAGAGTTTGAGGTTATGAAGGGACAGGACATTTCCTGAACATGTGCTAAGCAGTGCCAATCACAACACACTGGGCCGGCTAACCAATTATATTTTGGAAGGTGAGGCCCTATCGAAAATGACGCATTCGACCAGGGGTCCACTCTTCGTACGTCGCTAACTCAGTTAGCTGGATTTGATTGTTGCCGATTTGGCATGATCTCGAATTGTTTGGTTCTTCGAAGCTCATCCTAGACTTTCTGTCATAGCAACAGGTCTGTAAGCTTAAACCTGCTCGAGAGCAGGCTTATTTCATGTAAACAGGATTAGATTGCATCTTTTTAAGGAGCGTTGATACTTAAAATCTGTCCCAGCCACTGCTACTTTATCACAAGAGTTCCTTACTGAACCAGGCAGGAAATAATCATTTTAAATAATAATAATATCATAATGTATTTGAAAATAATATTATAATGTTGTGTATATATAGACACAGCCACTTGATTGAGAGATTTATTTGTGATGGAATAATTACTTTATAATTTTAGTGGAGTCTTCCACACCGTGCATTAATTTGAGTGATGACAGATATTATGGGATGGCTTGATGCAGCGCAGGAGATGCAGATAACTTCTTGACCCTTAAGAAATTCACGTAACAAATCTGCTTCAAATTGACTTAAAAATGTAATGAATTTCTAATTACAGAATTGAAATAAAAATGTAAAGGGTGTACAAATACTATAAAATCGTGAATATAAATAATTAGGAATCATGTTTTCATGAATCATGAAAACATTTATCATTTATCTATTATAACTTTTATGTTGGTTTGGTCATTTTGGTCGTTTCCTTATAAAGGTCC
Source organism: Gobiocypris rarus (assembly GCA_023029165.1). Classification (NCBI taxonomy): domain Eukaryota; kingdom Metazoa; phylum Chordata; class Actinopteri; order Cypriniformes; family Gobionidae; genus Gobiocypris; species Gobiocypris rarus. Next base: position 6,788,042 of record CM040931.1, on the reverse strand, counting down.
AGAAATTCATGTTTTGTTTTGTTTTTTGTAATTTATCAAGTTTTTTGTCAGGTGGCTTTTTTAATTATATGATGTCATTATGTTGCTGTCTTGCCGCCAGCCAATCGCTGCATTGCTGATCGTGGTTTCGAGTATCGCTGCATCTGCCCTCTTCAGTGAACACAAGAACGCGCAGTAATCTTAGATAGTTTATTTCAGATATTTTAATCCAATCCGCAAATTCGTTTGAAGAACCAAATTAGCCAGAGAGCAGTTATCACGATTAAAAGATCTGGGATCTGTCACATCATCTTTTGTATTAAGTATTGTATTATGTATTAAGCGAGGTACGAACAACGGACCCCATAATAATGTAAGAGGTGTAATACTGTAAATATGTGACAAATAAAGCATGGAAACATATTCTAGTACACCCCAAAAACAAAATCAAGACTTCGTAAAAGGGCATAATAGGACCCCTTTAAAAACAACTTTTTACATTTCAGTGCTTTTTTCATCAAGGATCGTACACTATGGCATTTCACATTATACGAGTTTGTCCAATCACAACAGTTGTCATTTACATAAAGAAGTCTTTAAGGTAAAGCAACAAAAACAGCCTGTTTGATAAGGGTCACAGAGAGGGTGGAAAATGGTCCTGAAAAACTAAATTACAATTGTAATAAGAAAAGAGGCTGTGAAAAGAGCTAGGGAACTCCATTAATAACACCTTTAAAGCACAAAAGAGTTTCCCTTAGACATCTAGAAAACACTGAAATGGCTTTTTTCAAATATCTTTTGTTTAGCAAATGATCCAGTTGAAGTGTATTCTGCTGACCTGAGCACTTAACACACTCTGGCTTTGTTATCTCCAGCTGTTAGATACCATTCATCTTTAGACACACAAGAGTGATCAGAATCATTTTAGATTAAAAGACCTGCCATTTTGTGTGCTTAGCTATAATACTGCAAAACGAGAGAAGCACAGCAACCGGGCGTCCTTCTTGAGAATGTTACGCTCAAAATACCCGGGGCGTCATGAGAGTCACGATTCCCTGAGGGAGTCGACTCCAAGAGGTGCAAATTGGTGTGAAATCTCCGGCGGATATTATGCGAGAGATTACGACTGCACATCTCATGATGTCACAGCATTGCGGGGTTTAAATGATGGGGATTCCACCGCTCAAATACAACCAGTCCAGTTGCTTTGGATTAGGATTAAATTCAAACTCATTAATATGCGCTGCACATGACGAGCTGTCTGTCAGAGTTTCACACACCAGCTTAGCTCTTCTGAGGGAGGTTTACTGCGGGACCACAGCAGATGAGGGAAGTAGAAGGTGTTTGGGGATATTTTATTGATCTACACTTTATTCAAAGGTCAAGCGTGTCACTTTTTGATGATAAAATACTTTCTCGGATGAGTCCTTGCCGAGTTCATTGTACAGAGACTTACTGACAGTCTGACATGTCAAATTCTGGTTCAACCGATGGCGTGGATTTGGAGCAGGACTGCCGTTCTGTGAACAATGGAAGACAGAAGGTTCACATCTTTAACTTAATGGTAAGAAATATGGGCTGTTAATTAGGGTTGCAAAGGTCCAGTCCAGAGGTCACTACTGCGCAGACTTGGGTCCCAAATCAGTGCAAGATGTCAGTGCCATATTCGGACATTGGCGGCTTCACTTTTCTCCATTAGAAGATAATGAAGGGGAATCTCTTTTTTACAGTATATGGACAGAAGATTTAATAAGCATATGCATGATGGTCACCGTTTTCACAAATTTGAGTAGTTTACATGGAGACTATAACAGTATTTTATTCAAAATCTTGCACTCTCAAACCCATTTTCAAAGGCTTTCTTTTTTCAGCCGGCCAACACTGTTTTCCATTTGTAGTTGAAATCGCTGTCGTGTAAGCAGCCCCTAAATTTGCATTAAACCTGGTTGTTTTAACCAAGATTATGCTGCAAGATGTTCCTTTTCAACTACATTTAAATTCCCTGTTATAGGCTAACCTGCAGTTTTGCTAATTTCAACTTTATTCCCATTAATTCCCTTGGACAGTTTCCAACTTAAAAAAATTACCAGAATTTTGCAACACATAATTATAATCATAAGGTTGCAGGTTTGAACCCACAAATGTTGATCCGTAATCTATCACCATTGTGCGCTCAAACTAAACTAGGGGATTGTCCACGTAAGTCTAACGTAAGTAGCTTTAAATAATTATAAATCCATCTGCTAAATTATTACTTATACTTATTAATATCTGAAATCTATCTTTCTGACTTTGCATGTTTCAATCTACAAATTTATCTCTGAAAATATAACAGAATCATATTTTCTGGACCAAGGTCATGTGCAATTCGTTGTTGGTTTGTCAATGTCGGACGAAATCTTCACTGCCTGTCTATCTGTAAAACACTCAGGACTGCAAGCTCATATTTGCACACTGACATCTTACTTAAAGCCACAGGGAAAACATACACATCTATCTTGGTGAAAGGCTACTTGTGCTGGATTGTTATTTTATTTTTATAAAATAAAATTTGTTTCTAAATAACAGACATTATCTTCTGCGAACAAGGTCACCTTGATTCTTACTGGTCCATGTATAACATAGGCCTACTTTGCACTAATGTGACATGCTTAAAAAAGCAACACATCTAATCTGATGACACTGGCCATGCGTTTTAAATGAAAATCCCTGACATAGGTGAAACATCATATCCCCTAATGCAAGCAAACACACACATGCTGACTCTTTCTCACAGACCTTGCTTGACACATGGATTCAAACCTTCTTTCTGCCTCTCATATCATGCACTATTTATAATGTGCTCTCCCTTTCTGAATTATTGATAGGCCATACCTTTTTTTTAACTCAGTAGTTCACTCACACTTTCACATTGACACACACACACACACACACACACACACACACAGATAAAGGATGAAGGTCTTTAGGATGGTGTAAACTAATCAGATATATGAGTAAGAACACAGTCACATAAACATTTCTGAGTCAGCAATTGAGCTATTGCTATCGTCATCATGCTATCATTTTTGTACACAAAAAAAAACTATGCATAAGGTTGAACTACCATTATAATTTCTTCATTTTGTCTTCTGATTTTGGAAGATGAAATCGTACTCAGAAATGTTTATATGAGAAACTTCTGAATGACAGCTCTCTGAATAAAGACTTCTAACAAAGCCTGTTTAACATACACAGCATGTACAAGCCCAGCCACTCAATGTAATACTGAGACCTAAATCCAAACCTTTCATAAGCTTCTTGAAGGTTTACCTAGAGAAAGAGCTTTAACTTTATGTGGATCAAGATCACATTCATTTTGGTATTCATATGTGCATGAGGATATGAAGAAAGCTAATGCTGAAATGTATAACTTGCCTATAGAAATATGAAAATACAGATAGACACAAATGTTATTAAACTGATAGTTCACCAAAAATGAAAATTAGCCCATGATTTCCTCACCCTCAAGCCATCCTAGGTGTTTGACATTCTTCTTTCAGACGAATACAATCGGAGGTGTCCTGGCTAATCCAAGCATTATGATGGCAGTATGACACACCAACATTTATGCCAAAAAACTGCATCCATCATTATACAAGTAATCCACATGCCTCCAGGGGTTTAATAAAGGCCTTCTGAAGTGAAGCGATAGTTTTTTGTATTATTTTACACGTTATAAAGTAAAATATCTAGCTTTCGACAGATGTAACTATGACGTCGGACTTAGAGCAAGCATTTTGAACACTTTCTTCGTAAGTTGAATATGGAAGGCGGACCGCTGGAAGCTAGATATTTTACTTTATTACATGTTAAATATGGATATTTTTCTTACACAAACTCATCGCTTCAGAGGGCCTTTATTAACCCCCCAGAGCCGTGTGGATAACTTTTATAATGGATGGATGCACTTATTTCAAATTTTGGGCTCCCATTCACTGCCACTATAATGCTCGGATTAGCCAGGGTATTTTTTTTTGTATTCTGAAAGAAGAATGTCATATACATATGGCTTCAGAGTAAGTAAGTGAACTATCCCTTTAATTTAAATGTATAAATTACTTCATTTAAGGGTCAAAATAACAAAATTATATAACCAAAATAACAGTTTTAATGCCGAAAATGTGCATTATTATGTTAAACATTGAATATGCAAACGCGGCAAGTTCAGATAGCATTTTTCCCACTTCAAACACTGAGTACAGTGTAAAATAAATAACATCCTCCCAAAAAGACATACGGTTCACTTTCCTCCCTCCTCCATCATGAGTAAGAACTCAAGCTCACAGCTAGCTGATGAATCACAAACACTAGCCATGATGGGAGATCCCTGGAATCATTTTTATCATTACTATTACTACTACTACACCCATCAGCACATCCTATTTAAACTGGAAGTAGACACTATCCTTCACTACATTGTCTAACCATCATGTTGCAGTGCAGCATTCGGACCTCTTATGCAGCCGTTCAGAGATCAGTGTCGCGAGAATTTATGAGCAGCTAAAATCCCCCAGTTCACAGCTCAGACTGACTCATGCATCTCAGAGCAGGTTTCTCCGAATAATCGAGTGATCTCATACTGGCAGCACAGACGGTATCCGCAGAGCACACTGAAAAGCCACTTGATGTTTCGGACCACAAAATTCCTGAAGTAAAGCACTACAGCCTGGAATTGGTAATAATGGGGAGATGTTTGCGTCATGTTTGAAGGAAAGGTCTGGAATGAGCATTTCAGAAAACAAGTGAAGCAAAACATGGCTATCACAAGCAAACACTGATGAGAAAGATCTGTCTCTCTCTCTCTCTCTCTCTCTCTCTCACACACACACACACACACACACACACACACACAACACCATTCAGCTCTAAAAGAAATAAACGACACTGACAACAGGCTATCAAATCAATGAGAGACAGGCTAAGTGCACCAATCTTATTCTACGATATACAGAAACAAAAAAAATATGCAAATTGAGCTTTTGGTTCAAAAAAACATGTCCACATTTCACCCCAAAATAAAAAAGAAATTATATTTTGCATAAAATAAGCTTCATTCTCTTCATGAAGACTAAAGAGATCATGACTTGGATTTTTTATTATTTTAATGTTCCTTGAGGTTCATTTATAATGTTAAAGTTTTTTGCACACACACAAAAAAACCCATATATATGTATTTTGTGTGTGTGCAAAAAAACATTATAAATGAACCTCAAGGAACATTAACACTGTACAGCCACATATGTGTTTGTATATATATATATATATATATATATATATATATATATATATATATATATATATATATATATATATATATATATATATATATATATATATGGAAAACTATTTTCAACCTTCATTCTGACCCTCTGTCTGAAATCATCTGTTTTAATCAACAGCCATTATCCATATAAAACTGCCAATTACAGACAAAGCATTATGAAATCAATACTTACAGTTTGTACAGCTGCTGTCAGATCCAATACAGTTGGTTGCTTCATCTTTCAACAAAAGTTTTTTTGCAAACTCTCCATTTCACAGTGTCAAGTCAAGTCAGCTCAATTTATATAGCGCTTTTTACAATGCTGATTGTTTCAAAGCAGCTTTACAGTGTTAACAGGAAAAGAATGCAGAATTTGAACAGAATTTGATTCGGCTGTACAGCCGCTCTGGAGAAAACAGCGATGTCATCCAGTTCAGTTCAATTATCATATAGTGTCAATGCGGGCAGATGAGTATTAACATAGTTGAATATTTAGTGTAGTGTCCCCAACTAAACTGTGCACAGTGCCTCGTTTACAAAATAAAAATGCTCCTAACAAACATATAATCTCCTCTGATGCGATCCGGGACGCCATTAAAATAAACCATCCACTTGTTTCCAAAGCTGAAGTCTGTACAGAGATGCAAACGAGCTGTTTAACCTGGACGCGTCCAAGCGAACGTTCTTTCACTCTTCAGTTTGTCCTGTTGTCTGCAGACTTAAGCAGGTAGAGTATGTCAGTATACTGTATCCAGTGTAGACAGCGTCCGTGATTATAATGGGTTCTATTTGCTTTTGATGCAACGCTATACTTAGGCTACATCCAGTGCAGCAAATGTCAGCAGTTAAAGGGATAGTTCACCCAAAAATTTAAATTAACCCATGATTTATTCAAGCCATCCTAGGTGTACATGACATTCTTCTTTCAGACGAATACAATCGGAGTTATATTAAAAAAATGCCCTGGCTCTTCCCAGTTTTATAATGGCAGTGATTGGCTGTTTCTGTTTTGAAGTCAATAAAAGTGCATATCCATCATAAAAGTGCTCCACACGGCTCCGGGGGGTTAATAAAGGCCTTCTGAAGTGAAGCGATGCGAAAAATATCCATATTTAAAACTTTACCAACTGTAATCTCTAACTGTCGTACGTGCATTCAGGAGAGACTGGTGTTCCAGCGTATGACGTAGGCGTAGTGTAAGTTACAGTGACAAATGCGGAAGCGCTAAGGATAGAGCAAAACAAAACTTGGTTTCTAGTGAAAACGAGCATATTTTCACTGGAACGTCCTACGGCATACGCTGGAACACCAGTCTCTTGTGAACGCGTTTACGACAGTTAGCCTACGATGACTTGAGGGTGAGTAAATCATGCACAAATTTTCATTTTTGGGTGAACTATCTCTTTAAGCGAATCAATGCCAGTGGTCTCTTGCCAAAGATCTCTTATACTGTATTAAGAACAAGACAAATTAGATTTCTCAGGTTATGATCCCTTGTAAGGATTTTTTAGGATCTTTAAACAAATACTAAAACAATAATTTTTCTGTAATATTGTTTAATATTATATTAAATACAATATATTTATCATCTATTTAAAACAATTTATTTTTATATAAATATTTTATTTATTTTTTCCCCACATTACAATAATAGCAATAGGAAGAATAATATACTGAATTGTCATGAAAATAATGTAACAAACAATAAAATAAAATAAATGGTTCTGACAAAAAAGGCTTTTATTATTTCAAGTATTACATTTTTTTTTCTTTCCTTGCTGAATTTTTTTGGAAGTGAAATATGCCATGTTCTTGACAGACAGGCTTTGTAATATTCAACCTTTTATTTCTGACAGAATACAGAACGCTGTCCAAAAAGCACATCAGAAAGCTCCTCCTCTCTCCCCACAAACTACTGTGGAATTTCACGATTCATGGGACAAGTATGTCTGCTTCCTTTCTCTTGTCTCCACATGATAGCACATCCAAACAAACACGCAAACGTGCACAGTTAAATATCTTAAAACGGCATCTCAAACAAATTAATATGGAGCAGTAGGGTCTACGGGGTAAGGATAAATTATGCATTGTGAATATTTAGGTCTGTGATTTAAAAATACACACCACCTTTTCCCCATGCAGCTGCTTTGCTCTGAAGATGCTTGCGAAACTGCAAACTCAATCTGAGCTCAAACCCGCCAGAGCGCAAACAAAATAAGCCAATTGCCACTTATGGATAAAAGAGGATTATAATATTTATCTGGCATGGATTGCCCATAAGAGTAATTTGACCAAATACTGTAGATTTGTTCAAAAGATGATTCAACGACTCAATTTGTGTCATGTTCCAAGTTCTTTCTTCATACTGCAAACTTTACACTATACTGCAATAAATCTTTTAAACCGTAGCATGCTACAATGTTGCCACATGAGCTCACCATGCATGTTTAATTCAGCGAGGTGACGCATCATCGGTGACGCATCATCGGTGACGCATCATCGGTGACGCATCATCTCAGATATAAATGAGAATTTCGCATTTCCTATTCAAGTATTTTTGGCAGTACAATACAACTCTGAATCACGACAAAGATGATAAAATTGTAGCTGATATTCCTTCTGACATTTAAATATGTCTGTTTATTATGCTTTAAAATAAGTTATAATAAGCCAATTATGTTTTCTTTATTTAGGGTATATTTGTTGTGTTGCAGTAAGTGTCTGTCACCCTAATTGTGTTCCTGCCATCTAGGCCACATGCTGTTCCCATATTATTCAGACCTAGTTTTCGCTGGCTGATATAAATAAATATGTGGCAAATATGACGAGAGTTTTGTGAGGGGCCTCTAGAGGCTTCATCACATGCATTTTGGAGAGATGTTTCAAGAATTGCTGCTTGTTTGCTACCTCTATACAAAAAGACCCATAACCAGCAGAAAGAGTCTTGCTTAGAAAAAAATTATTAGCTCACAAAAACACTTAAAATAGACAAATATAGGTGAAACAATCCAGATAAACTGAGCTATTCATCCATCATCTTGGATGGAGTTTGTAGAGTTTGCATTCTGGGATTGTCTTATCCGCAAAAGACATATGCAATAATGTCTTTGATTTCAGCATGTTTGCCCCTTTTCCCAGTACTAAACAAGTCTTATCTAATGCAGTTTTGCTTCTCAAGTCAATTGATCATGTTTTAAGGGTGTTTAGATGTTTTTACCGAAGAACTAGACAAAAATATTGATTAAGACAATGATTTTTGCTGTGTGCCTACTGTTTGGCACAGCCTTCACATCAGAACAGATCTATGCCTTAAAATGCTGTCTGTGTAGGCAGCTCACTATGTTTCAGACTAGAGGTATTCACTTTATACATGTCAGAGCATCAGTTTAAAAATCTTAAACAAGCCTGCAGTGGTTCCTACACTGAAAATAAAAAAGATTTTCTTACTCTTTACAAATATCTAAAAATGTATTGACATCAAGTCTTGTTTTCTGAAAATCTGAATTAAGTGAGTTTATGCCTGAAACAAGCATAATTCAAAGGGAAAAGAAGACTTGGTAACACTTTATTTTAGGGTTCAATTATCAAGCGTATAGCATCAGTTTTGGCAGGTCACGTCAAGCTCGCATCAGCTGACTGTCAGCTGATCACGTCTACCTATAGGAATACGACGTCTATCACAGCATATAAACTCCTTCATTACTATCAGCAGCTATCGTGTTTCTCCAGAACTCATTTACCCACCTTCATCCCCAGCTCCTCCTCTCGTCATTCAGGATTTGGTTCTCTAATTCCCTTTGAATCACACTAAATTCTGAATTATTTTGTACATTTAATATCAACATTAATGATATCTGCAATACATTATGTTGGTTCTGTTCTGTTTAGGTTATTGCTGCTCTTCCTGATCTTATTTATGCTAGGCTGCATGGATGCGCAGGAAGTCTTCTCCAGAACAGAACAATACCGGCAATCCAAACTATATGCTACTAGTCAATCAAACAATAGTGGTCCTGACAGAACTTGCTATTAACTAGTTAGCATGCATGTTAGGATATTGGCTGTATATTAGTACTTATAATGCACATATTAATGCCTTACTCTGCATGACTAAACTAGATAAAAACTAAAATTTAAAAAGCATAACCCTTAAATGCATGAATATTTGGCCAATCATTATTACATATCCGGGCTTTAGCGACCCGGATCTATATCTAGAGCAGATGGATATATTAGAATAACAATTAAATAAAAAGCATATTTTATCACCTTTTGGATCTTGGAAGGGTTCAGTTTGATAGAGTTTAGTATTCGCTCTGCAGTAATCGTTGATGTTCCAATTCTTTTGTTTTCTGCCTGCGGTAACTATAAGTGAAACGTCTCTTTATCATTGTGTATCAGACATTGCCACCCTGTGGAATTACATCAAAAATTAAATTACTGTTGCACAAAAAATATACTAACACTTTTACACACCTTGGGTCATTAGTGATATAAAATAAATATAAAACAAATGGGGAAAATAGGTCTTATATATATTTTTTCTTGTTATATTACTTATAATGAATTGATTGAGGAATACTAACAAGGTTAATGTCTTTTTTAAAAATTATGAGGTGAAGGGTAGTGAATGACATCCCAGGTAGCTAAAGACCCAATGTATGTGTTTAGGAAAATAATTTTTTGCAGTGCGGTCTCTCACCCATGGTCTGGTTTTTGAGAAGTTAAGGCATGTTTATTCTGGAAAACAAGCTGGTTGACCAACTAGACCACCTAAACACAAGTTTGGCCAGTCTAAGAGACCTGGAAACCACCTTAGGCTGGTTTAAGCAGTGTTTTTCATCATGGCATCAGCAGGAATCTCAATCTGTACAAAGATATGGCTAGTATTCTCAAATGCAAGATCCACAAATACAAGAACAAAGAACATAAAGGACAGTGTAATATCAGGTGAACCTCTAATATTAGCCTAAACAAGAGTATCAATGCCACAAGAGGTCAAAGTAGTCAGCAGAAAAGGTCAGATGATACAAACTAAGACAAACGACAAGAAACTGCTGTCAACATCCTTTAAAGTCAACATTAAATCTAAACTGTAAAGTAGGTTGCACATGCCCTTTCATGTTAAATGTAACCATTTATTTCCTTAAGACAACAAATGATATTCTCTTAAGATTTTCCAGTAGCAATGACTTCACACTCTCTGGGTGACAGCTGTGTCTATGTAAAGACTGAGTGAGCTCATAAAACAAGGCAACACTTCCCTGAAAGCTTGTTATTACCGCCATCTTTCAATCAGGCCTGATTTGCATATTTATCCTCATGCTGTCTTGGTGAAAAACTCGCCCAGCTTTTCTTTCTGTCATGACAGAACTTTCCAGCACAGCTAACAGGCTAGGGTCAACTTAGCTGGCCTCTGAATTAAGTAGTCTAAAAGCGATCAATGAGAATAATTTGCATGAGGATCGTTACTTTATTGGAAGGAAATGAAACCGTCTGTTCGCTCACGGTCTGTTGACCTGAGGGGCAGTGAGCCATTTGATGGCTTTTAGTTCGACAATAATGAACGACTTCAAAGATATCAGGACAGGTGATACAAAAGTGAAAGAGTTTTTCGGAACTACTCTGACTAAGGTCGTTCTTTACAGACCGAAAGCATAGAAAACAGATCAAGGTCTGGAAAGACTCTCTCAATATGACGTATATCAATAGTGCATTGAAAAAATATCTGCCTTCAATTTTCAGAGTTGCACTGCTGTTGTTGCAACAATCAGCCTCTGAGAAATTATATCAGTAATCTTCGGTGGGGGTACAGCTCAAAAACATAAACTCGTTATAAAAATACATTGCATATATCTGAAATCCTTAAAATATGAATAAATCATATACTCTGACCAGAATTTCCCCTTGCGTTCAAATGCAAAATGCCATTTGTGCTAATCTATTGATCCCCATTTGATCAAGAAGACTTGCATAAAAAAAGAAAAAATTTACTATCGACTCACTTCAACAGTTCTTTGGTAGCTTAAAGGTCAAGAAATGTTTCTAAATCTGTCTGCTTTTCAAATATATTTTGAATCTACCTCTAGGGCTCACTTTTCCTAAGAACACATTACTACGAGGAGACTGTTCTGAACTGACCTACACCCTCAAGTGAACACGTCAAAGTGTCTGAGATGTTCTCATTAATACGGCAGTGCCATATTAGCCATAAAATATGGCAGCACCATATTAGCAACATTTTGGTATACACAGTTGGGAATATCAGTTTGGATGTCATGTCTTAAGTTTTTAATAAAATATTTAGTAATAGTTCTAATAATAATATATCTGAAAACTATATATTATATATAGCTAGACCTTTTATGTAATACAATCAATATGCAACGTTACAGATAACCTACCCTTTAAATAACATATTACAGTAATAATATGATACTATGTACAATATCGTATTATTCAATCAATGAAGTCTCATAATATGCTTCTATATCATTTTCTAAACTAACCCTTGGCCACATAATATCTGCAAATCGATTAGTCTCAAAAAAGAAAAACCTATTACAGTAGCAGGAACTAAAGACTAGTCTGACCACGATGACACCACCGCAAAGCTGACATATACACTTTCCAAAAACCATTCAACATGACATAAAAAGTTCCAACATCCCCCAGAATATTCACTATGTGATCATTTAGCCTAAGGTAAAGAGCTCACTTGGCTATTCATAGTTGGAGTGTCATTGTGGAATTAAATAATACCAGTCAGACGAAAACCTGCCAAAGAACAACTCTGAAAAATCTGTTAAAGAAAAAAATAGACTGAGCTGATGCAACGTCGTCATCAAATACTCTGGAGCTGCAGATTGATACCAAGCACCCAAAAAGTTAAGACCTTCCAAAAGTGCACAAATCGACCAGATAACAGAAAAGGCTCGTCTTACCTCGGTCAGGTGAGGCGTGGGGTTGAAGCCGCACATGTTGCAGACTTGAGTGTGGCACTGGGTGCAGAGGTTGTAGTTCGGGGTCTTGGCTGGATCTCCCATGTTTAGCTCAGTCTTACACAGTGGACAGAACACTTTGGGCTTTGCAGAAACGTCCTGCCGTGGTGGAGCTGGCTGGGCTGCAGGTTTAGCACCTGCTGCAGGACCTGGACCAGGCCCGGGGGGTCCCGGCTGCTTCTGTGGAGGCTTGGGGGAGGAAGGGTGTTGGGCCGGTGGTGTGGTTTGCACCGGATCCACTGATATCAAACTACTGGCCTGGTTCAAAAGTGAAGCGCCAAAACCGAAAAGTTTCCCGAAGGGCTGTTCTGGTGGAGGAGGTTGGCGGGATGGAGAACTTCCGGCGCTGCGAGTCTGATCCTGTCGCGGGCCCTGAGGCTGGAATCCGGGGCCCGACCGGGAAAGGTCAGGCTGCGATGGGGCTTTGGCCATGCCTGGAAGAGGAACAGCACCAGGAGCAGGAGGTTTGCTTTGAGGGGAAGCTTGAGGAATGGTCTGCTTTTTAGCTTCTGGCGGAGGCTGGGACTGGGGTTGAGACTGAGCTTGAGGTTGAGGTTGGTGTTGAGGTTGGTGTTGAGGTTGGTGTTGGGGTTGGTGTTGGTGTTGGTGTTGGGGTTGAGGTTGAGGTTGGGGATGGGGTTGGGGTTGGGCCTGGGTCTGTGGGGGCGCCATGGGCTGGGATACAGACTGGGGTAGAGGTTTGCTGGGCTGAGACGGTGAGTGGATCTGCTGCTGGCTTTTCGACCGTGGCGTCTCCATATCCATCCCCAACGCCCTCTGCATTTGACAGTTCAGACACAACCACTCTTGAACCTGGGAAAAACAATGAACTATTTACTGACTATGTAATTAGATCAGAAGATTTGACATTAATTTACATAATGGAAAATGTCAAGGTGATAAAGATAAAGGGGATGGGGAGGAAAAGAAACCAGACTAGAAGACAAGAAATAGAAGCCAGTTTCTTGCAATAATGAGAAGGATGTAAACAAATAGCTAACCAAGTATTTCACTTTGGTGCATAACTTGTGTTAATACACTCTCAAAAAAGGTACAAAAGCTGTCACTGGGGCAGTACCCTTTCAAAGGGTACACCTTTGTACCTAAAATGTGCATATTAGTACCTAAATGGTACATATAAGAACCTTTTAAAAGGGTATAATTCCAGTGACAGCTTTTGTACCATTTTGTCTGAGAGTGTACTTATACGAGAGGTAATCAGACTCTCGAGTTTACCAGGTGTCAAATAAAATAGACTTATTTTGAAGGAGTAAGATCCAGGGTGCCCAATCTTGCTCCTTACTCGAAATTTGTCCTCTGCATTTAACGCCTTTCAAGTTAGTGCACACACATTAGGAGTAGTGAATACACACACTGCAAACCATGGAACCCCGTAGCAGTGGGCAGCCATTTTGATTTGGTGCTCAAGAGCACATCAGTCGTCCTACCAGTATTGAGAATCTAACCCGCAACCTTTGGGTTACCAGTCTGACTCTCTATTAGGCAACAACTACCCCTGACTGTTTCAGTCAATACTCAACCTTACTGGATGTTTTGAATAACCCTGAAGACCTTGATTAGCTGGTTCAGGCATGTTTAATTAGAGCTGGAGAAAAACTCTCCAGGAAGGTGGACCTTCAGGGGCAGGATTTTACACTCTTGGACAAGATCCATATCTAGCGAGCAGAATATCATAGATATTGTGATCTAAACAGCACAAGCGATGTCTTTGCAGGGCACTGGAAAAGGAAAATAATAATGATAGACATGCCTTTCAACCCTCAGAAAGTCTTACATTTAAAAGTAAAGTCTTTGAAAGAAATAGGGCAACAGGGATGGCCAATACAGCATGGAACACACCCAGGACCTTGGGGTGTGCTAATCTGAGTTAGTAACCACCTTCCATCACCACAGTAATCACAAAAAACTCAAAACACAAGTTTTGCAAAAACCACCCGCAAAAATTGGCTTGTACTACTTACTAATTACATTTAAACCTAATACTGCAATTAGAAATAGTAGCAGATTTTGTAATATCCTCAGCTCATTCGACCACTGGAACAGGAAATGAGACCGCATCAGCAGCACTAACTACCTAACTGACACTGCTTCATAATCTATGACAGAGATGTGACATGCAGCCAAAGATAAATAGGATTCAGTAATAGGATCAAAAGCCGCAACTGATGTCCGGTCAGGACATTTGACTTCATGAATGGATTATAACCATATGAGGGGTTTGATGTTGAGTATATTAGCCCGTCTAGTGTCTGTCCGCTGATGCAATATTTGGAACTGACATGTTGAGACATGCCGGATTTAATATAACTGTCCGACAAATCACGTCAAACAAAACTCGACTCGACTGAAACTCAAAACAGCTCGACTGACACGATATGACACTGGTTACTCTGTGGGGGTTTCTGCTTAGAGCTGGGAGAGTAAACGGACAAGTGTGTGCTAAACTGCCTTCTACTAAAGTTTAGAAGACAAGGATTGTGATTGCTGCAGATATTTATGCAAAATTGTGCCAGAGGTGGAGTCAAGTAATAAACAAAAGGGCAATAAATACTCAACACTTAAAGATGTTGACACCTCAAGCTGAAAGAAAGACATTTGTTCATAGCATGATTTCTGTGTAATGACATTAAGAATCCAACGTGTGTCCATTTCTGTATTTTATGTTTAGTTAAAGCGTGACTTTGGATCATTAGCCACTTTTCCACTGTCAGGCCAGTGCAAGCCAGGGTTAACAACGTGCCGGGCGGGGCCAATAGCCTCGGACCTTAAGAACCGAGCCCAAAATAAAGTTGGTTTCCACTATTGGGCCAGTAGCCCTGCAGTGCTATCGTAAAACCTGCCCTTAACACACCTCCATAGAACGACGCCGCACAACTTCACCGCTTCACCCGCAGACTGAAAACTAGCTAGATTGCAAAACAAGAATCGACAGAATCGAACGCTTGGCCATTCCTTAAACACTTAAGATTCCAGATACTTTTTGATAGTGACAGAAATTTATTAATTTGTGTCAAGAGTGCAGATCAATCATGCTGAATCAAACCATTTACCATTTCACATAAAAAGAGAACAGTGCTTCCATTTATTTACGATCACAGGAATGCACAAATCAACACTATTAAAGTGTTAAAATTAGCCCATGATTTACACACCCTCAAGTCATCCTAGGTGTATATGACATTCTTCTTTCAGGTGAATACAATCAGAGTTATATTAAAAAATGTCCTGGCTAATCCAAGCATTATAATGGCAGTGAAAGGGAGCCCAAAAGTTAAAAAGTGCATCCATCCATTTTAAAAGTGGATCCACATGGATCCAGGGGTTAATAAAGGCCTTCTGAAGTGAAGCGATGCGTTTATGTAAGAAAAATATCTATATTTAAAACTTCATAAAGTAAAATATCTAGCTTCCTCTAGACCGCCTTCCATATTCAACTTACGAAGAAGTTGCAGTTCAAAATGCTTATGCTACGTCCGACGTCAAAGATTGCGTCACTTACGCTTTCTTCGTAACTTGAATACAGTAGGCGGTAGCTAGATATTTTACTTCATGGGGTAATTTTCATTTCTGAGTAAACCATCCCTTTAAGGGTTTTAAGTTCAAAGGCTTACACATACAGTATAGACATTTTTTTTGTTGATAAAATATCATGTTTATGTCACATATCTGAGCTTTTCAAAATGATGCGATAATTGCAAACTGAGGATGTTTGAGCAATCTCTCCCTTCTCTACTTTTATCCTTTTAGCCAGAGCAACAGAGGAAGCTAATGAGAAAAAGCAGGAGTTATTAGTTACACGAGTTAACCGGAGTATGAGGATACATTAGTTCGGTAAGGCACAGGGAAGGAAGACATGAAAACATGAAAACCCTTAAAAACCCCTAAAGTCCTGTCCCGATCAAGCCCCGGAAGTGATAGTGGAAAGACGACTGGCCCTGACACGCCCTAGCAGGCTCGCTTTTGGCCCGACTTTGGAAACACGGCTATTAAGGGTGGTGCAAACCAGCACAATGCTACAAAACAGAGACCTAGCAACAGACAAATTTGACATGGCTATTTGACTGGTAATGGCTAATTAGACGTTTCTAATTGCTAATTGACATTGCAAAACACGTTTTCTGACATTCTTAAAGTATTTCTATCTCTCTTTCTCACGGACACTCAAAAAAACACCTCTCTCTGGTCAAGGTGAATGTGTGTATAACAGTGACAGACACACACCTCTCTTCAGGTTAAGATGAGATAGCTGTCACATTGGCTCAGGTGTGATAACTAACGCCTGTCAATATCACATCAGTGCTTATGTAACATCCACTGACATCATGAGAGTGTGTGTCTCATTATTGACCATACTCACACCAGGCAAACATCCGTCAACTTTAGCTCACCCTCAAAAGAAAAATGTGCAAACAAGTCCTGACATGTTTTAGACATGGTACCATATACAGTAAATGCTAATGCTATACCGCAAACCTTTGAACAATAGTGTATATTACATGTATATATTTTTTAATAAATTAATACGTTGTACTTATCAAGGAATCATGAAAAAATGAATCACTGTTTCCACAAAAATATTACTATTAACCCTAACTGTTTACAACATTGATAATAATAAGAAACAATTCTTGAGCAACAAATTAGCAAATTATAATGATTTCTGAAGGATGATGTGTCTGAAGACTGGAGTAATGATGCTGGAAATTCAACTTTATATCAATATAAAGTCAATAAGCTCTTAATATTGGCAACAGCATATCTATATTAGAAATTTCAGAAAAGAAATCCAATCGTTCAGCGATTAAAACTGTAACTAAGATCAATTATCTTCCTTCATAGCATTTGAACACACAAAAGAACACATATGCACAAACGGTTTTCAATTACTCATTATCTGCATCACAGTACTTTTCATTCTTTCAGCGTGAAACCATTTAACAAAACGAATAACTACTGAAATATAATGACTTAATGACTGTTCCAGAAATTACTTTTGTGAGTAAATGTTCTCGCTTGCATTAACTTCTAGGTTATGAAGAAAGATAATGAGCAGATTTCTCATAGCCAGACGTGCCACAGGCGATCATTATTCTTACAATTATTAACTGCAAACATTCTAGAAGGATTCACCTCGAACACATTCATTCATAACCTTTAATTTAATTACGGTAAATATTAAAAAAGGCCGGAAAAATTATCTGTGACCTTTTGATGCCTGGTCCATCAATTTGTGAATTCAACCGGCTGTTGGGGTATTGAATGATTCTTTGATGAGTTTTTGCAGTGGAAATGTACTTTATTTAGTCAGCAAGGGTTTGTGTGATGGTCATCAGGTCAAACTTTGAGCCTGTGTGTGTTAGTTGGTGATAATGTCTCTGGAAATGTTTGTCAATCATATTGAAGGACAGGGCAGTAGTCAGAGAGAGTCCAATTTCAGTGGTAGAGACAGGGCAGACCGTGTATGTGTCATGTCTGCACTTGTCACTCAAACACACAGCAGATAAACACACTCTATACCCAATGGACAATGGGCAATTACAGAGAGACAACAGGATTGGGTCACCTGTGCCAACTGTCATTTCCCACATTCTTATGCTGCCTTGCTTCATATAATCATCGTCTTGGTCTCTGTGTCCTTGGTTGTTGAATTCTGTCATTATTTACTTGCCCTCATGTCATTCCAAATCTTTTTGCTGTTATTTTCTCCGCAGAGCCCTTTCTGTGCAGTAGCAGCTCTTAGTGATCACATCTCTAAAAAAAAATACAAATATTACTACAAAAATACTATTAAAGTGGTTCGTATGACCACATACAATAGCTATGTCCTCAGAGAAGACCAATTAAATTTTTATGTAAAATCTTTCTGAATAACTTGATTGCAAAAAACTTTAAAACTTCTGCAGACGGGAAGATTATCGTATTATTACTTGACAAAAATTGCACCTGTTGAATGAATACTTGAATGGTGTTTTGGGGTCATTTTTGGAGCTTAAATGTAAGATCACAAAACAGTCTTCAATACCTTAAACGGTATAACAAGTTGATCATTTTAAAGCGTCGTATATTTTGGGGATGGTAAAACATAAATACTGCCTAGTGTGATTTTAAAAGGCTAAGATTTTATTAAATAAATGTGAGCGCTTCACATTTCAAAGCCTGAACGTAGCGCTGTTGTGGCTGGCGCAACAGTTCACAATCAATGAATAGAAGACATTTGCCAAACGAATGCTTATGAACTAATGCTGATCAATTATGACAGTTTACTCTACGGTGTTTATAATTGTAATATGTTGTATACAGTTGTAAGAATGCATATTTTGTCTTCCTCTTCTGAATTTGAATTAGCATCCTGCAATAATGAAGCATAATCATTTCAAAATAAGAGTCCCAGTGTATTTCAGGGTTTTTTTATTAAATAAAGTGAAGCAGTGTGTCCAATTTCCTCCCTGGTTATGATTTGGTAACACAAACTGTGTGTAATTTAATTTAATTTCCATTTAATTTAAAGTAAAACTCTTTTAGCTTCTGTCTGGAATGCTGTGACAGAAAATAAAGACTAAGAACATTATTTTACACATATTATTAAATATATAGATTTGACTAGTATAAGTGTTCTTATAGTTAACAAAAACTAAAACCATAAAAAATATATTCACTTGAAATGAATATTTAAAATATCTAATTTTCATTTAGTTTCATTAACCTGATATACCAAACTAAAACTAAAATAAAAACTATACAGACATAAAAAAAAATAAAAATAAAGAACAACAGAAGTACTAAAACTTTAAACTAAAATTAAAATGAAAGCAAAATTAAATTGCATTCAAAATATTAAAAAGAGTCCATAAAATAACACTAGTACGGCAAAATCTGTTACAGATTTTAATATATAAATGAAGAAATAGTTAGTTGCGGCCCTAAAGTTTCTAAATGAGCTCCTAAATTTTTCAACTTTAGGAGCACAGGTGCTCCTTGGGAAAAAGTAAGCGTCAAGCCCTGTCTTAGTCTGGAAATAGCTGCATAAATATTTAAAGCTGTTTGGAGCATGAAAAAACAATGACTCCTCCCATAATCTGTCTATAAGACTCCGCCTATCCCAAGTCCCGCCCATTCTCCATATATGGAGTCATGTTCCAATTGTAGCTGGGCTAATTGATTCAAACGACATGTTCTCCTGCCCTGTATAAAGTATGACCATTAGTGGACTAACTATCTGAGAGCTGACCAGAATTAACATAATCAAGACATTGGCTGTCTTTCAAAACCTAGTGAACAACCTACATAGACAGCATTTTTGGATACCAGAGGTTCATTTTAATATCATAATGTAATTCAAATATTCAAAACTAACATTCAAAGTGTCTACGATGCACAAAGAATGCAGTGTAGGAAGTCATCTTCCTAGGAATTGAGAAACAGCCATTCCTAAGAATGTATATATATTTATATATATATATATATATATATATATATATATATATATATATATATATATATATATATATATATATATATATATTTATATATATGCATCATACAATATTAAACATGAAACAGATTTCCATAACATCAAACAAACATCTAAGAAGATACTGCTTAACATTTACAGAGTTAGTCTTGCAAGTCTAACAATATACTGCATTCCACTGGGAATTGCTTATGGACGTGCAGGATTTGTGCATATTTAAACAAGCATCTTTTCACCTATGTGTGCTTATGCACGTGTGCGAAGATCGCATGCGATTTATGAGAAACTAAATGTGTACAGGCTTATGCTAATATCCATCAGAGTGCTTCCACACACACACACACACACACACACACACACACACACACACACACATTGATTTACGCCCAAATGATGGTGCAGAACCCGAGGTATTGATTAGTCAGCTGGTGTGTGAGAGAGAATCCACGAGAAGCGGAGAATCTCTCAAAGACACTGAGCTGAATACTAACACTCACACACACGCCGCAGAACATACTGCACCCTTACAGTGCTCAGTTAATCAAAAATATTTACTGTATGTGTCTCACGATCACATTTAAAAGAAAAAGTTCTCGTCATATGTCTCGTTTTTCTGTAGAACACAGAAGAAATTGAGTGTATCTCTTCTCCTATCATATATAAAAAAACAGACTTTAGGTCATTTTTCGCTTATTTAATGATAGTCTTCCCATCCAACAAGTTACCTTGAGTAATGATGCGAACAAATCACTGATCCAGTGATTTGAACTTGAAAATAATTTCCGAGAATGAATTGTTCTTTTAAGTCAATTCTTGTCAATGAACTCGCTAATTTGATTCACAAACTGGATGATTCATTCAACTCACTGACTCAACAATCAGATCACAGCAGTTATTATATAAATGTCAGTCTGTTTCTTACACATACAGTATACTTATATTGTATGACTTGAGAAGTCTTTAATAAACGTTCGTTATTTTAAATAAACGTTCTTTATTTTAAACTTTAGACGATTTTTTTGTTTGTTTGTTTTTAGTATGAATATTTATAAGCTATATCTATAAGCTATATGCTAGTGTGCTCCAAAACAATGACAACATTTGCATTTAGAAGATATAAGCATTCAAAACGTACACTTCTGCCAATATGGATCAATGATTTTGATGACATCACACTGCACTCAGATTTTCTGTCCAGTCAAAAGCTATTAGTTATTCTCTCTCCAATCAAATGCTCTCTGGATTCTAAAGTGCCCTGCCCCCTAAACAGACGCTGCATGTGCGGCTAAAATCAGTCAATTGTTCACACATTGACTATTTTCTACATGGTGAATGGCACATAGTTCACTATATAGGGGATATGGAACGATTCAGACTGTGTAAATATGTTTTCCATTGGGGACGTCTGGTTTTACGTTAATGTCACAATCATGAGACATGATCACAGAGCGGATCATATGCGTGAGTTGGCGCAGACCAGAGTAAAAGTGATTAAAAAAAATAAAAATAAATCCCACCTAATTGCTTCTTGTGGCCTGCGTATTCACAGATATTGACTTGGGACTATAGGGTGAAGCACATGCCACAAGAAGTAATTATGTGTTTGTTTGTTTTTATCACTTTTACTCGGGACATGCTAGCTGGCAGCATAGGATTCCATTCATTATGCTAAGCTAAGCTAGCGGCGACAATGCCAAAATAAAACAAAGCATTTGCCCACATATCTTAATGTTGGATGTTTTATCTTAATGTTGAATAAGCCCTATTTCTAAAAACGGTGGAGTGTTTCTTTAAAGTGATATGGAGGAGATTAGGAGGAGAACCGGTTAGAGATTAGGAGGAAACTGCGGCTTTACCAAACTCAAAGGCTCTGGCCGAGCTGTGATATAAACAAAATGCTACTGGCTATTTTAAAAAGGGGAGGAGCTGTCTGATATTTCTTCCTGTTTCAGTGGAAATTACGGTAACACATTGAATAATGTAACTGGCCACTAGAGACAGGCTCTAAAATAATAACAATTTGTTACATTTATATAGCGCTTTTCAAGTCACTCAAAGCGCTTTACATATAGAAGGGGGGAATCTCCACAACCACCACCAATGTGCAGCATCACCTGGATGATGCGACGGCAGCCATATTGCGCCAGAACTCCCACCACACACCAGCTGATTGGTGGAGAGTGATGAAGTGATGATTTTTTTTATAACTCTTCAATTTAATTAAATTTAAGCCTTAAAGTTCTGCATAATTAAGGGCGTGGCCACTTGGAGGGTGTGGTTTCAGCAACCAGGCACCTCAGCTCCACCCACGTCCCGCCTCTTTGCCTATTGTCAGTTATCCGGGGGTGACGCAGTGAATATTATTAACGCTTCAAATCAAAAGCATTTATGCATTTTTTTATTTTTTTACATGTTGTAACACAATCAGCACTTTAATAATAATAATAATAATAATAATAATAATAATAATCACTCATGTTAAATAATAATAATGCAGTGGCACATCTGACTTCAGAAACGTTCTTCAGAAACCTATGGGTGACGTCACGGACACTACATTCATTTTTTTTTTTTTTTACAGTCTATGGTTTCAAAGCCTTTAAAGGTTTTTTTTTTTTTGCCATGGCTCCTGTGAACTATCCTTGTATCAAAAAGAACAGCATTAAGATTCTTAAAGCATCTTATATTTTCTTCCCAAGAGGAAAGAAAGTCCTACAGGTTTGGAACAAAATGAAGGTGAATACAGTAAAAATTTAGTGAACTATAGTTTTGAACGCAGCTGGTGAGACATACAGAACGAGGGGATAAAATGAAATGGATATGGAGAACAGGTGAAAGGCAAACAGACAAACAGATGGAGTCACAATCAAAGAGTCTTGTATAGAGACACATCAGCTGTACAGACAGTCGTGTCGGCAGAAGTCTGTGGCATAAGAGCAGAGAGACAGACAGACGAGGGCGAACTGCAGCCTGTTTCCAGACTACAGTGGTTGAGAGACAGACTGATGCTGCAGTTTCCTAACAACAATCCACAGCAGCAAAGCACCCAGCCGAAACTGGGACAAGACGAGATACATCAAAAGAGCATTCGGAGGGCCCCCAAATACTTTAAATATCTCCATAAACACCACACAAAAACACAACACAGATTCACTCCAGTCTCCACGGGCGCCAAATTCATAAACTAATTCTTCTCTGCATGCATTAGACCGGACTGACAGCTTATCAGAGCATATGAAGCACAAATAAAGCTGATTAATGAAAATGTATTGGTGAGGGGTTTTAAAGCTATAGTACCACACAGTGTACACTTGATGGGTAGCTTATACTTGAGGTGTGTAAAGATGATTAAAAACTATATCAGTTCGCTGTAATTAATGTGAAGTGTTTCTGTGAGAGTAATGAGAAAACTGTATTTAATGAGAAAATCAAAATGTTAAGCTATAGCTGCACTCACGTCATGTCACAATTACCATAATTATGAGTTTGTGGCTGTACGTTTTTTACAACTTGGTTGGGTGTGTAATTGTAAATTGAAAACATTGAATATTATGACCGCTTCAAATCAAAAGCATTTATGCAATTTTTTTGTTACATTGGTTCAGTAGCTATAAAACAATCAGCACTTAATAATAATAATAATAAAAATCACTCATGTTAAATAATAATAATAATCATTGAATCCAAATCATTTATGGATTTTTTTTACATTGTTTCAATGTAATAAAATCAGTAGTTTTGTAATAATAATAACAATAAACGCATGATTTATAAATTTTTACTTTGTTTCAGTATAATACAATCAGTAGTTTGGTTATAATAGATTATTATTTTTATTATTGTTGTTATTGAGTCATTTGTATTAGACAGTTATTATTGAATAAAAATAATTTATGGATTGTTTATATAGCTTCAGTATAATACAATTAGTAGTTCAGTAATAATAATAATAATAATAATAATTATTATTATTATTATTATTATTATTATTATTATTATTAAATTAAAAATGTTATGCATTCATTTTTACACTGCTTCAATATAATACATTCAGGAGTAATAATATTATAACATAATAGTAATATGATAAAGCAATAATAATAATTATTATTATAATAATAAAGTTTTTAAACTTTATTGGTCATCAAATTCTCTGTAAACATGGTACACGTTGTACATGGTACAAAATCCAAATGAATTGATGGTGGCAGGTGCAACATTCATTTATTTAGTAAAGCTGGCTCACTCACAGATTTCAAGTCATTTCAAGTCATTTCAAGTTCATTTCGATTCAGACGTGACCAAACTGATGGATTATTTGTTTACTTTCTAAATGTGCCTGTCTTTTTTCACCAGTTTAACTAGCTGCAGCGGTGGTTTGGTAGCTAACACAAATTTCTTTTTAATATTTCCAGTCATCTTACTAAGACATAATGATAATAAAACAAACCATGCTTAACTGTTAGCAAAGCTAGCACAACAGTTGGCTAGCCACCCACATAATGATCTCTTATTCAGTGTTACGAGCATCACCATAGAAACAAATGAATTCAGAATCCAAGGACGTAAACAGCTCTGAGTAAACTCTACGAGTTGTCAACTCGTAATTATGGTAATTCACGATGTTGTGAATGCAGCATAGACGGAATAGCTTACAATATTCCACATGGTCTAGACGTGACCTTCAGGTAATCAAAACTTTAGCTATGCAAAACATGCAAAGGGTCTTTTCCTACTATAAAACTCGCAGAATCATATCATTTATTGCAGATTAGTTTCTCAGAAACTATTTCTATTACTGCACATTTTGCACATGAATGCATATTTTGTGTATTACCACCAAAAGTGGTGCGTCCGTCTCTTTAACGCATGACAGATTCTATTGTCTTGGAGAGGCAGCGGGACACTGTGCCATTTAGAAGAAAAGCACAGTACTCTATTGTTTGATTAATCATGTTTGCGTGGTGAGCGATGCATTCTTACTCAGCCCTCAGAGACCGGCAGCCATTTCACACATCAGTTCAATATCAACGCAAGCACTTCTGATCCAATTTTACCATGTGCTGTTTGATATGACTGTGCTAAAAGGGGAAATAAAGGATAGCCACAGGTGATTTAAACATTTAACTGAGATTTATCGCATCATATGTCCGTAGATAACACGTTGACACATTTACTTCCTTTTTCAAATGAATTTGAGTGAATGACACTCATAGTGTAAATGTATGCGATCACTGCTCTTAAAGGTGCAGTAAGCGACTTATAAGAAACACTTGAAATTTGAAATCAAGTGTAAACTTGTTAATAGACCTTTATCACACTTCCTATATCCGGTAAGTGGAGCAGCGTACCGCTACTTCCGGTACAATGGCGACACAATCAAAACTAATGGCTGAGTCCTCCCGCCGGTGTTACTGTCCAAACGTTGCAATCCAGCTGCTCTAATTCTAAACAACGACACCCTTACCTCAGTTTTCATGATTTCCAGACACCAAAAAGAATTGAGGAAAGCATAGGTGAGACTGATACGACGGGATGAAGGTCCGTCTTTTAAAATAATATGCAGGAGTACGTTGCTATAAATATATTTCCCTTACAAATGTGCATTCTGAATAATAAATACATTTATTTCTCAACTAACCTGCCGCAGCCCAGTGCTCATCTTCTGTTTTTTCTTACTGATCATATTTCATACCTGTTGAATTTACATTTTTAAATGAATTTGACTGATAAACACCCAAAAAGTACAAACACGCAATTCAAGAGGGACTGTCTCTTTATCATAGCTGATAATGCTTAAAGAAAAATAAAGCGAAGATGACGAACGAACGACAAGGAAGAACAAAAAATTGCACATACAGTACATGAGTAGACCTATATACAAGCAAGAGTTTGTTGCTTGTCGCCAGCAGCTCCAGACAAACAATGACAATCATTCCGACAACACAGAAAAACCAATGTTACTCAGGTATAGAGCAGAAACAACGCAACTTCAGAATCCGTTTTCAGGCCTTATGTCTCTCCAGCACTGGAAAGCCATTCTAATGTTAACACAGGTCCTAAAGC
Organism: Gobiocypris rarus; assembly: GCA_023029165.1. Taxonomy (NCBI): domain Eukaryota; kingdom Metazoa; phylum Chordata; class Actinopteri; order Cypriniformes; family Gobionidae; genus Gobiocypris; species Gobiocypris rarus. The sequence continues at coordinate 6,762,199 of CM040931.1, read as the reverse complement.
TCTTGCCTGAATTTCCAGTGATATTCCTCTGAACTTTTTTATTTTGCAATGTCTCTCAGCCATCTCTCTTTCTAGAGTCTTTCTTTAAAACGCCCTCTTGCTCAGTCTCTCTCCTCCCCATCATGAGTGGACACTGCCCCTACTGCTGATTGACTCACACTCTCTCCTCAACATCATGAGTGGACACTCCCCTACTGATGATTGGCTCATTCTCTCTCCTCCCCATCATGAGTGGACATGCCCCCTACTGCTGATTGGCTCACTCTCTTCCCTCATCATGAGTAGACACGCCCTCTGCTACTGCTGATTGGCTCACTCTCTTCCCTTATTATGATTAGACACGCCCTCTGCTGCTGCTGATTGGCTCACTCTCTCTCCTCACCATCAGGAGTGGACACTCCCCCTACTGCTGATTGGCTCACTCTGTCTTCCCCCATCATGAGTAGACACGCCCCCTACTGCTGATTGGCTCACTGTCTTCCCTCATCATGAGTAGACACGCCCTCTGCTGCTGCTGATTGGCTCACTCTCTATCCTCCCCATCAGGAGTGGACACTCCCCCTACTGCTGATTGGCTCACTCTCTGTCTTCCCCCATTATGAGTAGACATGCCCCCTACAGCTGATTGGCTCACTCTCTCCTCCTCATCATGAGAGGGCACACCCACTACTGCAGATTAGCTACAAGTGTGTTGTGGTGCTCACTCTGATCCACTTTCAACAGCTCTTTTCACATAAATTGTTTACTTTACCTTTAATCATCTTACCTGCACAAAAAAACAACATTCTATATTTCAATCTGCATCAAAAATACCAATCTGAAAAAAATGGAAATGATGCTTGCTCATGCAAAACTATTGTACTTATTGTGTTTATATTGTATTGCAAAACACTTTTGCTTCTATTGAGGTGGGATAGAGGTACGGTTAGGGACAGGTGTGGTGGAATGGGTAGGTTTAAGGTGTCAGGGAAGGGTCAACAGTGTAATTATAGATGTAATTACAGAAATTAATTACAGCTGTAATTACATAGAGGTATTTTTATAAGTATAATGTAAAAGCATGTATGTACACAATGACTGTGTTGTAAATTATTAAATGATATGTTGGTACATAGTAGTTAAAGAGACCTAATATAAAGTGTTAAAATCAAAAATAAAATCATAAACTGCATCATAAACTGTGCTACAAATCACACACACATTTAGCCTTTGTAAGAACTACTAAATATCCATGATTCTTTTTGGATACCCAAATGTGTAATATAATATATCATATCAGAAATTTATAAAAGACATAATTCATGCCCTAGAAAATACATATGGTCTATATATTTTTAAATATGGTGACCAAATAACAAGCAAATGCTTCCTGCATGGGCACATTTGTGTAACAGTGGAAAAAAAGCATGAAATCTCTAGGGCCGTGGCAGTGTGTGTGTGTGTGTGTGTGTGTGTGTGTGTGTGTGTGTGTGTGTGTGTGTGTGTGTGTGTGTGTGTGTGTGTGTGTGTGTGTGTGTGTGTGTGCATGCATTCTTTGTGTTTGTGCTGTGATGTGTGTGTTGTAGCCCAGATGGCCCTACACTTTTTTCCGCTGTCAGTCTCAAGACGGATCCACTAGATAGCGTGAAAACCACAAGACGGGGGACATTCAGAGCCAGCATGCAAAACCGATCTATTAACTTTCACATTCCTGTCAAGACGCACGATTCCTCACGTACTTCCGAAGAACTTGTGGAGCGAGAAGAATTCATGATGCTCATATTCTACCATCATTACCCCAGAGCTTTCAGAGGGAACAGTGCTTATGTGCCAAATAGGCACAATTATTTTTAGCTTATTTAAAGTCAGCATGTAATGGATGTGGCAATAGCATTTTTTTTTTCAATATTGTGATGAATATGCAGGTGAAACGCTTAAGAAAAAAATGTAGGGCGGGGTTTGATTGGATGGTTGTGGTTTGCTATTGGTGGATCTCATGTGAGTGACAGGTTGCCCCGCCCTCGCGCCAGTAAACACATTAACAGAGAAGAGAAGAGATGTCGCTGCAAGAGGGAGGGGAAGTTATTTTGATTGAAGATTACAGGGCATATGAATTTTTAAAAAGAAGACGCGAACAGACAATCCATTTATAATAAATACTGCAAAAATAAGAATTCTCCATTTTGATTTCATACTGTCTGATAAATGTTTACCCTCTCTTTTTCTGAATTTCTGTCCACCATCGCCCTGTCCATCCCATTCTCCCCTCTGATCCTCCACACGTTTTCTCCGGCATCATTGTAGAGACACAGCAGGATCTATAAATAGAGGATCAGCCAATGGCAGAGTGGGAACGCCTCCTGCATGCTGGTGGGTGACTACTGGAGTGTGTCAGCGCCACTTTCTCTTTCCTTCTATCATTCCATCCCCCTTCCCCACCCTGCTATTTCTCTGTCCGTATATCCCTGGTTCCTGCATCCCACTCAGTGTTGTCACCATCATGCCTCTCTCTCTCTCTCTCTCTCTCTATCCAGGTGTCTGTTGCATAGTGATCAGATCGCCCCTCTTTTTCCTCTTCACCAGCTGTTCTTGCTTCGTGTCTCATGTTCTCTCTGCTTTGTTCTCCATGAGACATTTAGAGTTCAACTTTAACATGATATCTTTACACTAAACTAGCATAACACCCGGGACAAAGCATCACTACCAGAATACTCTCACAAACACAAAATATAGGATACTACCAAAAAATGGATAGTACATACATAGTCAGCTTCCTTCCTAGTCATCAATTAGTAACGCTATATGCATCATACAAACGGCATGTGAAGTGCAGAGGAAACTCAGATTACAACTGATTTCAATAGAGACTGATGTTGATGCAGCAAATTTTGAACAAGCATAAAAATATTTCACACATTTAATTGGGTAAAATAATCAACATATATTTTCATTTGATATTATTCAGTGTTAAATGAAGTTAAGCCTGTATTTATAAAAATTCCTCTCGCTTTTTTTTTAAAGCATTTTACTGGAAAATTTGGTGTCTTGTAAGATTTATGTATTTTTATTTTTAAGAAAAAAATATTATTATTCAGCAAGTGATCGAGAAACACTAAATACATCTATAATATAATATTACAAAAGATGATTCAAATAAATGCTTTTCTTTTGAAGTTTCTATTCATCGAATCATGGAAATAAATGTAAGTTGTTTACAGAAAAAGCAGCACAACTTTTGTTAACAAAAAATATTTCTTGAGCACCAAACAGATATTTCCTAAAATAAGACACTAAAGACTGCATACATTTTAGCTTTGCGTCACATAAATAAATGACATATTTAAATATATTAAATAGAACAAATATATTTTAAATTGTAAACATATTTCACCATTTTTAATTCAGTTTGGTGTGCATAAGATCATTTTCAAAAACAATAACAACAACAAAAATGTATACTATGTAAACTATATATACACTATATTACCAAAAGTATTGGGACACCCCTCCAAATCATTGAATTCAGGTGTTCCATCCACTTCCATGGCCACAGGTGTATAACATCAAGCACCTGGGCATGCAGACGCTTCTACAAACATTTGTGAAAGAATGGGTCGCACTCAGGAGCTCAGTGAACTCAAGCGTGGTACCGTGATAGTTTGCCACCTGTGCAATAAACCCATTCGTGAAATTTCCTCACTACTAAATGTTGCACGATCAACTATTAGTGGTATTATAACAAAATGGAAGCACTTGCGAACAACAGCAACTCAGCCACGAATTGGTAGGCCACGTAATCACAGAGCTGGATCAGCACATGCTGAGGCACACAATGCGCAGAAGTCAGCAACTTTCTGCAGAGTCAATAGCTACAGCCTTCAGATTAGCTCAAGAACAGTGTGTAGAGAGCTTCATGGAATGGGTTTCCATGGCCAAGCAGCTCATCCAAGTCTGACATCACCAAGTGCAATGCAAAGCCATGGGATGCAGTGGTGTAAAGCACGCCACCACTGGACTCTAGAGCAGTGGAGACGTGTTCTCTGGAGTGACGAATCACACTTCTCTATCTGGCAAATCGATTGGTTGAGTCTGGATTTGGGGTTGCCAGGAGAACGGAACTTGCCTGACTGCATTGTGACAAGAGTAAAGTTTGGTGGAAGGGGTGGGGTTGTTTTTCAGGGTTTGGGCTGGGCCTCTTAGTTCCAGTGAAAGGAACTCTTAATGCTTCAGCATACCAAGACGTTTTGGACAATTTCATGCTCCCAACTTTGTGGGAACAGTTTGGGAATTTTCCAACATGACTGCACACCAGTGCAAAGCGTCGGTCCATAAAGACATGGATGAGCGAGGTTGGTGTGGAGGAACTTGACTGGCCTGCACAGCGTCCTGACCTCAACCTGATAGAATACCTTTGGGATGAATTAGAGCGGACACTGCGAGCCAGGCCTTCTCGTCCAACATCAGTGCCTGACCTCACAAATGCGCTTCTAGTCAAAAATTCTTATAAACACACTCCTAAACCTTGTGGAAAGCTTTCCCAGAAGAGTTGAAGCTATTTTAGCTGCTAAGGGTGGGCCAACTCCATATTAACCCAATGGATTAAGAATGGGATGTCATTAAAGTTCATGTGCAGGTAAAGGCAGACGTCACAAAACTTTTGGTAGTATAGTGTATATTTAAAATTTAAATTCTTACCAAAATCTTTTTTGTAATTAACTTGTTAATATTAACCAATTACACATTTTGCATGTAGTCTGCCATGACATACTGGTGACATTTGGGTGAGATACAATTGATAAATGTGCTATTAATCCAGGTGTCATTTAATAATTCCTGCGATAATTCCCTCAGTCTGAAAGCTTCTGTCTAGATGTTTGCCATATGGGCTATAAAGCTGATTTAATAGCCTGTTTGTTGACAGCAGAATCAATTCCACATCACACAGAATGCACCTTATTCCTAACAAGTTCTTCCTCATTTTTGAAAGCAGTGATTGGAAAAGCCAGTATATCGCCCACCCATACTCATCTGATTTAGAGTATCACAATGTCTCCTGTTTCACTCATAAATGCTTGGTTCATGCTTGATGCATAAAAACTATAATTTATACAAATTTGCTCAATTTCAATAGCTGGGCTCAACCACTATTGTTGTATTTCTATTTTACAGAGATATCTAGTAATTTAAACCATAAGCTCATAAAACATCTGCTCTTACAGCGCTTGAACCCTGAAATTACACGGCGGATGACATATTTCCCATCATTTTGTCACATGTAGCTGGAACTGGCAGTGGCGCTGTTAAAAACGCTGAGTTAGTATGCTATGTGCTGTAACGTCAATATAAATCAAGACAGTCTCAGATCCGCTTTGTACCGTCCACTGTTCAACTGGGGCTCAATTAATTCAATCCTGTCTTTATGAAGCACAGCAGGGTCCAAAAGCTCTCCCAATCCAATTTCTATGAAGACTTCTGTGAAAAATGTGGCAATATGATAGACGATTGATGTATTTGTATCTTGTTTCAGCTTTTGACTGATTATAATGCCTGGATGTTATTATTATTTAGCATTTAGCAGAAGCATTTTAGCTTTTTAAAAAACTTTCACAATTTTAATTAATTAAATACCACATTTTACACTATTTAATTCACTGAAGTCTACTTAGAGCATCAAGTCACATTTTACACTTGCCACACTTTCTGTGACCTACACTACTTTTCAAAAGTTTAGGGTCTGTCATTTTTTTGAAAGAAATTAATATATTTATTCAAAAAGAACTAAATTGATCAATAGTGACAGTAAAGCCATTTACATTGTTGTACCAGCAGAATGTCAGTGTTGTGTTTGTCCCGCCCCTCCTCCACTGTGATTGGATGGCTGGTGAAAAGTGACAGTGATGAGAGCGGCGTTTTATTCAAAGTTGAACATTATTCAACTCTCGGCGACCAGTAAAAACACGAGTGCTCAGAGCTTGAGTGTGAAACACTCGTTCAGCGCCTCGTTATGCTCATGGCGTTCAAAAAAACGCAGCGCTCCCATTGAAAACAATTGAACACACCAGCCAGCTGCGTGAAAAAACACTTTGGTGGACAAACGGCCTTAGTGCCTAGAAATAAAGAACTTTAAGTACATTATGGAAGTGTACTTTTTTTATATATACCTGGGATGGTGACTAACAAGATTATGTTTCCATGTATGCATTTTAAATGCATAATTGCTTTTTTATAGATGGATATACGACGCTTTTACGCCTAAAATTATTAATTAATTAATTCATTATAAAGATAATGGCATTGTTTATAGAAAAAGTAAATATGAGTGAAAGGATTAAAAGTAACATTTCATAAGCAATAAAACAAAGACTAAAATTTTTAGTTTTAGGTTTATTTAAACTAATGTAATTCAGCTATGAGCATATTTGTGCTATTGTATCGACATTTTGCAATACACAGCCATAACACTCAGTAGTGTTATCAGCAGTGAGGGCTAAGCCCCCCTAAGAGTGAAATCCTAGAACCGCCCCAGGTCACAACTCTGCCGTCATTATGTTAAGCCCGCCCTATGCACGATGTGATTGGCCTGACTTGAGTTTGGTTTTTAAAGCTCGCAAGCCAACGGAGAGTTGCTAGACGACCCTGGCTGCAAATTACATTTGCTGTCGCTAGGGTGCGCCTAGATTTCTAGGCTATTTTTTTGCAGCTTAATTTCCATAAATTATCTCGGAAGATCGGGGAGTGAGCTTTTTGTAGAGAACATTTACATTTGACAGCTTTCTGTAATATGTGATTCTATGTCTGAACCGTTCCTCAACCCTTCTAAAATTGCCCTCGGCTACTGACTAGAGGTCTGTTTTGCATTTCCCCTCTTGATAGCTTTGCTGGATTTCAAAGCCAGGAGAGCAGATGCCTGAAAATCTCTGTAGAGCCCCTTCTACACTGATCGTCCTGTGACCATGAGCTATCAACATCCCCTCCTCTCCGTCCTCTTGTCCATCGCCTAATTTACACTCGGCGGATTTTAAAGCACCACCAGCTATTTGCACCTTTGAGCAACATCCTCAAACATGCTGAAACAATCTCACCCTCACACGCTCAGCCGTGCGCCCTCTCGCTCTCCCACACAGGCATCTCTGAACATTGGCTCGGTCTTTCCGATGCATCCTACACGCAGAAACGGAGCAAACACATGCACACATTCCCATACGCCCCGGAGGACTCTCTTCTGAGCAGTTCCAGGTTGTGTGCAGTGTGTGTCCTGGGTTCGTGCCAGATGGAGGCTGAGACCAAGCGTAGGATTCATTACCCAGAGCTTTTTGTTTAACACATTTCTCTCTTTCCTCCCAAAATCTATCGTTAACATGAAAACCCTAATCGAAAAATCATCATTTGGACTGCAATGTTCTGGCACACAATTGCTTTCTGATGGTGAGTATTCAGACAAGTCTGGAATAGTTCTCCCGGGGGACTTATGATATATGATTTGACTCAAGTAAAAGAAAAAGAATAATAATAATATATACATACACACACACACTACCATTCAGAAGTTTGGGGTCAGTCATATTTTTAATGTTTAATGTTGATTTTAATCAAACAACAGAACTTTATAACTCATAATTGCAAGTTTATTTCCCACAATTCAGATTTTTTCTCAAAATTGTGAGATTAGGTTAGGGTTAGCTGTCCTTCATATGGTTATACTGTGATTTAAAAAAAAGTTTTGTTAGATGAATAGTCACAATTACCTTTTATGCTTTTTTTTTAATTATGTGGCAGAAACAAGTGCTTCCATAACTTAATGCTTCCACACTGAATTAAAAAAAAACAAACTTTTGAGCAATATTATACAACATAAAACATTGAGTGAACATGAATTTCTTACCTCAGTGAGGTGAGGGTTGGGGTTGAATCCGCATTGGTTGCACACCATGGAGCGGCACTGTGTGCATTTATTGCAGTTTGGCTGGCCGTCTGTGGTGCCCGTCAGATCTGCACTCTTGCACACCGGACACAGCTTGCTGCTGGGCATTGGTGCGATCTGGGGCAAAGAATAGGGCGAGGAGGGAGCGCTGCTCCCGGGCGAGACAGGGTGCCCGCCTTTGTTGCTCCCCACGTCCACCTGGAGGTTCTTCCGTGCAGCTTGAGCCTGACCGGGTCCCTGAGGCTGCGTCGGGGCTCCAGGACCAGGTCCTGCACCTGGCGGGCCCCCAGGTTTAGGTCCCATGCTCGGGTCTGTCTGATTAGGTTTGCCTTGGATACTGTGGAAGGGGGAGACATTGATGTGTGAATTAAAGCAGGGGCATATGCTTGAAATCACCAATAGCTGAATCCATCTGCTCAGGGGATTCACGGGAGGAGATTTAAAGAGCTTTGTGCACAGCTTCCTGAGTAGTTTGAATGAAAATAGAAAGATAAATCAATACAGCAGGGCAAATTCTGGGGGCTGGAAATGACAAGGACTTTCAATGCTTCTCCAAAAGAATCTGAAAATTTTATTTGTGGTGACGAAAAGTGGTTCCCTCTTCATTTAATTGTCTGAAATGGTCGTTCTTAAACTTTGACATAGTACAGAAGCTGCTTAGTGGCAAAGTTACAAAATCATGATTTGAGGTTTATAAAAAAACAAGATTTTGGTTATGAATTATCATTAGTGGTGCCTACTAAGGCAAGCATCACTGCTATTGCTCATACAATGGTCAGAGATTTTCGAAATCACCTGTAATAATAATAAAATCAAGCCTCAAATGTCAATCTAGCCAATCATCATTCGTCATCTGTAGTATAAAAGTTCTGTAACACGAGAATAAACCTCATTGGTTCTTGCTGAAGCTCAAAAGTGCTGAGTAACACGAGAATGAGCCTCATTGGTTCTTGATGAAGCTCTAATGTGCTGAGTAACACGAGAATGAGCCTCATTGGTTCTCACTCGTGCTTGAGCTTCTGTTTACCACAACTGATGTGTGCATTTATATGTGAATAAAAGACTAAATTCAATCTGTTCATCATATAAAGAGATTGTGTCTCATCAGAAAATTTGGACTAAACCGCTCAATTCATATGGATTAGTTTGACAATCTCTTTATTAACTTTTTGAACAATTTGGATACCTATCAATGGAGGGACCGAAAACTCAGTTTCCATCAAAAATATCTTCATTTGTGTTCAGAAGATGAACAAAAGTCTTACTGGTTTGGAACGATATGAGGGCGAATAAATGATAGAATTTTCATTTTTGGGTGAACCCTATCCCATTAAAATAAATGCTGTTTTACTAAACGAGGTTCAGGAGGAACATGTCAGATAATTGACACAGGTGGAGAGTACTCAGCCAATCAACAAAAGAGGTATAAATACGAAGCCGTCTTACCTCCATTTTGTTGAAAGTTTTTCCAGCATCCCTCCACCACCCCTTCTCCACATTTTGCTCTTTTTTTCCTTTTTAAGTTCTAAACCACTTACATACGGGGGGTACTCTGGGTTCGGGCCAAAGTCCGAGCTCGAAGCCCTCCCCCCGGACAGCACGCCACATACGCAAATAAATTTACTCTATAAATTATATGTAAGTGTGAACTAGTGAATCAGTATTGGTATTGCATTGGTTTATTTTGAAATATCAGACAACACAGACACGGAATGTTCAAGATGGCTCTGTGTATAACAGAAGATCTGTATACAAGAAGAAAAAGCAGGCAAAATAGTTGGATGTAGAAATCGACCATGAAGGAGAACTCACGGGTGATTGAAAGCTTCATTCAAAGAAATCCTTTCAATGGAACTGCTGTTTACTTCAAACACAAACACACATGCCACCACAAGAATCTTAAAAATGGCCATTTTGTCACATCGTCGCCGTACTAAATCATGCTGTAAATTTGTTTGTGAGCGATTTTCTGTCGAAATGTTCGGAGAAGCCGGTAAGAATAAGAGCTGTAAACATAAGCATTTAATCAGTGTTCTGTAATGAGCTATTTATTGTTGTTTCACTCAAAAGAACTGTCAATGCTGATCAATGACCATTATGTAAATCCAGGGGCTGATGTGACTGAACCGAATTCAGAAGCTTTTATAAAACAATATTATTACCCAAGAAAGAGATGCTGAATGTGTGTGTCCTGTTTAAAGGAAATGCTTTAATATGAATGTGAGTCATGGAGTGTGTCATAACGAAACTTTTTATCATTGCATAACAGTTTTTGTGTACTTTTATGTTTTATTCATGATCAGATTTACAAATGAATGAGGTATTGGGGTTTGTTTTACTGAGCTTACTTAATATCCACATTTTCATTGCCGTTTTTTACTCAAACATTTGATTAAAAAGTAGCAGTTATGCTGTATTATTAAAAAGAATATGTGAGAATATGTTGAGTTAGATGCCTTAAAGGGTTGGTTCACCCAAAAAATAATTTTCTGTCATTAATTACTCACCCTCATGTCCTTTCAAAACCGTAAGACCTTCGTTTATCAAAAAAGATATATCTTTTTTTTTTATGCCAGCAGAGACACGATGCAACACAAGGACTTTTGCACAGAGACTCAAGTCACTGAATCACTTCTTTTTGACTAAAAAAATAGAGAAACGAAAACAAGAGCGGAACATTCTAGCAGAGCATGTGTATTGCATCATCTCACTCAGCTACAAACCTGTTAAGTGAATTGTTTCTTTAAAACACAACCAGGGCACACATAATGGACATCAATTAAATGTTATAAATCCTCTGTTTGTTTCTTTTTGTTTTCCCCTCTTCAATTAAGCCTCAGTGCTGAATTTAAGGCTGTCTTCTTTCTAACTCTCACTTAAGCTTCCGTTGAACCCTTTCTTGGCCTCTTTTTCATTTTTTTAAAGTCCCAAAGTTACAATCTAAAGGCATGATGAGGGGGTTTGTGCAGACTTTTTGCTACTCTGAGGTCGTTTATCACATGTCAACAGCAGTAATGATTTTCTCCTCTTCTTTCTTCCACAGACTGGTGCTGGGATTAGTGACCAATTAGAATGGACTCTAAGCTTTCTCTATGGTCATAACAACGTCTCCAGAGAGCCCGGCTAACACACCAGCGCACGGGTACACACGGACAGCCTCAAATGTACACACAAGACACTTCAAAAGCTTACACTTCCTCTGTCAGATTCTGAGGAGAAAAGAGAAAAGCGTGCGAGAACTAAAATAGCAGGTTTCACAGTAACAGTGAGTGCCGCTGAGAAGTGTGTGTGTGTGTGTGTGTAGCTGTCTTTGGCTCGCTCTGTTGTCTGTCCAGGAATATTTCCAGCACCTGGTCCCTCATTATATGCAGCCCTAAAACTTCAAGTTGAAACTTCAACGGCAGAAAATCAGACTGTCTTTCCCATCCTGCTTCATCTAAAGCCATTACCAAGGTCTGAATCGACTGCGACGTGCCAAAGCGGGAGAAAAGCTCATTATTTCAGTGTCAGCTTTGTATTGTGCAAAGAAATTTAATCTCAGTCCAACTAGGGATCCAAAGTTCCTTCTCAGCATTCAATTTACACACTATATTGACTTTGTAACAGTTCGGCTCAGGTGGAAAGGCTTACAGGTATGGCTGGACGATAAACGATATCATATCGTAAGATTTATGACAGTTTAAATTGGAAATTTCATTTTCAGGTCTATGCTCAAAAAAATGAATAAATGGATTATAAATACTGCATAAATATAATGTAGTATCATAAAATCCCCTACGAAATATTAAATAAAAAACATTATCAAACTAAAATATATACAAAAAACGTCATTTTTGACCGTCGCACAAACAGTAACAGAGGGTTAAAAAAAAGTACATAATTAATCCATGCCCATTTTTCATCTTTAATACAAGCTCAAATTTCGTTAGATAATGTGAAGTGGAGTAATTACCCGGTCTTATTCATAAATCGGTTGAAAATCTTGATCTGCGGTTTGTTTAACTGTACAGTTGAATTGTGTCACTTTAAAAAAAAATCGGATGTGAATTGACTTGAAGGCACTATCAATGGTAAGTAGTATTCAATTTACTCTTATTTATGGAATGCATATTAATTTACCATTTGATAGTTGGTTCAATTAAGTCCAAGTGCCATCTACAGGCCTGTTGTGTGAAATGTAGGCTGTAGGCTGAGAACACGCAAAATGGTGTGAAATTGCCTATATATTGCCTGAGGAACTCTCTGCACATTCTGATAGAAGCAAAAGCATGCAATATGACTAAAGAGCTATTAAACAACAGCAAATCTCAGCTTGTTTGTTCAAGCAAATCAGAGCACAGTTTGAGACATTCTTGAGATCTTTTCTGAAACTCTACAGGAGACCTGTGAGGCTCAGGAGTAAAATATGAGAGGCAAAAGTTCATTTAATCTCACTGATGTATAAAAGAGTCACTGTGATAGGTTTAATTTTACATAACATACACCATATACAAATGCTTTAGGCAGATATAAACTCACTGACAAATTCTTTAAACATTTTTCATCACACGACTGATGAGGGCATTTCATCATCTCTTTATTAAAATAAGAAAAACTATGCACCCAATGCACTCTGAGATATTGCCAAGATCAATATGCATCGAATTTATCTTCACTGAAATCCTGAGGCCTAGGCTGGAGAGAGAAAGCTTCAATAGCAATGAATTAAGAGTAAAGAGAACAGCCAGAGGGTAAACGCACTCAATGCTTAATCAAGCATCCCGCAGTGTCCATGCTCAAAAGTCAGACTCAGGAGTCAGGACAGCTATACAGCTAAATAATCTTTTAAAGGGTCTAATTCCTCACAACCTGAATATGAAAGGGTTCTACTAGAATAGGTTTTCATGATTGAATGTTCAAAAACCTTATTTTTCCCATATTTGACACTGATGCAGAACCTCTCTTTCCAGTCTGTCAGTAACGCTAGTTCCTGTCTATGCCTATGTTAACACTGTCAGTCAAAATCAGATTATTTGCGTATCCAATTGGAATCCGATCTAAAATTATTGATACATTGTGTTTCGCAACTGTTCAGATCCGATTTGTGTGTCTATGCAGCTCTTCCATATTCCGGAATATCTGCATTGGTTTCTATGGTAATGACGTTGCGTTGGTAGGCACAGGCAAAAACAGCAGCAAGAGGTGTTTGCAATACAGATTATGTTGTCTTATTTACAACATGACATTGTTCAACATGCGTTTTCTGAAGCTGTGAGCACATAGCCTAGAAATCTAGTTGCACCCTAGCTGCAGCAAATCTAATTTGCCGCGAGTGTAGTCTAGCAAATCTCGGTAGACCTGCGAGCTGGAAAAACCAAACTCTGGTCAGGCCAATCACATCGTGTATAGAGTCGGTGGGCTTAAAGGAACACTCCACCGTTTTTAGAAATAGGGCTTATTCAACATCTTTCCTACATTTAGATATGTGGGCAAATGCATTTTTGTCGCAGTGCATGCATTGTTTTAATTTGGCAGGGTCGCCGCTAGCTTAGCTTAGCATAATGAATGGAATCCTATGTTGCCAGCTAGCATGTCCTGAGTAAAAGTGATAAAAAAAAAACCCACCTAATTACTTCTTGTGGCCTGCAATATTCACAATAGCGATGCAGATTGAGACTAGGCGATTTCCTAGGCAGATCAAATTTGGGACTTTATTATGGGGAAGCACAGGCGAAGCACTGCTACACATGAAATCCCACAACTTCCATCAACATACATTTCATGTGTTGCGTGATATCTCTGCACCCAAGTAGCAGTGCTTTGCCTGTGCTTCCCCATAACATAGTCCCAAATTTATATCGGCCTAGGAAATCGCTATTTATACTCATTGTGAATACACAGGTCACAAGAAGTAATTAGGTGGGGGATTTTTTTTTTGGGGGGGGGGTCACTTTTACTCGGGACATGCTAGCTGGCAACATAGGATTCCATTCATTATGCTAAGCTAAGCTAGAGGCGACCCTGCCAAACTAAAACAATGTATGCACTGAGACAAATGCATTTGCCCACATATCTAAATGTAGGAAAGAAGTTGAATAAGCCCTATTTCTAAAAATGGTGGAGTGTTCCTTTAACATAATGACGGCAGAGTTGCGGATGTTCTGCGTGCTACTTGTAAACAAAGAAGCTGGCTAACGGCGGTTTTTCGAATCGGCTTTGGCAGCAACTATGGAAGACTTGGAGTTAAGCTTTTCTTTGAGAAAAGAACAAAGAACGGCACTGAAATCATTCTAAAGAAGGGAAGATATGTTCGGAGTTTTGCCAACCGGATACGGAGAAAGTCCGTCATCTATCAACTAGCTCCGCTTCACGTTGCCCTGGTTGGTTGTAGCGCTATCCAATTGTGTGCAGAGGGAATTTGAAAGACAACCACTTATCCCGCCCCTCGGATTGAGCCCCGTCAATGGTGAGTACCCAGACCCAACATCTTGATGTGGGTCAGGCTTGTCAGGCTAGTGTGCACACCAAAAGCGAAGCAAATATTCACATCGCATTACACACTGTAGTTTACTCGCTGGGATAACTTGTTTTTTCACACACATCAAGAACTACTTTCTTTTTGCCATTTTTTAAAATCATCAAACATGTTGGAGATAACAACTATTGCTGCTCTGTATCTGTTGTGGAAGTCCCAAATATGCCATACGCCGACTTGTCTGGGTTCACAGCTCCATCCAGAGGCATACACAATTCTTCATCAGGATTCACTGTGCCTGGATGACAGCCACTTCCAGCGCTACTTGAGAATGACAGGTGCCCAGTTTGATAACCTGTCAAACCGGACGTGTCAATGAGCTCTTCACTGATTGGCTTTTCCACTCAATTCGCATCTCCCGGTGCGAATTCACATCTATTTGCGTCTTTGCATTGACTTTGTAAGCAATCTATTCGTGCAAATGATTAAATCTGATAATGAACGGCTTTATTCCTTGCCGTCGTTTGAAAACATGTCTCCATTATTTAGTCATTTTCTGCAGAACTTCTGCACCAACACAGCCTTGTTTCTGCAGCATCGTTCAGCATGTTTCCTATAACAACGACTGATGTTTATACGGTTTGCGTGACACATAAACCACGCAAATAGAAATGAACGTAGCTTGAAATGGATTTGTAAAGATATTAACTTGCAATTGCGAGACAGAAAGTCAGAACTGCGAGATATAAACTCTCTATTGCGACTTTTTAACTCACAATTCAGACTTTTTTTTTTTCATCTTGCAATTGCGAGCTTACCTCATCCTTTAACAACCTTCCACAGAAATGTTAAAACATACAGAATTAATGAGACCTGCAGGGACCATTAAATCAAAACTGGAGCTTGTAGACCATGTCAATTAGCTTTGAGGTCAACATATTTATTTTTAATGCTGTTCTTTTGAACTTTCTATTTATCAAAGAATCCTGAAAAAAACATACTGAGCAGCAAAACTGTTTTCCACATATAGATAATAATAAGAAATGTTTCTGCTTCATACGTTTTTTTGTGCTTCCTTGTTGTTCGTCATCTTCGCTTTATTTCTGTGAATCATTACTTTGCTGCGCTTCTGCTATGATATGTTTGTGCATTTTAGGAGTGGAGCAATGAAGGGAGGGATGTGTTTGTCTGGGTTGATTTCAAATATCAACACTGATACTGCACATTTAAGCAGCCAATCAGCATGACTTCTGAAGGATCATGTGACACTGAAGACTGGAGTAATGATGCTGAACATTTAGATTTGCCAACACAGGAATAAATTACAATAGAAAACACTTTCAATTGTAATAATATTTCAAAATATTACTGTATCAAACAAATACAGCCTTAATGAGCATAAAATACTTCATATCACAACAAACCATTTTTGGCATTAATAAAGTTGTTCAAAAGTTACCCGCTTAAAAACACCTTTGCATTTAATATAAAGATGATTTAATAAAACATAATTGCAAATGCCAAAAAAAATGTGTGTAAAAGTTTTACTTACATGTTAATTTTCAAAAATTATTTCTTGTTTTCTTTTTTTTTTCCTTTATCATTACTATTATTATAATTGTTTTTATTGCTTACTTAATTTTTTATTATTTATGTTTGTCCAATTAAGGACAACACTAGAGGTCCCCAAACCAAGGCTTTCTGAGCATAATTTTGTGTCCAAATTATAGTGTATATGTAAATTCACGTGTTTTGCCATGTTCATTAGTATGTGTCTGGGCTTAGTGACGGATGGAAGGAAGGATGGATGGACGGACAGATAAACAAATGGATGGACAGATAGATGGATGGACTGATAAATTAATGGATGGACGGACAGTGGATGGATGGATGGACAGATAAACAGATGGATGATGGACAGATGAAAGATGGATGGATGGATGGACGGATGAATGGACAGATAAACAAATGGATGGACAAATAGATGGATGGACTGATAAATTAATGGATGGACGGACAGTGGATGGATGGATGGACAGATAAACAGATGGATGATGGACAGATGAAAGATGGATGGATGGATGGACGGATGAATGGACAGATAAACGGATGGATGGATGGACGTACGGACAGATAAACGGATGGATGGATGGATAAACGGATGAATGAATGAATGAATGATGGCTGGATGGATGGACAGACGAACAGATAGATGGATGGACAGATAAACAGATGGATAAACAATGGATGGATGGATGGACGGATGAATGGACAGATAAATGGATGGATGGATGGAGATACGGACAGATAAACGGATGGATGGATGGACGTACGGACAGATAAACGGATGGATGGATAAACAGATATGAATGATGTCTGGATGGATGGACAGACGGACAGATAGATAGATGGATGGACAGATAAACAGATGGATAAACAATGGATGGATGGATGGACGGATGAATGGACAGATAAACGGATGGATGGATGGACATACGGACAGATAAATGGATGGATGGATGGATAAACGGATGGATGAATGAATGATGGCTGGATGGATGGACAGACGGACAGATAGATGGATGGACAGATAAACAGATGGATAAACAATGGATGGATGGATGGATGGATGGATGGATGGATGGATGGATGGATGGATGGATGGATGGATGGATGGATGGATGGATGGATGGATGGACGGAAAGATAAACAGATGGATGATGGATGGACTTATAATAATCTTTATATGGTATATATCTGTGCATCACATCAACAGCTCCCTCTGAATTCTGCTTTACGTTCATCAAATCTATAGGTAACATGACAATACTTTAATCCTACCACTAGAAATAAAATCCTAAATTGGGCACGATCGCATCTACAAAGGGGCTTAAGTGTTTCCCGAGCAGGAGTGAGCGTTTACTGTGATGCTCTCTTCTCTCTGCAGTCCATAAAGGGGCTAACAGCAGCCTTAGACAGCCATGTCTGCTGGATCAGATTAATTTGGATCTGTAGTGCTGAGCAGTCCCCTTCACTCCTCTCTCTACTGCACGGAGCCTGTGTTAACACCTCTGATGAGTCACAGGGTGACAGAAGGAGAGTACAAAACCAGTGGGAGTCAGCTCCACATGAGAAGAACAGACATGGTTGAAGACTGACAAACTGAATTCATGTCTCCTCTCGCTCGAGATACAGTCCTACGAGGACTCGTGTGAAAAAAAACGATACTATACTTCTGCGTGGAGTCTATACTCATGTAGTGCACTATACAATCATGTGCACTATATGGTGCACAAGAGTATAGGACAAGTCATCGTCATTTGTGGCATAATGTTGATTACCACACAATTCATTTTAACTAGTCTCATTTATTCTTTTAAAAAGGCATAGATCTGGGTTAGAGTGAGACACTTACAATGGAAGTCAATGAGGCCAATAAATGATACAATAGTGCAGAAACAATATGTATGTTTACATTATTTAATGTTAAAAGAAAACAGCTTACTAATTATTTCTGAGTTAAGTTACGCCTATATTCAATTGAACAACTTATTTTGCCATGACAACACAACACCATAAACAGCCTAAAACAACTAAGATTGATTTTAACAGCTTTACAGCTCAAATAATAGTGCTTCATTTTTTTGTTTTGATTGAATTTTGATTGACAGGTTTGAAACGTGCAGCATTATTCAATGTGTTGACGTAATTTGCACTGAAACAGGAAGAGGGGGGGGGGCATATCGAACAGCTCCACCCCTTTTTTTAAATAGCCAATAGCGTTTCGTTTATACCTCATCTCGTCCAGAGCCGTGGAGCTCGATAAAGACACAGCTCCCTCCTAATCTCTAAAAGTTTCTCCTACTAATCTCCTCCATATCGCTTTAAAATATAGCATTCTGTGCAGAATTCAAATGAGTCTGATACATTTGTAGTCTGTGCTGACTCACGCATATGATCCGCTCTGTGCTTTCGTGTCTCTGGACCGGAGCAGACTGTGTGTGTGTGTGTGTGTGTTTCACGTGACACTAACGTGAAAACAAGACTTCATTTGCTCCAATGGAAAGCATATTTACACTGTCTGAATCTTTCCCTATCCCATATATAGTGCACTATGTGCCATGTCCCCAATAGATTGGGACCATTTTTCCAAGTCAAAAAGTGTCCCAATGGCACTATGTGCCATTCACCATGTATAAAATAGTCAATGTGTGAACAAGTGACTGATTTTAGCGTAGCTTCAGCGTCTGTTTATAATGTAGGGGGCGGGATGCTTTAGATTCTAGAGCATTTGATTGGACAGAAAATCTGATGAGAAGCTGAAATGCAGAGTGATGTCATCAAAATCATTGATCCATATTGGCAGGAGTGAGAGACTGTAATTTTGAAGGCTTATATCTTATAAATGCGAATTGTGTCATTGTTTTGGAGCACACGAGCTAAAAGAAAACAGTAAGGTTAAAAGACAAAAATCTTAAATTGTGATTTCATGGGGACTTTAAGGACGCACAACACATGTATAGAATGCTATCATAATTGCCATAATGTTGTATTTATTACCTCAGATGTTGTTTAGAATGTTACAAGTTGTGGAGGAATTCCAGTGAGGAAAAGAAACAAACAGAAAACAAATACAACAGAAATATATAAAGACTATTCACAGGAGCGTGTTTAAACTAAATGATTTGTGCTTTAATTAATTTGATACACTACTAGTTCCATTTTTCACCAGAGATTTACATAGGACAATTGTGCAAGTAGGGCTCACTGCATCCTGCGGTGGACATCCAACCCCGCCCACATTCCAAAACATCAACCTGTGACTCTCCATCCCTGCTTTGCCCCGAAAAACCTGATCTGTTGTAGGTAGGTTTCCAGTTGAAAGGGTTTTAAGGTGTAAAAGTAGGCTTTGAGTGGGTTTCAGGCGTAAGAGCAGGTTTCAGATGAGTTTCAGTATGTATGTTCCAGATTAAAAGGTTTTTTTTTTTGGAGTACAGGTAGGTTTTCAGTGGGTTTCAGTGCGATGTGTCATTAAAAGAAAAATAGAAGAAGTAAATTAAAAAGAATTAGGTGTGAGGGTTAAGTCTTCTCCATGCTTCTTGTTTCAACGTTAATGAGGAAGAGCGTTTTCCCCAAATCACTTCACTAGAAATCCAGCCCTGCAGCTAATTTCATCGGTTAAGGTGACAGTGACGGGTAGGTTTAGGGATTAGTGTTTGGTGTAGGCAATCAGTACTGTGATTGACATGGCTAATCAAATCTTAAGCATCGGCTGCAGGGCGGAGTTTTCTTTGAACTGGTTTAACGTATTTGGACATGTGCGTGGCTTCTGATGTTACACTTGAATGTGGGCCGGGTTGAATGTCCACCGCAGGCTGCATCGAGACGCTTCTCCAATTGTGGGGCGCTGTAAAGCTGGGGAGGACTCAGGCACCCGCGGCCCCGCTTAGTATCATTATACATGCCTGCAAAAACCATGCACTAAATTTTAATATATCCCGCCTACTTTATGACTTAAAATATTCTAGAAAATCCGGATTGTTGAAGGTCTATTTTGGATGAATATTTTGGTGGGGCTCTGCCTCATGCCCTTATAGACGACCCGTGGCTGGTGTGGAGTAGCGACTATATGCCATTGCCTGTACTATACTGCAATACAGAGCACCATTACTGTTGACTTACACTGAATATGTCATGCTGGTATAGTAAGGTTTGAAGGCCAGGGGAACAGTGAACAACTAAAGATTAAGTGTCATATGATGGAAGAGGTCTGAAATGCGAAGATGTGGCGTTAACCTTTTTAAAATTGGCCTTTCGACATGTGGGCCGGGGTGCATCGCTATATTCTATCTGTTTTCTTCCGGGGCTTAATAAATGGGACGGTTTAAAGACACTTGAGCGGGAGCATAAAGAGAACGCTAAAAGAATGCCTCAGGCTCACAGAGAACATTTATTCGATTTCTGTGTCATTACAATTCAGGTCCCTTTTATGGGGGTGATGTTTGGCGGCTAAGACAGCGATGTTCCTATCCCATCTGCTGGGAAATAAAGCGCCGGATACTGTTCTGTCTCTTCATCCATCTCCCTCATTCCTCCTGTCTTTCTCTTGGTCCGTGTTTCACTAATAGCACAAACAACACCTACACACTCCCCCTGAAAAGTCCATACAAACACACTAATATCTTCTGGTTCCTCATTTTGGCCGTCAATCAAAAGGACACATTCTGAGTTTGTGCCATGAAAATGTTGAAACATGTCGATTCTGAAACTAATTTCAGGCTGTCGCTTTCACATGCTTCCCCGTGTGATTCGATTCACAAAACTAGCTACATAATTCAATCTTAATGAAAATATGATAAGAAAACACAAGACTGTTTGTAATACTGGGAAAGATTGCTGGGGAAGATTTGAAACTGTAGATTGCTCAAAATATTCTTTAGTAGGAAACTTCACTACAAGCTGAAAACAAAAAAAGACTTACTTTACTAAAGCTATGCAAGGGGACTTTGTCATTTTACTTTAATTTACCTCAATTAAAAAGATCAATATTTATCATGACAGCAAAAAAATAGTTAATACCCTCAAATTGAAACTAAATATTACATAAAACTAAATATCACCCTAATTTACACTACTGTTTAAAAGTCTATTACAAGTAAAGAAATTAATACTTTTATTCATCAAGGATGCATTAAATTGATTAAAAAAGTTTGTGTTTACATAATGTGTGTACTGTGTATAATTATTATGTTTATGAACACACACATATATGTATATAGTTAAGAATTTTTTTGATATTTATATATAATATAAATTATATAAATATATATACACACATGCAAAAAAAATGTCATATATTCATGTATATGTGTATTCAAACACACATCATAATTATACACAGTACACGCATATATTATGTAAAGAAACTTTTATTATGGATGCGATTAATCACGATTAATCGATTTGACAGCACTAATTTATAATGTTACAAAAGATTTTAATTTCAAAATTAATGCTTTTCTTTTGAACTTTCCATTCAAAGAATCCTGAACACAATACAACTTGGTTTCTTCAAAAATATTAATGAGAAATATTTCTAGCTCATCAAATCATCATTTGATTTCTAAAGGATCATGTGACACTGAAGACTGGAGTAATGATGATTCCATCACAGGAATAAATTACATTTTAAAATGTACACAAATAGAAAACAGTTATTTTAAATTGCAATAATATTTCACAATATATCTGTTTTTACTGTATTTTTGATGTAATAAATGGGCCCTTAGCAAGCAGAAGACTTTTGAACAGTACTTATAGCCACAGCAATTAACTAGATATTTATGTCACTACAAAATTAAGGGAAAAAGGTTGCAGGAATACAACTGAGTCATTCAGATAAAACCAGCTCATTAAAATGAACCATCCAAATGAAACGACTCACTAAAATGAATCAGCCTTCCTCAAGCTATTTTCGAGAGTATTTGATTGGTAGCTTGTTACTAGAAATGTACATTATTTAAAAAAATATCAGTTACAGAAACATTTAGCAACCGGTATTAGTGTTACGACTTCTAGCAAGTTACTCCCCAATATTGCAGCTTACAGTTTTACAAAGCCGACCGCAATGCTGTGAAATGATTTTAAAGACCTGCTTCGGCGTACATCAAAACTTAAAACCCGTTTTAAAAGATTTCAGAGCCAAAGAAACCCATGTGGAGATTAGCACAAGGTCTCGCCTCATCTGTAGGCATCACACGCACGTTACCAGTGAATGATGAAGTGGCTTGATACGGTACATAAGACATAACCTCACTCAGACATTCAGCCGCTTCACACACACTATGCAAGTGTGTATGACGGGATGACATTGTACAGAAAAATCTGGGCATTTCAGAACATCAATAAAAACACGAGACGGACGCGAGAAGAAAAGAAAAAATGCAAGAATGGCTATGAGAAAAACAAATGTTTCCCCTGCCCAGGTTGTAATATCCTCAGTGGGTTTGTTTCTCCCTCAAACACTCACCCAAGGCTACGACTGCGACTACACACCCATTCAGGAGTTTTAATGATGCCGGTCAGACACAGACAGACAGCCAGTACGTGCAGCAGGAACATTACTACCGTACAAATGCATCTGTACTTTTCTCACACGTCCAAACAGATTCAACTTTAGCTTATGAACAAACCAATCAGGCCACAGAGAAACGCTGACATCAAGAATATAGTCTTTCTGTGAGAGGCCTGACTATAAACAAACCGACAGCTAGGTCACCCTCCTGCAACAAATACATTTCATTTGCATCATTGCATTGTAAATCGATGTTTCAGGTTGGCTACACGGTGTATCTGCACTTCAAAACACTTGAGACTCAGTTGAGCAAGATGCAAAACATGTCTTGCTTCTTAGACAAGAACGTTTAGCATTTTATCTAGTATATAACAATGATTCTCAACCAGTGGGTGGCAGGGAAAAACACTGCTAAAAGAAAATAATATAACCGGATAATTGTGCATATAGAATAGGAAAATAAATCAATTCAAACTGGAAAAGAAAATGAGTATGTTTTGAGTATGAGTATGTTTATGAATATGTTTTGTTGTTGAAGTTAAGGGTTGTGCATCAAATCAAACTGTACTATATTTTGGCACAAATTAATCTGTGACTGTAGATGTCAAATGATCCAATCTCTAACAATGGTTCTCAACCAGTGGGTTGCAGGGAAACAATGCTTAAATCAATTAATAAAGTGCTAACTGTATAATTGTGCATTTATTTAGAATAGGAAAATAAATCAACTAATATAATTGGAAAAGTAAATGAGTCCCATATGTTTTGTTGTTGAAGTCAAGGGTTGTGCATCAAATCAAACTTTACAATGTTTTGGCAGAACCGTATCTGTGACTGTAGATGCAAGTCAAATTATCATTATTCAATCTATAACAACAGTTCTCAACCAGTGGATGGCACTGATAAAAGCAATTCATAAAATGCAACTAACTGTATAATTGTGCATACACCGATCAGGCATAACATTATGACCACTGACAAGTGAAGTGAATAACTCTGATTATCTCTTAGTGGGTGGGATATATTAGGCAGCAAGTGAACATTTTGTCCTTAAAGTTGATGTGCAAGCGTAAGGATTTAAACGAGTTTGACAAATTGTGATAGCTAGACGACTGGATCAGAGCATCTCCAAAACTGCAGCTCTTGTGTTCCCGGTCTGCAGTGGTCAGTATCTATCAAAAGTGATCCAATGAAGGAACAGTGGTGAACCGGCGACAGGGTCATGGACGGCCAAGGCTCATTGATGCACATGGGGAGTGAAGGCTGGTCCGTGTGGTCCGATCAAACAGACGAGCTACTGTAGCTCAGATTGCTCAAGAAGTTAATGCTGGTTCTGAAAAAAAGGTGTCAGAACCTCTGGACCACGGAGCAATGGAAAAAGGTGACATGGTCTGATGAATCATATTTTCTTTTACATCACGTGGATGGCCGGGTGCATGTGCGTCACTTACCTGGGGAACACATGGCACCAGGATGCACTATGGGAAGAAGGCCAGCCGACGGATGCAGTGTGATGCTTTGGGCAATGTTCTGCTAGGAAACCTTGGGTCTTGCCATCCATCCGGATGTTACTTTGACACATACCACCTACCTAAGCATTGTTGCAGACCATGGACAACCTTTCATGGAAACGGTATTCCCTGGTGGCTGTGGCTTCTTTCAGCAGGATAATGCGCCCTGCCACAAAGCAAAAATCGTTCAGGAATTGTTTGAGGAGCACAACAACGAGTTTGAGGTGTTGACTTGGCCTCCAAATTCCCCAAATCTCAATCCAATCGAGCATCTGTGGGATGTGCTGAACAAACAAGTCCGATCCATGGAGGCCCCACCTCGCAACTTACAGGATTTAAAGGATCTGCTGCTAACATCTTGGTGCCAGATAACACAGCATACCTTCAGGGGTCTAGTGGAGTCCATGCCTCAATGGGTCAGCACTGTTTCGGCAGCCAAAGGGGGACCAACATAATATTAGGAAGGTGGTCATAATGTTATGCGTGATCAGTGTATTTAGAATAGGAAAATAAATATGCTTATTAACTTTTACAATGCAAGAGAAAACCAGTCCCATATGTTTTGATGTTGAAGTCATGGGTTGCGCAACAAATCAAACTTTACAATATGTCAGCAGCACAAATTCATATGTGAATGTAGAAGCTAGTCAGATTATAATATTATCCAATTTAAAACAGTTGTTCCAAAACAGTGGGTTGCAGGGGAAAAAAGCAATGAATAAAATGCAACTAAACATATAATTGTGCATATTTAGAATAGGAAAATAAATATCAACTTTTAAAACGTTAGAGAAAACGCTTCCCACATGTTTTGTTGTTAAAGGTCATGTATCTAATCAAACATTATAGTATTTTGGCATTAGTTCATCTGTTACAGATGTACTGTAAGTCTCATGACTCATCCATACAATAAATATGGGTTCAACCAGTTTGTGCCAAACATAATACGCTTTGTTCAATGAATTATTGACTGCCAAGAGCACAAAAC
Organism: Gobiocypris rarus; assembly: GCA_023029165.1. Lineage (NCBI taxonomy): Eukaryota > Metazoa > Chordata > Actinopteri > Cypriniformes > Gobionidae > Gobiocypris > Gobiocypris rarus. Next base: position 6,737,272 of record CM040931.1, on the reverse strand, counting down.
TATTGAAATCCAAGAGATTTCTTTTGTACAATAACCGATATTGCTACTGTGTGCTGGGTCGCCACTTCATGTCCAATGTAAAATCAGTGTCCTGAAGCAAAACCACTTGAGAACCACTGCAATACAATAATGACCCCGAGAGAGTAAATATGCAAACAGCATAAATTGCAATACAAAGCTTGAATAATTCTAAATCTATCAAATGCGAGGAAATTCACACATTGCATTATTTAAAGATTGTAGAGGGAGACAGAACTGGAGATGTGAGAGGGTGGGGAGGAATAGAGAGAGGTGGTAGTCAAAAGATGTTAGCTTGCACGTGTAACAGATGAGTCACATGGATACTTGTCAAAATTGTATCAATTATTAATGCTATAACATTTTATCATGCTTGCTCTTTCAGAACCCTCAAGTGTCTTTTACAGTGAGATATTAGCAGCAGTGCATTTTGATATCAGCACCGTTAGGCGTGGTTGACAAAGCAAAGAAATTCACTTCATTAAACGGCCCTGACTACATCATACCAAAGCAAAATGAGGTTCATACAAATAAATAAGAGTGTATGACACACCTCAAAATATCTCAGAGCATGCCTCGCTTCTATACCATCAGACACAAAGTATTAGTATTTACTATACAGTACTTACTATACAGCTGAATGCATATGATCATCTCTGCTGGCTTAATATGCATCTGTCAATATTATCAGATCATAGATTTCCATTAAAGCTCAGAAACTAACATAGGTGGTTTGGTTCTGGACAGAGCAAGGCTAACAGCGCAGACTGTCTGTAATGAATGCAAATATACACTAAAGAAAACACGCAAAAACCCAAAACATCCTCATATGGATGCTTATGAACATATGCATGCTCATATGTAAATAGATATATGCATCAAGTATGCCAGAGATCAAATAACCCCATGAGTTCAGCATATGTTAGTTGATTCCTGATCTCGTGCACATAGAGGTTTTTAGCTGACAACTGGCTTAGTAGGTTTAGGTCATGCATATCATTGGATGTAAATCATCGGGTGTGAAGTGAAATTAAGAAAAGGCTATTTGAAACAATTATCGATTCTGGATATGGCTAAAAGTGACTATAGTTCTTTTAAATGTAAAAGCACAAGATTAGACCTCACACACTCGTATCGTGTAGCACAAAGCATTGCATTGAATTCATAAAAATATACATGTGCCAGAAGCTTTTGAAATGATTCTGGATACCTGTTCATTCCCGGCCCGTGTCCGGTGCCCATTCCCCCGGCAGGCGCTCCGTTGCTCGGCTTGTGGAGCTGTCCACCGCCCGCTGGTGCTGAAATGGAAGCCGGGGCTCCAGCCGTGAGGACAGCGCCTCCCGGTTGCCCCGGCTGGCCCTCTCCTTCGAGGCTCGCTTCATTCCCCATAGTCCCTCTGAGTGAGACAGAGGAGAACGACGAGATCTGCTGACTAGCGTCTGATAGGGGTGTATTTAAAAAACTGGGAGAAAACTCAGCGCAGCTCCTCTTCCGCCATCATCACCTACAATCCAGCATCCTGAGCGGAGCGCGCACGCGTGCGCCCAGCGGAAGGGCTCGACCGAGCACGCGCAGAGCGGGGAGCGTGCAAGAGAACAGAGGCAGGGCGGAGGAGCGGCGTGAACGCGCTTGTGTCCTAGATCTACAGTCCTGTAGACTCAAGCCTTGGAGAAATGCATAGATTTCTCATTGGAACAATGAGGGGAAAATTTAAGTTACTTTTAATGTAACTTTATTTATTTATTCTTAGTGAAGATCTAAACACTTGGATTTTAAGTGTTTAAGCATCTCTGCATTAAATGAAACCAAATACTTTAATTATACATTATTATTAAACATGTATAAAATATATAAATATTAAATGAGCAAGCTGAAGTTGACAGTAGCAAGGAAAAATAACTTAACCATAACACAACAATAAAGATTAATTAATATTTTGGGGCAAAATATAAATTATAGGTATATATATATATATACATATATATATATATATATATATATATATATATATATATATATATATATATATATATATATATATAATACATTAAATAATCTAAACTCCCCAAGTTCAATACTGTAATAATTACCAGTCTTCATAGGTCGGGGCTAGTTGTCACAGTTCAAACACTAGAAGCCTCGACTTACATTCAGCATTTGAAGTGAAATTTAAAGGCCATTTTTCGATTTAAACTGAATGGGACACAAATGGGACACAGCCCTCCAGGAGTGATCAAGACACTGTCGTCATCTTCGTCAAAGTTTCATCAGTCCATCGCAACTAGTGCATCAGAAGCGCTTGTATTGTGTGATGTTAAGAAAACCTTTGAAGCAGAGAAAGTAAAATATTAAGCATTTTACCCACAGCCATGCCACAAAAACAGGGAACCGATTCTTTGTTGTGATTCTGTGCAAAACAGGATATCTGCAGCAAAAGAAAGAGAAAGCGTGAGCTTAAAGAAATACACAGTATATAAAGTGGCACAGAAAGAAAGGCACAGTGCTCTTTCCAAGTCACTAAACCTCTCTTCCAGATGGCAAAATTGTCATTTCACATCCAAGAAGAGCTGCTCAAATCATCAATCAGTTCAATCAATACTAATTCTGAGTCCATCCCAAGCTGTTGCAGCAGACACTAAGACTGTGGCATCAATAGATGGTTGCTATACCCTATAGCAAAAATCTCATTCACCTGCATGAAAAATAGAATAAGGGAGAACGAAAGAGAGAAAAACAGAGATTTGCTTGCGTTGCAAACAGACTGATGATACTGAGATGCCTTTTCATCGAGCTCTTCCAGTTCAAAGGTTTGGGGTCAGTAAAGACTATAGTTTTATTAATCTAGGATGCATTCAATTGATCAAAGGTGACAGTAAAGACATACATTTTAATATCCAAAAAATGCTGTTCTTTTGAAATGCTGAATCCTGAACAAAAATATTAATCAGTTTTCAACATTGATAATAAGAAATGTTTCTTGAGCACTAAATCAGACTTGTGAACAGTGTTCGGAAAGTTACTTTTAAAAGTAATGTGTTACAATATTGCATTACTCCCTAAAAAAGTAAGTTATTGTATTAATTGCATTCCGTTACGTTTGCGTTACTTTTTCTAACCTGGGCAGGGCTTGCTTGTTCAGTGGTCTGTTTTTTTAATAAAGAAAAAAACAAAAGTGAACAGAAATGTGAATTCATGCCTGTACAGTAGAGGGCGCAGTTCAAACAAACTTTTTAGCTGCTCCGCCATTCTGGATCGCAGAAGAATAGGATGCAGGAGAAGAAAGTTCAACACTGTGGGGTTCTCAATACTCAAATTGATGTTTCCTCGGTTCCTCGATCCTCCATTTTCCAGCCCGTGCGCAGGAAGCCGATTGAACTCAGCCATGTATCCTTCCTATACATCCTAAGGGCGTGGAGATGAGCTGTGAGGAAAGGAAACGAGGATGCACATAAGAAATGAGAAGCACCCTCTTACTTTAGAAAAATACAAATGAAACACTTGTGATGTTTAACAAAAGTCATTTTTGCTTATTGGTATGTTCGAATTGGTTCATTGAGGGTCCGCAGCAAAGACTTTCGTTAATAAAGTGAGATTAAATACATAAATTACATTTTAAATACTTTTTTTTTTTTAAATGAGTAAATGCATGCTCAAATTTAGTCTAGAACTAAAATAACCATCATGTTCACAAACAACTCTGCACGTCCTCCAGATTTATCTCAACATGGAGACAGGAGAGCTATCAGTGAATAGATGGGAAAACAACGCAACTTGTGTTACTTATTTGAAAAAGTACCTCTTAAATTTACAACAAAATATCTAAGTAATGCATTACGTTACTCGTTACTTTGAAAAAAGTACTCTGATTAAGTAACCCTCGTTACTTGTAATGCGTCACCGCAGCCCTGCTTGTGAAGGATCACGTGACACGAGCCGCGTTTCCATTACTGTTTAAAATATGACCAATAGAAACATTGCTCGCATGAGGTGGTTTTTCAGGCAATTCGAAAAAGAAATATTTCGCAAACCTTCAATGAAAACAGTTTTTTTCGCTTTTACCGGTCACCTCGTGTACATAGAAGTCGATATTCTTTAAAGATGACGCAGTATGTTTGGACAGAAGAAGAGATACGTCTTCTTTATTAAACTCATAAAAAATTAACAAATTACAGGAATGCTGGATTCTAAACAACAAAGAAATGCCACAATTTATCAAAACCTTGAAGCAGGGAGAAACACCAGAAAAGCCTCATACGTGGCCATTCCCAAGTATAAGGGGCTTTCCTTGCCATTAAAGGCACAATATGTAAGATTTTTGGATTAAAATATCCAAAAAAAACACTAGAACAATGATATACATTTTATTGACTTGTGTATTTACATTACCCCAAATGTTTCCAAGAGTGTTTAAATCCAGAGAAATAAGCAATTTTAACCAGGACACAGACCATGACTGTGCGTCGCCTATCAATGACATCATACTCGCCCTACCCTCGATTTTATTTTGTAGTAACCATGGAAACACCCAAGACGCTTTAATATACACGTCCTTCTCAAAAAATTAGCATATTGTGATAAAAGTTCATTATTTTCGATAATGTAATGATAAAAATTAAACTTTCATATATTTTAGATTCATTGCACACCAACTGAAATATTTCAGGTCTTTTATTGTTTTAATACTGATGATTTTGGCATACATCTCATGAAAACCCAAAATAAATTAGCAAAAAATGTGCATATTTCATCCGACCAATAAAAGAAAAGTGTTTTTAATACAAAAAAAGTCAACCTTCAAATAATTATGTTCAATTATGCACTCAATACTAGGTCAGGAATCCTTTTGCAGAAATGACTGCTTCAATGCGGCGTGGCATGGAGGCAATCAGCCTGTGGCACTGCTGAGGTGTTATGGAGGCCCAGGATGCTTCGATAGCGGCCTTAAGCTCATCCAGAGTGTTGGGTCTTATGCCTCTCAACTTTCTCTTCACAATATCCCACAGATTCTCTATGGGGTTCAGGTCAGAGAGTTGGCAGGCCAATTGAGCACAGTAATACCATGGTCAGTAAACCATTTACCAGTGGTTTTGGCACTGTGAGCAGGTGCCAGGTCAAGCTGAAAAACGAAATCTTCATCTCCATAAAGCTTTTCAGCAGATGGAAGCATGAAGTGCTCCAAAATCTCCTGATAGCTAGCTGCATTGACCCTGCCCTTGATAAAACACAGTGGACCAACACCAGCAGCTGACATGGCACCCCAGACCATCACTGACTGTGGGTACTTGACACTGGACTTCAGGCATTTTGGCATTTCCTTCTCCCCAGTCTTCCTCCAGACTCTGGCACCTTGATTTCCGAATGACATGCCAAATTTGAGCGACAGTCCAGTGCTGCTTCTCTGTAGCCCAGGTCAGACGCTTCTGCTGCTGTTTCTGGTTCAAAAGTGGCTTGACCTGGGGAATGCGGCACCTGTAGCCCATTTCCTGCACACGCCTGTGCACGGTGGCTCTGGATGTTTCTACTCCAGACTCAGTCCACTGCTTCCGCAGGTCCCCCAAGGTCTGGAATCGGTCCTTCTCCACAATCTTCCTCAGGGTCCGGTCACCTCTTCTCGTTGTACAGCATTTTTTGCCACACTTTTTCCTTCCCACAGACTTCCCACTGAGGTGCCTTGATACAGCACTCTGGGAACAGCCTATTCGTTCAGAAATGTCTTTCTGAGTCTTACCCTCTCGCTTGAGGGTGTCAATGATGGCCTTCTGGACAGCAGTCAGGTTGGGCAGTCTTACCCATGATTGCAGTTTTGAGTAATGAACCAGGCTGGGAGTTTTTAAAAGCCTCAGGAATCTTTTGCAGGTGTTTAGAGTTAATTAGTTGATTCAGATGATTAGGTTAATAGCTTGTTTAGAGAACCTTTTCATGATATGCTAATTTTTTGAGATTTGAGCTAATTTGGGGTTTTCATGAGCTGTATGCCAAAATCATCAGTATTACAACAATAAAAGACCTGAAATATTTCAGTTGGTGTGCAATGAATCTAAAATATATTATTTAAGTTTAATTTTTATCATTACATTATGGAAAATAATGAACTGTATAAGACAGTTGAGCAACTGTTTGGATACATTCATGGACAGAAAACTAATCATTGTTATACAGCTCAATACAGTTAGTCTTATCGTTTTGAAAGGCTTTAAAAAGTAATGCCAGATTGTCTGGTGGAAAACAAAGCACACTTATTGCAGACGACGTCACACTGAGTGAATCAACTTAGAAAGGCTCTAATTTACATGTATTTATTTCATCTGCATCTCCCCATCCTACTTCACCCCCTCATGTCGTGACCATCGGAAACATACCCAAAATCTATATGATCTAAAAATGAACAAATACTAAACAGTATATATGTGTTTGATATCATTGGAAATGTCTCAGTGCGACTGGTACAAATATCTCATCCCCACAGAAATATTCAAGAAGATAACAACGGTTTTAAGAGTTTAGAAATATCTTGCATATTATAATGAGTGTGGTTTCTGGAGCCATTTGGTCTCTTCTTTTAATCCAGGCAAATGGGAGAGTGATTACATTTAAATTTTTCCATTTGAAAGAAGTTTCTGTCTGGTCTGAGTACTTAAGGTGATGTAGCAGAAAGTTCGGGACCAATATTGTAATTCAGATTTGCCCGTAACGTGGTGTGTCCAGTATGGAAAGTCAGGAACGCATCTCTCACTCTTTACTTAAGACAAGAGTATTCGATGTTTTGAGGATCTTTGAATTGATTATGTGATTGGAATTATACATGTACCTGACTGTTTAATAAATTGTTACATTTTGATTTATTCTGACTTACTCTGGAATTATTAATGGGTACTTTCCACAAAGGGTTAAACGGAATGATTAAATGTGTAGCTAACTATTAAATATAAATGACCAAATAACCAAATTGGCATTCTAATCTAAATTCTAAATTATGATAAAATGGTGTCAGATAGAGAGGAATTGGAATCAGATCCATTTTGCCCAGCTGAGAACACCGAACGCGCAAATCCCTTCACCCGCTCATTGAAGCGAACTCAGCGGTCTTACGGTTTAAATCTTGTTTTCATGTTTTACCGTGCCTAATATCCGTCTAGCTCAGTGTGAACAAGTGTCTCATAGTAGCCAGTGTAGCGTTATAACATAGCTAAAATAGCACTGCACTACCCCACATACGCATGAGCAGAAGAAGCGGAATTGCTCGTCTGCGGAATAAAAGCGCTGCAAAATCTTCTTCGATTAAAAATAATGGGTAATGCAGTGGCTGCGATATAGCCTAGGCCTATATAAACCTACTAATATCCATTGTCATGATTTTTTAAATGACATCTTGAGAGGGAACATTTTAGTCATATAACATTGGTAAATGGAAACACCATTTTGCAATAGTTTTTTATCAAAATTTTGAAAATATCTCAGAAGTTTTGTGCAAATCTGTAATGAAAAAAACGCGGCTACTGAAGACTGGAGTGTTGATGCTGAAAATTCAGCTTTGCCAACGCAGGAAATGTTTTTTATTTTATAATACATTCAAATAGAAAAGTTATTTTAAATTGTAATAATATTTCAAAATATTACTGTGCTTACTGTATTTTTGATTAAATAAATACACTGGTGAGCATAAGAGACACAGTAGTATAGATGGGACTAGTGGTATCTGCAGAGGTCAGGAGAGATTAAGGGTTCATGCGGGTTGTTCAAGGCAAGCCTAGTCTAAAACCCTGAATGTGGAGGTAGAGGTCAGGTCCTCAGAATGAATGGGTCTTCACTAAAAGAAGTAACAGCACAACTCAGCTCAACAAACCACATGACGTATAATGTATGAAAAAGAAATAGCATGCACAGTTCATTAAAGTGATTATCACATTTTGTAGTGATTATAAGGACCTTGCTTGAGCTAGACCTTGGATCGTGAAGGCCAATAAGGAAGCGATAATCTAACAAAGTAGTACAGCCCCCAATCGTGTTTAATCTGTGGTTGGTAAAATCATCCTGAAAAGACTGAAGTATTTACTTTAGCTTAAATGTTCGTGGGCAAAATGAAAGTGCGTATTTGCAGAGTCTGTCCTCTCTGGCCTGTATTAGATTAACTCATTTTGAGACCTAATTGAAACAGAGCTGACTGACTGGCACCGAGTCTTGGCATGGTGGCACACTCACTACAGCTGAGTCCTCTCGCAGGCTGCCTCCTGATCACACAGCTGGTCCGCAATTATCTCTGTTTGCATGGGACCGAGACAAGCAAATACTGGATGGAGGCACGTCGGCTGCGGCTTAAGTTTATAGCGTTTGGTTTCAGCAATTGTATTATGGTAAATTTAGCTAAAGTAGAGTTTTTACAAGATGACGTTTTCAGTGGAAGGTCTTTGGAGTTACCTCAGAGTCAAGCACATTGCCTGTAGTTACTGGTTCTGCTAAAGGTGATTGATATAGTTAATCAATTCAAAAATAATGACTGTGAGTCTGCCCGGTATATGCCATCAGCCAAAACTCTGATTGAAGAAAACCACAAAGAGGTGACTGGCAATGGCAAACAAACAAAAAGAACATCTTAAAAAAAAAAAAGTAATCACATCACATATATGCCAAAGTTATGACAGCTTCAACAATTAGGGGGAAGTATTTACGTTCTAATGGGACCGAAACAAAGCTTTTGAACCTCAACAAAAAGCCCTATCTTTGACGACACTGATGCAGATAAAGAATAACTGATGCACAAACAAAAATCAGACAATAGGTTATTTTTATCTGAACAGCCTTTTTGTTAGGGTGGAATTGAGGGCAGCCCCACTGGCATGTTCTTCATAGAGGATGATTGGTCTTGGACATCCTCTGGTACACTGGCAAGCCACCAATAACTCATTGTCAATGAAGTGGAAATGGAAAAAATAATAATAATAAACTAAAGATGAACTAAACAGAAGCATTGACCAAGTGTAGACTAGGACAAGATACACCCAAAATAATGAGCAATTCACATGATAGAATGACTCGGTGTCAACTATAAAGAGAGAGAGCAAACCACTTCAATGGCGACATCTAGTGGTCAAAAGGGAGAGTTCTGGCTGACATCAACCTCCTGCATCCTTCTTATGGCCTTAGCATGGACACTTTTCTTAAAATAATTCATAATTATGTTAATAAACAGTAAATATTACAAAATAATCAATGTTATCACAAATATTTGTTAATATGTACATTTATGCATGTTTGTATAAAGTATTCCATATCTTAGCTAAACTTCATTGAGAATCCTTTCTAGCACTGCTGCCTTTAGCTTGTTCAGTATAGTGTGTGTGTCTAAATATAAAACACTTAAAACTTATTTAACAGCAGCAGTCCTGCAAGTTGCGAGGTGGTGCCTCCATGGATAGGACATGTTTGTTCAGCACATCCCACAGATGCTCGATTGGATTAAAATCTGGGAAATTTGGAGGGCAAGTCAACACCTTAAACTCGTTGTGCTCCTCGAACCATTCCCGGACAACTTTTGTTTTGTGGCAGGCGCATTATCCTGCTGAAAGAGCCACAGCCACCAGGAAATACCGTTTCCATGAAAGGTTGTCCATGGTCTGCAACAATGCTTAGGTAGTGTCAAAGTAACATCCACATGGATGGCAGGACCCAAGGTTTCCCAGCAGAACATTGCCTCCGCTGACTGCTGACTTGCCTTCTTCCCATAGTGCATCCTGGTCCAATGTGTTCCCAAGGTAAGCAACGCAACAAGCACACAGCCATCCATGTGATGTAAAAGAAAACGCGATTCATCAGACCAGGTTCTGGTCCAGTTCTGATGCTAACGTGCCCACTGTTGGCGCTTTCGGCGGTGGACAGGGGTCAGCATGGGCACCCTGACTGGTCTACAGCTATGCTGCCCCATACGCAACAAACTGAGATGCACTGTGTATTCTGACACCTTTGAATCAGAACCAGCATTAACTTCTTGCGCAATCTGAGCTACAGTAGCTCGTCTGTTTGATCGGACCACACGGTCCAGCCTTCACTCCCCACGTGCATCGATGACCCTGTTGGAGATGCTCCGATCCAGTTATCTAGCCATCACAATTTGGCCCTTGTCAAACTCGCACAAATCCTTACACTTTCTAATTTTTCCTGCTTCTAACATATCAACTTTGAGGACAAAATGTTCACTTGCTGCCTAATATATCCCACCCACTAACAGGTGCCGTGATGAAGAGATAATCAGTTTTTTACTTCACCTGTGTCCTAATGTTATGCCTGATCGGTATACATTATTTATTTTAAAAATAATCAATTGAATGATATAATTGACTCAAGCATTATTAGTCATAGTCCGAAGAAAAACAGTAATGATAGCAGCTTCTAAAAGTGAATAATGATAATAGGCCTACAATGAAATACAAACCTAGAACCAAATTCTGCTGCATGTTAAACAGGATCTTCTGAATGGAGGTTTCCTCATATTTCCCAGCTGAGGAAGGATCGCTCAAATAGGGGTGAACCAGGAAGAACCGAAGAGCGCTGAAATGACAAAATTGTTGTAATTAGTGCAATTAGAGTTCTGGATTTAAAATGGCAGGCAAATAAGCATTTCAATGACTGCTGGCTTCTTCATGCTCATAATTACACAAGGGCTGCCCTAATAAACAAAACCACCTCATTATTCGTTTTGACTTTCATTCAGTCCTTCTCTATGAAGCATCACTATGGCTGATGCGAAGTGTTTATAAAAAAAAAACTAGTTTTTCACCCCGTGTTCACTTAAACCTAGTAATATTGGACATATACTGGGGCATGGATATCTACTGCATAATAGGAATGATCAAATTTCATCTTGTTATGAAAGCTTCAGTTTATTTCATATTAGTTCGTTCCTTTCATACAGAGAGCTAGGGTTGTGTGTCACAATCAGGTCACAATCTACCCGAATAACCCACTGCTAGTCAAATCATATAACTTAGCAATGAATATTCGTGACTGTTTATTTACATCTTGTTTGACGTGCACTTTATCGTATAACAGTATGACATCCATTCTATTGTTTAAAAAAAACTCAAATATATTATTTACTTACAAACAGGACAGAAAAAGAAAGTTTTATTTGGGTAAAGTCGTCTCCCTGGGTCCCTGCTTCATTCAAAAGTGGCGCGTGACGTTACACGCAAGAACCAATGACGTTTGTGCTCTCTTCTTCAACCCCGCCTTCTTATCCTTATATGGTGTCTACTATTACGTTTTAAAAGCAATAAATAAATGCACACATATTATATTGTTTAGTGTGAAATTAATGTTAGATTTTTTTGTTATCTAACATAACATTTATATTTCATGAAAAGCGATGTAACAAATCAATTGTAGAAGTTTCTCAACTACAAACCAACATTTGGTGCCAAACTAGCCTCTTTAATATACAATTAATTTAGTGCTTAATTTACAACCCGTTACTTATAACTGTGTTGCTATTTATTTATTTATTTATTTGTTTGTTTGTATGTTTAAAATTGCAAACCTATAAATTAAATAAGATAGCCTAACTATAAAATAAATAATATAAAATGGCTTATATCATAAAATATGAAAATAAATAACAGTTTTGAAGGGTAAGCACATCCTTTCAAACAACAAACTTGTAATACAAGGCATAGATTAAATATAAATTAAAAACCTTTTAATATATCATGTCGGTCATGGACAACAAATTTAGATCCTTCTCTTCTCCAATTTCTTCTCCAATGAGCACCAGTGTGAAATATTTAGTATGAACTATATTTGGATGTTAAGTGCTTCCTTTGTATGTTAAAAAAGGGTTTAATTTGAAAGGCTTTCAAGAGGAAAGTGTTAGAAACCTAATGAATCTCACATTGATGTCATGGGGTTGTACGTGCTGCTCCAAACAATGCTGTTGAAATGTCTAGTTCAGGATCCTTCTGCTTCCTTGAAAGCAACTGAAACAGATGCAACTTCGTCCAAGAATAACACATGCAGCGAGATATATAAATGATGCCAAAAGAGCATTACCTCTGATACAATTACATCTAATACAGATCCACTTGTACACCAATTTCTGTGGACTTTTGTCTCCAAGGCAACAGTGGGCTATCTCTCTAAAAAAGATAAAGGTTTGTGTTGGCATGGTAACCACATAGTAATCTCACTGATTTTATGGAACCAGGCATCAAACATAAATGCTGGAAAGAAAAGGAAAAAAAAACAACATGATTAATATAACATGCTGAGAGACCAGATGTGTTTAGAAAACCAATAGAAAAGTCATTTAGATGGAACAGCTTCATATCTTACACCTTTGCAGCAGGTTTTGCAGGGGTGGATGATTGTGGGACGCCACATGCTGGACTTTAAAAACACAGTGTGTGTGGGTGTTCAATACTGTGTGAAACCCCACAGGTTGTGTTCTGCTCTTGTGCACCAGGGAAAAAAACATGCTTAGATTTTGCATTAGACTGCAGTGTGACATGCTAAAATCTATTTTAAATAGTTTTAAAGAGAAATGTTATTATGTTTAATTCACAGTTTAAATATAACTGAGAGACCTGGAACATTTTAAAAATTATTTTGTCACACTGCAGGACTATTAGGCTAAATTAACTACTAAAATAAAAAAGCTGATTCAAAATAGCTGTCAGATATTAATGTAGCATGATTTTTACATCTGACTTCACTTGAGAATTGAACTGAGCTGGATGATGACTCAGTTTTCTGCATTATTCTGCTTTATAGATTAAATGAACTAAATTAATAATTGATTATCTTTACAATGGAACAGAATCAACGCTGAACAATGACACTATTTTCTTCAAAGGGAAAGTTAACTCAAAAATGATTGTATATAATAATTTACACTCCCTCAAGTTATATGACATTCTTCTTTCAGATGAATACAATCAGAGTTATATTTAAAAATATCCTGGCTAATCCAAGCGTTATAATGGCAGTGAATGGCTGTTGCTGTTTTAAAGTCCATAAACGTGCATCTATCCATCATAAAAGTGCTCCACATGGCTCTGGGGGTTAATAAAGACCTTCTGAAGTTTTAATCCATATATAAAACTTTACAAACTGTAAATTAACCCCCCGGAGCCGCGTGGAGAACTTTTTTATGATGGATAGATGCACGTTTATGGACTTCAAAACAGAAACAGCCATTCACTTTCATTCATTAGCCAGGATATTTTTTCATATAACTCTGATTGTATTGGTCTGAAAGAAGAATGTCATATCTATAGGATGACTTGAGGGTGAGTAACTCATGGGCTAATTTTCATTTTTGGTTGAACTATCCCTTTAAGAGCTACTATGCAGCCAAAATTGCTTCATTGAATAATTGTCCTATTATCAATGTAAGGCTGCTTTGAAACAATCTGTATTGTAAAGCGGTTTAAATAAAGGTGACTTCAGTTGACATGACTAAAATACTTAGCTCTACTATTAAAAAAAGGTACAAAACTGTCACTGGGGCAGTATATAGCCTAAATAATACTGTACGTTCGTACACGTGAACGTAGGCTACTAAAGAAATCATTAGTAACAATGACAAGCAAACTGTTCAACAATCACATTAACAAGTATAGAGAGCATTAACAAAGAGAGAGTGCTGAATAAAGCGAACATTATTGTGCATGATAAGAGGCATCCCTTATATGCTTTTGAGCTACTGCCATCTGCACGTCGGTATTGTGTTCCCAGATGCATGAAAAACAGGTCCAAACGATCTTTTATTCCCCAAGCAATCAGATTTTTAATCTTCTAGTGTTGATTGATGACCAGCCTAAATTAGATTTATTTGTTTTAAATTATTTGTATATGCCATTTGTGAAATTTTAAATGTCTGTGTGAGCAATGCATGCTGCAAATGTAAACTGAATAACTAGAACTAACTAACTAACTAATATGTACCATTTAGGGGTAAATAAGGTACAAAATTTACCTTTTCACTTTTGAACCTTAGGGTACTGCCCTAGTAACAGCTCTATACCTATTTTTCTGAGTGTTCATATCCAAAACACCATTGTATTATGTCCCAAAAAAACATGGTCCTATTTTATATTAATTCTAGATGTGTTTCAATATGATTGTTTTATGTGTTTCAATATGATTGTTTTATTGTATAAAGTTCTACTTGTACTACTTCTATTCTCTAGATAATAATATAAAAATGAAGTCATTTCAAAAGTTTCAGTTAATGCATCAGATCACGTGGAAAATACTGTCATCTTGTGGTGAAACATAAATGTTTTATTCGCAAATAACAAAGAAGCCATACTCAAAACCGACATTTTATTTACTAGCTTGTTTTTATATAGGCCTACATACAGTTTTATATATATAAATATAATTATTAATCATATAGGCCTAAATAATACCATTTTGCCCAAGTACAAAAAAAATAAAAATAAAGTAAGGTCATTTCGCTGCTTTAGCTCACAATGGACCTGGTACTGGCACGCGCACGCATGCGTCGACACGTACGTCCCTATGCGTACGCAGCCGGGGGGAGGGGCGCGTAAACAGAGAATTCCAAAAAGGAAGGGAGTGTTTCTTTCAACTGATAAACCAGTACATCAAGGTATGCATTAAAAAGCTCATTCTGAAATTGTGCATTCTTAGTTTACAAACTAATTTATACGTTCTGCAGGCGCATGTGTTTTATTTATTCTTTTGAATCTGCAGCCTCGTGCATTTACCATTTTCAGTTCAACGCAGCGCCATTACTGTACTAGGCAAAATGGACAAAATGGCCATTTTCGATTATATATTGTTTTAGATGCAGTTCAGTTCCCGTGCATTGGTAAAATGTGTGCAGGTGTAGCTTCATGCACGTTATTCGCAACGTATACTAATAAAGACTATAAATGGAGCAAATAAACAATGGGATTGTTGCTCCTTTCTTGTTAATTTGCTGTGCCTGTTTGGCCAGGCAGCGCGTTCGTCTTTGCACGAGCTTCTCTGTGATGAGCAGAGGTCATGGACGCACATCTCAGGTGTCCAAAACAGTGCATAAAATTCCTGTAATTTTGTAAATAAGTCTTTGCAATTTCCACAATGTAATGCATTACAACCTATTAAACAATGCTTCATGTTTTTATTGGATTCCCAGTTCAGATGCATATACAAACGTGTGTGTGTGTGTGTGTATATATATATATATATATATATATATATATATATACACACACACACATATACAGGGAGTGCAGAATTATTAGGCAAATGAGTATTTTGACCACATCATCCTCGTTATGCATGTTGTCTTACTCCAAGCTGTATAGGCTGGAAAGCCTACTACCAATTAAGCATATTAGGTGATGTGCATCTCTGTAATGAGAAGGTGTGTGGTCTAATGACATCAACACCCTATATCAGGTGTGCATAATTATTAGGCAACTTCCTTTGGCAAAATGGGTCAAAAGAAGGACTTGACAGGCTCAGAAAAGTCAAAAATAGTGAGATATATTGCAGAGGGATGCAGCAGTCTTAAAATAGCCAAGCTTCTGAAGCGTGATCATCGAACAATCAAGCGTTTCATTCAAAATAGTCAACAGGGTCGCAAGAAGCGTGTGGAAAAACCAAGGCGCAAAATAACTGCCCATGAACTGAGAAAAGTCAAGCGTGCAGCTGCCAAGATGCCACTTGCCACCAGTTTGGCCATATTTCAGAGCTGCAACATCACTGGAGTGCCCAAAAGCACAAGGTGTGCAATACTCAGAGACATGGCCAAGGTAAGAAAGGCAGAGAGTCGACCACCACTGAACAAGACACACAAGTTCTCCACAGTGTGGCTGGCAAGAAAGGGTATAAAATAAGAAAATCTAATGATATGGCCTCCTTGTTCACCTGATCTGAACCCCATTGAGAACCTGTGGTCCATCATCAAATGTGCGATTTACAAGGAGGGAAAACAGTACACCTCTCTGAACAGTGTCTGGGAGGCTGTGGTTGCTGCTGCACGCAATGTTGATGGTGAACAGATCAAAACACTGACAGAATCCATGGATGGCAGGCTTTTGAGTGTCCTTGCAAAGAAAGGTGGCTATATTGGTCACTGATTTGTTTTTGTTTGGTTTTTGAATGTCAGAAATGTATATTTGTGAATGTTGAGATGTTATATTGGTTTCACTGGTAAAAATAAATAATTGAAATGGGTATAAATTTGTTTTTTAAGTTGCCTAATAATTATGCACACCTGATATAGGGTGTATATATGTATGTATATGTATGCACACACATACTAATAAACTCTTTATTTATTGGCAGGTAAAAATCATGCCCATTCGCCGATCAGCTGCAGCCCCACCCAAAGAGGATGCGACCCCTGCAAATGCCCCTGAGGGAGGTACGTACTGGCCCTTGCATGGCACATCAGTCATTTTGAGAAGGAGTAATGATAGACAGAACCACAAAAGGAATAATTCAGCCACTAATAAAAAACTATGTTTATTTACACTGAAATTATATTTAAACAAGCTACTAGGCACTGAAAATCCTTCCCTCTTCACACAAAGTTTACATACAACTTTATAAAATAATGCACAAGTGGTATGACTTTTTAAAGCATCCTTGATTGAACATTGTGTTTTCTATCCCACAGATGCTCCCGCCGAAGGGTCTGCACCTGTAGGTGAGAAGGAGAAAGAGAAAGATTCCGTGCCCACTGAACCTGCAACCACAGAGGACAAGAAAGCAGGAGGTGATGGGGAGGACGCGACCGCTGATGGGGAGGAACAGGTCAAAGATGAAGGAGAGACGCCCGATGAGGGAGAGAAAACTGAAGAAGCTGCCGCAGAACAAGGAAAGAGCAAGAAGAAAAAAGTCAAGGATGTTGTAGCTAAAATGTAAGTCTGGCTGGTCTGATCACAAAATTCTAAAGAAAATTTATAATTTAAGCATTATATTATTTAAAACTTTATCATTTCAAATAAAAGTGGTTTATTAAGCATTTTATGTATCTGTTTGCGCAATGTTACAGTGACAAGGAAGGAGATGACAAAGGGAAAAAGGTGAAAAAGAAGATTCCTGCTTGGGCGACCATTTCTGCCAACAAACTGGCTTCAGCCTCTCTTTCCCAGCCCAAAGTTGAAGAAATCCTCATAGAAGCAATTGAGGTCTGGTTTAGAATTTAACAAAATCTATTCAGTTACCTTTTAGAGAGTGTTTGATTGTCATTTGACACTTAAGTCTGTTTTTACCCACTCATTTTTTATAATTACTGGATACTATCAAACATTTTAGCTTTTAAAATGTGTATACCAGTTTTTATGTGATGCTGCAGTGATGATATAAGTAAATTTTTCCCAATGCTTTTAGATAATTGCGGAAAATAAACTCTGTGACCAACAAAAGGTCATGATTCTTACACGTTGTGTTAATGATTATCTTCACAAATCAACACAACTTGTATGAATTTTAAAGCCTAAATACAACCGCCAGAATTAAAAAGCTAAATTTAGGCTGTAAAGAAATAAATGGCACTGCTATTGCGTGACTTCAACATCAGCACCGAGCTTCTAACTCTTTTATATCACAATTATAAACACAATGAGACTGTTAAAGGGATAGTTCACCTAGTAATGAAAATTCTATTATTTACTCGCCCTCATGTCGTTCCAAGCCCGTAAGGCTTTCGTTCATCTTTGGAACACAAATGAAGATCGCTTTGACGCTTCAAAAAATTCATAAAGAGATCGTAAAACTAATCCATAGGAATTGAGCGGTTTAGTCCATTTTTTCTAAAGAGACTCGGTCGCTTTACATGATGAACAGATTGAATTTAGGCTTTAGGAAGTTATTTTGATTTAGAAATATGAGGGCACAGTTCAAAAGTTCGAAAATGCTGAATCGTTTCTAATTCGGGTTTAGGACTCATTCCTGCAGCACTATATTCTTTGCAAATCTAAGACAATAACGAGTCTAAAAATTGTTGTCTCATATGTGCATTTGTACAATCTACCTACAGAGCTGCAAAGAGCGGAGTGGGGCCTCTTCCATTACCATTATGAAATACGTCATGAAGAAGTATCCGTCTGTGGAAATGGACAAAAAGACCAAAAACCTCTACAAGAGGGCCCTGAAGCGATTGGTTGAGAAGGGTACTGTCAAACAGGTGATTTGCAATTGAATACATGAATATTTTTTGTTTTATTTACAATATACAGTAAATCAAAAGCCATCCTTGTCTTGTCTTTTTTACCCACAGCTGAAGGGCAAAGGTTTCTCTGGAAGTTTCGCCATTGGGAAGGTATCCAAACTTAGTTTGTTTATTGCATTGATGTAAGCCTGTTTAAATGTGTTAATTAGTTGAACATTGATGAGATACAAGAGGTTGAGTATTTTTGTTTGATGGTTGGGTCAGAATGATTTAAACTTTCGTTTTGTCAATGTCATTATGTAGAAGTCGGCTGCGTCTGCAGGGACGAAGGAAACCCTGGGCGAGTCTCTGCCTCTGATCATCACCCGCCTCTGTGAACCCAAGGAGGCTTCCTACATCCTAATCAAGAAGTATCTGGAGCAATACTTCCCACAACTCAATGTGGAGAACAGGTCATTTTTTACTCAAAATCCTATAACTACACTACAGTTTGAATCTGAAATAATTTACTTAAAGGGATTGTTATTCTATAATTTACTCACTCTCAAGCCATCTGTCTATCTGATGTTCTTTCAGCCAAACACAATCAGAGTCATATTATAAAGCTTTATAATGGGAGTGAGTAATGAGTTTTTGAAGCTCCAAAAAAGCACATCCATCCATCATAAAAGTAACCCCCATACAACTAGAGTTTTTAAAGCAAAGCAATGGGTTTTTGTAGGAAAAATATCCATATTTTTAATTTTATAGTTAATTTTCTTACAAAACCGCATTGCTTCGCGAAGGCCTTTATTAACCCACTGTAGTGGGTCACTTTTATGATGAATGGATGGGCTTTAAAATCTTAGGTACCATTCGCTCCTATTATAAAGCTTGGAAGAGCCTGGATGTTTTTTAATATAACTGATTGTGTTTGGCTGAAAGAAGAAAGTCATATACACCTAGGATGGCTTGAGGGTGAGTAAATTATGGGATAATTTCTTTTTGAGTGATCTATCCCTTTAACATTGGGAATGTAATTCTAGCATTCAGAATTCTGTCTTTTTGAGAGTCTCTTCTGCTCATCAAGGCTGCATTTATTTGATCAAAAATACATTACAAAAGTTACAATTTAAAACCTCTCAATTTTTTTACTTTAGTACTTATTCTCAATGTTGAAAACAGGTGTGCTGCTTAATATTTTTGTGGAAACTGATAAAGAAAAATTCAGGATTTTTTAATAAATAAAAAAGTTCAAAAGAACAGTATTTATTTAAAATTTATATATATATATTTTGTGACATTGTCTTAACTGTCACTTGAGTAATTTTATGCATCACTTCTGAATAAAAGTGTTTCCATACTTACAGAACTGTATGTACATTTTGCCTGAAGAATTGTTAATGAAGGGTTGTGTAAATCTCTAAGGCCTGACGTGTTGAAGAACTGCCTGCAGAGATCTGTGGAAAAGGGCTACTTGGAGCAGATCACTGGCAAGGGAGCCTCTGGAACATTCCAGGTTAGTTACCCTTCTGAATCCCTCGACAATCTGAATCTGCCAGCAGGTTTAATGAAAATCTGCATTTGTGTTTGACAGTTGAAGAAAGCTGGGAATAAGGTTCTCATGGGTGGCGGACTGCTGGAAGATGCTGTAGTGGCCGCCATCACAGCCATGAATGAGCCCAAAACCTGCAGCATCACCATACTGCGCAAATTCCTGATGGAGAAACAGGACCAGAAGAACGTCTCTTTAGTTGGTACGGTACACTAACTCCTAACTTATCGCAGCCTAGGGCGTGTTTGCACTCGGAGGACTGAACTTAGTTTGCTTTTGTTTTAGGTTTGCTTCTAATTGTTCTTGTCAAGTGAGTTGTTAACTAGAACGCTGGTACAGAAATAGGTTTCTTGATCGGTGTATATTTACAGCCACCCTTCATATATCTCTGTATTTGCTGTAACTTAATGTGTTAGGCAGATTTTTAATGAAAGTATTTTGTCTGATTGCCAGTGCCAAACCTGAAGAGAACTTTGCAGAAGTGTAAAGTGATGGGATGGATGGAGCAGATTTCTGGTCATGGACTCAGTGGATCGTACCAGCTAAGCTATCCATTTTACCCAAGGTAAGTTCAGCTCACCGTAAGCCAGTGTTGTTATTGTTAACTAAATTTTGAAATAAAGCTGAAATATTATGTGGAAAAAATAAACTTACACATAAATTAAAGAAGATTTCTTGGCAACTAGCTAAAATAAAAGTAGTAAAAAATACTAGAAATAAAGTAAAAATGAATTAAAGCTAAAAAAAAATTTTTTTTAAACTAATACAAATGTCAAAAGATCATAAAATTACTGAAACTTAAAAAATAAAATAACTGAAAATATAAAAATAAAAGCTAATTCAAAATATTAATAAAGGTTGTAATAGTATATAAATAATATTTAAAAATACTTGTGGGCTTTTTACACTTGAATAAATGGTTAGTTCACCAAAAAATTTAATTTATCCCATAATTGACTTGCCCTTAAGCCATCCTAGGTGTATATGTCTTTCTTTCTTCAGCCAAATTTATATAGTAAAAAAATATCCTGGGTCTTAAAAGCTTTATAATTGGAGCGAATGAATGCCAACCTTATTTCTGTCAGGACCACTATTGTCAAAGATGATAGAAAATTTGCATATAGTTTAGATTGGCGGTATGGTTCTGTTCTGGGCAAAGACTTAGTTAGCCTAGCATGGATAAGAGCAGGGAGAGCAGTGATAAACCCCCCTAGGGTAAACCGAACAGAAGCAGCGATGTATTGCAGATATCATTAATGTCAATATTAAAATGTACAACCTAAATCAGGAAATTAGTGTGATTCAGGGGGAATCAGATGGCAAAGCCTGACTGACGAGAGGAGGAGCTGGGGATGGAGGAGGGTAATTAGCTCCGGAGAAACGAGATAGAAGCTGATAATACTGAAGGAGCTTATATATATATATATGTTGTGATATTCGTCGTATTCCTATAGGTAGACGTGATCAACTAATGCCAGCTTGACTAACGTGACCTGCCGGAACTAACGCTATAAGCTGGATATTTTGAAGCTTAAAAAAACACAAGTTAAAAAATATCCATATTTATAACTTTATAAACTATAATCACTGGCATCCGGCAATGTATAATTATAATTAATTATAATTTTTGGGTGAACAAGCCCTTTAACTGCAACTCTTAATTCTTAAAGGGATAGTTCACCAAAAAAATAATTCTGTAATCATTTACTCACTCATGTCGTTCCAAACTTAAATTACTTTCTGTCTTCTGCAAAGCGTAAAAAATATATTTTAACAAAATTATTTTGTATGGTCAAGAAAAACTCTGACAATATCTTTTGTGTTCCACAAAAGAAGAAAAGTCATACCGGTTTGGAACAACTTGAGTGATCTACCCCTTTAACTCTGAGCAATTTAACCACAATATAAGATAAACTTGAGTTGATTAGTTGCAAATCACTGTTTTTTGAGGTTACAGAGTTTTTCGATTTTGTAATAAAAAAGTGAGATTTAAGGCATTGTACCAGACGAAAATGGAATGTGATGGAACAACTTGAATTGACAAATTGTCTGTCGCTCCTCCTCTGCAGCCCAGCGGTTCTGTTTCCAGAAATGATGGAAAAACTCAAACAGAAGGAGGGACAGAAGCTCAAACGCAAGAGAAGTGACGATTCTGATGAAGATTCTGATGAAGAGGAAGAATCTGAAGAGGAAGAATCGGACGAGGATGAGCCTCCACGAAGAAAGAGGTGAAGTACATCACATAATCGCACTTTACAATTGACAGAAGATAAAATAGGCAAAAAAAAATCCCAAACCATAGACCAGAATATCAGAGGGATATTTAACATGGGCTCTGACTTTGCGAGGCTAAACATGCTTTTTATTTGTCAATAGGAACCAGCGTTCGAACCGCAAACCTGTGCCTAAAGCTCGTCAAAATAAGAGGGCTAAAACAGTCAGCCGAAAACCTCCTGCCGCAAAGAGATCAGTTGCGTCTGCCAAGAAAGCCCCTCCACCAGCCAAGAAACCCGCCGCCGTGAGCAAAGCAGCGTCTAAAAAGGCACCCGCGCCCGTTAAAGCCACACCAGTCAAGAAAGCCGCCCCGACCAGCAAACCTAAAACACCGATAGCCAAAAAGATGACAAGCAGGGGGTCCAAACGGCCGTCGCCCAAGGCAGCTAAGAAGGAGGAATCCGCTGTGAAGGCTAAACCTGCCGCCCGCAAGTCGCTCAGATCCCGGAAATGAGTTCCACGCTTGCCGACAGCTGAAAAGATCAACTGTAGCTCTGTAGACTGCAGTGATGGCTATTTTCTCCTCTTATTTTTGTAGAAACTTCCATGTTCTCCTGGGGCCTGATGAATATAGGACCTCTTCAAAGTTATTCTGCCAATCGAATACAGGCATTTTATGTTCAATATTCTTAAATTACAGGTAAAGATGTAGAGTAGAAATGCTACTGTTTTTGTTGTTTGACGCTCAATCAGGTCACCATTATGAGAGTGTGAAGAAGCTGTTGCTTCAATTGTGCTTCAACAAAAAAAATCTAATATTTAAAGTTCTTGTAGTCGATCTTTCTGTAGAGGCAAGCATTTCAGTTACTCAGTCGCCTTTTCTCATCAGTGTTCAAGAAACCTCTCTTTGTAAGTTTTATTTCAAATTTTTTTTTTCTTCATGTTTTGTGAATTTAGGTCTTTAGCTACTATTGTAATCGAAAAAGAGTTTTGTTGATGTTGGTTCCTTCGTGTAAGTCAAAGTAAAGAACGATTATTGATGCCTAGTCGAACAGTCTACCTGAATGCAAAATTGGATTTATTAAGATGCATTAAAGAAACGTTGGCATCCACATCCATGATTGTCTTTTTGTTCTGTATAGTCTATGAAGGAGAATATAAGTTGAAAAGATTTTCCAAGCAGATGTTTAAAACATTCTACACACTATTAACCCAGTCATACTCTTGCGTGTTAGTTTATCAGGGGGGTTAGATGTAATTTTATGAGCATTGCTTACCTTACCCTGCATGCATGTAACTGATATACTTTTCTGTAGTCCTTAATAAAGTGGCTATATTTGTACTTCATTATTTGGCCGTTGTTTTGTTTGGGTGTTTTGATTTGATACTCAGTGATAAACCAGTAATTTAGAGGTGTTTAAAGGGGTTACCAAAGGATTCAAGCTCTGAAACACATGGTTTGTTTCATTATCACAGCGGCAAATTCTTCTCTTTGTTCTAACATGCAAACTACTTTAGAAGGTAAGGCATGCTTTAATTCAGGATACTAAGCATCGAAATGTTTACGTAAAACATCTCATGCCCTGACTTGTCTTAAAGTATCTGACAAACATTAAGGGTTTTTCATTTTTACAGACTCTGGAACCTAATTTTCTCCATAATTCGTTATGATGAGTTGTATTAAAAACATGAACTACTGTTAGAAAATTACAATTATTTAGAAATGTTGAAAAGTCAAGAGCTATGTTATATTATAAATATTTTGCCATGGATACACTACAGTGATGTAATTCCTGAAAAAGTATATTTTCAGAGGGTTATCTACTCAGGTTCGCTTTGATTAGCCAACAAATCGTTCTGCTCAGACGAGCAAACAAATCATTCTGTGCTACACAACTCTACAGTATTCATTACAGAAAGTTTCAGTGAATCGCAAGGAAAAGATTAAGCGATTCCTTTTGGGCCACCCAAAAGTGTCAGTATTCAGGAAATTTAAAAGGACAGTTCATCCATAAATTAAAATTATGTCATTAATTATTCACCTTCATGTAGCTCCAAACCCATAACACTTTCAATGCACAATAATGAACCTCATTGGTGCTTGTGGAGAACCTCAAACGTGCCGCGTAACACAATAATGAACCTCATTGGTGCTTGTGGAGAACCTCAAACGTGCTGTGTAACACGAGAATGAACCTCATTGGTGCTTGTGGAGAACCTCAAACGTGCTGCGTAGCACAATAGTGAACCTCATTGGTGCTTGTGGAGAACCTCAAACATGCTGCGTAACACACAAATGAACCTCATTGGTTCTTGCTGAAGCTCAAACGTGCACCGTAACACAAGAATGAACCTCATTGGTTCTTGCTGAACCTCAAACGTGCTGCGTAACACAAGAATGAACCTCATTGGTTCTTGCTGAAGCTCAAACATGATGCGTAACACGAGAATGAACCTCATTGGTTCTTGCGGAAACTCAAATGTGCTGCGTAACAGGAGAATGAACCTCATTGGTGCTTGCGTTGCGGGTGCTGTGTAAGACAAGAATGAACCTCATTGGTTCTTAAGGAAGCTCATGTAACACAAGAATGAACCTCATTGGTGCTTGCAGAGAAGAGTGCTGTGTAATATGAAAACCCTTGGTTCTTGCAAACATGCTTAAGCTTCTGTTTACCACAGGTGATGTGCGAGCTGATGAATGTTTTTATGTGAATAAAAGCCTAAATTCAATCTGTTCATCATACAAAGCGATTGTCTCTCTTAATTTGGACTAAACCACTCAATTCGGATTAGTTTTACGATCTCTTTCGGAACTTTTTGAAGCGCCAAAGTGTGTAGCAAGTGAGGGACAGAAAGCTGTCAGATTTAATTTGTATTTCGAAGATGAACGAAAGTCTTATGGGTTTGGAGCAACATGAGAGTGAATATGACAGTATTAATTTTTTTTGGGTGAACTATCACTTTAAGTGAATCAGTTTGATGAATCAGTCGGAGACGGAGTTCCAGTCACCAATTACCTGTGCGATGTAGGCGGAGAATCTTGTCAAATCTTTCCCGATGGATCCAGTCTGGCTTTGAATAGGCGGGATTTAGAAGATTAAGGTGAGTCAGGATTGCAAAACCCCCGGTGGACAATCGACCCACCCTGCAGGTTTAGTCGTGTGGACTATGTTTGTGAGTTTGTTACGTTATTTGCTTTCGCTGTCTTTTTCTCTCTCCACTTTCTGGATCCTTATGGTATTATTCGATCACATTAAACGCGTTTGTTTTAATTTCTACTTGAGTTTTCTGACATAACACTTTTGGTTGTGTCTCAGCATACTTTAATTTTGCCCATTAGTAGGTTTAGAGTCTGAACGCTTTTTGCATAACTGTATGTTTATCTTTGAGGAATGTGGGAGATTTACTTTCACTACTTGCGCTGTGCTGTGCTGTTATTCGTCTGACTTATTTTGGCAAACCTGCTGACTTCTTTTTGTTATTTTTTTATTGTGTATTATTTTCAACAGTAGATAACGCAAACAACACCAGGCTCAGATTGCGATATGGGTGAGACGGCTGGCAGGGAACATGGGATTGTTACAAGATCCGCTGAGGTGAAAATGCTGGAAATGTGTTATTGCTGTAGGCTATTACGTCTGGTTTTGCAACTGAAATTGCATCTGTGGTTTTATTGTTTAGTTTCATGATTGCATCATGAACTCATAGTATTGTATTGTTACTGTTTGTCTAGTATGTTGGCTCATTTCCTGTGGATGACAGTTGTTTGGATGATCAGATTCAGCAGCTGCACACTCATCTGAAGTCTCTCAAGGTAATTTGTGTGCTGTGAAGTGAATCTCAAGAGTTTGTTTTTTATATATTTGCTTTGCTATGTAGAAGTTTAGACACTTGACCGAATTTGTTTTGAATGCTACTTTTGATTTAAATATAGGCATATGCACTTGAAATTAGTTTAGTAGACAAACAAATTATGCACATACACCCATTTGGGTATTTCATCATTTTAATGACTATTATTATTGTACAATGTGGAAAATGATTCTGAACAATTTTAAGAACATTAATACAACAGCACATACAGTTCTTGGTAGATTGTAAATTACTGATTCCAAATTACATGATACAAATTGTAGTTGTAATCCGTTACACACTAATAATTTAATCGGACTACTTTTAGATTACTTGTGACATTTTTCATTGATTTGTTGAACAGGATAATCTTGTAGCGTATTGATATGAAAATACAAAGGGAAAGAAAATATTCCATTCTTTATCAACATGAAGTGCATTAAATATTACATTATGTCAGTGTTTTTCAGACTGGGGTTTGTGAGTTTAATGAAAAGCTATTAATTATATCATAAAAATGTAACATTAAAGTAATAATAAAAACACTATTGAAATAAAATGCTTCTTAAAATATTATTATTATTGGCTTTTATTATTGACCTAATTTTTTTAACTCAGAGGGTACTTCAAGTAACTATTAAGTCAAAGAAAAAAATTGGGGGAATCCCTGCATTGCCTGAAAATATGTGTTAGCCTTAGCTAGAAATGTCATGAAAATTTAAGTGCTATGTTTTAAATATTTTTCCACAGAGCTTTGTTGAAAACAGATGTTGATGAAATATGTTTTTTTTTTTTGGCCATAAGGGTTATCTAGTCATGTTTTCAGTCTGTTCCTTTTAGTGAATCAGTCGAGGGTAATTGCTAGGATCAATGGTAACACTTTAGAATAATGGTCATTAGTTAACATGAACTTATGAACTGCACTTATAAAGCATTTATTTATCTTTGTTAACATTAATTTCAACATTTACTAATACATTATTAAAATCTTGCTAACATTATTAATGCACTGTGAACTAACATGAACAAACAATGAATAGCTGTATTTTATTAACTAATGTTAACAAAGATTAAATAATACAGTAACAAATGAACTGCTCATGGTTAGTTCATGTTAGTTAACACATTAACTAATGACCATTATTCTAGTGTTAAGGGATCGATTCTAATTCATTTTTTGATTTTGCTATTATTGTACAATGTGAAAAAAAATCATACATTTTAACTGGTAATGTAGTTTATTTATGAACATCTGTATTTGCAGAACTGTAAGAGCAGGCGAGCAGTCTCATTGAGATTCTCCGTCAAAGGAGTCAAAGTTTATGATGAAGATGAAAAGGTAAGATGATCATCTTGAGATTTCTGATGTTTCTCTTTGTGTATGTCAGATGGTTTAACTCTTAGGTGTGTATCTCATTAGACGCTCCTCATGGCTCACGCCATGTGTCGAGTCTCGCTATCCACCGCCCGTCTGTCTGATGCCCAGTTTGCCTTCGTCTCCCATAATCCTGGAAATTCTGATGCCCAGCTCTATTGCCACCTCTTCAGAGCCAGACATGCCCGAGCCGTAAGCCTCTACACGACAAACATCATATTTCATTGCGTTTTTCATGCTCAAACTGTAACATTGTACACTAAAGAAATGTACCCCCCTAAAAAAAAGGCCCAGTTCCTGAACCTGCTGCTTTGCCGCTGTTTTCAACTTTATTTTCTGGAGAAGCACCCAGAGGAAGCTCAGGACGAGTGTTCGGGGAAGAAACCAACTCGAACGCCATCGCTGCTTAATCAAGGATTCCCTCTTAGTGTCAGCGCCTTGGTATCTTTCCGCAGGGCCCCAACTCAAGGCCTGCTACCAGGGGCAAAGGTTTGTTCTCACCATATCTAGCATATATTGTGTTTTTGAAGTTTATTATAACCTTCATTTAACTTTCAAATAGAATAGGTAACATTTGATATTGAATGATGCCCAAAAAGAAATCAATTCAGCGATTCGTTTTGGTCCTGGTCCGCGTAGTGTTCAGATTGGCATTTTAACACCAAACCTAAAGGCATAGGGATATGTTCACAACCTGATTGGTCAGCTTTTATGACGTATTGCCTATTTCGAGACTTGCCAAAACATCCAATCAATGCTGTGTGCTGGACTAAATGCACTGGTTGGATGTGCATAGCCTACATATGATGGTGTTTTGAGCAGCTGAGAACTTGTGAAGAGCTCATGTGTGAAACAGTTAAAACAGAGGCAGGAATCCCTCCATCACACACACAAACGAAGATCTGCGGTGCACCAGGGGTTCTGATGGCAGCGTTCAAACTTATTCAACTGAATCACACCAGAGTTCGTTTTAATCAAACCGAAAGTGTCAACACACCCTAAGTTGTCAATAACCCTCCATTATCCTTTAAAATTGCCTAATTCCTGAGTTTTTCCAACACTGTCAGAAAAAAGGTGCTGCGCTGTCACTGGGGTACAAAGGTGAAAAACCTAAAGTACAAAAGCGAAAAGGTACTAATATGTACCATTAGGGGTAAGTTAGGTACAAAGATGCTCTCAAACCTGTCCCCCACCAGTGCACAGTTTGCATGTCTCTCTCATCTAACACCTGATTAAACTAATCAGCACATTAGTAGAAACTGCAAACCTTTAATTGGGTGTGTCTGATGAGGGAGACGTACAGAATGTTCATTCCCCAGGAGTGGTTTGAGAACCACTGCCTTAGGGTACTGCCCCAGTGACAGTGCTGTGTTTTTCTTTTTTTTTCTGAGCGTGAATAATTGGAATACTGTAATGTTCTGCAAGGTGTTTGTCATTTTCCCTGAACAGGTGTTCTCAGAACCGAGCACTGAGCAAGTGAGCAGTCCTGAAGAGGGTCCCACTTCCTCTCCGACTATAGTTCGCAAAATGGCGATCCGGACCAAAGAGCTGCGATCCGGAGCGTATCGCTCTTTTACATGTACTCCTCTCAAACAGCGCCACCTGCAGGATAAACTGAGCACTCGACAAGGTGGGATAAGTGTTCATAGGACACTTTCGAGAGTGAGAGAGTTCTTTAGGTAATGCACACATTTAGTTAATGTGGCTGGCCTAATTAAAACACAATGTGTTAATTTATTATACTGATTTATATTTGGATTTGGTGGTTGGTGAGTCAAAAAAGGTGGTGGGGATTTCCACGTTGTGTCTGCCAGTTACCACAAAATAATCTGTGCATGTGCGCATGCACTGATCAGGCATAACATTGACCGGTGAAGTTAATAACACAGACTATCTCTTCATCACAGCACCTGTTAGTGGGTGGGATATATTAGGCAGCAAGTGAACATTTTGTCCTTAAAGTTAATGTGTTAGAAGCAGAAAAAATGGGCAGGTGTAAGGATTTGAGTGAGTTTGTCAAGGGTCAAATTGTGATGGCTAGACGACTGGATCAGAGCATCTCCAAAACTGCAGCTCTTGTGGGGTGTTCCCGGTCTGCAGTCATCAGTATCTATCAAAAGTGGTCCAAGGAAGGAACAGTGGTGAACCGGTCACAAGGTAATGGGCGGCCAGGGAACACATGGCACCAGGATGCACTATAGGAAGAAGGAAAGCCGGCGGATGCAGTGTGATGCTTTGGGCAATGTTCTGTTGGGAAACCTTGTGTCCTGCCATCCATGTGGATGTTACTTTGACACGTACCACCTACCTAAGCATTGTTGCAGACCATGGACAACCTTTCATGGAAACGGTATTCCCTGGTGGCTGTGGCCTCTTTCAGCAGGATAATGCATCCTGCCACAAAGCAAAATTGTTTCAGGAACGGTTTAAGGAGCACAACAACAACTTTGAGGTGTTGACTTGGCCTCCAAATTCCCCAGAATCTCAATCCAATCGAGCATCTGTGGGATGTGCTGAACAAACAAACCCGATCCATGGATGCCCCACCTCGCAACTTACAGGACTTAAAGGATCTGCTGCTAACATCTTGGTGCCAGATACCACAGCACACCTTCAGGGGTCTAGTGGAGTCCATGCCTCGACTGTTTTGGTAGCAAAAGGGGGACCAACACAATATAAGGTCATAATGTTATGCCTGATCTCTCTTGCGCTCCCTATATCTCTATACATACACATACTCTATGTACAATAGTTACACTTTCAAACTGAGATGGTGATAGAGGCAAAAGATCTGTACTGCAACTTGAAATAATAATAATAATAATAACCTTTAGTCATATAAAGTCAAATGTGTGCTACTCAGAATATTTTTATAATTATAAAAATTCTAAAATAAGACTGAACTTGTGTTCAGTCCAAACTAGGATTGCAGCAATGTTTTCATTTGCCAAAGAAAACAAACACTGACATACCATTTGTGAAACCAATGAGAACTTGATTCCTGTGGGAATCTGAAGAATCTTTTCTTTTGTGAAACAGAAAAGGAACAGCCCAGTGCAAACGCATGCAAGTCTCGAGCTCCCAGTTTGGCCGAGACCGAAGAAGCTCTGGCTCACGCTGTGTGGTGCTGGGCTGGCGTGTCTAGGTCAGTATTGGGGCACAATGGCACTGCTGTCTTTTGTTCTGGTAAACTTAAAGAGAGAGTTCAAAAAATTCTTTAATTTACTCTCCCTCAAGTTGTCCCAAACCTGTATGAGTTTATTTCTTCTGCTGAACACAGAAGAAGATATTTTGAAGAATGTTGGTAACCAAACAAGTCGATGAACCATAATATTTTTTAATTATTTTCCATACTACAAAGTCAATGGGGTCCATCATCTGTTTGATTACATATATTCTTCTAAATATATTTTATATTCAGCAAAAAAAAAAAAAAAATCGTACAGGTTTGGAACAGCTTGACGGTTACTTGACGGTAACTATTGCATGTTTCTCCTCCCGACATGCGTAATTCTATTTTGAATGCTTTTTTCAATATTTTATTGTTGTTGTATTTAGGCTAAAATTTAGGCTAAAATTTTTTTTTTTTCTTTCTTTTTTTCTATTCTGATTTTGGGGCGATATGCCTTCACAACATATAAAAACATCTTGGCAAATAAGCAAAGTAGTACACCAATGTCCGGTTTCACAGACAAGGCTTAAGATCAGTCTCAGACTAAAATGCAAAAGTTTTTCTAAGGCATGTTTATAAAAGCGACTTAAATGTCTTTAATTTAACTAAGGCCTAATCCTGGCTTAATCTTAGCCCTATCTGTGAAATCAGGCGCAAAATAATTAATTTACATTGCTTTTAATCCAGTATGTTCAGTAGTTTAGTCTTGAGTATTTGGTTTCCATTACAGCGACTGTAGTTCCTCACTCCTGGCAGATGATGTCTTGGGTTCTTTCCTCCTATGTCCTCATCCCAAAAAACCCAACCGTGGGTCTCTTATAGTCCGCTTTCCATCGGGACTGGTAACTCATTCTATTAAGAGTTCCAAGGGGAAATTCCACCTTGAGGTGAGCAAAGATGAACCCTTTTTCATAAGTGTTTTGTTTGCCTTCCTCTACTCTATAACTACAGTAGTGTCAGAAGGAAATTGTAGCAAATGTTTCCTCTTCATTTACAGAAGTGCCACATTGACTTTGAAAGCCTTGCTGCTTTGATCGAGCACTACACAGAGTTCAGTGAGGAGCTGGAATGTTCTCTGAGCTGTGCCCGTGTCAACCACAGTTACGATTGGGAAGAGATCGTCAATAGGAGTTCACGTTCACTACAGGATAACAAGAAAGGCACAGTGAAAAACCAAAGTTGGGTTTGAATCCTCTTTCATGCTCTGGTTACTTTTTTTTATATATATATTATATATATATATATATATATTTAAAAAAATGAATGCTACATATTTTACTGGGTTTTAACCGTTAGAGAGCTGCTGACATAACCAGGAACTTAAGTCACTGGCACATTTTTTTGATATATTGTGAATTGACACTGTTTTTGCCTGTTGGCAATAACCTTAACACTCCTATAGCACTCACTTTGTTGGGGATTTTTTTTTCTTTGGTTTAAATTTATTTTCTAGGGAAAAAAGCACTTTTCATGAAAATGTCATTATTAAATGTATACTCAACAACTTTAGCAAAGGTGCAGGCCTGTGTTTTATGTACCCTGAATTGTGTTGTATGTGTTTTATATTGCTTGGCCTTTTCACTCTATTGGTCGTATATTATCACCAGTATTAGAGAGAACTTTTTGTGATAACCTCAAACCCTAAAATTATTCACTACCCAGTTAATTTATTCCTCCCTTTGTCTGGCTTTGCTGCTTTATAATTTTTTTATTTTAATCTCTTGCACAATTCACCTCTTAAATGCACACGTTTTCTGTTAATAACTTTGCATCAATGTAAATGAAGTGTCTTGCCTCTTTGCATAAACTGATTTTACTGTTATTTTGTCTCCTTTTAATTGTCCTTATTTTGAAGAACTAGTGGAATACTGCCATCTATCCAGAGAGATGTTCCAAAATGAAATATGAGCAGATAATTGTGGAATATTAGGTCTATATAAATGTTTACCCAATTATTTTTAGTTCTGGTCAAAGGTTTGGAAACTTTTTAATCTGCATATTAGATTGATTTCTGAGGGATCATGTGATACTGAAGATCTGGAGTAAGAGCTGATGAAAATTCAGCTTTGCATCACAGAAAAAAAAGATATTTTGAAGTATCTTAAAATAGAAAACCGTTATTATGAATTGTAATAATACTTACGTTTTTTTTTTACTGTATTTTCAAATTCAAAAAAGCTTTATTGTCTATCCCCACAGGGGTAGAAAATTGTCTTTAGACAAGAGGTTTTTTGATCAAATAATTTATTTTTTTTATAAAATAAATAATTTATTTTTTTGATCAAATAATTTATTTGATAATATAAACTAAAGTATTAGTTTGAATACAAAAAATGTTCAGAGGGATCTTAAGCTATGTTTTTGTTTTTGTTTTTTTTTAAGTCTTGAAGTATACTGCGAATTTTGAGGGATATTTTGTGCTTAATCTTTGTGAAAGTAATATTCTGACTGGTTCTAAAAACATTAGTTTTTTAACAAAATATTTGAACAAATGTATTAATACATGCTGTATTTATTATATTTTATGAAAATAATAAACAACATTCAGTACGCATGTCACTGGGGGCGCTTTGAAGTTTGGAGTTGCTAGGCAACGTCGAACGCCTCAGCAAGAGAAACACGCTGCTTTATTTAATGTCGCGAACCGCAGCCTGACCTCAAACTGGCCATTACGGAACCTGGCCCGGATGACAGTGTTCGTAAGCGTCTTTTCTAAAATCAGAATAGCTGCTTGTCTTCATGAGACCATGACACACTGCAGTCTGATCTTCAGAGTGACATTTCAATTTCGGTTCAGCAGATAAGCAGCGACCACACCATCCGTCCAAATGGCATCCGAATCCGTGAAGGTGGTCGTCAGATGTCGACCTCTGAACGACAGAGAGAAGGTGCTGAACTGTAAGATGGTGGTTTCCATTGACAGCAGTCACTGTCAGTGTTTCATTGAGAAACCTGGAGCCTCGGAAGAGCCGCCCAAACAATTCACGTTTGATGGGACTTATTATATAAACCATTCCACTGAGGAGATCTACAACGAGATCGCATATCCTCTGGTGGAGGTAATATTGATTTTTGTGTGTGTGTGATTGGTGGTCATTACAATGACAGCTAGATCTTCTATAGGGCCAATTACTTTCCAGTGTTCATGCCCATAGATATGGGTTATCTGAAACCTGTTGTCCCTTATCTGAAACGGAACACCGTAGAGTTTAAATTAGTCACGGAAGTAACCTACAGCCCTTCCTTTAATTGATTATTTACTAGATGCATGTGTAAGTTGGGCCCTTTAGACTCAAATATTCATATCTATCTATCTATCTTTTTTGCCAAAAATATTGGGACACCCCTCCAAATCATTGAATTCAGGTGTTCCAATCACTTCCATGGCCACAGGTGTATAAAATCAAGCACCTTGGCATGCAGACGCTTCTACAAACATTTGTGAAAGAATGGGTCGCACTCAGGAGCTCAGTGAATTCAAGCGTGGTACCGTGATAGGTTGCCACCTGTGCAATAAATCCATTCCACAATTTCCACACTACTAAATATTCCACGGTCAACTGTTAGTGGGATTATAACAAAGTGGAAGAAATTGGGAACAACAGCAACTCAGCCACGAAGTGGTAGGCCATGTAAAATCACAGAGTGGGGTCAGCGTGTGTTGAGGCGCACAGTGCGCAGAAGTCGCAAACTTTTTTCAGAGTCAATAGCTACAGACCTTCAAACTTCATGTGTCCTTCAGATTAGCTCAAGAACAGTGTGTAGAGAGCTTCATGGAATGGGTTTCCATGGCCGAGCAGCTCATCCAAGCCTTACATCACCAAGTGCAATGCAAAGCGTGGGATGCAGTGGTGTAAAGCACGCCACCACTGGACTCTAGAGCAGTGGAGACGTGTTCTCTGGAGTGAGAATCACGCTTCTCTGTCTGGCAATCCCATGGACAAGTCTTGGTTTGGCGGTTTCCAGGAGAACTGTACTTGCTTAACTGCATTGTGCCAAGTGTAAAGTTTGGTGGAGGGGAGATTATAGTGGGGGGGTTATTGTGTAACAGTTTGGGGATGACCCCTTCCTGTTCCAACATGACTGCACACCAGTGCAAAGCAAGGTCCATAAAGACATGGATGAGCGAGTTTGGTGTGGAGCAACTTGACTGGCCTGCACAAAGTCCTGACCTCAACCAGATAGAACACCTTTGGGATGAATTAGAGCGGAGACTGCGAGCCAGGCCTTCTCATCCAACATCAGTGCCTGACCTCACAAATGCACTTTTAGAAGAATGGTCATACATTCCCATAAACACACTCCTCAAACCTTGTGGAAACCTTGAGGCTGTTATAGCTGCAAAGGGTGGGCCAACTCCATAATAAATCCTAGGAATTAAGAATGGGATGTCATTAAAGTTCATGTGCATGTAAAGGCAGGTGTCCCAAAACTTTTAGCAATCTGTCTGTCTGTCTGTTTTTCCATCATGTACTAATCAGTGTCACATATATAATTATTTTACAAACAGGGTGTAACGGAGGGCTACAATGGGACAATATTTGCTTATGGACAAACAGGAAGTGGCAAGTCATTCACTATGCAAGGTATTCTAGATCCTCCTTCCCAGAGGGGAATCATCCCTAGAGCTTTTGAGCACATCTTTGAGACAATCCAGGTAACCAATTTGCATATCATGTGATTTTATGTAGATAGGATACCATCATAGTATAAAACCTAATATTCACTGACATATAATATTCAATATGAATGACAAAGTAAAATATTATAAATACGCTACCATGTGGTCCGTAAGATGTTTAGCGCTGAAATACTATATATTCATTGTGATAAAGTTTAAAGTGACATTTAACCTGAACTTTTCTATTAAGTGCGCAGAGAACACAAAATTCCTTGTACGGGCCTCTTACCTGGAAATTTACAAGGAGGAAATCAGAGATCTTTTGGCAAAAGACACCAAACAGAAGATGGAAGTACGTCTCCTCCACTGATCACACACAGCTCATTGTATATTACATGGACTGAATGTCTTAATGCTGTGTGTATTTAAAGCTGAAGGAGCATCCTGAGCGTGGTGTGTATGTACGGGATCTGTCCATGCATACGGTGCACAGCGTTGGGGAATGTGAGCGGATCATGGATCAGGGCTGGAGGAATCGCTCTGTGGGATACACACTCATGAACAAAGATTCATCTCGCTCACACTCCATATTCACCATTCACCTGGAGATCTGCAACACAGGTTTGTGTCTCAATCACATATTTTTGCAGTTAGAGTTCTGCATGAATAAATGTATATAAAACATCTGTAATCTTCATACGAGCTTAGATGCTGCAGGCGAAGAACATCTGCGTGCTGGGAAGCTCAATCTCGTGGACCTTGCAGGAAGTGAACGCCAGTCAAAAACCGGTGCTACTGGAGATCGCCTTCAAGAAGCCACCAAGATCAACTTGTCTCTATCAGCCCTTGGCAATGTTATATCTGCATTGGTGGACGGTCGTTCCAAGCATGTCCCGTATCGCGATTCCAAGCTCACTCGTTTGCTTCAGGACTCTCTGGGCGGAAACACACGGACCCTCATGGTAGCCTGTCTCTCACCTGCCGACAACAATTACGAAGAGAGCATCAGTACTCTACGCTACGCCAACCGCGCCAAGAGCATCCAAAACCGACCGCGCATCAACGAAGACCCGAAAGATGCCCTCCTGCGCGAGTATCAGGAGGAAATCAAGAAGTTGCGGGCGTTAATCTCTGGGCAGCTGAGGTCTTCCAACCTCAGATGTAAGAGAAACACTATTTGTGTAAATTTGTATCTCTTTGAATAGTGGAAGAGCGCAATTTTGACATATTTTTGTCTGTTAACAGCACTTTTGGCAGGTCAGAGTGCAGGAGATTCTCCAGCTGTTCTGTCGCGACCCCAGAGCAACACATCAGAGAGCGAAGCAGAGAAAGATAGAATAAAAGAGGTGTGTACAGATATAAAGTCAATGGAAGAGTTTTAGTTTTAAGGGATAGTTTACCAAAAATGGAATTAATTACTCACCATCACGTCGTTTCAAACCTGTAAGATTTTTGTTCATCTTCGGAATGCAAATTAAGATCTTTTTAATAAAATTTATGTTTTACCATTGACAGCCTACGCAATTGACAGCCTTGAACTATTTTGTAAAAAAAAATTATGTTTTTTTTTTTTAGCAAACAAACCACTGGATTCGCTTCATAAAATTGATGTTAAACAACTGGATTCGCATGGATTACTCTACTATCTTTCTGGGGCTTGAAAGTGGTAGTTGCGTAGCTGTCATTGGATGGACAGAAAGATCTTAGTTTTCTTAAAAAAATATCTTTGTTGCGAAGATGGGTTCCTTACGGGTTTGGAGCGACATGAGGGCGAGTAAATGATGATGAGTGAACTAACCCTTAAAGTTGTTGTTTCTGCACTAGGATGAGGCCTTCACCTCAAACATTTTTGAGGAAACTTTCTATTTTAATGTTGATTGGTTTTCTCATTGTCAATAGAAATAATGAAACACTAAAGGCCCCTTCACAGCAAGGGCAATAACTATAAAGATAATGATAATGATAAAAAGCAGAGTTCACACGACTGCTATAAAAATAACGGCACCGAGAAACGACATAGCTGGAAGCACTTTCAGAACAATTTTCGTCTCAACGATATCGAGAATTATATTGTCTGCTAGTGTGGACACTAATATAGTTATTTTATAGTTATCGTTCTTGGTGTGAACGGGCCTTAACTCGTTTGTTTTTTTCCTGTAGAGCATGGCGCTAGCATTGCCAAGGTCATGAGTTCTGTTCTCACAGAAAGCAAGTTGCTTTGATAAAAGTGTCTGCCAAATTCATAAATGTAAATGTAAATTTAGGAATATGAGAAGAAACTCGCGAGGCTGCAGGCCGAGTATGATGCCGAACAAGAGTCCAAAGTCAAACTCCAGGAGGATATTGCTGCCTTGAGAACATCATATGAGACCAGACTCTCGTCTCTGGAGAGGTCCAGAGCTAGTCGAACACACACCACTGGTAATATTGAAACTAGTTTTCTTTAGGTACAACTTTAGGTTCTATATCATCTTAATCTGGTTGAATTTTCTTGCGATCTCTCCTTAAACAGGTGGCCCTTGTTTTGACCATCCTAAAGAAGAACCCATCACTGCACCTGTGGCTACACAAGAACAGGCGAATGTTGACCACAATGTGCCCGAGGTGCTTTGATTTAGCCTAAAAATAGGTTTAAGTAGTCAAGTCAAATGTATTTATATGGCATTTATCACAAAACACATTGTTTCAAAGCGGCTTTACAGAAAATCATGATGTTAATGCTTAGAATATCTCAACATCTTCATGCCTTATAGTCACATTTAGCAGATTCGAGCTGGCCGATAATATAGTTCACATTTTGCGACAATACCAACAATCAAGCAGTTGAGATATGCTCTAGTACAGGGGTGTCCATTCTCGGTCCTGTAGAGTTTAGCTCCAACTGGACTCAACATACCTGCCTGGAAGTTTCTAGTATGCCAAGACCTTGATTAGCTGGTTCAGGTGTGTTTAATTTCAGTTCGAGCTGAACTCTGCAGGACAGTGGCTCTACAGGAGCAGGATTGGACACCCCTGCTCTAGTATACATTTGCACCTTAGTGAGTATACTATATGTATGTGGATAAAATTGGTCATACTTTTACTTTTATATAAAAAGCTGGGCGATAATCCAGTTACATTTTGCGACAAAATAAAAAAATCAGGCTATTTGCTTTATATATCACTATATATTAGTGTACTGTATGTATGTGAATAAAGTGGGAGATAATATAACTCCCTATTGGGCCCCACTTTATATTAGGTTTATTTATTTTTTAAGTACAATGTACTTACTGTGTTCATATTGTGTTGCAAAACACCTCTGCTGATATTGAGGTGGGATATGGGTAGGGTTAGGGACAGCTGTGGTTGTATGGGTAGGTTTAAGGGTAGGATTAGGTGCAAGGGAAGTGTCAACTGTGTAATTACAAATGTAACTACAGAAATTAATTACAGATGTAATTACATGCAGGTATTTTTTAAAATGTAAGTACAATGTAAAAACATGTATGTACACAATAAGTGCAATGTATCAAATTATTAATTAAAATGTTAGTTAAGGACACCTAATATAAAGTGGGTCCCAAATATGTTTCAAATTTAAAAAAGTGTTTTTGGGGGGTTTTATCTCAGAAATGTAAATGACTCTCGTTTGTGTAGGAGAGTCAATCTGCTTCTGCCAGTGTTCAAGGAGCTCCCGGTGGTGAGAGTTCGGTTTTAGATACAGTTGTGGTTGCCACACCAGTTCAACTGGACCAGAAGCATGTTTTGGAAAGGTGAGATGCTCAAATAGACATTTGCGGTCAAGAATTTGAGCAAATACTGTGGTGCATCCCTAATAATGTACTGAACTGCTCACATGAACTGAACTGAACACTTAAAAATGTATGAACGTCATTGCATTAGAACAAAACAATCTGTTCTAAATGCAGACAAATGATATTAGGTCTAACCTCAGCTATTTTTGGCTAACTGAATTCTTTGAAATAAATGTAATTTGGTTGCATGCTTTTTCTGGATGTAATACAGTGACACTCAAATAGAACAGGCCTTTAAGAGGAAATGAGAGTTAATTTATCAGGACGGTAATAGCTATAGACATGATAACATTGATAAACAGCGGATAAATATGGAGGGGATGAACTTAAATGCTGCCTATGTTATATGTTGTTGGCCTGAAGGCTGCAGCAGCTGGAGCAGGAGTTTGTGGGTGGAGAGCAGGTGAGGAACGAGGAACTGAAGCAGAGACACAGACAGAGGAAGACTCTGGCTGACCAGAGGAAGAAGCAGCTAATCGTAGCTCTGAGCCAGAGCAGTGAGGAGAGTGACAGCGTGCTGCTGAACGTATACGATTCCATTCAGGAGGAAGTTCATGCCAAGAGCAGACACCTGGAGAACACACAGAAGAAGGTTAGAGCTTTTAGTTTAGTTCAACAACCTGGGAGTCTTTGATTAAATAGGATTATAAAATATATATTAATATAATACACATTTCTGGGGGTTTACATGATATAATTTTTCTTTATAGTGCAGGTGTGTGAGTGTGTGTGTGAGAGAGTGAATTTTCAGCTTCATTACTTCTGTCTTTAGTCACGTGGTCCTTCAAAAATAATTCTAAAATGCTGATTTGCTGCTCAAGAAACATTTCTGATTATCAATGTTGAAAACAGTTGTGCTGCCTAATATTTTTTTGGAATCTTTGGTACTTCTTTCAGGTTTCATTGATGAATAAAAAGTTCAAAAGAACAGCATTTATTTTCTAACAATATAATAATGAAATAATATTTATTAATAATAATAATAAACAATTAAATAATATTTCAGAATATTGCTGTTTTTCTGTATTTTGGATCAAATAAACGCAGGCTTGAGCATGAGACTTCTTTCTTTCAAAAACATAAAAAATAGTAATGTTTCCAAACTTTTGACCGGTACTGTATGTGTGTGTGTACAGGGTTAAATATTGCATTATGTATAGTTTAAATTGTAAATGTGTAGGAGCTATGATCTACTGTAATGAAAAAAGCATATAAAAGTTATTGTTTTTGTCCCGACTTCTAGATTATATTTCTAGATTTGCCATTGAGATGAAACTTTAGAACCAATACAATTTTTTCCAACCATCTGTTTATATAATGAACAGCTGAAAGCTGCCAAGTTGGAGATCAGGGATCTTCAGGCAGAGTTTGAGATGGAGAGAGATGATTATCTGGCCACCATCCGGCGTCTTGAGCGGGAAGGCCAGCTCCTTCAAGGAATCTTGGAACGCATGGCGCCCCTGGTGCGAAGGGACTGTAACTACAGCAACCTGGATCGGCTGCGGAAGGAGGCAGTGTGGGATGAAGAGGGAGGGACCTGGAGACTGCCAGAGGTTGTGGTGCAGAAAACAACCTTACCTGCAGGTGAAGTGCTGGGAAGAAAAGGGCTGCACTATGAAATTCATTGTGAAATACACTAGTTTCTAATGGGATCGTGGAACATGTAAAAAAAATAGCTTGTTCCGAAACAAATTTGATTCAAAACAGTCAAATGATAATCATAAATCATGGAGAGCAAGAAGCTTTTAAATTGTGCATGTCCAAAAATCTGCAGGTGCACAAAAAACCCTGATGTTTCAGTCAGTTGCTTGTGTGATTTAAAGGTAAATATACTACATATTCTCTCTCTCTCTCTTCTTGTTCTACAGTGCCTCCTTCAGGTGCCATTGCCCCTGGCAGACTTTCAGCACGCAGGAATTCTGCCTCAGACCTTGTCGACCCTTTTGTGGTATTTAGTCTGAACTTCAATTAACACCGTTCAAACATGACTTTTGACATTTATACACAGATACAAATAAAACAGATATACCAACATTAGATTCATGTCCCACATTCAATAATGGGGTTTTTACACTTGCTGATGATCAATTTAAACCTGGATCAAAGCAATCCTGTGTTACCTTAATTATTTGCATATTTACGAGGTGCATATTTTTATTTGTGCTGTCAAATCGATTAATCGCGATTAATCACATCCAAAATAAAAGTTTGTGTTTACATAATATGTGTGTGTACTGTGTATAATTATGTATATATAAATACACACTCATGCATGTATATATTTAATAAATATGTGCATGTGTGAATAAATTATAATATATATATATATATATATATATATATATATATATATATATATATATATATATATATATATATATATATATATATATATATAATATATAATTATAAATATTTAAAAAAATGCATGTATTTTGTGTGTGTGTGTGTGTATATATATATATATATATATATATATATATATACACACACACATACATAATCATACAGTACACAACCATATATTATGTAAACACAAACTTTTATTTTGGATGCAGTTAATCGTGATTAATCGATTTGACAGCACTACTTTAATAATAATATTGCCTTTTCATTACTGCGATTAATATTTATGCTTTGGCCATTTTAAATTTTGTACTGTTTTTGCTGAAAAAGTCTTTGTAAGTCTTTGTACATGAATTTTTAATGAGGCAAGCGTTGTTTAGTTTACGATTGGTTAACATTCTAGTTATGCAGTTCACACTGTATAACTCTGGCATTACAATCCAGGGTTAGTACTCTAGGGGGCCGTTCATTCAAAACACGTTTTTTCATTCCAATGCACTAATTTTCCATAGTTTTTCTATGTAAACATGCTCTAGAAGGACGCGTTTAACTGTTCCAATTGCGTCCTTCGTATGAGATGTTGAACTGAGGTCCTGACTCTCTGTCGTCATTGAAAATCCCAGGATGTCCTTAGTAAAAAGAGTATGGGTTTAAGCCAGGCGTCCTGGCCAAATTTGTCCTTTGGCCTCTGTCCATCATCATGGCCTCCTAATCATCCCCATATACTGATTGGCTTCATCCCTCACCCCTTTTCCACCAATAAGATGGTGTGTTGGGCGTTCTGTTGCGATATGGCTGCCGTCCCATCATCTAGGCGGTTGCTGCACGGATGCTGCACATTGGTGGTGGTTGAGGAGATTCCCAGGACCGAGTGCAGAGAAAAGCGCTGTATAAATGTGACGAATTCTTATTTATTATTGTTCATCTTAACCCAGGGTTAAAAGCAGCCTTAACCCAGGGTAAACATCTTTTTATACCTAGGTTAAGTGTAGTGTGAAAAGTGTTTTAATCCCTAGAATCTTACTTATGAATATGAAAAACATTCATAGCTTTGCATATCCAAATCTCTTTTTAGCAGGAAGAGGATGAGGATCGCTACAAGGAAATGTTGAAACGCAGTGATAGCCAACATATCGCCACTAACTACTTCAAGCCAAAACGGACCAGTCAGCTGTTGGCTGGAGACCCTATTAAAAACACAAGTAAGAAATAGATGTAATATACTCAGAAAAAGTGTAACCATTCTGTGTAGCTTGAATTAATGGGTACAATAGCTTGTCACTGGGGCATCTTTGTACCCTTTTCACCCTTAAAAGATGCATATTAGTACCTTAGTATCAATATGTACCTTACTACCTTTTAAGTGTACTGCCCCAGTGACAAGCATTTTTTCTGAGAGTGCTCATGTTCATTTGTTTCTCTCATGCAACTGTGATATGCTTATACATGTTGCTAATTTAATTTCCTCACACAGCAAACTATTCTGGTTCAGTTGGGAATGGTTCATCCCACCAGACCTCCAGTGGTTCCAGTTTGTCTCCTCAAACCGCGGAATCTCTCCTTCCACGCCCCTTCCGTTTGGAGTCCCTTGGAGTCCCACCTGCACACGGCAAAGTAAAACGCAAGAAGAGCAAGATGCTCATCCCAACTGAGGGCAACTGACAAATCCCTTGTACATAGAAGAAAGTCCAGAGCTTTTTATCTGTTTAACATGCTGTTATCTGTTTTTATTTCTTATGTACATATATAAAGACATACTTGTATTGCTAATTAGTGCTTAATGACATGCAGGGTAATTTTGTGACCTTACCTCTTTTTTATTCTAAATGTCACATAATGGCATGTAAGCACTGTATAAAACATAGGATTTAACTAATACTACCTAAAGTAGAAATAATGCTACCTAATGTGCTGCAGTGTTTTATTTTGCACTGT
Organism: Gobiocypris rarus; assembly: GCA_023029165.1. Taxonomy (NCBI): domain Eukaryota; kingdom Metazoa; phylum Chordata; class Actinopteri; order Cypriniformes; family Gobionidae; genus Gobiocypris; species Gobiocypris rarus. The sequence continues at coordinate 6,694,284 of CM040931.1, read as the reverse complement.
GAGGTTTCAGCACTGAAAACCCATGCTGCTGTCTGTATTATTAAATAAAAACATTTGTGAAAAGCTGGTCTTTAAGTGTCTAATAACTGGGGATGTTTCAGAGAAAGTATTTCAAAATGGTGCCCATGGAAAATAAAACAACTTTTTCTAAGTCACCTATATTTCAAATACTATTTGCTTCTTAAGGATGCTGTATGTAAGTTTTGGACTGTACTAATGCATAATATGTTTGAAGATATTTAGGAAACATACTCATTTCTCTGAAAAACAATGCTACAGCCTGTTATTTTACTTTGAAATCTGCGTTCTGTGTCGGAATGTCTGTTCTTGTATTGGTCTGTGCAGTACTGCAGATTGCCAATAGTATACAGGGAATGCATTGACATCACTTTCCCTCCGGAACACGCCCCCACAGCCGGACTGAGTGGCAAAAGAGCCTGTGGCATGAATGGATTTAATAGGGGAAACTGCGAAAACGTGAGTAAAAAAATTATTATCAGTTTAAACTAAAGGTTGGACTCCATATACAGGTCCTTCTCAAAAAATTAGCATATTGTGATAAAAGTTCATTATTTTCCATAATGTAATGATAAAAATTAAACTTTCATATATTTTAGATCAATTGCACACCAACTGAAATATTTCAGGTCTTTTATTGTTTTAATACTGATGATTTTGGCATAAAGCTCATGAAAACCCAAAACTAAAAAAAAAAACAATAAAAAAACATGAAAAGGTTCTCTAAACAAGCTATTAACCTAATCATCTGAATCAACTAATTAACTCTAAACACCCGCAAAAGATTCCTGAGGCTTTTAAAAACTCCCAGCCTGGTTCATTACTCAAAACCGCAATCATGGGTAAGACTGCAGACCTGACTGCTGTCCAGAAGGCCATCATTGACAACCTCAAGCAAGAGGGTAAGACACAGAAAGACATTTCTGAACTAATAGGCTGTTCCCAGAGTGCTGTATCAAGTCTGTGGGAAGGAAAAGTTTTGCAAAAATGCTGTACAACGAGAAGAGGTGACCGGACCCTGAGGAAGATTGTGGAGAAGGACCGATTCCAGACCTTGGGGGACCTGCGGAAGCAATGGACTGAGTCTGGAGTAGAAACATCCAGAGCCACCGTGCACAGGCGTGTGCAGGAAATGGGCTACAGGTGCCGCATTCCCCAGGTCAAGCCACTTTTGAACCAGAAACAGCGGCAGAAGCGCCTGACCTGGGCTACAGAGAAGCAGCACTGGACTGTCACTCAAATTTTGCATGTCATTCGAAATCAAGGTGCCAGAGTCTGGAGGAAGACTGGGGAGAAGGAAATGCCAAAATGCCTGAAGTCCAGTGTCAAGTACCCACAGTCAGTGATGGTCTGGGGTGCCATGTCAGCTGCTGGTGTTGGTCCACTGTGTTTTATCAAGGGCAGGGTCAATGCAGCTAGCTATCAGGAGATTTTGGAGCACTTCATGCTTCCATCTGCTGAAAAGCTTTATGGAGATTAAGATTTTGTTTTTCAGCACGACCTGGCACCTGCTCACAGTGCCAAAACCACTGGTAAATGGTTTACTGACCATGGTATTACTGTGCTCAATTGGCCTGCCAACTCTCCTGACCTGAACCCCATAGAGAATCTGTGGGATATTGTGAAGAGAAAGTTGAGAGACGCAAGACCCAACACTCTGGATGAGCTTAAGGCCGCTATCGAAGCATCCTGGGCCTCCATAACACCTCAGCAGTGCCACAGGCTGATTGCCTCCATGCCACGCCGCATTGAAGCAGTCATTTCTGCAAAAGGATTCCCCACCAAGTATAGAGTGCATAACTGAACATAATTATTTGAAGGTTGACTTTTTTGTATTAAAAACACTTTTCTTTTATTGGTCGGATGAAATATGCTAATTTTTTGAGATAGGAATTTGGGGTTTTCATGAGCTGTATGCCAAAATCATCAGTATTAAAACAAAAAAAGACCTGAAATATTTCAGTTGGTGTGCAATGAATCTAAAATATATGAAAGTTTATTTTTTATCATTACATTATGGAAAATAATGAACTTTTATCACAATATGCTAATTTTTTGAGAAGGACCTGTAGTGTTCCTTACAACTAACATCCAGTGATCCATGGATATTGACATGCAGTCAGGAATCGTGTTTCCTGACATTTATATTAGCCTGATTTGCTGGGGAAATACAAAGCAAATTTGCCTGGGAACGCTTTATATACGTAAATACAATATAGGTAAGTCTAAATCCAGGTGATCACTTAAATTGCCTTATTGCACTTATATCATCCAGCCCTAAAACTTGTATCGTTTTTGTCAGTGTTTATTTAAAAACTTGCAGTTATGCAGAATATAGGATGGTAAATACTTAACTGATGAGTAGTCGATACAATATATAGAGTATGATTTTAGCCTAAAATTCTTGACACAAAATGATAATTGAGTACAAATCGAATATAGTCAATCTCAAAGCTCTTTCCAGTTGTAGATGTGTTTTGTGTGATTTTCGTGGCATTCACTCTGAAAACAAATGCTTAAATTGGTAACCGCAGCGACTCTGCATGACGATGACATCACATGCATGCCCTCTATTCCGCCACCACAGGTAAACAGCGTATTGCATCCATGGAAGCCAACGAACAAACTGGGTCAAAGATCACGGATTCTACCCAACCTAAAAATCCTCAGCATCCATCAAACAATCTCTATGAATGGGAGCATATTAAATAGCGATATCAACTCATGAATCAATAAATAAACATATTTATTGTGTGTAAGTCTCCTCACCTTCCATTGTCAATTGCGCTCTTTCCTGTTACATGTCCTAAATCTTACATACTGCACCTTTAAGTGACTTTTTAAGGGACGCTATTAAGCTTTTGTTCCTATGGGCCAATATTAACATACATCTCATTAGCTATATAAAATAGTTTGCAAATGTTGCTTTGTGTTGTTTAAATACCTTCTCTTTTTTTTACATTTTGGTGATTCATCTCTTGTAGACAGACTCAAAACAAGTAGGTATGATAAATCCTAAAAATATTAACATAATTGCTTTACATATGTAAATGACTCATTCTCTCTGGCATTAGTGTATTAAGTAGATGCAACCTTGATTAAAAACCCAATAGTGATAGTGACCTGTGCCCAGCAGACAGTAATCACTGTAATTAAAACACTCAGCCAAGCGGAGTATCATTTGATATGTTAACAGCCTACTCACAAACTCTGTGATGGCTAATCAAAAACATTAGCATAGTTCACAATGCATATTGAACAGTAGGATTGCACTTTATTTTACAGCCATGTTCCCCATGTACATACTTTGTACTTCCTAGAGTAATTACAATATCTGGGTAATAACTAGGTACTAACCCTGAACCTACCCTTAAACCTAACCTTAACCCATGTAGTTACCTTATATTACGCAGTACTTTCTTGGGTAAGTACATACTATAAAGTACTATGTAAGTACTATAAAATAAAGTGCAACCAACAGTAGTGTAGTTTCCATGTATTTTTTTATTGATTTACTGTAATTGGATTGGCATTGAACCACTTTTTCAACATGGTTTTGCTATCACCTAGAAAGTTTAAAATGTTTGGTTATGCAATGCACAGTGTTCGGAACTGGATACAGTTTAGGCGTAATATTCTGCTATCTGATCATAGAGCACAGCAACGAGACAAACAGAAACGAAATGAGACATTTTATGCTGAAATTACTGCTTTATTAATGTGTGTCCTGTGGTTAAACATTGTCATAATTTATTGCTGCTTTCCGGGTGCATTATGGTGTGGATTTGACTAGAGAAGCAACCGTGAAAGGGCAACTGTTAACTGAGTCAATACAAACAGAGGGAACCATTCTCAGTGTAAGTCATGAACTAGGTCACATTCCGAGATAAAGAACTTTAATGACAGATGAATCTGAGAGGCCGGGTAACATGAACACCAGTCTGTTAATGCACTAATCCACCGAAGTGCTGTGTCAGATCTCACTGACCGGCGTGTAAAATGAGGAGTTTGACTGATAGCTGATCTTTGCGAGACAGGATTCCTCCGGTTCACCAGTCTCTGGTACAGAAGACAATTGTATTTGAAGAAAAAACTGATTTGTAAAACAGGCTTATTCATACAGACAGATTTGATGCTTTCAATAGCAAAATCGAAGAGTAATTAAAGGCTAATCTACTTACAGCCAGTTCGAAATTAAATATACTTAAGTTCACCTGGAAAAGCACACATACTGTATAATCTTAATCTTCATTGCTGAATAAGGAAAGGCATTTGGGTTTTAAGGTGCGATCACATTTACCATTGCTTCAATAAGAATTTGCGTGATCAGGAGTTCGCCACATTCACCCCAAAAAAAGCTGCTTGCTGTCTCATCCAAAATTATTTCTTGTTTGAGAAGTCGTTTCACTCACAACAGACATAATCGCAATTTCTGTATAATGACCGGAGAGCATACAGTCAACAAATCTCATTTTTTGAGCAATCCAAGCTTTTGTAATGCCTCTCTCCGATCCCTTCCGATGCTGGGAACTGGCACGTTCAAGCCTTTGGAATGAGATGATGATACATGCAATAACCCTTTTCTGGGTGTTGACTCATTAGCATACATTTGAGTGTCTTTCCCTATTATAGAGGAACATGACTTTTTCTTCTGAGAAACTGTGATGTTAGAACCAGTGTGTTCCAATGTGGCAGATTTCCTGCTTGAAGTCATATCTGCATGTTTTGGAGGTGAAGAAGCTGTGGAAAGATTGTTCACGGACCTCTGGTGGAGAGGATTGCAACTTTGTATTGGCTTGTTTAATTGTCCTCCAGATCTTGTGGGGATACTTGGAGCAAGAAGTTCACTTGTGGTCTGGTTTTGCTCCAAGTTTGCTGGAGATTGTGAGTTTAGTTGTTGATAGACTGGGTTCTGTGTATCATCCTTGAGGAGGCCTAACTTGCAAAGAGCCTCCACTCTTACTTTTTCTGGGTTCATTAATTTATCTACAGTCAAGACCCCAGAGCCAGGCATGGTCGAGTCAATCTTAGGGTTGGAGGCTGCTTCCTGGTTCGTTGGGACTTTATGTGGGGTTTTCATTTTAGGTTTAGGGGCCACAGGTGGAGGAGCAGGCTTGTAGCCCCTACTTATCACGACCTGTGAGTTCTGGGTAAGAGTTTGGGATCCAGAGGTGCTTTCCACAAGATCATAATTTGTAGAAACCTGCTGATCTTCGGTTTTGGCTTCAGTTGCATTGGTTTTCCGCATCGATGCACTCTTGCGCAGCTTAACCAGAGCCTCATACGAAAGGGGTCCTCGACGTGCCACATTCTCTGGCTGTTCATTATTCTGTTGTTCTTGAACTGTATCTTTACCTCCTTTGATTTTAAGCAGAGGTGGCATCACAACCACATTGACCTCTGAGGGAACTCGTGGAGCTTTTTGATGAAGGTAGTCACTTTTAGAAGCCAATTTAGGTGCTGCCTTTTTCTGGGATGCAGCTAATCTAGGTCTGGTTTGAATTTGCGAGTTTCGGTTCGCAAGGACAAATGGAGTAGGGACCATATAATTCAGAATTTCATTTTGCACCAAGCTGCCAGATGACAATGGACCTTCAAATTGGGTTTTGGGCACATCTACAATCAAGAAATGTATTTTAGTGTATTGTCAGAAAGAGTTAAAAAATACTAAAAGAGCTACTGTATAAAGCACCTTGACTAGGGACCTTTTTGAGTCCTATTGACGCAGAGAGGTCGGCCACTTTGTTAGCCACATCTCCTCGAGCTGGCAGCTGATCAGACTCGTCATTGGACAGGCCACTGTCATCCTCCATATCCAGTGACTGAATGGTCTCCTCTAGGTACATGAGACAAGCCTTCTCCTCAGCAGAGAGATACTCCATATTTTCATCGCTCTGAAACAAAACTGGGTTATATTTGAGGTACATAATAACAAAAAAATCCAATTCCACCCATGGTTCGACATGCACATATCAAATCTAATGACGCTTACGCATCTATAATATGGTTTGTTGAAAATAACGCAATGGATACGCATTCTGGCTTTCTAGAACTTTGCAAAAACAAATATTGAGTTCTTTTTCAAGTCTGGTGATTGATTGGACAAATTCACACAGAAATTATTTCAATGTTAAACATACCCAGCAAGCAATTTTGCGTTTTAAAGACACCTAATGGCCGTCCAAACCCAGCCCTGATGTCTAGGCTAAAACAAGGCAAAATTTGTGCTGTCAGTAAAAATGTAATAGACGTCTAACCATAGCCCAAGAATAGACTAGTCATCTAGAACATGTCAAAGAAATGAAACAAAACAGCTTGTAATCACTGTTGACTTTGCCTACATGATGGCATATCATGCATCTCGCAAGTTATTTAGGCAAAAACGACATGTAACCAAATTCAAGGTTATTTTGACTTGAAGTGTGTTACTCATATCCAGACCATACCGGGTCTATAGTTAACCGAGATAGTGAAATGACGGCTATTGCTTGCTGGGTAGTAGGTGAACATAACAAAACCCATGTGTCTCAGTATTAATATACTGGACTTATACATTTTGTCTTGAAGGGACAGCAGCCTAATATCCCTGCTGTCTGTGTTAATCAAACAACAAAAGACACGGAAATCGCTCACTGCTCTTGACTGAATAGCTTTTGTAACTAATAATTATTCATCTTTATTTAATTTCTACAGTGAATATTATATGCAATGTTGTTTTGCATTTGATTCTTTATTAAATTTATGTACCAGATAACTACTGTGAGAGAAACCTGAAAAGCAACTTTTATTTGTATCTTTGCACTATTGTATCTGTTGCTTGTATGATTATTTGTTCTTATTTTCATCGTTTTTATTTGAAAGTAGTCTTTTTTCTCCTGAACATAGCACATATATAGTGAACCGTAATGAAACCGTGACCCTAAAACTGTGATAAAAACCAAACTGTGAGTAATTTGAACCGTTTCACATATGTTATGAGTAAAGGGAAAGTTCACCCAAATGGAAATTCTCATTTATTCATGCCATCCCAAACCTGTATTTCATCTGTAAAGGATGTGTAACTGTTTTTGTCTAAACAATGAAATTCAATGGTATCCAAAGCAATATTGAACCCCTTTGACTTTCATTGTATGACAAAAAAGCTCCCCACTTTTTTCAAAATATTTTCTTTTGTGTTCCCCAGAGAAAAAGAGAGCACATTTTCATTTTTAGGTGAACTATCCCTTTAACAATGTTTCATCCACAAATCCTTCTAGATATATACACATCAAAACAACTAAATATGTATATTTGCATGTATCATAAAACTATATAGGCTACATTATGTCTTCAAATTCATAAAATAAAAGTATGTCTTACAAAGCATGAGTTGAAGCTGACCATGCTGTCACAGCTGCCATTACTGTCAATCTCTCCCGCATTGCCATCTTGCCACATGTCACGTATCGGCATTGCAAATGATGATAACCACTCTGGTATCAATTCAACGTTCTTTAAAAGTGTTGATGAAACTGCATTTCCCCTAAAAAATAGAATGTAAAAAATGCTAATTGAGTGTCTTGATATGCACACTGCAAGAGTTTGCAAATTTGTAGGGCAATTAAAAACAATCATATACCAAAAATGTCATGGATTTAAAAGAGCCAGCAATTATATTTGTATTTCTGTGTATAGTATTAAATTATCAGATCATGTTGAGTGAGATTACAGCAGACGTTACTCTGAGCTTCTTTAGTTGGATCAAGTCCGGCATGAATGGAAGACAATGAATCATCGGTTTGTTTAAAGATATCGCTAATAATGTTTAATTCTTTATTATTATTTACTAGAAATGGTTTCATGTATTCCAGCTTCCACTTTCATCTTATAAAAAGACCCGCAAGAACAATGTCAATACAATCTGCTTTATTAGTTGTTAGGTAAAACATACATTTCAACATGACATAAATGATGATAGCGCGTTTTGTTCTTTCAGTGATGGTATATATTGTGATATCATTCAAATATAACAGCAAACAGGTTTTCTTTGTGGTTATAAGAGGCAGTTGCTTTAAGATGAAGAATAAAGCTATCATTAGTATTGTAGGATCTCTTTCAGATCATTATATTTGAGAGCTGTAATAATTTACCTCTAATCAGTGAACCATATCTCAATGGCTGTAAAGGCAAAGTCCCTTTTTACAGACATAATAAACCTATTGGCCTTTTTCTTATAATGAAGTGGTGTTAATCAGATGCTTTGTTCTTTTTATTTGTAACGCCAAAATGCACTTTGACACACCGTAATGTCTTTTATATAGCTCTAGAGAATTCATTTTCTTCAGAAGTTTGTGACTTTATTATGCATACAGGATATATATGACCTGTACTACACATTAAAAGACACAGTGTTAACTGTTCTAAGGGTGTGTGAAGATATTTTGAAGAATGTCGGTAATCAAACAGTTGATGGTAGCCATTGACTTCCATAGTATTTTTTAAGTCATGGCTGACTACTGTCAAATGTCTGGTTACCAACATTCTTCAAAATATCTTCTTCTTATTAGATCTAATTCAACAGAAGAAAGAAACTCATGCAGGTTTGGAACAACATAAGGGTGAGTACATGATGACACAATTATTATTTTTTAACTGTCCCTTTAAGTAAATAATCAATATTGCTTAACAACTTGAAAAACTCAAGAGCAAGTGCTATAAATTAAATCCCATATTAAGTTATACATTTCAGCACATTATTTTACAATTGTATAGTTAATTTACTATTCCTCGCTGCCTTAAATTCCTTATTTGCCAACACCTTTCATTCAAATCAAAAGAATACTCAATAACAGAAATAAATATACGGTATGAAGCCTGAAACATGCCTTAATAAAGCTTACCTTTAGTGCAGAAACGCGTTTGATTTCAGCTCTGCAGGTTCACGTGCTTCTACAGTGTCAGTGTCACTGTGCGTGAGGTGATGTACGTCAGTACTGTACATAGGGAAATCTTCGACCAATCGTTTTCGTTTTCTCCTGCAGCAGCCAATTAGAGAACAGGCCGGTGAGTTTAGAGAATAAAAAGAACGTTCGCCTCAAAATCGAAATCGTTTAGTGACGGCGGGAAAAGGTGTATGAAAGATGCGTAAATATATGCCTAATTATATATACACCACCACTTCCCTGCACACGTCTGTAATGACAAACACATGATGACAGAAAGTGTCACTGTCAAGATTATCACCTGCAAATCCTAGTTAATCGCTGTATTAAGGGTTTCTTAAAATAACATTAGTTTAATCCCTGTCATTTGGAACTGATTTGATCCTGTTTCACTGACTGGGATTCATTATGTTTTCACAACACCACGAGAGGTTTTAACATTTATTTCTTTAACTACAATCTATTTTTATGGTCCTGGTCCAACCGTGACTAGTTTACATTTATTTATTTAACTAGGGCCTATCTATTTGTATGGTCCTGGTCCAATCGTGACCAGTCATTAGATAGTAATAATACTTATTCCAGTAGTCACAAATAGGCCTATATATGCCATTAAGTCACTAAGGATTAAGTACAACCTAATGAACAGCATCACCTAGTATGGCAAGCCGTCTTATCTTAAAATGTTCCCAGCGTTAGGCTACAGGTTGTAATTGCATTTTTACAAGTAAGAATTAAATAAGAGTTATACAGTTCACTTCTCACTATAACCATTTGTAGAGCTCTCTGATTTAAAGGAGTAGTTCCATAGGTGTTGGAAGCAAAAAAAATGTGGGTGGGTCCTTCCCCAGAAAAAGTTTACTGGAGTAGATGCCACTTAAGTGCAAATAGCCTGCCTTTTTAACTAAACATCTGGTTGGGCTAGATCAATTTACGGAAGACAACACATTTTTTGTAGTGGAAAATACTAGTGTAGTGGTAAAGCACATGGCAGAAAATTGACGCGAATCCACCTGAGATTTGAATCCGCCTTTTGACGAATTCGCTCTAATCCCTTTTCCCGTCACACATCATATCGGAAAGGCATTTATTTTCAATAAAAATTAAGAAATGGAAAGAAAGCATCTAACGTGTGCTTAATAATAAAGTGATTATCAGTTAGGGTAGGTGAACAGATATGTGCTTAATTAGAGACAGTAAAAGTGAGTGGGTCCAATATAATTTGGTCTTAAAATGTAGGTGGGTCTTGTTCCACCCACATACAATGGTTCTGACGTCCATGAGTGGTTTACTTTCACATAAAAAATTACCCAATGTTTTACTCACCCTGAAGCCATCCTAGATGTAAATGACTTTCTTCTTTCTGATGAACGCAATCAGAGTTATATTAATAAATATTCTGACGCTTCTAGGCTTTATAATGGCAGTGACGGGTCCATTGAGTTTGAAGCTAAAAAAAAGCACATCCATACATAATGAACATACTCCACACAGCTCTGGGAGGTTAATAAAGGCCTTCTGAAGTGAATCAATGGGGTTTTGTAAGAACATTTTTAAATTTAATTAATTAATTTAAATATTTAAAACTTTATAAAGTAAAAAATCTAACTCCCGGCCGGACCACCTTCAACTTATGGAAAAAATTGTGACTGGTGCGACGTATCACTAGAACGTAGTGTAAGCGTTGTAAACTGCGAGAGGTGTTACACTTTCTTGCGTAAGTTGATTATGGAAGGTGGAGTACGTTTATTATGGATGGATGTTCTTTTTTTAGCTTAAAACTCAATAGACCCCGTCACTGCCATTATAAAGCTAGGAAGTGTCAGGATATTTATTAATATAACTCTGATTGTATTCATCAGAAAGAAGAAAGTCATACAAACCTAGGATGGCTTGAGGGTAATAAAATAATGGGGTAATTTTCCTTTTAAAGTGAATTTACTATTTCCTACTAGTAAAAATGCAATTATGATGAGTAACGCTGGGAACATTTTAGGCTAAAATGGCTTGCCATACTATAGATTATATATTCAAGCAATTCTAAAATTATTTGTAATTATATAATACTAAAAATAAATGTTAAAAGGCACATGAAAACAATTTTTACATTTTCTAAAGAATATGGAGTAGTACTTGCCTGAGCAAAACTTATATGCAGTCGCCATAATGCAGTAGGTTGGTTGACCACAATGGTTGGTTAACAAGGTGTTGCGACCACATTTGTATGTGGTTGTGAGGCCATTCAAGACCTTATGAAGTCAACATTGGGTTTCTTGTTTCAATAGGAATATGAATTGCTTGGCTAAATGTAATGCGGTTAGGTTTGTACAAATCATTAAGTATTGCCAAGTGGTGATGTTTTCCTTGGTAAACACCACTAATTAAAAAAACGTACATCTGATAACCACATAAGAATATTTATATAGTTCAATTCAAGTTTATTTATCATTAACCCAGTATAACCAGTGATTTTGTAGCAATGAGTGTTGTACATGCAGTTTTTCACTTAGAGTAGGTAAAACACTGATCACGGCCATTTAGAAAAATCACTGCAAAATAAAAAAAGTCCTTTGGCCTTACAATGGCACCATTTCTTCAAAATAAAAAGGCTGCAAACAAGTAATCAACAGTGTGGATAGTACCTGACTGAAAAATACTGAGAAGGTACATCATAATCAGGCCTTACAAGATGTCTTCTCTCTAAAGTTCATCCACACTCTAATACTATGATATTTTGCTATACTAAATGTGTTCCTAAACCTCCGTTATTGACCCTGTAAGCAGGAAAAAGTTCAATATGACATATTTCTCCACTTAAAATGCAAAACGAAAGTCACTACAACCACTCTTCATAACAATATGTCATAGTCATTTGAGAGAGAACAAAACACATTTGCATAAAACAATCTTGTGTGGTCATTTGCAGAAATTACACAAGTGCCCTTAAAAGGAAAACAAAATCTACAGATTCACAAAGTAGTTCAGTGAGATTCTACTATCAGCACCATTGTTGTCCACTTCAATTTAAAATCCACTCTTTCCAGCTAACTAGCTTACTCAAAATGTGTAAAAACCATACAGAGGATTCAGGAACACAGTTGATCTGTGACTATTTCAAGTAACAGGTACAATGGAGCCAGTGAACATAAGACTTCATGTAGTGCCATCGATTGTTCAGAAGCTGTGCATATGACCTTAAAAGACAGATAATATAAATACAGTAATGCCATGTTTAAATCATCATGAAAGGCATGTCTTTAGCTTTGCTCCACTGTTTTGAAATACTACCCATAAGCACTTTATGTCTAAAAAGATTAACATGATTCATCTGTTAAAAAAAAGAACAAATGTTATGCCTTAATTATGCAATAACCCATTAAAAGTTTCATTAGTTGTTAGATACTACTAAGAGGTTTAGCTAGCATTGTCAAACAGATGTTCCTCACACATCTCTTCAGCACATCTTTGAGCTGCAGACAACAGAAAAGCGTTACCATGAGGTTATGGGTGAATCTGATGTCTAGGTCACATTTGACAACAAAATTAAAAGGAAAAAAAAAGTGTTATATTTAGCATAAAGAAATGGTTTTAAATAATTGCATTCTTTACATGACATTTCCACACTAAAATTATTAAATGTAATACAGTAATTTTAAGTTTACATTTAAAAATTACTGAAAATGAATTAAATCAGCATAAATGCAAAGCAGCACAACAATTAATAATATAAATAATTTACAATTTAAATAAATCAAATTAGAGTTTTGGGGGGGAAATGTGCTTAACTGTCATGAAAATAAAAATCCCTATGCAAAAAAAAGTATTAATATTAACTGAATGTTGTCAGAATATATATATATATATATATATATATATATATATATATATATATATATGTATATATAATATACACACACACAATATTTCTTTTTTCCTTTGATTTTGGGATGAAATATGACCTGGATGTGTTTCACGTGATTCACCTTAATACTAGTATTATAATCATTGTAACAAACTGGAGGTTTAAAATCAGTGGAGAATCCCTTTAAAATTTGGTTTGAAGAGACGGCTTTGTCACGTCAGGCAACAGACTCAAAAACACGAGCACAATTTAATACTTCAACCGCAAGAGTAAACCAAAGTTGAAAGAATACTGAATTCTCGGGGAACTCGTCACGTGAAAGTCTCCTGAAGCCGCTAGACAATGTGAGGTAGAGAACTGTACCAAGCTGGAACAGGCAGCAGTGAAAGAGCGGGTACCATGTCAGGTGGCGTGGCAGTGACGCGGCAAAGGTGGGGGTGATTTCAAGGATAGAGCGAAGAGAGCGTCACACCTCCCCAAAGTTGGTGTGCCCGGTCTCCTTTGCATGCTCCCTTGCTTCTTTCTGCCCCACCAGGCCAGTCTGGCACACCATGCAGCGCAGAGCGAAGCGGTTGACGTCCGTGAACTGACGTTTTCTCCGAGCCTCATCCGCGAGCTCCAGCGCCTGGGCCAGAATGATGTCATCAGTGGTGGAGAACACAGTCTGTGCTGGAACATCTGAACTGGGCATCACCTTCTGGAGCGGGTCATAATGAATACCATCATAAATAAGCAGCACTCGTTTAGTGTAACCCGCATCCTCGCCGAAGCGGTCGACGCGCACAGTCTGAGTGTCGACGACGCAAATTTCACACTGGTAGAACTTAGAGAGAATTGAAACCTCGATGGCGCCTCCCCACGTGTCATCTCGGCGGATCCAGGCACAATAGTCCTCGTTAGTCTTACCCAACACCGCCTCCGAGTACGCAGTGGGGTGACTGGCTACGATTTGCGCAATGAGCCCGCGCATTTCAGGCGCACAGGCTGGGTCGTACACACCCCCTTCCATAACGTAGTGCACACTGGTAAACAGACAAGAGTTGTCGGCAGGGACAACGCGGCGCTCTAGTACAGGAGCCAGGTCAAAACTGGGCCCTTTGGTTACAGCGGTTTGCGTTTGGGGTTTGGGTTTGTTCTTCTCCTCCTCTACAATCAATGTGTCTCCTGAAACAGTAAACATATCAATGACCAACATAGGAAACTCAGCAAGAACACATGTGCATGAATGGATTTATAAACAAGCAAAGTCAAACCTGATTTGATAGGGTAGTCTTTGAGGTGGGCATCCCCATTGCGTAGATCCAAACTGGATGGCGGATAGCCTACCATGATCTTCTGTACATCACATGGTATTCCTGTTAGCTCCTCAATCTTATCTTTAAGCTCCTGAACACAAGATTGGTGTGTAAGGCCCTGCATCAGATGGGTCCCGTTTTTGGCTTTGCAACGCAGACGTAGCATCCTGTCCCTGTTCAGTGCTGAACACAGAACAGTTTCATGAACCAAATTATATGAAGTTAGAAGCAGTTAAATTTTGGCCTAATAATACTGATCATATGCAACAATAATTATCAAATTGAAAATGCACACCATTTTATTTGCTGAAAAGTATTCAAACAGAGCAACTGCTAGAAATATAGATAAAACCCTGTGTGTAAACCAATGGTAGTTTTTTTCTTCTTCTTATGGTTTATACAGTACATGAATGCATAATACATCATACATACTTAAATGAATAAAGAAAGAAACGAAGAATATATTAAAGAGAGATCATGGATTGTGCTGGGTTACTTAAACAAAATAATAAAACAATATATGCACATATAATCACTCATTTAAAGCTTTGTAACATTTTCTCACCTAAACAAAAGTAGAGGGAGTTTAATAATATAAATGTCAATGTTGACAGCAATCTAAGCTATGCTAACTAGGCTACATATACCGTTTCAAAACCTTAGCTGATATATTAAGAAAATCACCTTAAATTTCATAATTACTTCACTATAAATATATGCTCTAAATATAAAAATGAATACGGTCTTATATTTAAAACAAATCACGGGTGTTTGCTTATGGCTCGATGCAAAATCACTCACCACTGTGCGCCTTTTAAAACAACAACAATTGACACACTGACCGAGCGGAAAACACGTCACATACTCTGTGTAATACGTCATGAAAACAACACAAAAAGCATACGTAAAAATGTATTCTTTTTGTTAAAGAACTGTTCACAAGAAATTACAAGCAGTATCAGCAGAGTTTTCATATATTAAGATGTTACATTAAATAGTTGTCCTCTAACTAAAGTAAAAAAAAAAAATTATGTCACACCAAATAGACAGAAAGCGAACGCTGATTTGAAATTTGTGCTGATTTGTGTATTATTTAAAAATAATATATATATATACCTTTTTACAGTCTATGGTCTATGCATAATACATACTATATATATGCTATATATATATATATATATATATGCTATATATATATATATATATATATATATATATATATATATATATATATATATATATATATATATATATATATATATATATATATATATATATATATATATATATATATATATATATATATATATATATATATATATATATATATATATATATATATATATATATATATATATATATATATATATATATAATCTATGCCTATTTTATACAGTCTATGCTTAATGCATAATACATACTATATATACATATATAGCACATATATAGCATATATATAGTATGTATTATGCATAGACCATAGACTGTATAAAATAGGCATAGACTGTAAAAAAAGGGAAATCAACCTGTCTGTAGTGTCTCTCCCGGCCACAAGCGGCGTAACACACAATCAACGAGTCGTTTTATGTGCGTCATTCTGTTTCCGGAACAGCGTCGCCATTGAAACACCAGAAACCAACGTGAGATTTTCGTTGCCGCGCTAATAAGCATTACGATTAATTTTACATTATTCGCTTCCTCTAATTATATCTGCATATTATTGTGAAGAATGGCGTACAGAGGACAAGGACAGAAGGTTCAGAAGGTCATGGTGCAGCCCATTGTATCCTTTCAAACCGCAGAACTGTTTCGGCTATTTTCCTTTGTATTGATGTATTTTGGTTTTATAATATTATAATGAATCCGGTATTATTTAATTATATCTGCCTGTAAGAATGCAGAATATTTAATCAACGTATGAGATGTTTGCATTAGTCTTGGGTTGGACCTGGTGATCGGTTACAAATTAATCAAAAATCTTTTAAAGTGATTAGTCTGATTTTAGATGACAGTATTTAATGTTATTGTGTTTATATTTGTTTGTTTTTTCTTAATGACACCATCAGAACCTTATTTTCAGGTATCTACAGAATGTAAGTTCAAATTGTATTCGATTGCCTTTTCATATAACATTACATATAAACAACATATATTCATAATAATGTAAAAAGATGTAGGCTTGGCTTAATAATCTCTATGTAATTATAATTTGTGAAGCATTGACTTCTTTGTTATTTTAGTACCTGCAGCCTTTATATATTTATCCACCTCATAAAAAATATGATGGAGGGACTATAATTATAATTGCTTTTTGGAAATTGTGTTTTTGCCATGGAATTTAAAAAAAAGGTAATTCTGCCGTTTTTCCCCTTTGAAATTCTGACTTTATCTCATAATTGCGATTTACCTTACTTTTTGTTCTGTGGCGGATACAAGCTTGCACATAAAAGACACTTTACCACATGACACTGCTGGAAGACTGTCCCTGTTTTTGTGTGCTTTAATGGGTTAGGTCACCCAAAAATGAAAATTCTGTCATTTTAATTTGAATTAATTTTTCTGTTAATGTGGACATTAAGATATTTTTGATGAAATATCTTTTGGATGAGGGCTCTCTGTCCCTCCATAGACTATAATTTAATAACCACTTTCAAGGTCCAGAAAGGTAGTAAAGACATCGTTAAAATAGTCCATGTGATTCCAGTGGATCAACCTTAAAGGATTAGTTCACTCATTGTGAACTAATAGGCTGCATCATTGTGAGTAAATTATCAGCAAAAGTTTTTTTTAAAAGTGAACTAATCCTTTAATTTGATAAAGATTCATAAAATTAAGGTTGAACCACTATTGTCACATGGACTATTTTAACGATGTCTTTACTACCTTTCTGGAACTTGAAAGTGGTAATTAAATTGCTGTCATATGGAGAGGTCAGAAAAATATCTTCATTTGTGTTCTGAAGATTAAAGAGGTCTTACGGTTTTGGAACGACATGAGGAATTTTCATTTTTGGGTGAACTTACCCTTTAAGATACTTGGAATAAAAGCTACATCCAAATGACTAGTTGCTAATAGTTTTCCCCTTCCCTGCAGCGTTCTCGAATCCAGGTATGGCTCTACGAACAGGTCAACATGCGGATAGAGGGCTGCATCATTGTGAGTAAACACAACCGCTCTCAAATTTACTGTTAACGCATCTCATTTTCTCCACACAGCTTATCTCATCTGTTACAGGTGAACTTGTGAACAATATCTTGCAGGCATACTGTCATATATGTGAATAAAAGAAAGGTTTTTTTTATGTTTCAAGGGATTCGATGAGTACATGAATTTGGTTTTGGACGATGCAGAGGAGGTTCACATGAAGACCAAGAACAGGAAGCCCCTGGGTAAGTGTGAACTCTGAGATGGTGGCAAGTTGTGCGTTTCGGAGAAATAAAACTCGCTTGACATAAAGAAGATAAGATTTGAAAACTTTTTTTCTCTCTCTCTAATAGGACGGGTTATGTTGAAAGGAGACAACATCACATTGCTGCAGAGTGTGTCCAATTGATCGTCTGTTTGGAGTTCATCTGAATATTACTTGTTTGCTGTTTGATTGTTGATTTTACTTTTTCATTTGTTAACATTTGGATTATTGACCCATGCCTTTAATTGTGGAAAATCTTTTTCTTTTCTAAATTTTCGAAATAAACGTCTTTTCTCTATTTCTGACTGCTGTTTTTTAGGAAGAGTGGGATAAGTGCTGAAATTAAAATATATTTATAATTTTGAGGTTTGGTCTACCATATAACGTCATGCTTCTCTGAAAATTCTTGTATATTCCTTTGACCCCTAGCTTTCCTCGGGGTGAAAATGATTTCAAAAATAACTTTTATATTTTCAAGGTCTCTTATGCTCACCAAGGCTGCATTTATTTGATCAAAAATACAATTTAATATTTAAAATAACTGCTTAAATATATTTAATTTTTTTAATTTAAAATAACTGCTTCAATATTTTAAAATATTTTTAATTTAAAATACAATTTAAAATTACTGCTTTAATATTTTAAAATAAAATATTTAAAAAATGTTTTAAATATGTATAATGTCTTAAGTGTCACCAGTGTCATCCTTCAGAAATCATATGATTTGCTGCTCACGAAACATTTCTTCTTATCAATGTTTGTTAAAAACAGTTGTGCTGCCTAATATATTTGTGGGTTTCAGGATTTTTTCTTATGAATAAAAAGAACAGCATTTATTTAAAATATTTTGTAACACAAACGTCACTTGTTCGGTTTAATGCGTCCTTACTGGAAAAAAAAAAGGATTTTCTTTCTTTTTGAAAACATCTGACCTCAAACTTTGAACAGTAGTGTGTTTTTGTGCTCTCAAGCAGGACTGCGCATGGACATGGTTCTATGTAGCTTATATTATTTAAAAATAATAATAGTCTATTTTAATATTAGTGAGTATTGTTGCTTTAAAAAATGTACAATGTCCTATTTGACAGAAGTCTGCTGCAGCTCGCCGTGTGACCACTAGAGGGAAGTACATTAGTTTGACTGCTGTTCATTTGGACCGGTTTTTAATGGTGAGAAGTATCTATGTAAATTAGCATATTATACGCTTTTTATTGTAATTTTTTTTAAAGTATGCTTAAAGTGTTTATTTTCAAGTGTCTAAGAGAGCACACACATTATTGTAAGTGCATTTTACACGTATAGCCCAATGATACAATCTGCATAACTTTTTTTTTTTTGACCTTTCAAACTCAAAAGTTCATTTTGGTCACAAATGTTACGTGTTGGGTTTAAATGGGTTAACAGAGGCTTTTAGTACACAGCAGGTGATTTGATAGTATAAGATTATATCATAGAAAAACCTGTAGGCCAATGTATGGGAGCTTGTTTCTGCCACAAAGTAAAAAAGTATAATTGAGACTTTTCATCTCGCAATTCTGTCTTTTTGCAAATCCGAATTGCAAGAAAAAATCGCAATTACCTTTTGTAGGCTATTTGTAATTATCTGGCGGAAATAAGTTTCTATATCAAAGAGAACTTGTTTTAATTTGTTGGTTTTTCTATTTGTGACAAAATCAATTATTTAATAAAATATCACTTACCGTATTGCCTTTAACAATTATAGGCCCGGTTTTACAGACAGGGCTTAAATTAAACCAGGATTAGGCTTTAGTTCAATTAGGATATTTCAGTAACATTTAGAAACATGCCATAGAAAATATATATATATTCCTGGTGTCTTAGTTAAAACAGAACAAATATGCATTTTAGTCTGGGACTAGTTTAAGACTTGTCTGTGAAACCAGGGGATCTGCCATACAAGATAAATACAACGCAAACAGCAATATTTAAAATAATTACAACTTGTAATTATTTTAAATAGGCCTATTGCTTTTAGTTGAAACTATAGCGTCGTGTGATATGTGCAGTAAAGCCATGTTTAATCAAAATGTAATGATTGTTCAAGAGATTAATACATTTGCATAGTTCTTTATCTAAAAGCTGTTGTGTAGCAGTCTGTGGTATTAGTTTCAAACCCCCATTTTGTGTTTGCCCCGAAAATACAATAGCTAATTTTAAGCTTACATCTTTAGATTTCAATAACGGTTGTCTTCCTCAAGGGGAAGTTTGATAAAAATCTGGAAATATGAAAACAGCATCAAGTCAGCAGTGCTCGGATGGGTTTGCCAGAGAGCAGGAGAGCTGTGACTTTGAAGTCGGAGGCAGTGGTTGTGAGTATTCTAGATAGGGACTCACTGCCAAACCTGTGGAGGAAGCGGTATCTAAATCACGAGTAGAGCTTTGCGTGTCGGAGAACCAGATGTAGCCGTGAAGCTCATCGGGAGGAAGTCAGTTGCTGACTCCAGAGAGTTTAAGCTCACTTCATAACTGCGACCACACGCTTTTAGTCGTTCAACAGTGGTTCAACCACAGCAATGTAGCATAAAGTCGATCCCCTTGCCTTGTGAATATATTGGTGCATCTTCGTTGGGGGCTTTTTTTAAAGGTGTATGCTCAAAATAGAGTAATTTTTACATTCTTTGTCCTTCCTAACTGTCCAAAATCTTAATACCGATCATGGTCTTTAACGACACGTTGGTACACATTATTCTAAAATATGCTCAGAACGTGCTTTTATTGAACAACGTTCATATTCTGATGTTCTTCCAGAATCCATTCAAATCCTAATGGATAAAATAAAAACTACAATTTGTTCTTTTTGAAAATTGGCTACTGTTGCATACTCTTAAAGTAGTTCACCCATCATTTCCTCTACCTCAAGTTGTTCCAAACCTGTATGATTTTCTTTCTTCAGCTGAAGACAAAAGAAGATATTTTAAAGAATGTTTGTAATCAAACAGTTGATGGCACCCATTGACTTCCATAATAGGAAAATAATATGGAAGTCAAAGGATTCAGTCAACTTGTTTGGCTACTGACATTCTTCAAAATATATTCCTTTATGGTCAGCAGAAGAAAGAAACATATGGGTTTGGAACAACTTGGTCTAGAGAAAATTTTTGAGTGAACTTCCTTTATTTTGTCTGCATTACAGTAGACTATATGTGAATATTTGGTGAAAAATATTAAACTTATTTAAAAATATATATTTTTTAATGTGTTTTATGACATCTAAAAAAAGACAAAATGACAAAAAATGACATAACTATATTTGAAAATATATTTTACAAAACTAATTCATATGATTATAAAATGTAACAGTATTTAAGTGATCCTGAAATAACAATTGTACAGTATACAAAAAAGGTCAGCATATATATCAGGCCCGTCCTTGTTTCCCTTTCGTCAATTTTTAGTTCTCTAGAAGGTGATGTGACCACTGTGGTTTTCCGGTCATACTCTTCCAAGCACACTTCTACACTTAATGACACACAGTTTCCTTATATTATGCAAATCCCATCCTACAGTAAAAACCAGCACTTCCTTTCCTCTCACCCCAGGCAAGATAACCAAGTAGACAGTCCGTTTCTGCCATGACCACCAGGCTATGGGAAATGAACCAAAGACTTTGCAGGCAGGTCGACCCTTGCTGGGTTTAGCCGTCGGAAACACTGCCCAGGTCAGATTGCCATCCGGGAGCTCCCGAGGGGCCTTCCTGTTCCTGCGGGCGTGCGATTGTTGTGAGCGTGTCCTTTGTTCTCCCTCCCCCCGACCCGACCTGTCTCCTACCCCGGCTCCGTCCAGACAGGTTCAAACTGTATGCTTTCATTGCCCTCAACATCCATCGCCATCAATCCCTGATGTCTGGTTCACTCACTTGTTGTGCACTGATGTTGTTTTAGCTCACTGTAAGGAGAGTGTCTCCAAACAGGAGATGCTTTCACATTAAAAAGTGATTTTAAAAAGACTTTGTGTCATTTATCTGACTGCTATCCTCTCTGTCTAGAAAGAGTGATGGCCTGTTTGTTTTCATTGTTCTGAACCGAGGATGAAAATACTTCATGTAAAGACTGAGATAGCTCAAACAAGAATCGTAAACCATTCAGACGTGGATTATTTGTAAGGGAATCTTTTATAATTAAAAAACAGAAACAAAAAAAGATGTATGAGAACACTTACACTTTTGAAAAACCAGACTGTTTCCGTTTTAAGATAACAATTTGATAAGGCTAGAGAATATCAGTCCTCTAAATAAAAGTATAGTTAACCAAAATATCCGGAAGCCTTTTTGTAACTAAATATATACATTATATACAAAGTACACACACACACGCACAAACATGCACACACACACACTATATATATTATAAAGAAAATGATATTATGCAAACCCCCAGACATATGTATTATATTCATATATATTTTATAATCCTATTTATCAAAGACTCGTAGGTTGTTGACGTAGAACCTTCAGAACTAAAAAATACCATCCTCGTTATATGGGGAGGGGAAAAAAATGCTGTTTACACGAAGGTGACACTCCACCAAAGCGTTCTCTGAGCGCACAGGCAGTGACCTGTGAACATGTTGCTTATCTTGTTTTAACAGTCTGGTTGTAATACATAATACCTCCATTTTTCTCCTATTAACACATACAATAATATGCAAGTACGATAAGGGCTTTTGTTTCTCATTTTCACCTAAGGAAACATTTGTAACATTTTTCATTGTGACTCACTTTGGCTGAAATGGACATGGCACCGTTGGGCAAAGGTCCAGACTCTGAGTGTAAGTGAAAAAGGGACCAAATCAGGCCAGGCTTTGTGCAAATAAACAAGCTTTGGACATTTTCATGTTTCAGCATCATCAGATGATCAGCGATGATAGAGGGTATCAAGGGACTTGTGGTGAATGGGTATAGTTTGAAATGAACTTTTCTATGTAATCTTTTCAACAGTTATACAAATGTAAAACATTACATGAAAGCGATCGCATGTTTTTAGCAGTAATGGTGATTCAATGAAAAAGGTTCCTTTTCATTGTGAAAAAGATGATTTTAAAGGGTTTCATTTTGTGAGATACATAATGTTTTCAATTGCATTTTAATCTCAATCTTAAATAAAGAAATGTAAAATATATTTAGATTTAAGTATGCTTTCTTAAAGGAAACAGCGACGATTTTTTAAAATTAAAAATTAAAAAATTAAAAAACATTACGACCACCTTCCTAATATTGTGTTGGTCCCCCTTTTGCTGCCAAAACATCCTTGCCCCGTCGAGGCATGGACTCCACTAGACTCCACTAGAAGGTGTATCTGGCACCAAGATGTTTGCAGCAGATTCTTTAAGTCCTGAATGGGTGTACATGGTCTGCAACAATGCTTAGGTAGGTGGTATGTGTGTATGTACACTGCACTGCCGGCTTGCCTGCTTCCCATAGTGCATGCTTCCCTGGTGCCATGCGTTCCCTAGGTAAGCAACGCACACGCACGTGATGTAAAAGTAAACATGATTCATCAGACCAGGCCTTCTTCTTCCATTGCTCCGTGGTCCAGTTCTGATGCAAATGTGCCCTTGGCGCTTTCGGCGGTGGACAGGGGTCAGCATGGGCACCCTGACTGGTCTGTGGCTCTGCAGCCCCATACACAACAAACTGCGATGCACTGTGTATTCTAACACCTTTCTATCAGAACCAGCATTAACTTCTTGAGCAATTTGAGCTTCAGTAGCTCGTCTGTTTGATCGGACCACACAGACCAGCCTTCACTCCCCACGTGCATCAATGAGCCTCGGCCATGACCCTGTCGCCAGTTCACCACTGTCCCTTCCTTGGAGCACTTTTGATAGATACTGACCACTGCAGATCGGGAACACCCCACAAGAGCTGCAGTTTTGGAGATGCTCTGAATTTGGCCCTTGTCAAACTCACTCAAATCCTTACGTTTGCCCATTTTTCCTGCTTCTAACAAATCAACTTTGAGGACAAAATGTTCACTTGCTGCCTAATCCCTAATATATCCCACCCACTAACAGGTGCCGTGATGAAGAGATAATCTGTGTTATTCACTTCACCTGTCAGTAGTCATAATCTTATGCTTGATCAGTGTATATATATATATATATACAATTTTATGTGTGTATGTGTGTGTTGCTTTTATTTCTGTAAATTAATTTGTAGTTTTTAGTCCAAATCATTATTATGAAAAGAAATGTAAAACAAACTAAATGTAAAAAATAAAAGAAAGTTTCACAGATTTTTTTGTTGATGCCTTCTATGATACCTAGTGAAACTTGGCATCAGCTAGCCATTGTTAAAATCATTATTTGCACATATGTTAATGAGGGACCAGACAGGCGGCAGTTTCAAAATGACCCTAAACAAACAGAGTACAAAGTGACACTTATGTAATTTAGGGCATTTTGGAATAGAATTTGTTGATGCTCTTTCTGTGGTAAACAACTAACTCTCACTCTCTAAACTCCTCACTTGTGTTTGCTAAAATTGGTCACTTTTCCACCTTTTAATGGCGTTTTTTTTTCTCATCAAAGTCTTTTGCATGCACACACATATGCACACACACAGTGTGTTGGCAATTCAATATGAAGTGCCTAAATGTACCGAACAAAAGACCTGCAGGGGAGCAAAAGGAGATGTGGAACAAAAAACAAACGAGTAATGAAATTATAACAATACAGAGAGAGAGAGAGTGAGGGGTGCGGGTGCCACAATGGCAGGGAACAATCGAGCCGCGTCAATGGAAAAAAAGTGTGCGGAGAAGGGGGAGGGGGTAGGCTTTGGACAATAGGCCGGTGACAGCGGCACAATGGCGGCACTGTTTTCAATTAGACATTATCTCATAGACAGAGTGGCAGGTTTCATTGTGCTAGGGGGCTATTTTCAGGGCCGCCTTTGTGTGCGGCACTGCCAATATTCCCTTCAGCCCCTGCCGTGAGCCGGCCCTTTATTCTCGCTACTGTTTGTTTTTTTTGCACAAGCGCTAAAGTAGAAATGTGGGTGGTTTTGGAGCAGACAGGCCTCTGAACGGAGAAAAAGGGGAAGTGGGGCATAACTTGTGCCTTGTCACCTGGGTTTACCACGGCAAATTGGAAATAGCCAGAGCTGCGATCTCTTGGCAGCCTTGAATGAGAAGCCAATTTGACAAGCAATGTGTGTGTGTGTGCTTGCCACTAGTCCAGTTTGGGGGGCCTGGTGGGCATCATGGTCTTGATCTAGGCTTGCATTGTGACTTAAAATGCAATATCAGTTGCTTAGGATAAAAGCATTCATCAAGCTTAAAAAAAAAAAAATACACCAGAGTAAAAGAGTTTATGCAACTTGTGCGCTACATCTGACATCTTTTGAAACCATATTGTATATGGCAAAAATTTGAAGCACCATATGATATAACTGATTTCGGATGCAAGCATGCCAAATTAAAAGAGTAATTTAAGCTCTGTCCTGCATTCATGTAGCTCAAACAGTAGAGCATGCTCTGAAAAAGAAATACTTTAATGCAATGTCATTTGCTTTGGATAAATGCATATACCAAATCCATAAGAACAGCAGAACATCCAAAGCATCACACTGCCTCCACCGGCTTGCCTTCTTCCCTGGTGCCATGTGTGCCTACTGTGCCATCCACGTGATGTAAAAGAAAACCTGATTAATCAGACCAGGCCACCTTCTTCCATTGCTCCGTGGTCCAGTTCTGATGCTCAGTGCCCACTGTTGGCACTTTCGGGGATGGACAGGGGTCAGAATGGGCACCCTGACTGGTCTGCGGCTATGCCGACCCATACGCAACAAACTGCGATGCACTGTGTATGCTGTCACCTTTCTATCAGATCCAGCATTAACTTCTTGAGCAATTTGAGCTACAGTAGCTCGTCTATTGATCAGACCACATGGGCCAGCCTACGCTTCCCACGTGCATCAATGAGCCTTGGCCACCCATGACCCTGTAGCCGGTTCACCACTGTCCCTTCCTTGGAGCACTTTTGATAGACACTGACCACTGCAGACCGGGCAAGAGCTGCAGTTTTGGAGATGCTCTGACCCAGTCGTCTAGTCATCACAATTTGGCACTTGTCAAAATTTTGCTCAAATCCTTACACTTGCCCATTTTTTCTGCTTCTAACACTTTGGGGACAAAATGTTCACTTGCTGCCTAATATATCCCACCCACTAACAGGTGTCGTGATGAAGAGATAATCAGTGTTCTTCACTTCACCTGTCAGTGGTCATAACGTTATGCCTGATCGGTGTATATAAATACATTTTAAAGTTGCATAAAAACAGTCCATATGACTTCCATAAGCCATATGATAGCTTTGTGTGGAAAACAGCACAAATTTGAAGCAACATAGCTAGTTGACATCAGTGATGCAAGATTGAAAAAATAACAGAATACCAGCTTGCAATATCATGAGGGTAAATAAATAATAACAGAATTCTCACTGGTACATAAACTATTCTTATAAAATGTAATATGCAAAGTATTTTGTCAACAGCCTCTTTGCAGCTTGTTTGCATTATGGGTAGAGGAGAATGCTATATTTACATGTGCAATATCTTTTCTTTCATACATACCGTAGTTCCCTTGTGTAATTGATTGTATATTTTGCTTTAGAGCTCGAGCAGAGCTGTGATGCTCAATTTTTTCATTGTAGAATGAGAGATCCAAACGAGCAGACATGAAACAGGCGAGGTTAATGCCCTACGCCCATATCCTCCGATTTGGAGAGAGAATTCTGGCACGTCGAAATGCCGAAAGCCTGAAAGCACCATCAGATAAACTTGTTTGGTGCCTCTCAGCCCATTTTGTTCAGGTGCGAGATATTTGATGAAAGCCAAGTTGCACAAAAAAGCTTGTTATTGGCCTGAAAATAAACAAGGCCCAACTTGCCACTCAAATCTTTTGGTTCTCAAACCACCTGCTGCTTTTTTGCAATTGCTTTTACCTCAATTAGGTTGTGCAGACCCGATTTTTGTGATTTCACTGAGCGTTCGTGGTCAAAAAGGAATGTTTTGCAGCGTGTTTCTCACAAACAAACACGTTTGTTACTTGATATCAACGAGAAAGAAATCGGAACGGGTTGCGGCTTTCCGATAATTCTCAGAAATAATACGCTTGACCTTATCGCAAATGTGTTTTTAGGCGAATATCTGTCACGTTTGCTGTTCTATATCACCCTGGTTCCCTCCCATGCGGTTTGACTGACTATCTGGCTCAGTATTATTTCCCCATCAACATTTTTTGAACTTTTTTTTATGAGGACACATTGGTTTTTGCGAAGTGCATACATAGACAGAAACGGCATTTTGGTTGGAGAGTAAGCGGCGCAGATGGCAGTTGCAAAGGAAAATAATCATTTCATGGTGGTTTACGCCATTCTCCCACAATTCCACACTGCTGCCACATTGAACAAGTATGATCGGTTTGGTGGCCTACTTAATCCATAAAATGTTCAAAAGTAAATCACTTACTGGGAACCTATATGAATAAATTCTATATGTTTTGTCTTATTAACAAAGCAATTTTTTACATTCACATACATTCTGAATGTTCCCGGCGCCTATCTGATAACATCAGGAAACCTAATAACACCTGATAACAAAATGAAATGCTGTGGTAAAACACTGTGAATTGCCTAAATCAGCATCTTCTAATCAGTTTATCATTCACACATATTAAAAAACAAGCACAAAAACATGTTTGCATCTTAAAATATCTGCATGTAGATAATCGGGTCTATTCAGTGGGAAAACAACAAAATGAATCACATCATTAATAATGCTTTTAATGAGACACATTTGCATGTGTTGATAAAAATCTATAATAGGCGAGTTGGGGGGGGTAAAACAGCACAGCAATGCACAAGCAAACAGGAAGACAGAAAACAGGCATATCCGCTCCCAAAGTTCTTTTTATAATGTGTGCCATTTTTGCAACCACAATGTGAGATTATTCTTATTAGTCACAATGATTGCCTAATTGGCGTAGTGTGTAGCGTGGAGAATACCGAGTGATTCTTGCAGGTCTGACAGGCAGGCTCTGTTATAATGAAGACAAGGGGTCTTAAGAACGTTTGGTCGTGTTCCAAAAGACTGAATTAACGTCTTCATTCTATGGAGTCATTTGCATTTGTAAATGCCACGGTTCTGCAGAAATGCTTGCAAGACGTAGCGTTTGGGTTCGCCAGGCTTTTGATGAACAAAGGCCTGTCCTGACATTCGGAGCTCATAGGGAACGTTGCAACAACGGCCAGAAACATACTCTGTGCGAGTACACAAGTAAACCATTCATAGGTTGTTTCCTTCAAAACACTGAAACACTGCTGTGTTTGTTTGAGCATCCCAGTCTGTATGGGACACCTGTGTAGAAACAATCATTATATTGTCATTTTACTTTACTTCATTATTATTTGGTGATTGATGCAGATATTACACACTTCACATTCAACATTCATTGTCACGTTACTGTGGCTGTAATAAACCTCATGGGGGCAAAAGAGATACTTAATCTCATTTAAGTCCTCATGAAATCAAATTAGTATGAATATGTTAGCCTTACTGTTATCTAGAGTGCTCCAAAACAATGACACATTTAGAAGATATAAGCATTCAAAATTTACAGTCTCTCACTTCTTTCAATATGGATCAATGATTTTGATGACATCACTCTGCACTTCAGCGTCTCATCAGATTTTCTGTCCAATCAAATGCTCTCTGCAATCTAAAGTGTCCCACCCCTACAATATAAACAGACGCTGAAGCTTTTTCACACATTTACTATTTTATACATGGTGAATGGCACATAGTGCACTATATAGGGATATGGAATGATTCAGACTGTGTAAATGTGCTTTCCATTGGGGCGAATGGTTTCACGTAAGTGTCACGTGAATCGCAGTAGCGCACGCGCAGTCTGCTTCGGTCCAGAGACACGAAAGCACAGAGCAGATCATGTGATCATAAGTCGACACAGACCACAAAACGTATTGTGACGTTGAATTCTGCACAGAATGACATTTTAAAGCGATATGGAGGAGATTTGGAGGAGAAATGGCTAGAGATTATAGGAGGAAACAGCGGCTTTACCGAACTCAACGGCTCTGGCCGAGCTGTGATATTTAAACAAAACGCTATTGGCTATTTAAAAAAAGGGGAGGAGCTGTTTGATATGTCCCGCCCCGTCTTCCTGTTTCAGTGGAAATTGCATCAACACATTGAATAATGCTTTCAAGGCACTTCAGTGGGGCTTTACACTCGAGTTTTACATTCAACTAGTTTTACATCTGTTAGAAACAAATGTTCTTAAATGAATATTTATGGAAAATATTTATGATCTTTTAATAAAAGTTCTTTTAAACATTAGGGGCCTTATTCATAAAACTCCAGTAGAATGAATTTCTTTGTAATCTGTTTTAAAATAAACAGCTGACTTCAGTTTAAATGCTGAATGATGAATAGAATTATTTTCTGATTCATACATTTTCAAAAAGTTAGAAGTTAATTGCGAGGATGATGTAACATTGAGTAACCCTTCTAAATGCAAATTGTATTCTAAGAGATTCTGTGTGCAGGTTTTCGGTCCAGTAAGTAATACCTCAGTCTTATCTGAATTTAATAGAGGAAAATGACTGGTCATCCAATATTTTATATCTTTAACCCCCTCAGTGAGCTTGAGTAATTTAGAGATTTCATCTGGTCATGATAAAATATATATAAAATATTATATAAATATATATTAAAACACCACATAGACATATAAACAACATTAAAAACTTGATTTTCTTTTAACATTAAGGGCCTTATTCATAAAACTTGAGCAGAATGAATTTCTTTGTAAACTGTTTTAAAATAAACAGTTGGGCTCAATGTAAATGCTGAACGATAGACCCATGAAAATGTGTCCTGATTCATAAATGAAATAATAGAACAACATTTCAGTGACTGTTCCAACATCAAAAATGGTATCTTTGTAACAGGTTTTTAAGAACAAAAAACTCATTATCTTTGATAAACAACAGCGTGAATCACTAATAAACACTATGGACTCCAGGACAAAGGGTGCGGGGTCCATGCCGAAGCGTATAGTGCCCAGATGGACAATAAAGACTTCTTTTTCATGAACCCTTTTCAGAAGGGCTAGAACACTGAGGCGGCGTTCATCAGCTCAGGTCTTTCTCAACCCCTTACAAAGCTTCATTCTGGGTAATCCTTTGGACAAATGAAGAAAATGGGAGAGTGTAATGAAAAAAAAGTCGCCACCTTCACCTTAGCCCAGCGGGGGACACAAAGGTAGAAGACCTGAAAAGCTCTGAGCAGAACAAAGGTGCGAGCGTTCGTCTAAAGCCCCCAGAGTTACTTAGTGACAAGAGAGTGACATGGAAATAAAGAAAGAGAGGTGGATATAAAAGGCAGAGGAAGAAAAGAAGGATGGAGAGGGTTAAAGAAAGACGGAGTGGAAAAAAACACAGAAGAAGTGGTGGTGTTGTGGAGGGGGGGTAAGGTTCTGTAATCCTGGAATAGTGGTAGTCAAGCATCTCCATGGAAACAGGCACAAAGGCCTGTGGTTTCCTATTGATGGCTAATTGTATTCTTCACAGCTCTTTTGTTAATTGTTGTCTGCCCAGCTCCTACTTCCTGCTGGGCCACTACACAAAGGCAGGAACAGAGGGGATTAGAAATGGCACATCGGCTTTGCGCTCTCACCCCTGCGCTGCGATGGCTAGTTGTGCATGCTCTGGAGGGAAAAAGAGACAGAAAGAGACATAAAAACGCAGGTCTGGAGCACTCTGAAGGACCCCGATCATTCAGATTGGCTAACGGGCCCCAGTGCAAATGTCACAAGTGGGGTGACTGTGATGGAGCCCCTCGTTACAGAGAACTTTACTACAATGACGCTACTGTTGGAAAGGTCTTAATTGAGGGTTTGCTCAAAATGTTTAAGTATTACGTGTCAGGATTTACAGCTTTGGCAAGCATGGATATGGCATTCCACTATTTTTCTGTCATAACATTTCACACTTGTTCGAAAAAAAATAAGTGCAATTTTTTACAATTCCGCCAACATTTTTCCCCCCTCAATTCTGTAGATGACACGCAACATACATCAATAAATTTAGCATTTAAAGTGTCAATTCGCCAAGAAAATGTTCAATTAATCACTCTCAAACCATAAAAACTATTACTTTTGGCTTAAAAACGGACCAAAAAAAGCAGCACTAAAATTCCAGATCATGTACAGTATGGTTTTGTGTCATAATACATTTCACACTTGTTTAAAAAAAAATAAAATAATAATAATACATATATATATATATATATATATATATATATATATATATTTATATATATATATATATATATATATATATATATATATATATATATATATATATATATTTCATATATTTTAGATTCATTGCACACCAACTGAAATATTTCAGGTCTTTTATTGTTTTAATACTGATGATTTTGGCATACAGCTTATGAAAACCCAAAATTCCTATCTCAAAAAATTAGCATATCATGAAAAGGTTCTCTAAACGAGCTATTAACCTAATCATCTGAATCAACTAATTAACTCTAAACACCTGCAAAAGATTCCTGAGGCTTTTAAAAACTCCCAGCCTGGTTCATTACTCAAAACCGCAATCATGGGTAAGACTGCAGGACCTGACTGCTGTCCAGAAGGCCATCATTGACACCCTCAAGCGAGAGGGTAAGACACAGAAAGACATTTCTGAACGAATAGGCTGTTCCCAGAGTGCTGTATCAAGGCACCTCAGTGGGAAGTCTGTGGGAAGGAAAAAGTGTGACAAAAACGCTGCACAACGAGAAGAGGTAACCGGACCCTGAGGAAGATTGGAGAAGGACCGATTCCAGACCTTGGGGACCTGGAAGCAGTGGACTGAGTCTGGGTAGAAACATCCAGAGCCACCGTGCACAGGCGTGTGTAAGAAATGGGCTACAGGTGCCGCATTCCCCAAGTCAAGCCACTTTTGAACCAGAAACAGCGGCAGAAGCGCCTGACCTGGGCTACAGAGAAGCAGCACTGGACTGTCGCTCAAATTTTGCATGTCATTCGGAAATCAAGGTGCCAGAGTCTGGAGGAAGACTGGGGAGAAGGAAATGCCAAAATGCCTGAAGTCCAGGTTCAAGTACCCACAGTCAGTGATGGTCTGGGGTGCCATGTCAGCTGCTGGTGTTGGTCCACTGTGTTTTATCAAGGGCAGGGTCAATGCAGCTGGCTATCAGGAGATTTTGGAGCACTTCATGCTTCCATCTGCTGAAAAGCTTTATGGAGATGAAGATTTCGTTTTTCAGCACGACCTGGCACCTGCTCACAGTGCCAAAACCACTGGTAAATGGTTTACTGACCATGGTATTACTGTGCTCAATTGGCCTGCCAACTCTCCTGACCTGAACCCCATAGAGAATCTGTGGGATATTGTGAAGAGAAAGTTGAGAGACGCAAGACCCAACACTCTGGATGAGCTTAAGGCCGCTATCGAAGCATCCTGGGCCTCCATAACACCTCAGCAGTGCCACAGGCTGATTGCCTCCATGCCACGCCGCATTGAAGCAGTCATTTCTGCAAAAGGATTCCCCACCAAGTATTGAGTGCATAACTGAACATAATTATTTGAAGGTTGACTTTTTTTGTATTAAAAACACTCTTCTTTTATTGGTCGGATGAAATATGCTAATTTTTTTAGATTAAATTTTTTTTTAATTTTGAGTTTTCATGAGCTGTATGCCAAAATCATCAGTATTAAAACAAAAAAAGACCTGAAATATTTCAGTTGGTGTGCAATGAATCTAAAATATATGAAAGTTGAATTTTTATCATTACATTATGGAAAATAATGAACTTTTATCATAATATGCAAATTTTTTGAGAAGGACCTGTATATAATTTCCACGCAATTTTGCTTTTTTCACTAATTATTAGGCAAGGCAATTAAGACAAGTTTATTTATATATCATATTTCATACAAAATGGTAAGTGCTTCATAGAAAATGTATTATTATAATGATAAAATAATCACAACATATGCATAAGAAATATAAAAGCTGTTTTGAATTTCAGAATTAAAAATTCTCTCAATTCTTTAGATGAAACACAAATAACATCAATACATTTAGCATATAAAGTGTCTTTCCTCCAAGAACATGCTCAATTAATCACTATCATGTCATTGCAAACCATACAAACACGTTACTTTTGGCTTGAAAACTGACAACATAAAGCACTAAAGTTCCAAATCATGTACAGCCATTGTATGCCTTTGTGCCAAAACACGTCACACTTGTTTTAAAAATAAATACAATTAAAAAAAAGAATTCCACATATTATTAAAGCTTTCTTGAATATCAGAACTAATGACATGATTTGAACTAATGCGATGTTTTTCTCTCAGTTTTTTAGAAGACACACAACATACATCAATACATTTAGCATTTAAAGTGTCAATTCGCCAAAGAAACGATCAATTACTCAGACTTATGTCACATGTAAAAAAGCAATATATACATGCATGCTAATATTTATTTTTCAAATATGTGGATATTTTCGTTATTGTGTGCATTAAAGCTACGTTAAGGATAAAATCACATTAAAGCTGAACTTGAAACAGCAGGTAGCTACTGAGCATCTCTCTTTCCCCTTCAAGGAATCCAGCATTTTTCCTTTGACCAAGGGAAACCCAGAGAGAAGAGCTTTCCCTTTAAGAGGGAGGTGAATGACAGGCAGCAGGAGCGAGAATGTTGGAAACTGAACACCAGAAAGTCAGTGTGGAGTGAAGGGAGGCTGGATCGGAGAGAGTGCGACGTATTCATCAGCTGTGCGCTTGGAGTCTCAGGTTTTGCTGTGAGCCGTTGATAGACAGAGGCGTATTATTCATTGACGCGAGGGGAAACCACATTTTGCATGCGGCGTTATCGATTCTGCGGGCCCAGAGACTACGGAAAGACTGGAGGAATAAAGTTTGGGGAGCGCGAAGCGCAGCGCACAGTTCTTTCGGAGTTGGTAAGTGGGACAAATGGCGCTTTGTTTGAAACTTTACGCACGAGTGTTTGGCACGATCCACACGTTTGTGTTTGTTTGTAGTGAGATGTATAAAAACTAACAGAAGTCGATCATTGGGTCGAGAATTTGGTCAATTTAGCTTCTACTTGAATTACCTAGGCGAGAGTTTCCTCACGCATCCATGAGGTCAAAATGTCCGAGAACCTGCGGAGTAAACAAACCTCACTTTGACTAATATTCCTGCATGTTTCTTCCCCTGAATCTGTCCTGTGGTGTGTGTCAGGACAGCATTGTGTGCATATGGAAATGACAACTTGCTTTCAGTGCGTATAGGCTGAATTATTAATAATGTGAAAAGATATTTCATCTTAAGGGCATTACAGCAATTTATTGAACGATGAGAAGCAGTACTTAGTTGTTTGGTTTCAGAGAAGTTCCTGCTCAATTTGACAAACTTTTACGCGTATGGTTGAATAGGAAATGAAACGGGTTTTGAATGCATTTCGTATGCAAGCGTTTCCAAACATGTTATTTATCTCATATAGAGGTGATATCACACTATAAACTAATACATTGTTTTATTATTATTATTTGTGTTTTACTCTTTGGATTGTTTAATAATTTAAATATGAGATTGAACTAAATAGTGATGAATGGGTCTAATAGTGAAAATCGTGATGCATGTGCTTAAAAGTGCAGTTAACCAAGAGCTTATAAGTTCTTTTTAGCCCCTAATAATGCAAATGAATGAAATGTGCAGCTCACATTAGTAGTGGTTGACCGATATGGGCCTTTCAGTGGCAGATGTTGATTATCTAAATAGCAGCTGGCCGATGTTATTATACATGATACAGTAGCCTCTGAAATTACACGACCACCTATCTGATGATAGTGTATTATTTTAATTATTTAAAAAAATATATATTTTAAATATATTTTTAATTTTAACCTTACCTTTGATAATTTTATATGAATACAAATCAGCTGATAATTGGTCTGACCAGTATATCACTGTACATCACAACTGTATCTGATTTCAATGGATTTTTCTCAACTTTGTTTTTATTGCATCTGCACTTTCTTTTTTCATCTCCTTTTGTATTTGGGCACCTGCTAAGAGTTGCTATTCAGGCAGCCGTCAGTGCTGACAGATTTTCTGTTGATCTCGCTCTGTTGAAGAATATCAGCCTTCCGGAATAACCAGAAAGCAAAGCTCCTCCGGGCAGACCAACTGTGGCGCAATCGCTGAATAGGTGTAAAACTTTGATAATGAGGTCTAAGTAGACATTTTATTGTCCCCGTTTGTGCGTGCAAGGTTAAATGAGCCTGTCGTGCCAGTGCAGGCAGCATATCCCGTCTGTATCCCGCCAAGAACATCCAGCACCTGAGTGCATTGTGACGGGCATGTTCGCAGATCATTAAAGGGGAAGTTGGCGAAGTGGTCGCGAGTGTTTGGCTTCACAGTGGCTGACTGCACACAAAGCTGCCTGTCAGCAGGGAGTCTCTGACCTTTTGCTTTTCCCCCTCGTTTCTATCCATCTTATGTTTACGCTATGCCGTATTTTCCTACTTTGCGTCCCTCTCTGTTTCACCTCCATTCTTATCCGTCTCTTAGTATATTTGTACTCCGTTTGAGAGGTCAGGAAACCAGTGGTGGTTCTGTTTAGCTGTCAGCGGGTCTATACATCCGGCCTCTGCAAAGTCTTGAGCCCAGATCACTTCACAAGCTGAAACTCTCATCTGACAGTCAAGGCTGAAACAGAAATTGCAGCACTTTAGATGGCAAACATACAGAAAATGCAAGCTATCTGAGCCCTTTTAGTGATCAGCTGATTTTCCAGTGATCCATACCTAGATCGAAGTAGTTATTGTGACACAAGTTAAAAAAATCTGAAAAGAGAAGAAAAGAAACACTTATTTTACTTGTGATTGACTAAATAAAGGTTTATCCATTGACCAAGCTGTTGGGATTTTCCAATTTCTGTTCACAATTCTGTTAATTGTCAAAAATCAATGTTGTTAGATATTAGTGGCCGAATATTGTCCAATTAATTGGCCTGGCCAATATACTAATTTCTATATCAAGGCTGACATAATTCACCATTGTATTTGTTGTCATCTCTCATATTTTCAGCTGGACGATTCCATTAAATGTAACCTCTGCCGTTGCCACGTCTGTCAGCATGAGCCAAATTAAGTCAGTCATGGTGCAGACTGAACTGTGAAGTATAAATACAGGAAAAGTTTGAAAAGTTGTCCTGAGAACCTCTGCTGAAGCCTTTGCATTATTGATGGACGGACAACCTCGTGACATGATTTCCCATAGGGTAGAGAGAGTTTAGCTAGGACAGGCGAATGAACAAAAGTCTATTCTTTCTGTTAGTCAAACTTTGACCTCTTCTGTTCGGGTCTGCATTGTTTCATGTGTCCTATTGAGCCGGGGTTTGATGAGAGAGAGAGACAACAATAGCTTGTTAAGGGAGTTTTTCTGGGCTCGCCACAACATCAATGAAATCAAACAGAGCAGGCCAAAGAAGCTCGCGCTGATAAATGCGTTCGATCATCGCGGCTGTCCATCAAATCATCTTCACGCTTTGAGTGCAGCTCACCGACTGAGCTCTGTTCAGACGCTTGTGTTTGCTGTCAAATGGCTCAGTGTATATGAAACAGAAATATGGAATGGAATTTTAGCCTGTAAAACGTTGATTTTGTTGATGATGTTTAATGTTCAGGAACATTGACGACTTGCTACCTTAACTTGTCCACGACGTTTAAATGTAAAGTTTTTTTATTTACTTTCAATCACTGTTTCTAAGCAATGTAAATGTCAAAAGTTCTTAAAATGTGCATGCTTTGTTGCTGTGTCTTTTTTTTTTAAAGATTTTTGTAGATCCTAAGTCTTTAGCACTTGAAAACATAAAAAAACCTTCTATAAATAATCCCTCATGGCAAGTTGTCTTGTCCGAAATGGTAAAATCGTTTTCCGCACGTGAGAGGTGTCAACTGGAAAGTGCCATTTAGACTTTCACTCTTCGCCTACATGTTCCCAAAAACCTCCAGTTTTTGTTCCACCTACCCTCTCTCTTTACCATGAGATGAGCTCAGACCCACAACGGAAATTAAGACAGGCCTCCATTAGAACATTAGAACAGAGAAAGTTTCAGCAATCTGACAATCTGACAGCCGCCCATCAAAACGAGCATCACTCTCCGGCTTTTGTCATAACGGTGAACTCAGACACTTTAGGTAAGACTTGCTATGCAACTTTGTGTGCTTTGTGTTCTGTTGTTTTGCATTTAAGTTTTGCATGCTTTTACACATTTTTATTTGTAATTGCTCTTTAGTGCTTTTAGTTATATTGCGTATTATAAACAATATTTTAACAATGGTAAAGCAATATTTTTATTTGCATGTTTATTTAATTTTGGGGGCACATTTGTGCTGCAGCATTATTTTTAAAATACAACTAAATTATTATTTTTGTAATTAAAATTGTCACCTAATCATATTGAATATATTTTTCATATGCATATTTCTCTATTCTATTCTGTTTTATTCTAGTAATTGTATAATATTTTAAGTTTAATATAATATATTATAATATCATATATGATATATTATATTAAGCTGTACATTTTAAATGTGGTATTTTTGAGTTGAGTAACTCCAGACAGGTTTGATCCCTCATGCTGTGGCTGGACTTTGGATTGTTCGGCCCCAAGTTCTGAGGTTTATTAAAAAGTTACAAAAGGTGAACTTTCATGTGATGCAAGCTTGAACATGACTTTGATTTGGACTGAATATGCTGGTTTGGGTGTGATCTTAAACAAAGCGTTTCACATAAAAGTTTCAGGGGCAAATTGCAGGGTGGATTTATTGCTGTTTAAAGTATAATTGTTTAAATTGGGGTAAGAATTATGTTGAATGAAATAAAAAATTGAATCTTGTTGAGGTAATAGAAAGATTCCCATGGATCCAGTTCATCATTCAAAATGATTCTCCTGATTTCGAAGTAATACCTTCCAATAAATCATGAGTTTTCACTTCATTTTATTTCTTTAAATCGCAAACAACTGTATATATATTTTTTTTTTCCTAAACTTTTTTATTTCTTAAAGAAGCACTTTTAAAATTTCTAATTCAAATATAAATTGATTATCTTTACTCGCGAAACATACAAAAAGTCCACAGTAGATCTTAACTATTCTATTCAGTTTAATAATTTCCATTTATCTGAATAATAACGTCAGTGCAAATATTGTCAACAGATTTGTGTGGGCTTAATTTGCTTGTTTGTCATGTGTAAAAACACAAATGTCTGGCTGTGCTCTCTCTCTCTGTCGGATAAACTGTCGTTCTAATACAGTAAGGGCGCTTTCAGTCCTAATGAATGTGACCAGGAAATAATCCCGCAGTCATTTGCATGAACTGCACTGAACTTCGAGAACACGGCGTAGTGTTCCTGCGGCTTGATATTTTAATAAACTACCGTAGCCTCATGATTTGTTTCTTTACAAATTAATCAAGGATTGTTATATATTAATTCGCGCTCAAACAAACAGCCCACAGATTACTCTCACTGGGTAACTTGAATGACATAACAGTTATTTTGAGGTTTGCAAGGTGGTTGGTTAAAGGGATAGTTCACCCAAAAATTGAAATTTTCTCATCATTTACTTCCAAACACGGGTTTCTTTCAAGAGTTTCACCAGAAGAAAGAAACTCATACAGATTAATGAGTAAATGATTTACAACAGTAAATGATGGCAAAATATTTGGCTGAACTATCCCTTTAAAATCTTAGATGTGTTGTAATTTGTGATCTGAGAGACCCCATTTATTGGCTTAAAATACAGTTTGACGTCTTTTTTTTTATATATATATTAGGAGTTCAGATTATAGACCATTTTGCATTTCAGTAATCGTCCTGCATGAAAAACACAGTTATATTTTTATGTTGTTTTCTGCATGTGCATAATTTGTGGTAAATGGAGAGATAAATAATATTCCTCAATCATATCTTTTGATTAATTCAGAGGAACTTATTAAAAAAGTAGAAAGAGATGAAACCATTATTGTTCTTTTTACATGTAGATGGTTTTACAAATGTTTGTTTTTTCATTGATATAAGATGCCAAACATAAACACATTGGTGATGAATTAGTCAGATTCTTAGACATATATCTTTAATCATGTCGTCTGACACCTGAGCTTTTCTGTGAAAGAGAAAAAACATGTTTAGTTCCTTCTCAGATCCCCAGTTGACTCATCACTAACATAGAATCACAGAAATGTATCATACACACTTTCAGAGAAACCAATTTAATGTAGTGTAAGCTTGGGGGGGCATAAATCGACTATGCCAAAAAGCTGTCAATTTATGTCACTGCACAAATGAGCTGACAAATATCAGCTGAGTTCAGTTTTAAATGTTAAAGTTCAACACTTTCTTGAAAGTTTGTTTTTGGAAGAGCGACTAGGGAGTGGCACGGCAATATCAGGCTGAAAAATTGAATGTCACTAGAGAAAAGTGCTTTATTTCACTGCTGACTTAAATAACGTGATTATATTAAAGTTTGCACAGTTTGCACTGTTCGAAAAAATAGGTATGTTTGTGCGGGGGTTGTGTGTGTATGTAAGTGGGAGTGTGTGTATCTCTCGCCTCTGTGCAAGACGTTTAGAGGAGATGTTATCAGAAAGTGTGATACTGCATTCAGATGTGGCTTTTAAAATACAAGCTCAACGTTTGTTAGCAGAGACACTTTTTCCAGTCGCTCCTTCCCGTGTAGCATTTGCTCTGCCGTTCACTCTGCGTTGTTTGCTTTCATGGTTGTAGTTTGGTTGTGTTTGGCCCAGTCACAGAACCATTCTTGCCTGTTTTTCTCAGGTTAATTTTTTTGACGTTGAGAACATGCGGCACATCCCAGCAAGCAATTTTAAGTTTAGAGGAAACAAGGCTAAAACAAGGCAAAATTTGGGCTGTCAGTGAAAATGTAATTGACATATAACCATAGCCCAAGAATAGACAATTAGAAAATTGAAAGAAGTCAAACCAAACAGCTTGTAATCGCTGTTGACTTTGCCTACATGATGGAATATCGTACATCTCTCAAGTTATTTTGGCAAAATGACATAAAACCAAATTCAAGGTTATTTTGGTCAGAAGTGGGTTACTCATAGCCGGACTATATCGAGTCTATAGTTAACCAAGACCGTGAAATTACGGCTATTGCTTGCTGGGATGGAGGGGGGAGCAGAAGGAAATTTGATGTTCACCTTGATCAAGGAAGTCGAACCCATCTATTGGCATAATTCTGGGTTTTGCTTTCATAACATTCCAAATCCTTCTGCAATTCCATCATATCCTTCTGGTCTTCCTCTGTCATGCCTCCTTCTCCCACCCTTGTTTCTCTATTAGCCGTTGTTTCTCAGCTGTGTGGTGAGTGTGTATCCTGTTTTTGACAGCAGGAGCCCATGTGCTCCGTCCTGAGCCGGTGAAGTGGCTGGCGGGGTGGGGAGGGAGGCACGGGGTCTCAG
Organism: Gobiocypris rarus; assembly: GCA_023029165.1. Taxonomy (NCBI): domain Eukaryota; kingdom Metazoa; phylum Chordata; class Actinopteri; order Cypriniformes; family Gobionidae; genus Gobiocypris; species Gobiocypris rarus. The sequence continues at coordinate 6,654,202 of CM040931.1, read as the reverse complement.
GATGTCCTGAGAGGTGAAGGTTTCGTCTCCCTTTCCGGCCTAGGTCCTCACGTTGAGCGATGGAGCTCTGCTATCTGCCCCATCTGAATGTACCGCCAGGTGGTACTATGGCGAAGAGATTCTGCCTTGTTTAGATTGATTTGTTCTACGCTGAAAACATTTATTTAATTTTCATTCCGAGATTTCTAGTAAATTTCAAAATAATTACAGGGAAGTGGCAAGTAGCGATATTACTTAAACAAAACAATTCTGAAGTACAAAGTCTGAAACAAACTGCAATCTTGAGGAACCCCTGAAAAGCTTTTGTTATTTAGGCTACTCACCCTCATGTTTACTGTAGTTTTGTGTGAGGAACATTTTAAAGGAATAGTTATCCTATTATTTACTCACCCTCAAGCCATCCTAGGTGTATATGACTTTCTTCTTGTAGCCAAACACAATTGTTTTATTAAATAATATCCTGGCTCTGCCCAGCTTTGTAATAGCTTTGAATGGTGACCAAGTTTTTGAATCTCCAAAAATCACATCCATCCATCATAAAGTAGTCCATATGATTTTTTTTTTTTATTAAAGTGTGCTATTAGTATGCTATACTGCCATTAGTGCCATATACTATACTAAAATAAGAAGGTTAATGACAGTGAAGCTGTGGGTGTGTTGATGGACTCGATCTACTCCATCTATGTTATGATCATCGTTAAAATGCAATTTTTCTCAGATTTTTTAAAATGTTGCTTTATTAAATTTACCCACATTCAAATGTTGATTTTAAAAAGGATTAAGCTAGAATAAAATGTTTTTAAAATGTAAAGAGTTAAATTTAAAGGAATATTTCAACTATAAATAAATAATACCTAAATAGAAACATAGTAGTATACTTAAAGTGCAAAAATAATAGTATACTTTAGGATGATGTTTTATACTTGCAGTATAAAACTACTAAACTAGTAGTTTACTGAGAGTACACTTCAAAGTGTACTTTCATAAACTAAAAAAAATTACTACAAGTATTAAAATAGTAAACTAATATACTTCTAAATTCACTTGTAGTACAGATGTAGTACAAATAGAAAAACTTAGTTGTGCACTTAAAGTTCACAACTGTTACACTCAAACGTATACATTTACATACTTAAAATTAGTATTGAAATAGTACACTAACAAGTTTACTACTAGTACATTGATATTAGTATACTTACTACATAAAGCCTACTTAAAAATATACTCAAACATTACTTAAGTATACTGTTGTTAACATGAAGTATACTTATTTTCTGTAAGGGAATCCATACGACTCCAGTTGGTTAATAAATGCTTTCTGAAGTGAATCGATGGGTTTTTGTAAGGAAAATGTCCATATTTAAAGCTTTATAAACCATATTCACGGGTGACCTCTGACCCGACGTATGACGTAGGTGTTGCGTAAGCTTAGGTGAGAATTGACGAACACGGAAGCACAGAGGATAGAGCATGAATTAGAAGTCTAAAACGAGAAGATTTAAAGAAAAATTACGGAGGATTTGGATATAAGAGAAAAATACCTAAATCATACGTCGGGTCAGGGGTCACCCTTCCGCCGGAACTCGACCAAAGTCCCTTTCAACGGAAGTCTGTTCAATCGGTGGCCATATTTGCAATGGCAGCTATTTCGGCATACAAGACCAAGTCCTGTCTGTTTGAATGGGGGAATCCTGAAATCTCAAAAACTCCTTGCCAAACTCACAATCAAACATATTTCAAATCAGCAACAAAATGTTACATGAACTCTCCCGCAAATGTTCTTTCTTATGCTCAAATGGTGTTAAAGCGTATTTTTCAGGCTAGACGAGCCAATGTGCAGTCCTGAGCGTGAGTCTCGGGTCTCTATGGGAACCGGAGCTTCTAATGGCAGCTGCAGTGACGCAATGACTTTACCAATCAGCAATTGTCTCTATTACGCGTTGTAGTTTCGCCCATTCATAAGTGATAGGATTCAACCGTCTTTCTATATCTATAGTCGTATGACTCGACTCTCTCATGGACGCACGTACGGTCGTTGCTGGAAGCCTGTGATTATAGTTTATAACGTTTTATACATATATATATATATGTTATGTTTCTTATAATAACCCATCACTCCACTTCAGAAGGCATTTATTAACCCACTGTAGTCAAATGGCTTGCTTTTATGATAGATGCTTATGCTTTTTTGAGCTTCAAAAACTTGGTAACTATTAAATGCTATTACTAAGCTGGGCAGAGCCAGAATATTATTTAATATAACGTTTGATTGTGTGTGGCTGAAAGATGTGATCATTTTCATTTTTGGGTGAACTAACCCTTTAAGTAGCTAGATATGATAGCGAGGCAGAGGAAAATATTTTTAACAAATAATGACGAAGATTTCAGTCTTTTTCTCACACCCTGACAAAAAATTGGTATATGATTTACACTGAAACCTCATAAGGAGAAATTATTTGCAGTTTTTTTTTTTTTTGGACCTTGACATCTTGATTTTTGTGCAAAATATCTCCTTTTGAATTATACAGGTTTAAAATGACATGAGGGTGAGTAGATTATGCATGAACTGTCTTTTTAAGATGTTGTTTTGGGGCAGTGGAATGTCCTAAATCATTCTGGTTGTGGTTTCAAGTAGGTTTTAAACACTACGAGTTTATCCTCAGCACCCGCTGCCTCCCAACAGATCTTCACTTCGGCCTTGAGTCTGTGACCTGCGGCTGCTTAGAATTACCTGTTGTGTTCCTCATAGCACAAAACGGCCTGATCTGGTCGCCATGACAACCCCACAGATGCACCGTCTTTTCTCAAAAGACTCCTAACTCCTTTCAAAGACCCGTAGACATTCAAGGACGTGCCAGCAAGACCCAGAGCCTTCTGGAGCTGGTGACGTTATGATCCGTACCTTTGCCTAATGCATCTCTGCACGGACGCACACACACGTATACTTATATGAAACAAAATGAAAATGGTCCATTTGAATCAAGATCGGACATAAAAGTGTGCCAGGCTTAGAAAACAGCACATTTTAATGTCTTTCGCCTTTGTCTTTCTTTGCCTGAAGGGGGTGGCGGAAGGTTTTTTGTGCAGCTTTTTTCGCAAAGGGGGCCCTTCACTAACATCTTTTATTCCCTTTCTCTTGTTATATTTCTTTATTCCAAGTGTGTTTTGTGCTCGGCCTCCTTTCATTGCCCCCTCCTCTTGTCTCTCAGATAAATGCCACACTAGCCTTTCACTTGGCGCCACAATAACTGGACTGTTTTAGGCCCAGAGAGGCACAATGAAAGAGGCTGCTTTTTAACCTGCGCTTCTCAAAAGCACAAGGAGGAAAAAACGGCGGTGACCCACTCTCCTTTCTTTCTCCTCTCTCTCTCTTTTGTGTCCAGAGCGTGGTCGTACCATCATCCCATTTATACGTCTTATTTAGAAGGTCTCAAAAGAACATGAGCCCAAAATTCGGATCTTTAGAGCTGCTTTTGTTGAAAGTCGACTGGAGAAAGTCACAGACGATGTATGTTTTGATGTGTTGTGATGATTTATGGGAAATCTGTAAGGATGCATCTTCAGCTTTGGTCACTTTTGTTCTGGTGGACTTTTGGAAAATAAGTATTATTCATGTGTCTAACAACGCCAGTGGATTTACATGCATCAACTGCAAATTTAGGAACTTTTAATGTAATTTCTACTCTAGATTACTTACAAATTGTAGTCCGTTGCTGATTACCAATTACATGACAAAATTGTAGTTAGTAACGTAATCAATTACACATGTAACGTAATGTAATCTAACTACTTTAGATTACTTTTAGATTACTTTTTACATAATTTGTTTCACATTGAATCACATTGATTTGAATAGTATAATTTTGTATCATATTGATATAAAAATACAAATAAGAAAATATATTCCATTCTTTATCAACAATGTGTAGTTTGGCTTTGGGTTTCTCAAACTGACGTTCGTGACGGAAGATCTTCTGAATGTTTATTAGCATTAGGCTTTACTATTACACTGATATACTGAGTATTTTAAAATGTAATGTAATCTAATTACAAGTAGGGTAAACGTACCCATTAAGCACTACTATCTTTGAGCTCCGATTATAAAAATGAAAAAAAAAAAATGTATCATCCTACTTGATGTCTTAACCAATTTGTTTGTTTGTTAATATACCTCCTGTAAGTTCAGAGTAGCGCCTGTGCTTCAATCCAGGATGAGCAGAGAAACACTGATGATATGCTGTCTGACGCTTTAGTTAAAGGCAGTGGCTGTGTTTGCTGATGCAATTATGAGCTGTTTGTTGATTTGGCTCATACATGTATGCTATTGCTAATGATGAACTGCAAAGATTGAAGTTAACGTCATATTTCTTAAGTATTTCTCTACTCATTACGACACATAACATGTTTGCAGTTTATATTTATATTAAGACATGTTCTTTTTCAGTGGATTCAAATGAAATAAGTTTACAGTACAAACAGCATATAAATACTTGTTTTAAAATGAGAACTGTTTTAAGCGATCAGTTTTCCAAATCAAGAGAGTTAATTTCATTGTATTATTACGGTAACATACTGTAAAAAAGGAGAGATGTAAATAAACAGTAGAGGGCTGTAAATTAAGAGTACATTGCTGGAAACCGTGCTGCCAGTAGATTACCGTTATTTTACAGCACAATTATTTACAGTTCTTGTACTGAAACTAATACCCTGTGCACTAAAATGTCTCAATGTAGATTTTGGTGAGCTTAATAGGAACGTTTACCCTACTTAATCTTTGGAATCTGATTATGTAATCGGTTACTACACAGCACTGTTTCCATCTCAAATGATGTGTATTGTGTTCAAAAGTATTCTGTGATGGAAATGACAATGATGGATTTATTTTATACAGCTTTACATTTATTTAAATGTATTAGTTTAATACATGCCACTTAGTTCACAAACAAACAAATTTAAACAAATCGTTGCATTTTCCAGGAAATAACATGAAACGGTAGTGTGCACAAACGTGTCTAAAAAACAAAAACAACGATGGTGAAATTAGTGGGCAAGCTAATAGTCAAAACCAATTGCCCACAACTTTGATTACATTATTGATTTATTGATTTTTTTATTCCATGTAGGGGACACGTGTGTATGCGTGTGTGTGTGTGTGTGTGTGTGTGTATAATCCTAAAAACACATGCATTATTATATAAAATTAATGTTTAATTGTAAAACACACATTTTTGATAAAACATATAGTTTTTAGTCATGTTCATCATGTCAAGAAGTTAAGTTTTATCAAGTAGTACTTGATAAAAATTATTATAATCTGCCATTTGTTTTTGAAAATATATAATTATGAAAAAAAAAATTTAATATAAAAAAAAAAAACCTGGGACTTAATGTCTGTAGTTGAAGAATCACCATTAATCCAGATTTAAAGAAAGTTTAATAGCTTTATCATTATCTTCAGATCATATAATATTCAAATCAACGAGTCACGAGTCACAACAATCCGACGTCTGACATCACAGTTTCCGGCTCCAAATGCAAACAACAAACAGTGCTAATGTACACTCACTGTGTGCATTACTATCGAAAAATCATATCTCCTTATCGAGATCTCTGTTGGCCAGACAGTCTGTCATCTTTTTTGAATTGTGAAAATATTGTTGTCTGGGACACTGTGAGTCCAGAGACTGTAGTGTACAGTGAGTCTTTTAAAAAGAGTCTTTTAAAGTTGTGCTATAAATGAATAGTGCTCTGACTGTTGAGATAGTAGACAAGTGTATAGCGCATCTTTTGGTTGTGAATCTGTCCTTGTTTCTCCCAAAACTCCATGTGCGAACCCAGTTGATTTGCATTGTTTTTTTCCCCTTCCTGCATTCAAAACATCAAGACCGGTGAGTTTAGGCGGGGACTGTCAGGGACTGTCCCCTGCACGGAAGAGGAAAGTCCATCAAAAAAGAGCTGTTATTGCGCAAAACTCACTCCTCAAAATGTAATGCAAATCATTTGCATGTCTTTCATATTCTGTAATCAATGTCGTGGGCAAGTGGTTTTGACTATTAGCTTGCTACTAGTTTATTACCATTAAAATGCAGCGATTCGTTTACATTTGTTTGCTTGTGAACTAAGTGGCATCGTAGAAGTGGTGTGTTTCACAGACAGGGCTTAGGTTAAGCCTTAGCTCAATCATTTCTGTAGCTTTTATAAACATGCCCTAGTGCCATTGTCTCAGTTATGTTTTTTATGACATTTTGAGATATGTCAGTACAAGTTGTGTTCAGTTTAAAACAGCTCAAACATGCATTTTAGTCCAGGACTAGACTTGAGCCTTGTGCCCTTGTCTGTTAAAGGGGGGGAATATGACGTAAATGCCAAATGAATGTATTGGGCTATAATTACAGCGTGATCAGTTTTAAGGCGTTTCTTTTAGAGTTTGTGAAGCTTGTAAATTGTTACAGGCATTGCATAACACACCCTAAAAGTAATGGTGTGAAATGTTTGATAAAATGATAAAAGTTAAATGATGTAATTGTTCTTTTGTAGAAAATGTTTCACCTGCTATGCAACTAACTGTCTTTTGTTCATCCAAATGAAAGCATTGTTTGATCAACTATTTTTTTTAATATGGAATTCCCCTTCGTATCTATATTTAGTCTTCTAAAATATACTAGTAGATATGTATCTTTTTGGGTTGGGTTCTTTTTTTTATTTCCTTTTTTTGTGTGCGACAAAAGTAAATGTTATCAGCAGTCAAATCAAAACGCAAACAGAATGGTCTTTCTATATCTGACTGATATATTTTTTTGTTAGTTTTTTTGTCATGTTTATTCCTGGATACCCTCTCCAATTTCACTTTTACAATGTTATCAAATCCCTATCTGTGTAAAGTACTCAGTGGAAAGTTATAACCGAGGCAAACGTCATGCAAATGCTACTGTTTGCCTTCGCTATAGGGCATAATTTCACGACCGCAGTTTTGTGCATCCGGCATCGAGAGACGCCAGCTTTCCTCTCAATTCCTGGGAAGTTTTACTAGAGAGGTGTCCACTGTCTTCCCCTTTACAACATGAGTTGCTTCTCCAGGCTTCCACACTGGCAAGTGAAACGATTTCCAAGAGATGACCCGAAGACGATGAAAACTGACCACATGCTCTTGAGGTTGGTAGACCATCTGCGTAGGTCAAGGCTTTGTATCTTTGTTAAGAGTACAGTTACTGGCAGGTGGGTTTGGAAGCTCCTGTTGCAGGATTTCAACAGCTGATTGGACTTTGCATTGCATGCTGACGGGCTCAAAGCTTGCAAACACTTCTGATTTTAGCTAAAGACCCAAAAGCGCTCACCTGTCTTGTCTTAGGAGAAACCTACCATCATCCAGTGCAGTCTGCTGCATTCTCACATTGTGTCAAGTGCTGGTTTACAACAGGTGTTTGTAAAGTTAGAATGTGTTTAATTGTTACATGCCTAATAGGCAAGTGCAATGATTTAGGGTGTTAAAAAGCCTTGCATTTGGAAAAAAGAGCCTTTAGACTTCAAGTTCAAACTGGTGTTGTCACTACGGGTCTTCTGTTCCTTTAATGATCGCTTAGATGTCAGGGAAAATAACGTCTTTGCGCGCACAGGCTTGTTTTTGGCACTCCTGACAGGTTTATTTGTGCTTTTTGACAATGTTTAGAAGCTTTACTTGTCATAATGCGGAAATTAACCACTTCAATACCGTCATAAGGGAAGGCAGAGTTAGAAACAACAAAGAAAGCTCGTATTTGCATCAGAGGAGTGCGGGACAGAATGTGAGGCCGTGACATGTTACAACTTGTAAGGCAACTTAAGCTTTTGTATCGAGCACCCCTGACCGTGGGAAGTATTTCATTTCAGAGGTGTTTTAGCACAAAAGGAAAGAACCTGGAGGCTGATATTATCTTAGACCACAAAAGTCTGTCAGAGCTCTTTGGAAATACGTCTTATGGCTCCACATCCGAACAACAGGTAAGAACAAACTAAGAGGTGAATTCTCTTGTAAGACAGACTGGCAGTTACCATTAATCATACTGCTGAGTCTTTCTGGCTTGTTTTGCATGTGCTGACATAAGAGCTTGTCATTTATATTTCTTATCGCAATTACCAAGTTATTACACATTCACGTTTTCCCAAGATTAAAGGGGATTAAGAACAATGCTGTCAGTATTGTCCCTTTTGTGTGTATATTATATTATATTATATTATATTATATTATATTATATTATATTATATTATATTATATTATATTATATTATATTATATTATATTATATTATATTATATTATAATATAATATAATATAATATAATATAATATAATAATTATAATTTATTTATTTATTATATTTATTTATTTATTATATTTATTATATTTATTATATTTATTATATTATATTTATTATATTAAATTATATTAATTATATTAATTATATTTATTTTTAAAAAAAATTCAAAACTAATATTTATGGAAAAGTTTTTGAGTGAAAAATAAAAATTATATTTACAATAAGATAGTCACAATTAATTATGCGATATTGCAGTTATGAGTGAATACATTTTTTCCCCCCTTTTTATTTACTATACTCTAAAGTTCAAATTGGCTTCCACAAATATTAAAGAGTTGCATTCAGTTACATATTGACTTGGTGTAGGGGAAAATCGATTCATATATGAATTGCGATTCTATCCTCCACCTTATCTGATTAGCATTCTCAAATTTCAAAAATCGATTTTCTAAAGTGTTTTTTAACTTTGCAGAACTACATTTATTGAGATGTTAGAGTGTAATTTTATCAAGGATTTATTTTTAATCGAATTGTGAATCTTTTTTTTTTTTTTATCAGACCTTTTTTTTAAATCAGGAATTAATCTTTTTTTTTTTTTTGATTCGATAAAGAAAATCAAATTGTGGTCTGATTAAAAAATGTGTTTATTTATAAGTAAATATTTCTTTAAACTTAAAATTATTATTATTTTTATTTTATTTTTGTAATAAATCAGATCGTAAATAGATTTGTTAACCGGATTGGGAATATTTTTTTTAATCAAATTGTGAAACGATTTTAAATTGGATCGGGAATCAATTCTTAAAGCGGACCAGAAATCGATTCTTTAATCAGACCAGGAATCGATTCTTAAAGCAGCCCGGGGATCGATTCTTAAAGCGGACCGGGAATCAATTCTTAAAGCAGACCAGGAATCAATTCTTAAAGCAGACCGAGGATCGATTCTTAAAGCAGACCGGGAATCAATTCTTAAAGCAGACCGGGAATCAATTCTTAAAGCAGACCGAGGATCGATTCTTAAAGCAGACCGGTAATCAATTCAACGCGGACCGTATCAATTCTTAAAGCAGACCGAATCAATTCTTAAAGCAGACCGAATCGATTCTTAAAGCGGACTGGGAATCAATTCTTAAACGGACGGTAATCAATTCTTAAAGCAGACCGAATCAATTCTTAAAGCAGACCGAGGATCGATTCTTAAAGCGGACTGAATCAATTCTTAAAGCAGACCGGGAATCAATTCTTAAAGCAGACCGGGAATCAATTCTTAAAGCAGACCGAATCAATTCTTAAAGCAGACCGGATCGATTCTTAAAGCAGACCGGGAATCAATTCTTAAACGGACCGGGAATCAATTCTTAAAGCAGACCGGGATCGATTCTAAAGCGGACCGGGAATCAATTCTTAAAGCAGACCGGGAATCAATTCTTAAAGCAGACCGGGGATCGATTCTTAAAGCGGACCGGGAATCAATTCTTAAAGCAGACCGGGAATTGATTTTTAAAGTGGAAGCTGAACGGGGATCGATTCTTAAAGCGAACTGGAGATTGATTCTTTAATCTAATCATGAGGTACCAAAAGACTCCCACCCCTAATACTGACATTACAAAAAGCTACATACAAAATGTGCAGCAAGGATATCATGTAATTTCGCATGAATTCTCAGCTTTGCATGTTAAGGATTTAACCATCCAACTGTTGCTTTTTTACGATACAACATTCTTTAACACTTGTGTGTGACGAGCGTGGAGAAGCTTCGCTTTAGCATTAATCTTCACAAGTCTGTTTAGAGCTTGAGGCTGTGCCATTTTTTGACAGTCAAATCCCTCCAAGCAAATAGCTGGAATATCTCTAGAACTACAAGTGCATTTGGAAGGAGCTGACAAATTCACACTTCCTGCACCTGGTTTGTGGATCAGCGCTTCCCAACTGGAGGGAACAGGAATAATTTTAGCCTTGTCACAATAGGAACTTTAATAGCGTAGACTTCTTGCAAGGGTTTATTTATAATGCACCAATGGTGGCAGGTTATTTTACAAGGATCTTTCTTGAGTGCACTTGGTTCCCAGGGAAAGGAGGGGGTCTTGTCCTTGGTATCTAAATCTGATTTGGGATGTCTGGGTATCAAGTTTGCAGTTCACAACTGAGAGTGATTGGTAGCAAGAGATTGACCTGTACTGAGTCTTTCGTCTACTTTTAGTTTGTTGTACCTCCTCACAACCAAATCCCATTCCTGTACTTTTGTTTGCTTAGGGGTCAGGCAAATACACAAACAGAAAACTACGCCCTTTTACCTAAACCTACCAAGGCTTGGCCAATTTCCTCCATGGTACATTGACAAATCACTACTTCAAAAGAACAGATTGGTCCATTGAATTATTTTCTTCAAACAATTCAACCAAGTTGCTCAGCTTAACAGAAAACGCTTGAGCTAAGCATTCAACCTTGGTGCCTTAGTGTAAACGTACAAGCTGCTTTTGTGTTTGTGTTGAGTGGATGAAAAAATACTGGAGGAACTGGAATCGGCCCAGTGACTCTTCCACTTTTTTTTTCTCTGCCACAGACCATCGGCACATTCCGTTTGTATTGTTACCCTGCTGTGTTTCCTGCAGCCAATTGCTTTTGTCCATGTCATGCCCATTGTTTAAACTTCCTTTGTTCTTTCGCTGTAACAATGGGCATTATATATACACACACACACCGAGAGGTAGAGAGTGGAAAAGGGAGAGATGCATTTTCCCTTGTGTTTGTTTTCTTTAGGTTGTCTTGTGTTTCTTTTGTCGTGCAGAGCGAAGGAAGAGGTGGAGGAGAGGTGTTTATAGACCTCAGCTAATTTTGAAATTGCCTTCTCTTTCTTTCCTTCACTCTCTCCGTCTCTCTCCTCCTCTTGTCCTTCATTGCAGAAGGGCTTGGTGTGCTACTTGAGACGGCCAGATACTTGATGGGCACACTAGAGTCTGGCATCTGTTTTCTGACAGTATGTTGACAGATTTGAACAACTCGGACGGGCACACACGACACAAACACGCACAAATATCCTCTCCCGATACAGAGTGGCTCCTGAGCCCTGGAGGAGACCACGGAGAAGTGGCTTCAGTGAAAGAGTTTGAATGGGGCGGCCTGTGTCTGGGCTCCACAAAAACCCTTCTGTTCCTTATGCAAAGCAGTCAGCTGTTTTTCTTTTTTTCCCCCCATGGGCTCTCTGTTCTTCCCAGACAGTAGCCGTACAAAACCGGAATACTCTTGTTAGCACTGCAGTCTGACATGGTTTCCAAACTCTTGCTGAAATGTGAATTCAATAAGCAATTGTGTATGCACTGCATTTACTTCTGTAACGTGACGTATTTGCATTTGAACAAAATATTTAGTGGAAAACATGACTAGATTTAATCCATCAGGAGTTGATCGGATGCTTCAAAGCGACTCTGACAGTTGGTTGGATGGGAGGGGTTGAAGACCTCAGCTGAAAAACTGTTTTTTTAGAGGCGGAGCGAGGAAAACTTTTTCTTTCTTTTAAATAACATGCTCTGATCAATTGTATTTTTTTTGCTTTTGCAGAATGTGTGAGCCCAGTCCACCTGCTCTGCATCCCCATGCCAAGAGCAATGTGACCATGGTGGGTGTTGGTATCAAGCTTGAAGACGACGAATTGGGAGGCAGAGTTGTCAATCGGGAATCCTCTCCAATCTGTGATTGGTCAGTTCGGCTGCCCTCGGACAGAGACGACTCTGAGAAGTCAGCGCCACCTAACGCACAATCTTCCTTGGTATGATCTAGAGTTCTATGATGTATAAAGTGGCTTTGACTATTTCCTCATGTATGTTATTTATGATAAGATATGAAGTTTTTGTAGTGAGGATTAACTTCATCGCTCCTGTGTTCTTCAGGAGAGTTCTCCAGGTAAAGAAGCGCTACGATCACATACACCTGCCAGTCAAGATGGAGGCAGAGCCCACAATAAGACTGACAGCAAACCTAACGTCAGTGAGGGTAAGGGCAATGCTTCCTTTACAAAAATAAGGTCTTCATGGATGGCTAATTCGCCTATTTGCACTTGGTCCATGTCGTTCATTGTGTTCCAATGTTTTAAGGCTATTGTTTTAGAGCGAAGGACGATTTTGAAAGAAGGTTTGAGCTTTAATTTTGATTAAGTGGTTTGTCCATTTTTAAGATGCGTTTTGGTCGATTGGATCACAAGTAGACAAGGCAGAAACATGCCCGTTTACACCTAATATTTTAATGCATCTCTTTTGTCCAATTTCAACCACTTCTGTCCTGATTTCTTCGTGGTGAGTTTTTTTTTTTAGATCTTTCAATCTAATGGCCAAATAAGCTTGTGCAATTTACATATGAACATGTCCGTAGGTCTTTTGTCGCTGTTCGAACGCATTTGACCACATGAACATTTACACTACAAAAGCAATCCAGTTGAATGCGTTTTTGACTACCTCTGGAAGTGGTTGAAAGTGGACAAAATGTTTTAGACCCCATTTAAACCTGTATTTAGCGTCGTCCACTTGTGATCCGATCGACCAAAACGCATCTTGTTACCTGGTGTAAACGTGTCAGCAATTAGGAGCCGATTGCTATTAATGCAATCCATATTGAGATGATCCAAATTCCTCTTGTTTCAAGCTCTGTGAAGCTTTTCTGTGATTTCATTTGTATGATACATTTCACAGCCCCTGTGAAATGCTTAATGGTTACTAAAGAGTCCTCAAGTGTTTTCTCATCCTTTTGTTTTCACCCGTTCCCTAGAATTGTTTAATGTTCTATTTTTCTTTTGTTATAACTGGGATTTTAAGCTCTAGTTATTTTTTAGTATAACATCTTTCATCTTTTTATGATGTCACTCTTTGCCTCAATAATTATGCTTCATTATATTATGTACAGTGTGTGTGTTTGTGTGAATATAAAATGAAACCATGGACAAAAGATGTCCAAAAAAAAAAAAAAAAACGATATATATTAAGTTTATATTTAAAGTTCTTTTTATTAAATTTTTTTTTTTTTAGTGATGCCCACAATTGAAAAGCTTCTGAATGCAGACTGGAAAGAAAAGTTCTTTGGGAAGAGTCTTCAGGGTAGTGTCAACCTAAAAGGTGAATTTATCTGTTTGTACTGCACAGACAGTACACACACTTTGTCATGCAAATCATTTAGTGGAGCAACCATATACTATTGTCTGTGTGTTTCCATTGTAATTTGGTTCATCTCACATTTGTTTTTCACTGACACCTTCTGCCTGACCACCAGCGTGTGCGTATGTGTTTACAGGAACCCCAGAGAGTCTGGCAGAGAAGGAGCTTCAGTTGTTGTTGATGATAAACCAGCTCTCTGGTCTGCGAGAGCAGCTGCTAGGAGCTCATTCTGAGCAGAGGAATATGGCCGCTCTACTGCTGGAGAAACAGCAGCAACAGATGGAACTGGCAAGACAGCAGCAAGAACAGGTGTGGAGACACTTTTAGTTGAACAAGTGACAAGGAAAAAGATGGAGCATTTGACAAAGATGATTTAATTTGGTTTCTGAATGCTGAATCTCTGTTTTAGATTGCCAAACAGCAGCAGCAGCTGATACAGCAGCAACATAAAATCAATTTACTGCAGCAGCAAATTCAGGTGAGGCTGATCATTCAAAACCTTGCAGTTTACTTCACTGTATCAGCTACTAGAGACTGGGGAGCGTCTTATGATCTTAAAGGAATACTTCACCTAAATTGTAAAAGCACCTTTGACAGTCTGTCTAATATCTCCTTTTGTGTTTTAAAGCCACAATATGTCATTTTTCACCTCTAGAGGTCATTCAATCAAAACAAAGGGGTAGCTTGATTTACGCCTTATTATATACGCATAAATTATATCATTTTTATTATGCCGCAGACCAGCACTTCTGCTTCTTCCGGTCATGCATATGTGGTGTAACGCAGCGCTGTTTTATCATATTAGATACATTTGAGTGTGTTGAAAGTTGTGTTATAATGCTACTCTGTGCTCGACAGCTACTATGAGACACTTGTTGCACACTGCAGTAAGGTCGATCAATATTAGCCATGGTAAAACATGGTACTTGCGATTAATCAAGAAAAACTGATTTAAAATAAGACTGTGTTGAGCTATATAACAATTAGTTTTCTGCCGTTGAATGTATCCAAACTGTCTCACCTGTCTAATAAAACATAATATATTAAAGTGTATTTGGTGTTTCCATGGTTTCCACAGTTTAGAAATCGAGGGTAACACGGGTGTGATGTCATTGATAGGCGATTCTTGGACACTGTCCGTGTCCTGGCTAAAATAGCTTATTTCTCTGGATTTAAACATCCTTGGATACATTTGGGATAATGTAAATGATATTTCAATCAAAAAATCTTGCATATTGTGCCTTTAAAGTCGCCATGAAACGGAAGCTGTGATAGTCTTTTATTTTCTATCGTTACGTACTGTATATCCTAATGAAATGGCTTCTGGAATGATACATTTTTTTTTAGGATGGGACTGGATTTCATCCTCAGGAATTGATTGTATTTAGTTAGGCGATGCTAACTAAATGAAGGCAGATCTGAAGGCCAGTTTGCAGTCAGTTGTGGAGAATATTCAGTCCCACCCTCCGCCGACATACGTCACGAAGAGAACAGACGTCATTTTGAGGGGGAGGGGAGGTTAATGTTTTTGATTAACCCCTTACTCCACACACCCCATTTTGGCAAGTGGGGCATAAATGACATACCCAAAATAAAAAGGTTGCTGCTCATAAGTAAGTCTGAATAGATACATAACACATATAATTAGAAAGCCTTGAACTGCCTTGAAGTTTACAGTTCAAGACTCAGAATTAGACTGTTATTAATATGGAGATGTATTAGCTCAAACATAACAATATTAAGAATATCATTTTTAAATGTATAAAAAATGATGCATTTTTGTTATAGAAACTTAGAAACAGTGAAACTCGAGCCACAAGTGTGGGCATGCTTCATTTCAAATCTGAGGATGACATCTCTAAAACTATGCATTCTGCGAATAATTTCAGAAGATCATGTTTTTAGAGAAGGCTGATGAAATATTATATACATGCTAATGAAATATTATATTGCCCTTTAAACACCCATTTGCAGTTTATTGTCTAATGTCTGGCGAGGTGAACTGCTCAATTTATGCTCTGTTGTTCTCAATCTACGAACTTTTCACACCTCTGCCGGTATGAGACTTAATCTTCATTATTATTTTCTCGTTATTCTTTTGTTTGTATTCAGCCATTATAACCTTTACTCTGGAATCAAATGGATTTCCCAAACAAACATTACAGATTGATTATTTTGCACTCCTGACATGAATTAAGAAATGGTCAAATATCAAATAACCAATTAAGTCGTCAAATATCCAGTCTTTAATCTTTCTAATGATACTAAGTTTGTCGAGATCAAGTAAACGTGCAGTGAATATTGAACAGCAATAATCTGGGGCCGTCTGTGATCTTTGAATGTTAAGATTAAGAGTGCATAAAAAATAATGATGTGCTCAGATAAATCATTTATAATAATCACAGTAACATTGTGTTAAACAATAGAATTGTCAACTTTGATTTGATGGTGACTTTAAGGAAGAAATAAATTGATATGAGTTGATTTGACAGTGAGTAAATACAACTTAAGGCGTTCTCTGTGACCCTTGACCCAGCAGGTAAACATGCCGTATGTTATGATCCCCGCCTTTCACCACAATGCCCAGCCAATGTCAGTCACCTCTGAGGCCCAGATGGGGTTACCTCTCCAGCCCATTCCCTGCAAACCAGGTAAGGCCTCGCCAAACCCTGAAGAAATTCCTCAACTCCCCTCCCATCGGTCAATGGAGTGAACTGTTTGCACAGCCTGATATAGGCATAGAAGCATGGGTGTCGGAACCATTATGTGGGTCAGACAAGACCCACCCACTTTTTACGATTGGTATTGGACCAACTCACTTTTTGTCTCAATTCAGCGCATGACTGTTCACCAAACCGATAAATACTTAATTATTAAATACACATTAGATGCTTTATTTCCACTTTTAGAATAATTTCTTCATTTTTAATGATTATAAATGCCTTTCTGCTCTGATATGTGATGGGAAAAGGGAGTAGAACAAATTCGGCAAAAGCCTTGTGTCGGTTCGCGTCAACTTTTACACTATTGCCGCTGTAAATAATACGGTGTCTTCTGTAATTTTCTCTGGCCCAACCAGACATTTAATTAACAATGTGACGGGCTGTTTGCACGTAATGTAAATGACCTCTACTCCAGTAAAAATTTTCTGGGAGAGGACCCACCCAAAAAATGTTTCGCTACCAATGCCTATGCATAGAAGACCTAGCTATTCGCCTATTGGGCAACTGTTAGCTTTTACAATAAGAGTCTGTTAGGACACAGGATTCAGCCATCTGTTATCTTCAGATGGATCAAACAGCATCTGTCAAAAAACTCTAAATAATTGACTTCATATATTTATCCTTTGTTGGTTATTTGAAAAACTCGTTTGCTCTTGGGCCTCCCAGCTCAAGCTTATCAGTGTTTTGTAGTTTCAGTTAATATGTAGCGTAGTGCAAAGCTAAAATGAAAGAGTTTATATGTAATTCTATAAAATCTATCAACTGCAAAATAACTTTTTCTTAATGCATGTTCATCCGAAGGCCTGTTCTGTAATATAAGTAGTCATTACATGAATTGATAGTTTTGCTCATGTCTTTGGCCCACTTAGAAAGAACTTCATAAAGACTCATTGAAAGGTCTGCCCGAGTGATTTCATTGCACATACATTGAAGTACGGCTCAGGGCTTTCCATTGAATTTGAGTGCATATTGATCACGTAAAATCCAGTGCGAGTTCTTTGCATTGACATCTGTAATCTATGGCTCTGTGCCCTCGCTCATTTAAAAGACTCTTGTGATCGCACAACTTTGATTTCTGTATGCATGTACTCTTTTCACTTAGAAGATGAAGGGTAGATGGAAAGAACCGGTAACAATAAAACAAGTGTATGAGCTAGTCGGCTAACAGCATGCTTGACACAATCGGGCTGGCATTGTAAAGAAACATGGAATAGAGGGCCAAGGACTCAAGCAAATCTAAGCTCAAAGAGTTTATCCAGCTGGTAAATTAGAAAAGTTCTTAAGTGATAAACACTTAGCAGTTTACAATGCTATATATCCTAGAAGTCATTAAGGATATAGACCATTTAGATTTCAATTTGCTTTGAACCTGTGAAATAAAAACATTGACCTGAAACTTCACAGTTGGCCAAGTCCCGTTGGGCTCGGGTTTGGTAGGAGATCTCTTGCATCCTCACTAAATATTTATATGTGTAAATCCTTGCGTTTCAGTCTTTTAAATGTACTTGTTTGTTTGTTTGCTTTTAGTGGAATATCCAATGCAGTTGCTGCCCAATCCACACTCCACCCCAGTCAAAAGGTCCAGTGGTACAGTCTTTCGCCAGGTACACCATCTAGTGCTGATCTGCAGGTCATCGCTTTGTTGTATTTATTAGTGATTTATTAATGAATCTCACATTGACTTTGTGCTGAAGGACTCCAGTCAACCTCTCAACCTCACGGCTAAACCCAAGACCCCAAGTCCCCAGGCACTGGAACTGGCCCACTTGCAGTCAGGGTACCGACCCAGAGATCTGCCCCACAGCCCTCCTCGATCTGCCCTCAGCCTAAGTATGTGCCACTACACCACACCAACACATCCAGTCTCTAACATAACAGTGTGCTTAAGCAGTGCTATGTGCTTCAAGCTGATTTGAAAGATTGTTTTGTTACAATTGATCTCGCAACTACCTCTCAACCCGCAGCACTTTAGTAGATTTAGCTTACTGACCTAATGCTTGACCATTATGGGAAGCACACTAGCCAGACGGGATTTATACTTTGTTGACCTGAAGACCCAAGTTTGGTTTGAAGACAAAAATGTACCAAGTGCAGTGTTCTCTCCCCATTCCTGAAGTTCACAATTTAGTATGTTTTTCCATCATCTTTGTCCATACATACAGACATACAGACCCCATACATTTCCCTCAGAGAAATCAAGACAGAAGTGGTTGAAAGTGTGACAAAAGAGACAGATTAAAACACCCAGTGTAAACGGGTATGTGTCTGCCTCGTCTGCTTGTGATCCGATTGACTAAAACACATCTTAATAGCAGGTGTAAACATGGGCCGATGAGTCAGATATGCCCAGTGTGGTCTTGCTGCTGTACTCTTATGGCATTGTTTGAGAGGTCAGTCCTTGAGGTTCACATTCAGTGAGAATGACTATCTGCACCCTGTTAGAAAGGTCCCATCTTAGGGTTCCCACTGCCAACATGCCTCTAGCTCAAGTATTAACGGCAGTTGTCAGCAGTTCAGAAAACCTGTCCCCAACTTCGAACCAGCCCCTGAGAATGTGTCAGCACCTCAGACGTGACTGTTTGACTTAAGCCTTTGGATTCAAGACTGGGGTCTTGTCCTCGATCGGATCATATATTTGAGATCGAGCCAAGTGCTTTATTTGTGCATCACAAGACGGAGGGGGATAAATGTATCTCTCTTGACCTTGTCTAAAGTTTCCTTTCTCTCTTGCCCTTTCGCTCTTCAGGCTTCTTGGGAGAGGGTGATGTTGTGACACAAGCCATTCATGATGCCCAGCAGCTGTTGCGTGGAGGACAAGGCCCGACGGGCAGAGAGAGGGACCGTGAGAGGGACAACAACACAAGGCTGGTGAGTCAACGTCTTAGCACACACACACACAAACACGCTCTCACATACTCCACACCCCAGTTCTCAGAGGTTCCTCAGCGGCACCTGGGGCCCGCTGTTTGTCACCATTGGTCATGCTTCAAGGCTGAAGCATCGGGGCAAGTATCCATTAATGGCCCACACTTGAAACGGCCCTCTTTCAGAACACCCACTGTGTTACAGGAGCAGGAGGGCGCTCAGGGTCAGCGATTGGATATTGTTTTACAGAGGTTCATGATATCGGTTAAACAAGGGGTACATTCCCCTTTCAGCCAAGAACAGCTGCTATTAGAGTCCGACCACAACTTGTATGTTCACTTGTTTGTGTTCGTGACAATTGTGGAATAGCCTCAAGTCTCCGTAGACACCTGTTTTGACAACCACTTTGTTGCTCCTTTTGAGTTCAGTTTAACCGCAGGGAGATCTGACAGTGATTTCGACTTTATTAACTGGGTTTTAAAGCATTCCACTTAAACCTGTTTTTACAGCTTCACACTTGTAGAACTGTTTTGCCTACTCTTAAATATACAGGTAGACACTGACAACAATGCCAAGCCATTTGAAAGGGAGAAGAAAATAGCTTCAAAACTGTGTTTGACATCCACAAATATCCCTGGGGCCTTCTCAGCATAGGTGTGGCAAAGATGCTTTTGTTAATGTTGACCAGCTTCTGTAACAACAGTGCTAAAATAATAAACCAATTGCTGTGCCGGCTGGATGCATTGATCAATGATGAATGTCTTATGCCCGGTACACATTGTACTATTTTGGGCTTCTGATTTCAGTGGTCGTGGCTTCTAAACGTGATCATATGTCGTACAGTGAGAGAGGTTCAAAGACGGCCATTGTCATGGTCTTGCCACCAAAGATAATTTTTAATAAAAATACAACATGATATGGGGTATTGATCAACACAACATGCTGTTAAAACTTAAAACTACTTACCTCAAGCTCCATTTGCAAGAATGGCATGCCAATTTTTCCCAAGCCATGACCTCATCCATATTCTCCTTTTTCGCTTCCTCTTCTTTTTATTTTCAGTGCACATTAAAAACCACAATTGCCAAAGTGTGATTCATCTTGCTCTATTTGTTTACCACTAGTGCATGCTATGATGTTTTTGGCTTGCGTCAATTCAGTAGTTGAATTGTACAGTCTACATGCATGTCATACCTAAGTTTATAAGATCCATGTCATACAGTGTGATTTGTACTGATCTCAGGATTGCCGAAATCACAGTCTGTTGCGTGCATTATATTTTCTGTCTTTTCATCTTGGTTGATTTATAAGGAGGCGTCTCGTGACCGGATGGATGACGGACAGTCCCTGAGGACGAATGAGGACCACCTCAGCAGTGACTCCGAGGGTACGTATGTTGTGCTTTAGCTGTTGGTCATTTTGCATGGGACGGTGTTTTTTATATGAATTTCCTTTCCTTATACAGACATACACATTTTAATTGATGTCTTTGGCTATTGTGCTGCATGCCACTATGGCTCTGTTTCTTAAAGTGATACAGTGTCAACTTAAAAATAGATCCCTGCATTGCGTCCCCTAAGAAACATGCCAGTTTCAAGATCACCTCATCCTGATCTAATTATACATGGCTACCAAGACCGGTTAGCTGACTAGTCATTCAGGAAACCCTCAAAAATAGTTGATTTTGAGACTGGTACATGTGCAAAAATTATAATCAATACATTACTGTGCAATTTGCTGATGAAATAAACAACTGCCTTACAAATGCATATGAATTTATGACCATTTCTAATACAATAAAAACCTCTTTAGCATGCAGCAAACACAGAGGCCACCTGCCTGTGTAATTGCATTTGGCTGCAGGGTGTGTAGTCAAACAAAAGGAAGTTTTGTGAGTCTAGACTGATTGTTTTGTTTTTAATCTTGTTGTTCCCAACAGGACAGATGGCAATCTCTGGTGTGGGAAGCTATGGTGAATCCCGGACTCCCTCCTCTGGCCACATCAAACGTCCCATGAACGCCTTCATGGTGTGGGCTAAAGACGAAAGGCGACGTATCCTACAGGCGTTCCCTGACATGCACAACTCCAGTATCAGCAAGATACTCGGTAAACATTTAGTTTTGACAAGACATTTTGTTTTAGTGATAGTCAAGTGATTGTTACTTAACTTTACTGGTAGTAATATTATAAGATTATTCTTATATTTCAAGATTCTTCATGTTGCATACACATAAATTAAAAATCTAATTTGCAGATTATTTTACTTGGTTTTTCGCTCTGCCCAAAGGGCCAATCACCAATTCATGTTGTATTCCTGTATTTATTTGTTAAAAGGTTCATAACACACACAGTTTCTGCCAATCTCATGTTAATCTTGAGTACCTATAGAGTAGTATTGCATCCTTCATATGTCCGAAGAGTCTTTAGTTTGATTGCCAACAAAACACAGACATATGATGCAAATTCACTCACAGCCTGCGGTTTCGACTTATGACTGGGAACAAACACACAAACACACACAAACACACACACTTGCAAAACTCTGTCGCTGCTCTGGGAAAACAAACTGATTCCACTGTTTCCTTAACGCTGGGTTATTTGCTAAACAAGGTTATCTTTCCCTCACAACCAGAAACACACTTCTTTAGTGACATTGTTGATTTCGTGGTCTAAAAACAAAATGACAGCGCTGACGACGGCTCCCGTAACCCGAACGAAGCTCGTTGATGGGCACGCTCTTGCTGTGGTTGATGTGCGCACATGCTCATCTGGGAGAAGTGCCCATATAAGGAATTCCGCCCTTTATGACATCATACAGGGCCATACTCTGATTTTTAAAAAATTATGGCCATGTTCAGCATGAGAATCCAACACTTTAACAGTGTAAATAAGTAACATGAAATAACATTAGACCCCCCCTTTTATAATGATATAAGCACTGCAGTGCTGTGGGTAGAGTACTCTAATTACTTTTTTCCTGAAATGTGTAACTTAACGTTAGTTTCGTGCGTAAGTAATCAGTAACTTCTTTATTTTTTAAAAAAAGTAATCCGTTATTTTAAGGAAAGGAAAATCCCGACTGCAGCCTGTTTTTTGTCAGACAGTAGGCCTAGGTCTACTGTGCCACCTGCGGATGTATAAGCGGAGCCGAAGCTCTGTGATCGTCAAGTCGTGCGATCCGCTGGGGCATCCACCGCTTGACGAACTGCCACCTGCACCCGAGACCGACTTCTTTTCATTTACAGAGGACAGACAGGTCTCAGAGACGATGGACACTGAAATTGCTGAGTATTTTAAGTCAGGTGTCGAGATCGATATGTTGAACAAGTTCCCCAGGATCAAGACAGTGTTTCTGCGCTTTAATACCGCACCACCCTCAAGCGCACCCGTGGAGAGGCTTTTCAGCCTCGGGAGTTTCGTTCTTACTCCCAGGAGAAATCGACTGTCGGACAAACGTTTCGAAAATCTGCTTCTGCTACGTTTTAATCACTACTTTGAAGAGTAAATGTAAGAGGACTGTGTTAAAGCAAATTTGTGACTGTGAGTGACACTTTAATAATAATTAGTTCGGCTATTAAGCGATTTGTCATTTGCCTGTGTGGCAGTGAAGGATTTAATTCGGTTTATCATTTTTGTTTGACAGGCAGCTGTTAATTTCTGTTAGATCGTTGGCTGGCTGTTTGTTCATCATTTCTAAATAACCTTAAAACAGGCTTGCTGAATTAAATCTGTGTTTACAAGTAAGCATACTTGTACTTTGATAACTGCATTATTTAAAGTTAAAGAAAAATCAGGAGTTATCTTGAGGTGCTCATAATATACAGTAGCCTAGGCTACCCGGGATGGGTAGGTGCGAATTTTGATTAATAATATGTTCTGTGATAATAAATAAATAAAACGCCATGTGGAATAGCCTATTGCTGACTGTCTTTCCTGTTATTGTTATCCTGCAGTGTTAATTTAGTCGGATGACGACTTCTAGGTGCATTTAAAGGAGCCGGGGGCTGTGTCTGTCATGTGTGAGCCGCTGCAAACGGCTTTTCATTTTTGGTAACGCATGAGTACTTTTATGAATAGGTAATGCTGTATCATAACTTATTACTTTTAATTGATGGTAACGTTGTAACCTAACTAACTACTTTCCAAAGTAACTATACCCAACACTGGCACAATGTGTTGGCTTTGTCCATCAAAGTGTTTTTTTGTTGTCTTGTCAAAGAAAAATGTTGCTGTTAAATATTTTTCACCATAGTTTCCGTCAACTAAAGGAATGCTCTAGTGACCATAACGTCTCTAATCATTCCTCTTTGTGTATTCTGAAGCACCTGTTCTGACAACATTGTCCTCATTGTTGTATTATTATTTCATCTGTTTTAACCCCTTTATCTTTCTCTTGAGATCAGTTGTATACTGTTGGGTTGGGCTGGGGGTTATGGGAACGGTGGGGTCTTTATGCTCACAGCTAATCCTACTGTCAGCAGTTTATGTGCTGCTCTGTAAAACACGACAAATATTTTCGAACATGTAACTTGCTGTTGCCCCCTGGAATGGAGAGGAGGGCAGAAGGTCTTAGGGGGTGAAAAAGGGGTCACACCAGGGCACATACAGCCACCTGGCTCCTGGGGTGACAGGAAAACAACACCCAGAACTTCAGCCCCCTCATCCTTTGCTGCACCTCTGCCTTCCTTAGTTCTTTCCTTTCACAAAACACTTGCATTCCATTCCATTGTGGCTCTATTGACACCCTCCTGATTCAAGCCTCCCCCCTCCCAATCATGGCCTGAAGCTCTTTCTGGTCCACACCTAAGTTTCTGTCAGTTTCCTACCTTTTTAGCCCGCAGCACACTTTAAGTGACGCCAGCGTTGCACGCACACAGTCAATAAACCGAATTCTTTCAAAGTCAAACATTCCCAACGTGTAGCAAATTAGGTCGGTGAATTCTTCAGGTCGCTGATTGTTATTTTTTCTTTTTCCTTTGCACTCCTTTGTACTTTCACTCTGAATTATCTCTCTCTTCCTTGTCGTTGTGGAATTTAAACTCTCACAGACTCTCAAAAATACCACTGAAAAACCTGCTCCAAACACATCATGTAGCCAAAAGTATGTGGAGACTTCCTTCTAATAAACTGGCTTGACTATTTTAACTTCAATCATTACTAACAGGTGCATAAATTCAGTTATACAGAGAAAATTAAGCAAAAATTTTTAGTGGAGTAGTGTCCAATAATGTATAATAAAAAGACAAGCGCCACAATACACGAGAACGCTGCCAATACGTCAACAACGTAGCGTCAGTTGGCACCAACACACACACCAATTATCTTGATTAAAGGAATATTTTGTGATTTATCCCGGACTAGTCCCCATTAAATGTTACGATTTCAAGAATTGGTCTAGGATTGGAAGAGGTACCATTGAGAATGTGATAGTGATGCACTGATTTACAAAAAACAAGTCTCCGCATTAGAAGCCATGTCCCAAGCACACAATTATAATATTCTCATTATAGTTTTATGTAGCCTATATGACAGACTTGCATTACACATGTTGCACTTTCCTTTACGAAGCGATTTCAATTATATTTCAAGCAAATCAAAAAACATCATGGCGAACAGTGTGCATCTGAAGGGTCTCAGCTGAAGGAAATAATCCATTATATATCGGCTTTAATATATCGGCCAAATTTTCTTATTGGGCCTATAACGATAACATTAAAAATGAACATATTTTGGCTGATATCGATTTTGTGGCCGATATATTGTGCATCCTTAGAATGTGATAAATATTTGGTGTGACGAGAGTGGCAAAAGTTAAGATTGTCATTGAGACAAACATTAGCAAAATGATTCTCACATTCATTCGTGCTTTTAAACCGTGGTGGGAGATTTTATTGTAAGCAGGGCAGAGGCATCACAGGCTGATGATAGACAGCTGCTTAGACCAATAGCAATCCAGAGGGGTTGAGCCTAAGAAACGGAGCGATGGAGAGAGAATACACAGGCTCACACACAAGGCTGTAACATCAATCAAGTGTCCCAGCAGTCATGTTTCTGTTTGGGAGGGCAAGCTCTCATGTTTTTGACATTTTTAAAGGGTTAGTTCACTTGAAAATGAAAATTCTGTCATTAATCACTCACCCTCATGTCGTTTCAAAGCCGATAGACCTTCATCCATCTTCTGAACACAAATTAAGATATTTTTGATGAAATCCGACAGCTCTCTGACCCCACATAGACAGCAACACAAAGACCACTTACAAGGGCCAGAAAGGTAGTAAAGCGATGGTTAAAATAGTCCATGCAATGAAAATACTTTGTGTGCAAATAACAAACAAAAATCACGACTTCTTCGCTTCTCTTCCCAGTCACTCTCCTACACGATTCACGTAAGCCACACAACGCATGCATGTGCTCAGCCAATAGTGAGCCGGAGAAGACATTGTTGAATAAAGCTTTTTTTTTTTTTGCGCACAATGTCTTCTCGCCGCTTCATAACATTATGGTTAAACACATGGACTATTTCTCTTTACTACCTTTCTGGACCTTGAAAGTGGTCATTGTGTTGCTGTCTATGGAGGGGTAAGAAAGCACTCGGATTTCATCAAAAACCATCTTCATTTGCATTCCAAAGAGGAATGAAGGTCGTATGGGTTTGGAACAATAATAATACATACATAATACCTTACTTGCCCTCATGTTGCCTCCTCAGGTTCCCGTTGGAAGTCCATGTCCAATCAGGAGAAGCAGCCGTACTACGAAGAGCAGGCCAGATTGAGTCGGCAGCACCTGGAGCGCTACCCAGACTACAAATACAAACCCCGGCCAAAGCGCACCTGTATCGTAGAGGGAAGACGACTGCGGGTGGGAGAGTACAAGGCCATGATGAAGAGTCGACGACAGGAGCAACGAGTAACGTACCCTCCGAGGTGATGCTCACAGACACACTCAGCATTTCTCATTTTTCAGAGATGCATTCATTTGTAGAATGTCAGAATTCGCCTCCTTATAATCGACATTTATTCCCACAGCCAATCAGAGCAGCAGCTACCGTACCCCCCCAGTGAAGGACAGTACCCGACCACACCTGTGTCCATGACCACTATGCCCTTGCATCCTGCCCTCCTGGAGCACTACCTCCCCCGGGCTATGGAGCCCCCGCAGGGCCGAGGTGACGAGACGCGGGAGGCCGCGCGGCCCAGGCAGCCCTACAGCGAAGGGGAGGAGAGTGACACGGGCGAACGCAGTGAGGGAGAGCTGGTTGTCCTCACCGACTGAGAAGAAACGAGGAAAGGATTGGAGGACAGAGAGGGTGGAAAATGCAAAAGAAGGGGGAATGAGGTGGAGAAAATAATCTGGAGATTTTGGAATCCCTACAACGTGATGGTGTCCAAAAAAATGGTATAGGTCAGTGTTTTCCAGTGTGAGGATGTCCTTGCAAACTGGTTTCAAACCTGCCAGATAGGTCACGTGGTCTTCTAGGTTGGCACCAGACATGATGACAAGTAGTACAACAAAGGATAGATATTAATTGTTCAGATTTTTCCAGTGGTGTAGGTTAGACATCCAGGAAAGGTCTTGCATACTGACCACAGTCTGGTAAAAGCAAGACTTTTTCAGTCTACAATATTGGCTTTTAGACTGCAGATCTTGAGTCGTTTGAAGGAACTGTGGAACTGGTGTGCAAAAATTTGTCTACCGCACATATTATTAAGTAAATGTTATCTGCTAAGTGCATAAGAAAATGCTAGAGAATCTTCTAGAAGGGGTATAGATATAAGTATATTCACGGTTGACTTGTTTGAAAAAGTTCCACATTATACAGTGTCAAATGATAGAATGCACAAGGAATGGTTCACCCATAAAGGAAAATTAGAGAATTTTTGGATGAAATATTTCTTTAAATAGCCAATGGATGGAAAGCTCTGAATTATTAGCCATAGAGAGAAAAAAAATACTAAAGCCTTTGTGCTTCTTGATGTCACCAGGGTTTTCCTGCAAAAGTTCCTGTTAAGACTGTGCCAAGGTACTTTCCAGAGCTCAAGGGCTGAGCAAAAAAGAAAAAGAAAACAGTGGACTTGGAAAAAGGAAGGAACATTCCTGAACTCCTTGTCCAGTTTATTATATCTTGTTATCAGATAATGACGATTATAGGCTGTTCTGTTACAGAGATTGAAGCAGCCTGGCCCTTTAAGACTCTGTCTGAGGGCAGTGAAGGACTGCAGACTTCCTTTAGGTTGGTGGCGTCCTCTGCTGTTTGAATCTGGGTACTGCACTTAAAATATTCCCCCAGGTCAAAATCATTTTTTTATTTAGTGCAACATAATCACTTGAAATGCACTTTTTTCCATCTAATATATTTTTTCATACCCTCATGACTCAGAACAATTTTTTTTTTCAGAGTAGAATTTTGCACTTGTGTATATATATGCAAATAATTTCTACTATTCATTTTGTGAACGGAGATGTGAATAATATCCCTCAAATTACTCCCATTTTTTACATTTTAGTTTACTTTTCTATTTTAGCGTGTGTATATAGAGTGAGTTTGTGCTGAAGAAAATAATTGAGTTACATTCCCGCAGTTCTCCTGACTGGGCCCGTATTATCGGGCTGCTAGTCGATTTACAGTTGAGCTGAAATGTAAACATTTTGTGGAGAAAAAAAAAAAAAAACCTTTATATTTTAAAGATGAGATTTTAGAAAGGATTTGCCACTGATTGGATTGCTATGCTAAACCTTATATGTTACAGAAAATGATGAAATATCAGTATATACTGGATACAGAAATACAGTTTGTATTTTACCTGAATAGGGAATAAGAGGGGGGACAAATGCAATCCAGACACGTTGCAAAACCAGCTGATGTAAAATATAGATATAGACTTTATTTTGTTTATAAAAGTGTATAATTTAAAGGTGTACATGTTTTTTTTTCTCTGTATGTTGCATTTTTCCAAACAAGTTTTGTGGTTTGTTTTTGAAGCATAAATAAAAATGTTATGTTTACTTTTGTGATTATTTTTTTTATACTTTTGGAGATACGTCTCAATATGATTATGCAGTCAGAGATTAATCACGAACACTTCACTAATTATTCAAAGCCACAACCATAAGGGATAATATACAGTTAGATGGACATTATCACTTAAAAATTATCCAGTCTTTATTTAAAGATGCACTATGCAACTTTTCCATTCTCTAGAGGGCGCCTGTTCAAAACAAAGGCGTAGTTTGAGCGCAGAATCTCGGGACATGTGGTCTTCAACCCACAGCCGGTGGAAAAGAATCGGGACAGGACTCGGGCAGAAATCATGTTCATGGATGCGATTGTTAACGTTACTGTAGTGTGAAGCAGAGCAGCGGGACTTTTATTATGACAGGACATAGTCTCTGGCGCAATTTCCGCTTTTCCGGTCATGAGTATGTAACGTAACGTAGTAACCTAGTTCTGTTTATCATATTAGATACATTTTACTGTGTTGAGAATTGTTATGACGTGACACTTGTTCACACTCCAGTAAGAGAAAAACGATTCTGACAAATAAAACCGGAAACTGAGGTTAACTTAATGCAGAAATGATGCAATTGACAGGCGACTCCCGGTTCCTTGGTTAACATAGCAATGGACCCTTTTCAAAGACTGTGATGATGCTTTTTAACGGTCATTAATATCGTAAATTCTGCAACGTTTTTTGTATTTTCATTTTTTTAAAATGTATGTACATTTATAACGCTACTAGTTTGTATTATATTACTTTTGCATCAAATTACAAAAAAAAACAATGTACCTGCTGTGAGGGTGTTTCTAATACAGCGTCTATGGAAAAATGTGATGGAAAAATAACATCTTTCTCTCTTTTCACTGCCGTTATCAATCTCACACAATTTTTTCCCTCTTTTTGAAAGTTGTGAAATCACTATTGTTGCGTTTTTCTTTTGCTATTTGAGCAAATCGGGACACAAATTTTTTTTAATGTATTCTCTCATTCACCGCTATAAAAGTTAACCCAACTATGACCACTTCCGCTCTGAGAAACCCGGAAATGTGAAAAGGGTCTATTTTCTCACAATATCCCAAATGTTTCCAACTATTTGTAAATCGTAAGTACTCAACTGAACAAAAAACACTGTCCTGGTGGTTTTTGGATATTTTACTGCAAACTCCTACATAGTGCACCTTTAAAGGTAGGGTAGGCAATTTTGGAGCACTAGCTTTGAAAGCATAGTTCCGTCCCAAATGAAACCCTATTCACTACGTACTCATCCGTGTAGTGTATGAATTTTATATGGTTAATAACTTTGGCATTCAACATCAGAGTCTGATGCCCCTGAAGTGGGAAGTACGAAATTTCCGATAGCACATGAAGGCGGCATTAAGACAGTTGAGTGTATGAAGTGTCCAACAATTTTAGTGCATCATCTGGGATTTTCAGCGTAAACTCACTACTCCCACTATTTTTCCTTAAAAAAGTCATAGAATAGTACGTAAGTACGCAAATTGGGACGCACCCCATAAGATCCCACTCTCCCTTCAGAGCGTCTCCTTCAAAACACATGAACGCCCATAACATTACAATAATAATGAACGTAAACAACTTGAGTTCTTGTACCACTTGACCGCTGCAAATTAATTCCGGCAGCGTTGACATAGAAATGCATAAATCCGTAGTTACGCGGCGTGAATGCAGCAAGCTTGTTTTGGTTCAGAAGGGATTGTAAAAGACAACTGCTGTTTGTGTACGGCCCCCGGTGACCGTTCCTAGAATGCGCTGATGTGTAGTGTCTGCGTGAACAGGTGCGTGAAGGTATGGAAATTGATATGTTCTACCTGCCTGTCTAAATCTTTGCATTGACTGAATGCAATGATAGTGCTAAAAAAATTATTCACGAGACATCCACAGAAGATTAAGTAAATTTTCGTTGGAGATGTCACTTATTCAAAACAAAGGCTAGCTGATGATGCCTTGATTTCACACTTTTATGCCGCGGACAAGCCCTTTCGCTTCTTCCGCTCAGGCGTATGTGGGGTAACATATCATATTAGCTGTACTTGAGTGTGTTGAAAGTTGTTATAATGCTACTCTGTGTGTTCCCTCGGCGGCTAACTTGCAAAAGTTCCTGTGTTGCACACTGCAGTGAGCTACATCGATATTAGGCATCATAAGGCATGGTAAAACATGGTACACGCAGTAAATCAAGAAAACCAGATTTAAACGATAAGACTAACTGTGTGGCGCTATAGAACAATGATTAGTTTTCTGTCGATGAATGCATCCAAACAGTTGCTCAATTGTCTAATAAAACACAATATATTAAAGCATCTTAGGTGTTTCCATAGTTACTACAAAATAAAACCCGAGGCGGCTAAAATTGCTTATTTCTCTGAAATATTTGAGAGTATTTTAATGCAAGTACACAAGTCAACAAAATATATAACATTGTTCTAGTGGTTTTTGGATATTTTAATAAATAAATTACATATTATACCTTTTCTATTAAGATCACTTCTATTGATTGTTAACAGACAAATTTGGCATTTTTAATGCACAGTAGGCCTACATTATTCTAGCATATCCAAGAATAAAAGAAAAAGCTACTTCTGAAGATGAAAAAGCCCCGAACTACTGAATCAAATATTTTAGACATAACTCATAATATCTACATTTTCGCTGGCATGTGCCTGACCAGAACTTGCAAATCCTCCTTTAACTAAAAATCCATCTTGCGTTTCATTGTAGAGGGGGGAAAAACGTGTTTACTTTAGTAATATTGACGCTAGGCCTAATGTGTTGTACGCTAGCGGAAGCAGTTTTTTCTTCTCTTATATGAGTTTAGCTCATTCGTACTGAGCCTTGTAGAACACGTCCCTCCACACATTAGCGCTCAGGATGTTTCCCTGCACGTGTGGAACTGCATTGTGCTTGTTTGATTCAGGATATCCTCAATAGTAGTCTTCCTGTGCTTACCGGGACAAAATGCAGGTCACCGTCCACAGGAGACAGGCAAAAGTTCAAGGAGGAAATTGAAGTGTTTGAGCAGGTGTGGTGCAAAAGACTCGCAATTCATAGTGGGTTACCAGAGAAATTTGGCATTTTAATGCACAGTACAGATTATTCTAGCATATCAAAGAAAAAAAGAAAAAGCAACTTTGTTTTTTTGTTTTTACAAAGGCAAATGCACACAAACAGATCCAACGCTTGACATTTTAATGGAAATTTAATGGAATAATTATTAAATTATTCTCCCACAGTTGAATTGAAGCGAAAACATGATACAGTGTTTTTCACAATATTTCACAGTATTTACAAACTCCTTATCAGTGCCGAAAGCGTCGCTACACTACCGTAGCGCCCCCTGCTGGTCTCCAGCAAACACACACTTGGGTCCATGCCAACCTAACAACCCAATACACTCCCAGTTCAGTTAAATATACAAAACAAGTAGAAATATTAAAGATATAAGGATAAATGAAACATTATCTGTACATTGTTTCAGTACATTCACAAAAAAACTGATCTTAAATAAAGCGCAAGCTGTAAAGCCGACCTGTTTGGTATCATAACAATAAAAATCCAGACACAGATGCTTCCTGTAAACATCCCTTTTAAGAGCAGAGGTTTAAAAAGGGACATTTACAAGGTCATCAGAGAAAATAACTAATGTATGTATATATATATTATATATATATATATATATATATATATATTATACACACACACACACACACACACACACACTGAGGTGGTGCTATGAAATGTCTAGGATGTTAAAATTTACTTTGTTGCACCATAAATCTCAATTCCAAAGGGAATAAACAGTTGTGGCCACATTGAAATTTTCATATTAAAGTGGAAAAATATAATCTCGCTTCAACAAAATTAAACTTTCCAAAAAAACAGGAATGGTGCTTGTAAACATCCCCCTCCCCCCCTTCACATTAGAAATGTCCTTCACATCAAAAAAGAAAATTGATAAGAAACTAATATTTTACAAACAGAAGTGGTTTTCTTGGTGGACACATTCACATATGTACATCTACACATATCTTGCCATTGCACTCCTGTTATCAAATTCATAACATTCTTCATGCATGTATGGAATATGCAGCTTATAAATATGTTTCATTTTTTCAGTCATCTGTTATCATGGACCATAAAGTGACAAAGAACTAATAATACATTAACTGACCTTAAATGTTGAATGTTATGGACACCGTCAAGAGCATGTCCGGGTCATATTTCACCACAAAATCAAGAAATATGACATTATGAATAAAGAATGTTAGGCATATTTTATTAGTTTTTTTTTCCTTATGACAAGTAAATTTGTTAAGTACATTTACAGTCTTTTTAATAAATGTATTTATGCTTGTTTTATGTTTACATTACAGCATTTAGAATTTTAGGAGATTTTAAATGGTACATTTTCAGTATGCAAATTTCAATTTTGAGGTGAAATATGACCTGCAAATGTTTTTACAAGATTTACCTTAAAAATTGCCAAGATTTAGATCTAAGCAGTGACAAACGAACAGAAGCGAAACAAAGTATATTAGCACAGCGCTATCAGGCAGTTCCAACTCATTAGAGAAACACTGGCTACAAAATTATTCATGGTTTTGTTGAAGGGCCTCTTGCTTTCAGTCGTCGCCTGCGGCTCAAACCGTTTCATTATTAACCTGCACCTGACACGGAGCCACAGACACCTCCGAGATTTCACTGTGACCCCACGGCACAAACGCAGAAGCGTCTAGCTTCAGTTTCAAGACGTTCTGAAAATGTTGGCTGTACTAACTGATCAGGGACTGATCTGATTGGTCAGTAAAAGGACACTTGGGTTCAAGAAGCTGCCAGAGAGATAGTGATTCCAGTTATACAGATACCAACTCCTATTGAGTGGTGCAGGTATGACGTCAGAACCCGGAAGTCTAATTCACCGCTGGTTCCTTAGAGATTTTCCTATGGGGTTTTAAAATAAAGCCTGTGGTAAACATAACTTGACGATACTTTGACGTTTCGTTCTACAACGTACACTGCACACACTCACACCCCACGCTGTCTTATCTAGTTACTTATTCAAAATTCGCTATTGGTGTGTGCAACTTACATTGTAGAACCAAACATTATGTTTACCACAGGCTTTATTTTACACATAGTATGAAATCTCCCATAGGAAAATCTGGAAGGAACCAGCGGCGAATTAGTCTTTCGGGTTTTGACGTCATATCTGCGCAACTCTATAGAGAGGGATCTCACAAAAACATTACAGGTCACATTTCACCACAAAATTAAAAGTGAAAAAAATTTAAATTAAATTTTGCAAAGAAAAGAAAATAGAGCCTGTTTTAAGGCCATTAAGATCTCTTGCAGTCTGACATTATCCCTCTCCAAATTCTTCACAGTGATTTCCATTGGAATCTCATTACTTCAGTACAGTCATTTAAAAAGTGTACATGCTAATCGTCATGAAAATAATGTTACAATGCAATACATCTTAATAGTCATAGAAAGGCTTAATTTCTCTTTGCAAAATATCATGTGTTTTTCTTTTGGGGATATGGCCTGGCATGCTTTTGACAGACTCCCTCAACTATCTCTCTTCTAAGTTTACAGTACAGTGAATGAGTGACTAAAATGGTGCAATTCTTGGCATTTTCGATATGCATGACAAAATAAAAAGATACATTTTGTGCTTTGCGGGGCTCAGGCTAGTTTCTACTGGAATGTTTTACTCAGACAAAAAAGGACATCATTATATAGCAAAAGCATGACAAAGAAATACAATTTAAATAAAGTGACCGGGACTTGCGAAATGATCCTCTATCTTTTTAGATGCACAGTAATGAAACTAGATGAAATTCTGACCGTTTTGAAAGGGGACACCAGACAACCAGAAAGTCCAAGTATTTAAAAGGGATAGTTCACCTAAAATAAAATAAATTCTGTCATGAATTACTCACCCTCATGTCGTTCCAAACCCATAAGACTTTCATTCATCTTAGGAACACAAATGAAGATCTTCAGGTGATTGAAAGCTACGCAACTACCACTTTGACGCATCAAAAAGTTCATAAAGCTCAATTTATATGAATTATTTTACGATCTCTTTATGAACTTTTTAAAGCGTCACAGTGGTAGTTATGTAGCTGTCAATGATGAACGAAAGTCTTACGTGTTTGGAGTGACATGAGGGTGAGTAATTCATGACAGAATTTTCCTTTTTGGGTGAACTAACCCTTTAAGGACCTTCTCAAGTAAAATGGTAATTACATCCCTAAGCATTTAATATTCTGAACCTAAATAATCTTCTCCTTTTCGCTCCAGGACATTCAGTCCTCGCAGATGGTGACCTGAATCAAACTACACAACACTGTTACATAAATGTTGCCCCCTTTTCCAGTTTTGGAGAACCATTAGATTGACATTTAAGGGGGGGTTGACATTAGGAATGAGATTAGTGATCATTGAGCAGATAATGACTTTCAAATCTCAGTTTGAGCTTTGCCAGGTGATACAGGCGCATTTAGGACAGAGAGAGGGAAAAGGAGGGGGACATGGGAAACAGGCTGTAATATTCCACAGCCTCTGACAAGTGGAAAATTCAACAGAACTTCTCACAACCATAAAAACTAAATAGGTGGAAACATGGTCCTACAGACGCAGAGGTTTCTCGTGGCCCTGACTTCTTGGGAATGTCTGAAGTGAGGTCCGATTGACTTCATTGGTTACTTAGTTACTTGCCTTTTAGCTGACGTTGTTCATCCAAAGTGACTTACGGGGGACTTATTGCAGGGGTTAAGTAATTTGCTCAAGTGCGTAATAGTGCAGGACAGGGCAGGATTTCTTGACCTCAGTAACTATCTAGGTCCTGAGTCACCCCTGATTGACCGGAAACCTTTGTATTAGCAACCCAGATTTTTAGCCACTACTCCAATTTCTTCTCATTATTACAGCGCTGTGAGATCAATCTGAAAGCATTAGCACATTTTTTCAATCTTTGCACATTTGTCATTGCAAGAGAAACAGACATTTTGACACCACAGGCGAAGATGTTTCAGAACGCCTGCAGTATCAACAAACATCCTTGCTAAATATCACTACAGGCCTCCTTCACAGCAAATCATTCTGCATACGTTTGCAATGGCTCGCACACTGCAAAACCCATAACAAGAAGTTCCAAAGCAAAGTCGGCTCCAAGAATGGAAGGACTACTTTGGTGCAAAACAAGTGCCCTATAACAATTAATAAATAAATTGTATTTAAAACATAAAAATGCACTCATTTTATGGGAAACTTGATCAACTAGAAGTGGAGTCCCAAAGAGAAACATGGTTTTTGAAAAAGGAATCAAGATTTTGTGGAACTAAGACTTGGCAGACAAGTTGTCAACCAATCTTTGGAGGTCCCAGTGCTCACCCCTGCTGTACCTCATACCCTCCCCTGACTGAAAAGGCCTCTGATTCAATGGTCAAACGGTCAACGTTGAGGCCAACAGATACCAGCGCTATCCCCTAAGTCTTGACGTCTCATTTGGGGATCTCCAGGGCCGTTAATGCAGGTTTGGTCTTGAAGTACTGATTGAAACGTAGCACGGCATACCTAGAAGAAGAAAGACAAAATCAGATCTGACAGTCAAAATTAAGAATGGGATTGAATTAGTTGTCAGAAATTTACTTTTTTATTATTTGAGGGCATATTTATCTCCAATAATTGATATAATATTTTTAACAAAAATAAAAACACAATGTGTCATCCATTTGAGTTAAAGCTGCAGACAGTATGTTTTGCCTCTTTGTCGCCATCTCTGTTTGAAACCTGCATTAGCAGTTAGTTGTGGAATTATTATCTTGACGTGGGTTGTGCATCGTCATGGCTCCTCTGTGTTTTGGTTTGAGTACGTTATTTGATGCTATTAAAACAGGGGGTGTGACGCCATGATTGACGGCTGCTCTGAGCGAAGTTGTCACTGAGGTACCAACAAACTTTTTTCGGGATTATCGGGAGGAGATTGGAGCTTTAACTTTAATTTCTACATTTCCATAACTGTGTATTTCACACCAACATAATGAATTGTTCTCATCTGCAAGATTTCTTAATGTTAACAACATCAGCATTGCATGACTATTTGTATTTAAGTGTGTATTAGCTTTACCTGTAGACTTTAATTTCTGTAGTCAAATCTTTTGCTTTTGACTATGTGTGGATCTCCATTTGTCACTGATGATGTCACCTGGGCCTTTCTGGATTACAATCCGCCATCAAAATGATAAATGTAATTATTCCTGCTGTTGTTAAAAAAAGGCCATAAGTGATTCACCCCCTGCAGCATCCTCACATGCGTGCCGGACTCTTTCTTTATGTATACAGACGTTACACAATGACGCAAAGACATCCCATGGAAATCCACCATACCACTCAAATTATGAATCGGGCTAAGGCAAGGAGACAGTTTTGAACACTGGTTGATTATGTACTTGCTCGAAAATTGGTTTTTACCCAAAAAAGTAACAGACTGCAGCTTGAAATAATTGAATTGAATATAGTTTTGACCAATTATGGCCGTTATTTATTTATATATTAAGTATTATGTTTGTAGCACTTTGAGGAGGCTATAATATAAAACACAAATAAATGCATTTTTGCACTTAAAAAATTGTATGGTTGCTATAAAATATATCAAATATTAGATAACATTAAAAAGGCATTAGAGGGGCAGCATTTAGTCATTTTCAGTGGCATTTTAGCCCTGAGACCTGGTTGTTTTTTTGCTCAGAAAGACACCAAAGTTGAAATAAATTTACATAATAATTTTGATCCTTTTTCTACATGCAAAGAGGCTGATTTTTTAAACAGGCTGTAAGACCCCTCCTGATCTCATCTGCGCAGGCAGTGATTTGTTGTTAAAGGGTGCAGCCTGAGAGGAACCACGACCTGTTGCTTGGAAACTGGCGATGTAGGAAGTTTACAGAATATATTACTTGAGCCAGTTTAATAAAAGTGAGCCACGACACCAACAAAAATATCCTCAGCCTACGGATGACATAACTCACTCCCTCCGAAAAACCAAGTTGAGAAAAATGTGAGTAAAATTTCATTGTGCTACAGTACAGATACACAACACTGAAGATTTCGAGTGCGGTTTAGGTTGAGTGCCATAGTCACAGATGGTGGCAGGCCCCAATTCACTTGTTCTGAATCAAATCTGCTTTTCACCACTTGAAAACGAACACCATTGACAGGTTTCTATTGGTAATAGAAATAACAGTCCACACCTATTCATGCGCAGTATGTGAAAGAGCTTTATATAAAACCTTTACCTCCAACTGAGGCATTCATACACAGATTCAGCTCTAATGTATTAAGTTGCAAAGACAATGGACATTGTTTCAGGAGTCTGTTTTAGCTATGAACCCAAGAGATCTAACCTTCAATTCAAGTGTTTCTGTCAGGTGTTAAGGTGTTAACTGTGATTTGAGGCAATTTCTGGTCAATGAATCACTTGTAAGTTGAACTTTGGCCAAATTATAGTTCGACTTGCATAAAATAATATTTCTAAAAACACAGTCAATGCATGAACAATTGGAAACCGGAGTATATGTATATAGGTCACCATACTGGTAATTTTAGCATGTGTCTGTTTTTTGTTTTTTTAAAGGGCATTTGTCTGATTTGGCGTCTACTCTAGATTTATTTCCCTGTATAGAATTTTATATTAGGTTACAAAAGTGTATTAGGTTTGTTGCCTGGTTATTGGCTGCATTAGTTGTCACTTACTGTACACTCTTTATCTGCCTTTAATACCCATTTCTCTTGTTGATAAC
The DNA here is from genome assembly GCA_023029165.1 of Gobiocypris rarus. Taxonomy (NCBI): domain Eukaryota; kingdom Metazoa; phylum Chordata; class Actinopteri; order Cypriniformes; family Gobionidae; genus Gobiocypris; species Gobiocypris rarus. The sequence continues at coordinate 6,616,360 of CM040931.1, read as the reverse complement.
GATCTTTATGCCTGTAAATAAATTTTCCCTCATCACAAGAGATGAAAGGTTTTCTGAGCTGGATATGCTGCTTACCCGAGGAAGTCAAACTCGATGGTGGAGTACTTGGCTTGGATCAGGGCCCAGAAACCCCAGAAGAAATGTGAGGCCTGCCAAAGCGGAAGAACAAGAACTTTAGGGGAAAGCCTTCCAGCTCAGTCCACACACAGACGTATCACTGACAGCAATCATCATGCAACAAGCTTGTAATACAATACCTTGGAATAAACAATCATAAATCAACTTCATAAATCCTGCACTATTAAAACCTCCTCCACTGTTCTCTGCATATGCAACACTTACCAGAGCAAATTTGTTGACTTGTACGTAGAGCGTCTCCAGTTCACTCTGGCTCACCTCCTCACCCTTCTTGGTAAAGAGCTTGTAGGCCTGCAGGTAAGTGTGCAACCAGTCTAACTGCATCTCTCGACTGGGATAAAGGTTATAGTCGGGTTCACTCATGCCTGATGAACACACACACATACAGAAGGGTAATGCAAATCAGTTCCCAGAGCATCATATTTTACGAGTGATATTTTATTATGCTGCTTACCTGCAAATTCATTGAAATGGTTTCCAATGTCAAATGCTTGATAGTTGTAACTTGAATATTCATAATCGATGAACCGAACATGACCTGAAAAAAGCAAGAGGGATTGATTTGTAGTAAAGAAGACAAAATATTAGTCTTAAATGCCTTTTGAAGCAAAATCCCTAAATTGAATGCCTTAAGTGAAAAGTGTAAACACTTTGCCTCTATGCGGTTGTCAATATTGCTTTGTTTGTTTGAACGGCCCAAATTCTGGCTCAACCAAATGCAGGACATCATGTTTGCCTAAACAATAAAAAACGGGAGGAAGCATGGAAGAGGTGGCGGTAGTGTTTGAGAAACCTGGCCTCAGTCAAATTTTTTGCTATTCTAAACTGTTGCTATATGAGAACTAAGACATGACATGCATTAGCTTTCAACAGTTGGGGTCAATAAAAGTTTTTGTTTTCAAAGAAATTAACACTTTTCTTCAACCAGGACACATTAAAATATAATCAATAGTGTCATTGAAGCAATTTATAATGTTACAAAAGATTTGCACTTCAAATAAAAACAGTTCTTTTGAATCCTGAAAAGTATTGTTTTCATCACTGAAATGTTTCTTGAGCAGCATATAAGAATGATTTCTGAAGAATCATGTGACACTGAAGACTGGAGTAATGATGCTGAAAATTCAGCTTTACATTAAAATAATCAAATTTCACACTATTATTGTTTTTACTGCATTTTAAATGCTGCCTGGGTGAGCATGAAATCACTACAAATATTACAGACTTCTGGAATTTTAATGGATTTTCCCCACCCGTATGACTTTGGTTAAACCAGCAGAACAGAAAAGCTACTACAGAGACAGAGCAATTTAGTGCAGTTTGATAGTGTTTATGATTATTAAAGCACACTTTTGTACACAATAAGACCAGGGACATTTATTATAATATATTATTGGTACATAAGGTCAATTTGATTTCATATCATCATGATGTTGACACAATACGCACCTTCCTTTACGTTGTGAATGATGTTCTTGCAGAGCAGGTCGTTGTGACAGAGCACTACAGGAGAGCCCAGCTGCGACAGGTGTTCCTTCATCCACATCATTTCCTGTTCAAGCACTTCCTGACTAGGCACTTCCTGCTGAATTCTAAATAATAAAAACACAGAAAGAGATCAGTGAGTTAAGCAAATGGCAGAGAGGCCAGATTTAAAAAAAAAATTAAGTTTGTTTATAAATGATGTTTGTTTAGTAAAATAATTGGTTTCATTTAGCATTAGCTAATTACATTAGTTAACATCAACTAACAATAAACAACACTTCTACAGCATGCATTCATCTTAACTAATGTTAATCTTAACATTTACAAATACATTTTTTTAAGATGAAATTTTGTATCTGTTAACATTAGTTAATACACTGGAAACTAACATTAACTAACAAAGATAGATACATTTGTTGCAGTATTTATTCATCTTTCTTTACAATAGTTAATAAAAATACACCTGTTCATTGTTAGCTGACGTTATCTCAGGTCCATTAAACAACATTAACCTTTGATTTTAATATTGTATTATTACAGTATATGTTGGAATTAATATAACATAGTATGTTAAAAGGCATAGTTCATGAAAAAAATTAAAATCTGTCATCATTTACTCACCCTTGTGTTGTTCCAAACCTGTATGAGTTTCTTTCTTCTGTTGAACACAAAAGAACGTTGGTAACCAGTAAGTTGGTGGTAGCCATTGACTTTCATAGTATTTTTTTTCCTACTATGGAAATAAATGGCTTACATAAACTGTTTGATTATCAACATTCTTCAAAATATCTTTCTTTATGTTCAACAGAAGAAAGAAACTCACACGGGTTAGGAACGTCTTGAAGGCGAGTAAATGATCATTTTTGGGTGAACTATCCCTTTAAGTAACTCACATAGTTAACAAATGGAACCTTATTGCAAAGTATTGCCAACAATTTCAACTAAATACTTCATCAGGCATTTAGCTTAACAAAGGGTGGATTAACAAAAGAGAAATTAAGACTAATGTGGTCCAGTCCCACCAATGAGAAAGCCTGTCTGAGTGACCACTCTCCCCTTATAATGGGCTTAAGGAGCTATTTCTAGAATCTCCTTTTGCCGTGCAGCGGCTCACTCAATACCCAGCAGTCTCTCTGACCGATCTGTGATTTGTTTATGTTATGAAGTTTATGACTTGTATGAAGTATCAGAAAACTACTGAGTAAAATCGTCCTGTTAGACATTGGGAATAATAAAATCTCTACCAGAGAAACTCTTATGAAACTAATACTATAATGACTGATGACGTAAATGACTTTTAATGTGCATGATCTCTGGCTCCCGATAAACGTCACAATGCAAACAGCCGCCAGCTTTTAATAGCGGGCATCTTTGTAAGGAAGACAATTGAGATGATTGTGTGACATAACTGCTCGGAGCATGAGATTAGATGGACAAATTCAATCTGGGTCTCATGAAACACCTGTCTGAGCAAAATCAAAATTTAAACATGTCTCATCCAATTATATTTCTGAGCTGTGACATGTTATAATCTGAATTTCAATTAGATCATTTAAGATTTAAAGAGGACCTATTATGCTTTTTTTACATGTTCAACATTAGTTGGTGTGTAATATTGCTGTGAGCATGAAAAAGGTCTGAAAAGTTACAAAGCACTAAGGGAGTTAATGCCCGGGCGAACTTCATTTTCCCCATTTCACTCTGTCTCGCGCACAGTCGTGTCCGCACCGCTTTCAAAGCATACTCAACCGCAGATGAGACAAGTTAGTTAGACAAGTTCTCTACAAGACATCGGAGGGCAGCACTGAGTCGTGTCATTTACAGGCCATTCGCTCAGAAGGAAAAAAGAAGAAAAGATTATTGCATGCAAACTTTAGAACAAGAACCAAAAAAATAAAACTATGTGGAATGACATGCTGCTTTGTGTACGGTTCTTGGAAAAGCTTGTCATTTTGTATTGCCAACCTGTATGAAATTCTGTCTCAAAATTCACCTTGCATGCTCTGTTGTACACGCACCATTCGCCCGACACATGGGCTGTGTCCAACATCGCCCCCTATACCCTTAGGGCACTTTTTGAGGGGACAGCCATTTGTAGTGCCAATTTGATAATGGACGATATCGAATGCACTTATTCAATCCCACAATGCGCTGCAATAACAAGTGTACAACCAATGTACAGTCAATGACTAGAGAATACCCACAATGCACTATAATGCAGAGTCATGCCGAATGAATTCCCATGTCTGACCAGAAGATGGCATCCACAGCTGAATCATCCATTCATCCATTTTCCAAATCGCTGGTCCAATGTGGGTACAGTGTAATATCATACAGGTATAAATTCCTTTTTTAATTGATTATTCAATTGTTTAATTAAGGTTTATACTGTACATTCCAGTTTCCATGACTAAATTTCAAATGATTATTAAACAGTAAGCTCAAACTATGTAAAAGCAGCAGCCCTTCTGGCACCCATTTTCATTCACATCTTCAAATGGACTACGTTAATGGACTAATGTAGGGAATAGCGAATGAGGGTATTGGGGCCAATTCCGATCATCTGCGGACCCTCCTAATAATGAAAATCACGCCACACCGCCGCAGAACATGGGTGAATGGCTGAAGTATACTTTGGCCTTTATTCTCTATATCAGTGCACACTGTTTCTGAACTCTCTGAAATGCCTCAATTGTAATTTTGAGTTTTCTTCCGGGAACATACACGTCACAGTATTCCTCATTTAAATAATTTTTGTCCCAAAGCATATACAAAAAAGGGGCGAGGTCTGGTTGAGTTGCGTTAGTAGCGTGTTGAAATTCGCAGTTAAGGTAAGGGTGTGGCATTTCTGAAACACACTGGAAGGGGTTGAGCAATCACAACACACTGGTCCAACCGATCAGAACACATTGTGCTTAACGGAATGAGGGCCTTCATGGAGACAGGAACTAAACAGAGCATTACTGACAGACTGACAAGAGAGGTGCTGCAACAATGTCAAATATGTGAAAAAAAATGTGAAGCATGAACTTGCTCTAGTAGAATCCAAAAACAAAATCAAGACTTTGTAAAAGAGCATAATATGGCTTCTTTAAGATTCAGTCCCTGAGGGTTACCTGACGTTAGAGGCTTGGTCTGTGAACTCCGTGGCCACTAGCGAGAAGTACTTGCGCATTTTGATCCACAGGTTGGGTTTGGGGATGCAGCCATTGTGTGCGTGGATGGCGTGAATTCGGGCCATTTCTCGGGCGATCAGTCTGCCAATAATAACAAAGGAAGACGATGGTCAAAACTGCAATGCTCAATTTCAGCCTAACACAATGCCTGGAAAAAGCTGTTTATGTGGAAAATGGATATTAGTCCAAGGTCACCTGTGTAATTTGCGATACGGTTCACTGTGTGCCTGGAAGGAGATTACGTGACCCTCATGAAGCGAATGAACACTTCGGTCCGAGTGCACATGAAATTTGTAGTTAGCTTAGACTATATGAGGAACGTTTCCACAAGCCATTCTTCAATATTTAAAGACATGTTTCAAAAAGGTTCTATGCCATGCTATACATTTTATCATTACATTATACATCATATACATTATAATTGTGTGCAGCAAGGATGCATTAAATTGATCAAAAGTGACAGTGAAGGCTTTTACATTATTATAAAAGATTTCTATTTCAAATAAATAATAAGCATCACAACTGTTTTCAACATTGATAATGAAAGGTTTCACAGTCACAACATCAGCATGAACATCATATTAGAATGATTTCTGAAGGATCATGTGAAACTGAAGACTGGAGTAATGATGCAGAAAATTCAGCTTTTTATCACTGGAATAAATTACAGTTTAAAATATATTCAAATATAAATATTTCACAATAAATGCAGCCTACCAAAGACTATAAAACGTCTGAATGCTATTGTAAACTGATCTCAGTATGTATGAAAAATAATTCATCTCATTGCATTCTGGGATTCTCTTAATTGGGAAGAATACATGATATTGTCTTAGCATCTGTTCAAATGATGTATAATTATGTAATTAGTATAATAAATATGCATGTAGTACAATATTTTGGACTGAGCTAAGGTCAGTTTTAATGACTTCATTATTATAGTTACAAAATAGACCAAAATACTCCAAAATATAGGCCAAAAACTAAGATCAGTGTGATGTACTCCACCTTCTAACCCAAATGCTAAAGTCAAAAGACCAACCAATATGTTATTTTTAGAATGAACACCCACACTTCTATTTTGCGCCTTGTGCCTAACGGACCCACCTGAGTAACACAGGGTCCCTGACGTCTTGAGTATCCAGAGCGCGTCCTTGCATGAACTCGTAGCAGATGCCATTCTGGAAGGTGCAGTAAAGACGGGGTGCGCAACCGTTGGCGTGTAGCACTTGGAAGCTCTTCAGTTCATTGTCTCGGTCCACGATCAGCTCCGTCTTGTTGCCGTACACCCTCACCAGCACCACATCCTCGTCGCAGTCCTCCACATAACACCCCACCAGTTTGTTAGTTGTGCCATCTGTGAAAAGCTGAGGGGACAGAAAAAAATAACATAAGGCTGTCATGATCAAACATATCAACTGTAATCACAGCTTCTGTTGCATAGACAGTATAGTCAAACTGAAATGGCATCCAGTTTTACTTCCATAATGTGATGCATTCGAATGCATCAGGAACTGCATGATGACTCAAACTATATATATCAAAAATTATCTTGACTGTCAGTGGCTTGCTTTTTTATATTGCCTTTTTCCCGATCACATATTTTAATAACCATCATAAATCAAGCATTATTTGAACACGTATGCAATCAAAATTCATCTTTTAGTTTTGAAGGTTTTGAAATTGGACATTGTGTTACCTTTTAGCGGGCTTTCCCCTCGGGGGCGATGGCATGTTTCAAATTTGACAAAATTAGCATTATTTATTAAATCTTTTTATTTAAATTTGACAAAATACACATCCGTGGAAAAGTCTGAGACTCAAGTTTCCGTAATTGACTGTTTTGTGACAGCAGTGATATTGTGACTGAAATGGACTGACAGGAGAACACTTGGACTGCGAGTATCAAGACTTTCTTTTACTGGTCACGTCTTCATGTGATGTGAATTTGCAGGTCAGAGTTCACCAAACTTGAACTTTGGAGTGTTTCCGGTCTGATGCATTTACACATGGGCTGTGTAGTTGTAACCACCTCTTAGCTCTTGTCTCTGTTTGCACTCTGAATATTGAGAGAGTACTTTGATTATGGTTGCACTTATTGTTTGCACTTAATAAGACAAAGAAAAAACTGTTATTTATTTTTCTTATCTATGCTGTATTTATTTCTATTTGTGGAAAGGAGTTCAATTAGGAGGTCACACACAGCCTAAATCACACATGTACAGAAAGGTCTGAAGAGACATGTTTTTGAGCAATGAGTTTGTGGCAAAACCTTTTACAGTGCTTGAGTATTATTCTCTTTCAATGCATTTGATACTTCATACTCAGAAAGTAGAACTGAAGTTACATTTATTACAAGATGATTAGTTAAAATATTTCAAAATGTACCTGCAGTCATGAATTTTGTCATTGAGGATTTCTTAAATACTGTGCCAAAATCTCGTCTTGACTTGTCTCGTTCTCGTGAACCCAATCGCGTGTCTCGTCTCATGAGTTTGTCACACCCCTATTGAACATACACAAATTTCTTTCAAATATTTTTTCTTCTTTGTCCTCTTTAAAAAGAGACCAACCTTTGGCCTGTATTCCAATTTTTAATTTCAGATTTTCACATCTATGCTCAATAAGGAGTGTGAAAGTTAACAGATTTTAAAGAATAAAATAAGCCATTTTCAATCATTCAAATGCCAATTGTGATGGAGCATATGATAAATTCGAAAGACTTTAAATGCTTTGTCCTTGCGACAATGTATCCCACAATTCATTGCACTGGCCTGGCCACCCACCAATGCATTTCTGAGATTCCTGAAATGACTAATGTACAAATAGCAGCAGTGGTGACATACAGAGGATGAATTCATGTCTGAGCAGGTGCTGCTTTTACAGTTCAATGTTTTGTCAAAAGGTTACAACACCTACAGTAAAACTTGTAATGAATCTCAATAATAAATGGGTTTAAGATAAACAGCTGAAAGCAAAAATACCACAACTATCTGAGCAAACTTTTTTTAACAATAAGCAGAAAGTGATATGCAGGATGGTTTGAACCTCTAAAAATTGTTTGAATGGTCAGGGTTTACAGTTGAGACTCGGTCAGGTGGTTATCATCAACAAACTCAACTTAATGACTAACCCCTTTTGCCAGGGTCACATGATCATGTGGCTCTCCTAAACGGCTGGAACGCCGGAGCTCATCTGATGAATGGCATCAAAATGCCACGCGCCAACAGAGCAGCTTTATTTTAAGCATTTTGGCTTCATTCAAAAGGACTGTACCATAGCAGCAGCTGCGAACAATACGTTTGGGCACATTGCATGTTTTTCATTGATGAAAACTATGCTGGCTATCTGTAAACAGTGCCCATCTGTGTGGAGGTAGAACAAGATTAGGTTCATTCATTTCTGGCTTCAAAACTGTGGCAAACACCACTCATGTTGTGGCCCAAGATGGGGGTGTATCTCTAAAATACATCTGAGTCATATGTCACCCCAAAATCATAAGAATGAAAATGTGAAAATTACCCATTTTTGAGGCCTAGGACCAAGGATCGGCCAGCGTAAGAGTTTTGGGCCATGCGTTGAACATGTACTTGTGTTTCCATCACATGCAAATGTAGACACAATGAATAGCTGCTGTGTGTTTTGCTGATTTAAATGTAACCCAGGTTATATTATCTAGCCGGAAAAGTGTTGTGTGGATCTATAATGTGTATTTAAAGGCACAATATGTAAGTTTGGCTGCTAGAGGTCACTTATTTAAAACAAAGGCATAGCTTGATGATGCCATAAAACAACATGGAATTATGGGATTTGTCGTCTTCACCTCCACAGCTAGCCGACGGAAAGCAATCCGATGGGACTTAGATATCGTGTTCATCGATGAGCTAATGCTTTAAAGTTTAGAGCCTGGGACATTTTACGTTGCAGTTTTTATTATGCTTTGATTCCGCAGTCGGCTGCTGCCGCTCTTTTCGTTTAGTTGTTTATGCATATTATACCATTAAAGTTTAAAGTTTGCCTCCTCCTTCTCCTTCGTTTGATCACATTATCTTAAAGGAACACTCCATCGTTTTTAGAAATAGAGCTTATTCAACTTCTTTCTTACATTTAGATTTGTGGGCAAATGCATTTTTGTCTCAGAACCCAGCCAAACTAAAACAATACATGCACTATGTTGCCAGCTAGCATGTCCCAAATAAAAGTAATAAAAAATAAATAAAAACCCCCACCTATTTACTTCTTGTGGTCTGCTACCTGGGCTAACAATAAACTAACCATGAGAAATACATTCAATAACATTCATTAACGTAAGTTAATAAAAATACAGCTGTTTGTTCATGTTAGTTCACAGTGAATTAACTAATGTTAAAAAGATTTAATGTAATGTAAGATTTAAATGTTGAAATTAACATTAACAAAGATGAATAAATGCAGTTCATTATTAGTTAATTTTAACTAATGTAGTTAAAGGGTTACTTCAGCGATTAGCATTAAGCTTTGTATCAGTAGAAAACCGGGAGTATATTCAAATTATCGCACTTTCCCCCCTCATATGACCCTGAGACGAGAGAATTATGTATTTTATTTCTGGAAAAATTCCTCCGATGACGCAAATATCATCATTTTGCGTCATCGGAGGAGTTTTTGGCCAGAGGCTGAAGACTACAGCCAGCAGAGGGCGCTATATCCACATGTTTTCAACATCACACTCACAGCATCAGCACTCGGCCCGGGGAGCTGCGGAGATTCGTGTAAAACGGAGCGGTGGAGAGCAAAGTGAGTGTTTCAACTTTTAAAATTTCCTTTGAAAGTTAAGCTTCTAAAGACATGAACTGAACACGCGCCAGACTGATCACGCGCTGTGAATGCAGCCGCGAATCCCGCAATTACCTCAGTTCATGTGATGAATGTAATCCGATCCTGCTGCGTTTGTGCCGTGACGCTCAATCGGCTCACTCGCATTATATCGAACAGACACGTTCAGTTTTTAATTGTAGTGTCTCTAACTGAACTGATTTTCTGAAAATGAACGTGGTAGGCAAGTGATCGAGTAATCCAGTAGCCGAGCCTAGAGTAGGGCAGTGAAGCAGTGCGTTCTGGGAATTGTTGTCTTTCATCCCCATGAGACAGAAATACATTTCTGTGTTTTCTCAAATAATTTCACATTTCTACTACATTAATGACCCAGTTTAAATACAGATTCATCTTCCCAGCGCTGAAGTACCCCTTTAAATAATGTTAAGTAATGAACCTTATTGTAAAGTGTTACCGTTATTTTTATATATTATCTCATAATTTGGCATCAGGTATATTAGGCTACTGTCGCTTTAAGATCTGACGCACGGATCCATTACAGGTGTGTTTTCTCTCTCAACTGTTTACGTTCACTTAAAACATAACTGACTGTGTTTATGTGAATACTCGCTGAGACCAGAATTTTGTGTGTATTTGACTGTTTAAGGCAATAAGCATCGACAAGGAACTTAATTTAGTACTGAGAGGTGGATTTGTGTGTGCGCAATTTGGGTCCGAGCACAAAATCTGCGCAAGTAAAATTATGCACAATATGTGCAATCCCACGCCGAAATTCAATCCTTGTAACAGCAACAATATTCATCCGGAGCAAATGAAACGAGTGAGTGAGGGGAGGCGGGTTTGTGTGTGAACTCGCTGTTGAAGAGATGAGAGAGAGTAACCTCAGCTGGTATTGTGTATCTAATCTCAGAAAATGAATATTGGAAGCGTTATTTCAGTATCGATATGCATCGAAAAATCTATATTTTTGACAACACTAGATAGCACTTAGTTTATTATGTCAGACTCCTTTTTAAAATAATCAATTGTAGTCTGTATATATTATATATAAAATTCAACCTGTCAAAGTGGCTAGCAGGAATGTCTGCATTACACACCACTGCTGAAATCCACCCGCATTTGTCGGGTGTTAATGTCAAGCACTGGTTATAACGTTACTCTACTTGTTGCACTTTGCAGTAAGCTAGATCGATTATAGAATATCATATTAATAAAAGCAGCTGGATGTCTTGTGTTGCTAAATGGCATGTAATTCAATTTAATGTATGATGGAGAAAAAGCTGTTTCACTGTTACTACATAAAGCCCTTTCTGATTATGCCATGTCAATAGTGTTTTCTGATTTACTTTTTGGGTACAAACATGTTACTCATGAAAATGAGATTAAAACAATAAGACTAACTGTGTTGAGCTGTATAACATCGATTCCTTTTCTGTCAATAAAGGTATCCAAACAGTTGCTCATACGTCTAGTAAAACATTATCATTATTAAAGTGTCTTTGGTGTTTCCATGGTTCTTACGAAAGTAAAACTGGAAATCAAAGGTAATCCGGCTATGATGTCATTGTCAGGTGACATTACAGGTTAAAATGGCTGATTTCTCTGGATTTAAACATTGCTGGAAACATTTGGGATAATAAAAGTACATAAGTCAACAAAACATATAACATTGTTCTAGTTGTTTTTGGGGCATTTGAATACAAAAATCTCACATATTGTGGCTTTAATTGCAATTATAAATCACAAAAATGTTTATGAATATAGCTAGAAAATGTGTTATCTGATAAAAACTGGAACGGTTGAAATGCTGTATTATTTAAAAATGTTTTGAGAGCACTATAAATTCCCATTTCTGTTACAGATTTTTACATCATACATCATTTTTAGGAAAATCATGTTAAAATGCAATTATCAAATATGATCCATCAGGCTTTTGAGGAACGTTTATTTGAACATCTCTCAATCATCATTGCATTTCAAAGCATTATATGTTTTGTCCCAACAGTTAAAACTGCAGAGATTTTTATCATAAAACTAAGCATTTAAATATCATCATGTTATTGGGAGATATAGAGCGACAAATCTTTTGTTTTATTGTTTATTTAAAGACTTCAACATTTACATAAATTTAATCGTACTTTTGGCCATATAAATATCAGTAACTCCAAAGTGCATATTATTGCTCCGGTTAGGGCTGTGAATAAATGTGAGCTATTCCCCCCCCCCTCGAATATAAGCTCCATATTCTCACTATATCAATCGATATCAGCCATAATATATGATACTCAACAAAATACACATTTGCAAGCTGTTTACATGCTTTACAGGGCTAATATTATAACAATATTAGAAAATATCTACTATTGCATATTAAAAAGCTAACAAAAAAGCCCTTAACATTTAAGAACAAAAATTTAATTTATCTATAAATATAAAAATAAAACTGATAAAATTGACAAAAGAATGCATTACAGTAATGAGAATTTGGGAGGAAAATGTGCTTAATATCATGATAAAAAAAATGTAATGCTTCATTTTCTTTAAGTAGTACACAATATAATATTTATGCCTTTCCCTTGCTTATAGGGTGAAATATGATTTGAACACGTTCTTGAGCGTTTTCATGAGATTCATTAGTGACGTGGACTGGGACACGCCATCTCTGCTTAAAGACAAACAAACAATAATAACACTGTTCGTTAGTAAGCGTCATTTCCCATCAGACTAAATGATAACACTCAAACAGATATGACATATGCAGCATGTGAGGCTGCTAATCGGCGCAATAATGCAAAGTTTATAACTGTGCTAAATGTGTAGCATATGTGGCGTTGGGCGGAGACGTCAGGCCAGCCAGTAAATGTGAGTCACAGAGTCTAATCAGGTTATTCAAACAGCTGCATTAGGATAAACTCAAGGCAGCATTAAGGGAGGCTTGCTTTACTACTATTAATAACTGTCTGTTATTAAAGATCTGAATATTGTGAGCCTCCTAAATAAATGAACAAATTATATTTTCCATTGTAATCGTGAGACATTGATCCGATTATGCGAAAACAATAGGCTGATCACTTTTGAATCAAATGTGGTTTTGGGTCAAGTCAATATATAATCTGATCAACTAGTTTCAAACCAGAACGCCAGGTGAGAGCTGCTCTATCTGTGAGGTAACCTCTTATTCAGAGGTGAGAAGTAACAGCTGACCTGTGTCAAGGACAAAAGAAGAAAAAAGTGTACATGTACTGTACATGTATGTGTGTGTGTGTGTGTGTGTGTGTGTACGTACATGTGTGTGTATGTATACGCAGAACAACAACATGACCTGCAACAAAATGCATTGACACCACCTGTAACCCAAAAGACCTTGAGGTATATTTATATCATATTTTATATATTTACGCACCAGACAAGTACATTTACATGATGGCAAAAAATGCACTTTACTTAAAGGGATAGTTCACCTCAAAACTAAAATTCTGTCACCATTTACTCACCCTCAAGTTGTCCCAAACCTGTACGAGTTTCTTTCTTTTGCCCAAACACAAAAGAAGAAATTTTGAAGAATATGGGTTACCCAAATAGTTGATGGACCCCTTTGACACCCATTGAAGTCAATGCGGCAGACATTCTTCAAAATATCTTCCTTTGCGTTCAGCAGAAGAAAGAAATTTATACAGGCTTGGGACAACTTGAGGGTGAGTAAATGATTACATCATTTTCATTTTTGGATGAACTAACCCTTTATGCGAACTCATTTTTCACTGAACTTAGAGTTATTGAGGTGTCAACATGTGGTTGAACTGGCATATGCAAACACAACTGTGTTGACACTATGGTGGATACAAGATGTCCTTAACACACCTTTATAATAAGTACCATTATATACATATACATATATATATATATATATATATATATATATATATATATATATATATATATATATATATATATATAAAACAGATACAAATCGTAAAATACTAAACTGGAGATTTTTTTAATCTTGATTTTTTTAAGATTAGCTACGTAGCAAAGCAGTCACTGCCAGCTGGCCAGTGACGTATACAGGACGTATACACACACCTCACGTCAAAAATTTAAAACCTCTCTTCTTAACTGGCGCAAATTGTTAAATGATGTCTTTATACCAGTTTTATTACATAATATGTGTGATTATATGTGGTTAAACTGTGTGTAATGTCAAGCAGCTGGCTAAGTTAGCCAGGCTAGTTTCGAACGTCACGTATGCGGTCATAGCTAATAATATGACGTGATAACGCATAAAACCTTCAACGTCATTCACGCTATATAAAAAGCTATATTTCACAAGGAAAATAAAAATGAAAAAACACACCAAAAAAAAAAAAAAAAAAAGGCCCTGAACACGCCGGGAGTGGATTAGCTCAAGCTACACAGTCACACCTACCTTAGTACGGATCAGGTTCGGGTCCCAGCCTGGTCTGAGCTCTTTAATCAGCTTCATCGCCCCTTCCGCAACACTATGCTCGTCCACGAATATCGGGAATTTTCTGATCGTCGGTGACCCGACCGGCACGTGGATCTCCGTCTCCATCATATGATTTAACTGTCTATTAATGCCCGACATTAAAGTTTATGAATCTATAAGTATTAAATATCTATGTTAGGTGTTCAGTGGGTCTAAATGTTTTTATTTTAACATGCACTGGAGGTCCAGTCCGGTGTAGTATGTGCAGAGAAAAGAGGAGCGACTCATATGCCGGTACCGTTGGTTTCTGTCATCACGGCAGGAAAAAAACGGCGCTTCTTCCTTCTGTAGGCACCGCCCACAAGAAATCATCCGATGACGGAGCCCAGCTCATGAATATTAATCAGATCAGACTGACCGGACTTCAGAACCGTCCAATGGCAAAGGACTTGCTTATTAATATTGATTAGTAAAATTGCTTTGTAGTCGTCCTTGGTAAAGGATTGGCTCATGAATATTACGAGAAACCCTTCTGTACAGTAAGAACCTGGCTTTGTGCCTCTCAGTAAACATATGCTCATTATTTAGCCTTTTTTTTAAGTATAATATTTTATTTACCATGGTATCATGTGTCATTATTGCATGTAATGATATTTATGAATCAGGCCACTAGGAGTCCCAAATCATAATTTTTTTTATAACATGAGCTAAAGTGCCCTCTGGTGGATAAGATTCCCATACTACAAACCACAAAATCTTATCTTAATGCAAAGAACAAGGTTGTTGATGATGATGTGAAATATTAGCAAATATTATAATTTTATTATAAAATATGCAAATATTTTGTGAATAGCCTACTATAAAAGCTGTGAAATACATTTTAAAATTTAGCAGAATGTTGCAGAGAAAATAAAACAGAAAAAATACCAGTTTATATTTATATAATAGTTTTTATTAATATTTTTAATTAGTCTTTTCATTTTAATTTAGTTTTAGTATTTTCCTTTTGTTTTGTAATTTTTATATAATATGTTTTTATTTTTTTAAATCAAGCTAATCAAAGCTGAAATAAAATAAAATTATATTCTATTTTAAATAATAAAGTAATTCAAAATAACGTTTTTTTTTTTTTTTTTTTAAGTTAACTAATAACCCTGGTTGATAGCAACATAGTCACTAGATGTCCCCAGAACTTCTTCAAAGTGGACCGGCATACTGGCTGCGTCCGAAAGCATAGGCTGCTGACTTGACTTGTTGCCTCACTTAAGGCAACATTACGGTGATGTTACCTCACGAAACTGATTTCGGCCAGACTTCTTCTGAGGCCGCATAACGGTTTAATAATCTACAGCAAAACAGAGAGAGCTTTGGTTTTAATAGTCTATTTATAATTTAACTATAGATATTACATCAGAAGTGGAAAACGTTGGTCAAAAACGTAGGCTACATTTAGCCTACACACAAACCGCAACGTTTATAACATCAAAGTCTAAAATATTTATGGTCCATATTGGTGATTTAGCAATGTAAAAAAAAACATGAAAATCATTTAGCTAAACATTAGCCTGAATAAGCCTGTAAGCTATAGCTAGTTTTGACCAAAATGGCAGCTATGGGGCAAAGTGAGTCAAATGCTGTGGGGTAAATTGAGCCAGCCTTTTACAGTAACCTACCCCATCATAAGTTGCTGTAGTAAAGTTAAATCTCTGAAGTATACATGTACAATTACAATGTAATATTATGCAACTGGTTTAGTTTACCCTTTTTTTTAATTTTTAGTTTGTGTTTATTTTAAAAGTAACAATGCACAAGTACACCAAATCCTTCTCTGATAAGAACCAGAATATGCTTAATCAAGATGCTCAATCTTTCCACCTGTAGTCTCTGATGGTCTAACATGTTCAACATTGCAGAAAAACAGCCATGCCAAATAAAATATTTATTAATTTCAGTGCCATTTATTCATTCATTCTAATTCAGTTTTAATTCAGTTTAGTCTGTTTTTGGGAAGATTACAACTTTCCTGTTTTAGAAATGCAAACAATTAAAGATATGGACATTTTAAAATTTGGTTGGTTTTATGGTGTTTATTAACTTAGCTTTAAGAAAAGAAATATGACTATTTGTAAAAGGAAATTTGATTATTAAATTAATTTTAAAAGAGGTCAATTCTCTTTTAAATTTCAAATGGGTTTGATTCAGATTCAGTTAGATTACCCACTGTGACTCGGATCAGCATTTTCCAGCTTTTGGACACAGCCACTGATTACAGCGTAGCCTATAGTATGCAGTATGCAAAAATAAGCACTATACACTTTTGTATTCCTGTTTTTTTTATTTCAACTGGAAATATGCTATTTGAAGGGGACGTCCTTACAACACTGATTCAAAGATTCTGATTAACTGGCTCTGTAACATACCAGCCTCGACCACATGTAAACAATAAAAAAAAACAAAAGATTTATAATATGTTCTCACTTGTTTGTGTTGGTCTGTAAAATATTCCATTAATTAATTTGACATGTCTAACAGGAAACAATCCCTCTCAAGCATGGTTTTCTGTTTCAGGGAGCATAAATGAATGGCCCACTGCACACACTGATGTCATGCTTTCACACTTGCAGATACACGTCTCTGTCAACTGTTTCCGTCTTTAGTCAGGGATTCTCAATTGTTCTTGAGGACAGGAATGTTGTGTAATTTTTCTGAGGGGGTTGGTTGCTTGTCAATGTATCCTGCAAACTTTGAACTTGTTTCTGCAGAAGCACCACTAGGGCGGTTCATGCAAAACCAAAAGACTTCGGGAAATATTTGCTCTCCAACTGAACACACGATGAATTACCTGTTCGCTGCTTTATAAAGGGTTAGTCTTTCTGGGTGACCTAAAGATCTCCACACCCAAGACAAACTCCCCTTTCAAAGTTCATGTTGACACTTCTTGTGCAGATTGCAGTAAAGATTGCTCTGGATTCCTGTTTTCATACACACATGTGCAAATATGCATGCAGACATATTCACTTTACACACACATGTTGTGTTTCCATGTTTTATGGGGACATTCCATAGGCGTAATGCATTTTATACCGGACAAACCGTATTTTCTATCCCCGTACACTGCCCCTAAACCTACCCATCACAGGAGACATGCTGCATTTTTACATTTTCAAAAAACATCACTTAGTGTGATTTATGACCTGTTTTCCTCAATTCAATGTCCCCACAAGGACAAGGATTTTGGATATTGTATGCGCTTTTCACAATACATTGTTTCACATACAGCACACACACACACACACATCCTCTCTGTGAATAATTACCTGCACAATACCAAATGTTCGGGTAATTTAACAAAAAAGGAGACAGATGGGTTTCCAAACATATTCATGATCGTCTCTTTCGCCCCACAAGACTGCCGTAAAACTGACACTTCAAAAGTCACTTTCTTTACAGACGCACGTTTGTCTCAAAAAATGTCCTTTGCAGTACACAGATGGCATGGATACATGCATATACTGCTTTAACAATTTACATAATAGCATATTTTACTTGAAATAAATTGCACTTTGTTTGAAAAGTAGCATCTGCACTGATTTATGGTGAACGTGAACTGTAAATTTACAGTTTATGTCAAGTATAGGTTTACAAACAGGGTTAGGTGCACATTTATCTTTGACTTTAGGGGTAAGTTATGGTTAGGTTAAGTGGTCGGGATATAGTGTTAGGGACCTTGTTTTTCGGACAGGAATGTTGTTCCAAGAACATGTCTTGCTTGGCAAAATCACAATGACTCATAGTTAACTTAGGCCCGGTTTACACTAGTGCGTTTTCGTCCAAAAACACATCACTTTTTTTTGGTTACGCCTGGCGTCTACACACAACTCGGGCGTCAAAAACGCTGCAGACCCTGTTTTAGGGTTTACAAGACAACAATGTACTAAAAACAGACGACCGCATTGTCAAACTGATCCCTGTACACACGAATCTGCGAAAATGACTAAAAAGGCTGTATTATGCATGCCACACCAGCAGTTGGAGATGACGCTCTTGTTGTTTATGTAACCCCTGCTGTTCGAACCGCTCCGCTCCAAGCGGGACTCGAACTCAGGTCCGCCTGCATGAGAGTGGGACGCTATAACAAGGAGGCTAAAGGCTGCAACCTCAAGCATCAGTCGCTAGAGTGTCTCTTGAGATCAGAGGAGTGAGGTTTACTTGTACAGCGACTACTAGCTGGCCTCCGTTACACTCACCCCCCTAAACCTCACTCTAATCCGTGTCACGGCACCAATGTAACCACTGCTGTTCGGACCGCCCCGCTCCAAGCGGGACTTGAAATTGGGTCCGCCGGCATGAGAGTCGGATGCTCTAAGAAGGAGGCTAAAGGATGCAACCTCTAACATCAGTCGCTAGAGCGTCTCTTGAGATCAGAGGAGTGAGGTTTACTTGTACAGCAACTACTAGCTGGCCTCCGTTACACGTACATGGAGACTGTATCATCGTTTTCGACAATGCATTAAAAGTTTTCCTTTTTCAGTTGAAAATGGTGTTGCATAAACATATCTTTAGATTGAAAAGAGCTGTGTTTCAGTGTAAATGGACCAAAACTGAGACTTTTGAAAACGAAGGCATGGCTGCCCACATTACGCCACCAGAACACAACAATTGGTGGCTATTGTATAAGGTCAACTTAGGCTTACAATGCTTTTGGGAAACGCAGCCCAGAGCTGTCTCTTTCAACTAGGGTGACCAAATGTCCTGTTTTAAAGTCCTATCCTGGCCATCCTGGCTGTTTTTTATTAAGAGATTACAATGTCCTGTTTTTCATTATTTTCCATTGGTAGTATCCCACTCAAGTATCATTTGAGTATCTCATTGCCAGGCCGAGTGTCCTGTTTTTCGGTCACCCTATTTCAACGGCTCTGTAACATACCAGCCTCGACGACCGTGTAAACAATAACATGGAGATGGAACTGCACGCTTTGCTGACTTTGTGACATTGGTTAGTTAAACTCTAGTTGTGCATGTTAAACTCTTCATTTTAATGCTGGCAGGTCACATGATAATGACAGCATGGCGGGTGTAGTATGTCTGGATTACATTCATACTACACACTCATACTATACAGCACATACTAATTAATGGTCACAAAGTAAGTTCAAATTCAAATCTAGTACTTAGTATACGATTTTGGACGCACCGATAGAGTTTAGAACGCATTGAGCAATCCAGTCATTTATATAGATCAGTGGACTCAACTGACGCTGGTTGATCACATGATAATGACAGCATGGCGAATGACGTCCAGATTACATATGCTGCATCAAATGCTTCCCTACTACATAGTAGCTATGCGAAAAACAGTATGGCAACAGAGTATGTCTGAAATCATAGTATTCGATCCCCGGATGACCAGCTACTTCCGACTAGATTCTGAAGTGGGCATTTGATGGAGGCCACGGGGGAAGATTTTTCAGGCCCCTAAAACGCTGTCATTGTGTAAATGAATGGCCAAAATTTTGTGTAAACATTGTCTTAGTTTGAAAACTCCAGGGTTGCGTTTCAGTGTAAATGGACCAAAACAGAGACTTTTGAAAACAATAGCATGGCTGCCCACATTACGCCACCAGAACACAACAATTGGTGGCTATTGTTTTACGATCAACTTAGGCTTACAATGGTTTTGGGAAATGCAGCCCAGAGCCGTCTCTCTCATTGGCTCTGTAACATACCAGCCTCGACGACCGTGTAAACAATAACACGAAATGGAACTGCATGATTTGCTGACTTTGTGGTCCTTTTTAGCCACTATTGTGCAGTTAAACTCTGCATTTTATAAAACTGGAGCTGCCTAAATATGCAAGAGGCAACCATGAACGGTCATGTGACATGCGGTTTTGGTCATGTGGTGTGGATGGAGATTGTTTCTGAAACACAGTGGAAACGCCAGTATATACGAGGATCGTTTTCATTTTAAAACGTTGTTTAGAATGAGTTACTTGTGTAAACAGGGCCTAAACTCTGAGAACTGACTTAGAACATCATAGCAACGCCCTAGCAACCACCCACACATTGTTGTTATCGTTGACTAAAGCTAAAAACTGTTACAAACCTTTTCATTAATTCAAATAAAGTTGAAATAAGCTAAAATATAAACATTAGGCTACATAAAAAAAGGAAAGGAAAGGAGAATGAGGGAAATAAAAAAGGAAAATTAAAAATAGCTGAAAATATGCATGTAACAAAATTGACTAAAACTAAAAATGCATCTAAAAAACAAAAGCAAGCACCACTTCATAATCTAGCAAGTATATATATATATTTTTTTATAAAATATCGGATACATATGAATTGTTTGTTGCATTTAATTCAATACAGTTCAAGGTCCTTTAGGATATTTTCAGACACAATTTGTTTTTATAGTTGTGTTACATTGCGGCCTTGCATTCCTGTAGCTGAAATGGTAGAAAATGACACTAGCAAGATCAAGGTCATGAGTTTAATTCCCAGGGAAATGTACTGTAGATATCTTAGGATTGAAGTTTCTGCCAAATGCATAAATGTAGCTCATCTAAATGCCCATAATTCACACTTGAAGTTTTCCCAGTTTATTTCACTAAAGCTCAGTTCTGTAAAAAGTGGAAGAAGTGACATCATCAAAGCCCCATTCAGGTTGTAGACTGTTTGCAATGTTCCGTTGGCCATCTGCACTGCTGTCAGAGTTTTTATGTCTTCCTTTATGTGTCTCATCCTCCTTCTCTACACTGAGGAGCCCTGATGATTTTAACCACCTCTCCTGAGTGAGGGGCCACACACCGCCCTGCTTTAAACGGCCCTCCGGGTCTCTTGTAAATCCGCCAGAGCTGCTGCGGCTTCAGTCTCCTGCAGGTCTTTACAGCAGGAACAATACTTGATTTAAAGGCTGGGGATTTTACTGTTCCTGCTTTAGCTATTTTTGCATGTGGCATCTGTTGAGTGCAAAGCAATAGGTAGACAATTGCATTGAAGAGAGAAGCTGGTTCATTTGGAAGGAAGAGAGGAGAGGCTCGCTAAACAGGTGGCGGAAACACATACTCCATGAATAATGAAAGAAAGATTAGTGCTTCAAAAGATTGTTTGCTTTAAAGTTATTTGCCTCCATTCAGAGTGAAAAGTCACAATGTAAATGAGTGGAATGAGTTATAATAGCACAAAAACAAACAGAGATAAAGCCTGCAGGGTGCTGGACTAGATGTGCTCATGAGAGTAAATTAAGTTTCACAACTTTAAGTTATTCGTCATGTGCACAAAAAGTAACAGACAAATTGTACATTCAAATGCATGTATTGAGTGTGTATTGCATGTATTGAGAGTCTCAAGAGAAGCCAGTGAAAGCCCCGAAATATGAAATATGGGTAACACTTTACAATAAGGGTGCACTAATATGCATTAATACATGCTTAACTAATGCACAGATAATAATGAGTTAATGTGTTACTAATGGTTAACTAACCCATTTATTAATGATTACTGCATCAGCAACTAATGAAGAGTCTACATGATTAATAGGTTAAGTAATCATTAAATTATTGTTATTAGTTAAATGTGTCATAATGTATTAATTCCTTTATTTTATTAACTAATAATGTAAATTAATGTGTTAATTACCACAATGGGTCAAAGCAATTCTTTTTAACTTCCAGTTGTCTGCTTTAATTAATCATTAGCTAATGATTTACTAATGTGTCATTATGTTATGACTTTACTTGTTGGGGCACATGACTATTAACTAATTGATTAAGTAAAATGTAATTGTGGTTATGGGTTTTTAATTAATTTTTAATTAGTTAATAGTCATGTGCCCCAACAAGTAAAGTCATAACATAATGACACATTAGTAAATCATTAGCTAATGATTAATTAAAGCAGACAACTGGAAGTTAAAAAGAATTGCTTTGACCCATTGTGGTAATTAACACATTAATTTACATTATTAGTTAATAAATAATGTTATTAAGGAATTAATACATTATGACACATTTAACTAATAACAATTTAATGATTACTTAACCTATTAATCATGTAGACTCTTCATTAGTTGCTGATGCAGTAATCATTAATAAATGGGTTAACCATTAGTAACACATTAACTCATTATTATCTGTGCATTAGTTAAGCATGAATTAATGCATATTAGTGCAACCTTATTGTAAAGTGTTACCGAAATATGTACATGATGCATATTGCGATGTTATGATGAACTGCCTTTCTCCACTGACGTTCTGAGTTAGTACATTAGCAACACATTATTAGCTGTTTGATAATTTAGTCAAGCAAAAGACTAATCATATTAATTACCATTATGTGTCCGACGTTGTAGAGAGCGATACATAAATGCATTATCATTCTGATATATCGACTTGTAGACGAGCCTGTACGAGTGAGTGGAGGCGGGGCTCGTTTGCATATTCGTGAGCCACGTATAGCCTACTAAATGAAGCCAGGGTGTAGAGTTAGGCTACATTCAAGCTATTTTAAGGCATGAAGAACCTTTTTTCACAGGAAAAACAACAACATTTAAATATGTTATTTTGGTGATTAAAGATGAGATTTAAGGGATACGATTTTTGACTACAGGGGGACTTTAATGCTTTTGCAAGAAGTATTTTATGCTCACCAAGACTGCATTTGTGATCATAACAGTAATGTTGTGACATATTATTACAATTTAATAAAACTGTTTTCTATTATATATTTTAAAATGTAATTTATTCCTGTGATGCAAAACTGAATTTTCAGCATCATTACCAAAGACTTTATATATAGGAAGATGGTGCATTCTGATTACTTATGAATGGGAGAAAGTGCAATGTGCAACATGGAAAATAAGCCCCGCCTTCTAAATGAAAGAGCCAATCCTTGATTAGTAAAGTCATCATTGTCGCTGCAGTTAGAAGCTCTGGTTGCTATAGAAACAGGCAGTGTTCTGACTGAGACACATGCTTAGGATGGAACATTTGGATGTAAAAATGTCAAATTATCATGAAAATAATGGCACAAGTCTTTATACTCAGCTTTTTATTATTTTTAATTTGAGGGTGAAATATGACCCTGATGATTTCATCAATATTGCGGCTTTGACGTCTCATACAACCAGCACACCATAATCTCAAAAAATGGAATTCAGGTTCAGAAACTGAAGTCCATCTTTATTGAGGAAGAAGTAAATCTGTGAAGCTCAACAAAGACTATACTATTGTGGAACACAAACATGAATTTAGTGTCTTTTATAGGCTGTCGTAAACATTGATAAGGACTTGTGTGGAGGATTGTATGAATTTCAAATCAGTGAATTCCACATCGCAGTGGAATGCCTGCAGTCATGTATGCTTAAGCGCTTCTGAAATCAAAAAAGATTTGCAATCTAAATCTGAGACAAATGTTATCTGCCGAATGAACACATCATACGATGTCAAGCAAGCAACTCAGATCTCTTCTCAACTGTTCCGACAGCGATGAGATTAAATTGCTCCTGTTGGGAAAAAGACTCAGATTTCAGAAGAGAGTTTGAGATCCTTAAGATGAGGTGGGATATGTTCTCTGAGACCAAATCTAGGTCAAGGAAGGGTGTGATCATTCAAGTGAATGTGTATGTTCATTAGTGTTTATATTTACCTGCTCATACACACACCTCTAACTTGCATTGAGTTCCAGCCACAGAAGCACATATGGACTGAACAAAAGCCAAAGATCCCAAACCCATCAATAGAGCAATTGCCTTCCGGAAACAAGGTCTGTATCTTCTCCCTGTGGCCCTTTGACCCCTGACACCTCTATGACAATGCCGTGGGCTCAGAAAACCTTTCAGTTTCAAATAAGCTCCTTTCAACCAAAGTAAACAGCTTTAGAAGAGCAGCTGCAGGTTTGGATGTGAATGGCTCAATGTGATTCTCTATTGATATGGGGGAGTTTCATTTTCCATGCACAGCATTACAATCCCATTTGCCTAAGGACGGCTCTGAAAATCAGAGTCATCTGAAAAAGATTACAGAGAATAATCTGTCAAATGAAATGACACCGATTTCACGCATCATTAGGAAGCCTATTGAGAGTATAATCTTGAGCCCTGGTTATTAAAGCACTCTCATCTCTCATTCAGTCTGGCTTTCGTGTTTTGTTTGTCTTGATAATTTCTTCAAATATAAAGTGTGGCAAATAAATGTTTCCTCAAATCTTTTTCCAAACACAAGAGGAAAACAATGAACACATCAGTGATGTTGATGTTTTACCTGTTGACTACCTCGAGCAGGTGAACAGGTTTCTGGATAATCTTTAACTGAGTTGGATGTGGGATGTTTGCTGTTCTTCAGATTATGGGCCAAAGAAACTGTGTATTTATTCTTTGGTTACACTTGAGCAGAAAATTCCAAAGTGCAAAGTTAAGTTTTCAAAGCAATTAGGTCTAAAGTAAGAGGACAATGACCGTCATCTTGCAAAACAATATCATAATTAGTGGCTTATCATGGGTAATGGATCATTCAATAATTAAAGTATTATTTAAAATATCATAATTACTCATGTTTAATAAAGCAAAAATGAAAGAAAATCTTGAAATACTTTAAAAACTCCATAGCAAAACCCTGGCAACACAATGCTGGTTAATATTATAATTATTGGTTTAATTATGGATGATGGATCATTAATTTGCCCAAGCATTGCTCTTAATCATAAACTTTAAATGATAGATTAATTTGAATAGTATCACGATATTATCATTACTACTCATGTTTGATGATGCAAACATAACTTCAAAACTCCATGGCAATTGATAAAATCAAAAATAATATAATCATTTTAAATGTATGGATAGATTAATCACATTTAACATAAAAGTTTGTGTGTGTGTATGTGTGTGTGTGTGTGTGTGTGTGTGTGTGTATATATATATATATATATATATATATATATATATATATATATATATATATATAGTTTTTGTTGTCTTTTTTTCCACAAACTTTAATATTAGATGAGATTAATCACGATTAATCGTTTTGACAGCACTAACTCTAATTAATATAATATTTTTGATGGTATTTGATAAGCCAGATATAAAAAAATCCCTCAAAACACCAGTGTTGCCAAGTCAGTAGTTTTCCTGTGGAATCGGGCAAGTTTTAAAGGGAAAGTTCACCCTGAAATGAAAATAAAGCCATATTTTACTCACCCTGCTGTTGTTCCAATGCCCTGTGTCCTTCTATCTTTTTCGGACCGTAAAAGCAGAAATAAAATTAAAAAAATAGTCCTGCTCCTCCATATAATGGCAGTGAATAGCAACCAGGCTAAAACATTACAAAAATCATACAAAAGTATCACGCGATGATACAGTGAGACGCTCACCATATATGGAAAGTGTTCAGGAGGCGTACTATAAGGTTTCGTGAGAAAGAAACAGTGTTATTCAGTCAAAACACTGAGCTTGGCCGTTACTCTGTGCGCGTTTCTGTGCTTGCGTGCGAGCCGTCAGCACTGACTCAGCAGCCCCTCACACAATGTTGTCTTGACAACCGGTACACAACATTCACTTCAGGAGATTTACCTTATATTTGTATTATTTCTTATCATATACCTTATAGAAAAGACGAGAGTCGCGTTTATTTCTATTGAGCCTGATTTCTCAGAATGGTGGTGTGTGTACTTATCCTGGGTACCATGACAACAGTGCGGCTGCTGACGGCTCGCACGCACTGACAGGAACGCACAGAGAGTAATGGCCGAGCTCAGTATTTCGACTGAATAATACGGTTTCTTTCTCACCCCCAAGAACTACAAATTCAGTGGAGAATTCGGCCGCCCGATTTTTGGGCTACTTTTGACTGGCCATTGGGCTACTTTTGTTGCACAGACCTGGCAACCCTGCAAAACACCCTACCAACTGCATAGTTACTACTCATGATTGAGGCAACAACGTCTGCATTGAAAGCACATGTAAAAACACTTTACTGTTTGCACCAGACAATGATAAAACTATTTAATGGGATTAATGGACCCTTTTAGGGTGAAAACACAAACATGCCAATGATCTACGATAAATTATGTCTGCTTTTCTGGAAAATAGCTCACTGTCTGTGGAGTCCTGACTTGTCTCATCAAGACCTGACAGAAACCAGCAAATGTATGATATCATGATATCTCACATCTAGATGGACAATCTGGCGCTGCACAAAAAGATATAACACGATTCAAGTAGATTTAAGACATAACAACAAAGTAGGACAGAGATCCACTGCTGATTCAGCTTCCAGAAAATGCAAAAAAAACCCCACAAAAAAACAACGACAAACCTAAATCATTGACGGGCTACTTTACCTCAGTGTCTGAACTCACCTTTCAACAAAAGCACTTTTCTCTGAGTCACTACATCGAAGAAAGAAAAAAAAACCGGCATGACACATGACGGAATGAGCTATCAGGTGTAATTGTGGGAGTATTTCCTGTGGGATGACAGTATTTGTCATGAACTAAGATGACAGGCTGTTAAGGTGAGGACAGTTATTTCCGGAGTGGTATCTGATAGACAATAACAGAGAACTTTTGTGTCATGTGTCTTCAAGGGTCCTTTAGTTACGGGAAGTCGACCTACTGTAAGTTCCAGTCAAGAAACAAAAGCTTGTGACTCAAGCTACAGGCCATTTTCTGACCGTCTTTTCATAGAGAAGTATCTCATGTCAGATAAACTGATCTGTAGTAGACATTTTATATGTAAATCTCCCCTATCTATCTATCTATCTATCTATCTATCTATCTATCTATCTATCTATCTATCTATCTATCTATCTATCTATCTATCTATCTATCTATCTATCTATCTATCCATCTATCTATCTATTTATCTATCTATCAGATGTTTTTTAAATGTCATGAAATGTCACAGAACACCATCAAACATAAATAATACATAATTGATGGAAATTACATTGTATTTATTATATACACATATTTATACATACACAATATCTTTCCTTTTGTTTCTTTTTATTAATTTTTCTTTATTGTATATAAAATATTTGTCATTCATTTGGAATAAAAAAGACGTAATTTTATGCTTTTTATATGTATGTTTTTTAGGCTTTGCAAGGAACATAACTTCTATAGGCTACAGTTATGGGTGTTACCTGTTTCAATTCAGTCTCTTGTAAGTCAGTGAGTCATGCTAGAAAAGTCCCTCAAAGTGATCTCTAAACTCAGATAAAAGCTGCCATTTAAAAGAGTTCACACTACCTGTATTAAGTGTCTTCAAGCTCAAGAGAAGATCACTTTCTTTGGTCGTGGTCCAAAAAAATCCTCAGTCTGAAGTGAGCTGTGATTGGACAGATCTGAAAGCTTTCACGTGCCATGGAAACAACACACACACACACACACACACACACACACACGCACTCCTCTGTCAACCCAAAGGGTGGAGTGGGTCTTTTGAAGACAAGACGCACACAACCGCAAACCCTAAAGGACGAGGTGCAGGGAAGAATACATTTTAGATTAAGTTAATATTTTTAGGTGAAACATTAGCACCTATATTGTAACGCGTTACCTTTTATATTCATACCTGGCAAGTTTGCAACCATTTAGAGCACATGTTGCAAATACACGAGTATTGTCTGAAGAAGGTGGATATGTAAGCCCGGGTGTTAAGTGGATGTCTTCAGTCATGCAGGTTTCGCGGATCCGCGCGGCGCGTAAAAGCGAGTGGCTCAAATGCGCTCTCGCGCACCACTTCAGTCCAGATCCCTGCGTGGAAAACGAGATCGTGGTTTTGGCTACCGGCGTGGACCAGTATCTCCAGGAGGTGTTTCATCACCTGGCCTTTTACAGCGGTGATGATCTCATCTCGGATGAAGACTTTAGGAGTCTGTGTTTGATTTTGGGGGTTCCCGCGAGCGCAGAGAATGAGAATAGGACCTCAGAACAACTTCCTCGTGTGCTTAACTTCAAAGAGTTCCACGCACGACTATGCGGATTTTTCTCGCTTAAAGCGCAGGAAATGCAGACCGGAGCTCGACTCCCGGTCAGCGAGGAGACCGAGCACATCGAGCGCGAGATCAGGCTCCGGTGTCCCCGCGTCCGGAGGAGAAAGTGCGTCAGTTTTGATCTGTCTACCGATCACCAGAACCGAAAGAGGGCAGTGAGAAGATCCGGACACTCTCAGAATCTGGATCATTTGCAGAGTTCTGCTGTGGAATCTACGAAAAACGCAGGTGAGACCTTCAAACACACACACACACACACACACACACACACACACACACACACACACACACACACACACACACACACATACGCGCGCGCGCACGCACACACGAGCTGTCAGGACAGGTGGGCCAACTTAATAGCTGTATTTTTCCATCCAAAAACTCAAGCCTAAGGCGACATTTTTAGCCTTTACTGAAAATTAATGAAGCTGTATTTATGGGAGATATAGTAGTGCACGTCTGTGCAATCCAGAAATGGCACAGCCTATATTAATTTCAGCGTTATTTAAACAAATGTATCACTGTTTCCACAAAAACAACAACAAAACATGAAAATATATTTTCAACATAAATGTTTTTTGAGCAGCAAATCAGCATATTAGAATGATTTCTGAAGGGTCATGTGAAGACTGGAGTAATGATGCTCACAGAAATACATTACATTTTAAAATATATTCAACTAAAAAATAAAAACAGTTATTTTAAATTGTAATAATATTCTACACTCACAGTTTTTACTGTATTTTGATCAAATAAATGCAGCCTTGGTCAACATAAGATACTTCTTTGTGTATTATTAAAGTAAAAGATAATAATCCACATAAACAGTTTATTCATCATCTTTCATATACAAGATTAAATGCTTTGCAAACAAGCAGAAAAATTGTTTATAAGAATATACTAATAGTTAACATGTATTTATTAATTATGATTAATTTTACACTGATTAAAAAAGCAAAAAGCAGTTTAAAATCCTACATTTATTAATTATATTGAAGGTCTATTTTTTTGTTTATTACAGATATTACTGTAACTCTCAGAGAACATGACTATTTTTATTGAAAAATAAGTAGTAAATATTTAAAAGAAAATATTTAATTAATTATACATATATAATGTAAATGATTTTACATCTAATAACATACAATATTTGAATTATATTGTATCACATTTAGTTAGAAATAAAAATAAAATAAACAAAACAATATCATATTTATTAAAATAATATAAAATTATTAGTGTCAAATCGATTAATCACGATTAATCACAACAAAACTAAGTTTGTGTTTACATAATATATGTGAGTGTACTGTGTATAATTATGTATTCAATTTGTTATATTTATATATAAAATATATAAATATAACAAATTATACATGCAAACATTTCTTAAATATATACATGCATGTGTGTGTGTGTGTGTGTGTGTGTGTGTGTGTGTGTGTGTGTGTATTCAATAATAATTATACTCAATATACACACATATATTATATAAACACAAACTTTTATTTTGGATGCGATCAATCACGATTAATTGATTTGACAGCACTAAAAATAATTGATTAATCAATAAAAAATAAACCTTATAGGTTCTGTATGTATTTTTAAATGATACATTTGGATTTGCTCATTACTGAAGGTGTAATTGTAATATATTTATTGCAGTGGATATTAACCCTCAGAGGAGATGGCAGGACCAGCTAGAATTGGAGAACGCCAGTCTGAGGGAGCTGGTGGAGGACTTACGTTCAGCTCTCCAGAGCAGCGACGCGCGGTGCATGGCACTGGAGGTGGCGTTACGCCGGAAAGACGCCCCGCTGCAACACACTCCTGATGGAACCCCAGAGAAACAAGACTGCAGCGATGGGGGCAAAACAAAAACACGGCAATCCAAACACATGGAATGGGACTCCAGAAGAGGCACTAAAGACCTCCTGCGAGAGCTGGAGCTGATCCGTGCTTCACGTGATGGACAGCTGGAGGAAGCCATGAGGTTTAACCAGAGGTTAGAGGAAGAGCTGATGGCAGCTTATGGAGAGCTCGGCAGGATGCAGGAGATCGTGGGCAGTGTCAGGACTGAAAACGCACGGATTAAGAAGAGGACAGAAGAGGTCAGAGGGTCACTGGCCGCAGGGCTGAAGGGTGTGAGGGCCTTACAAGACCAGGCCAAAGAAGCTGACCTTCTCCGAGAACGAGTACAGTGTCTGGAGAACCAGCTGGAGAAGTTCAGGTATAGCTTTTATTCATCAAATGCTATCATTTCAGTCACACACATGCATAACTATACTACAGTTCAAAAGACTGAGGTCAGCAGGATGCATTAAATTGATCAAAAGTGACTGTCATAACGGAAGATTTTGAACTTTCATTTGAACTTTATATTCATCTCAAAAATCCTGAAAACAAACGTATCATGGTTTCCACAAAAGTATTAAACAGCACAACTATTCAACAATCATATTAATCAAACACTCAGAGAGCTGTCATGACAAAACATGCTTTTCTAAGACCCAGAACAGACCACAAAGGCGTTCCCAGACAAGAAACCATCATCAACACAAAATCTTGCTTAACTGTAAGAGTTGTACCTGCACTGATGCTCCAGAGTGGATTCTGGCTTGAGTTGGTGTTGATGAGTCAAGGAGCAGGGGTTGGTTATGACAAAGAATAGTAAGGAGCAGTGTTGAAGGGCACGTTGCAGGCATGCTCGATTTTCCCTTGACAGATATTAATGACCTGCCTTAATAACACAGGACGGCAGAGTTTCCTGCAAACGTTTATTAGTCATTTGCTTTCAAGAGTGAGTATTACAGCAAATCATTCAAAGCCTCTATTACAGCATCTAACTCTACATGTCTTTTTATATCCTATGAGGAAGGATATAAGATAGGCCTGAGTCCAGACACGTGTTTAAGCAGGTATGTCGGACGGTCAGAGATCAAAGACGTTTATGGTCAGTGATTTTTACAGTGCTGGCTGGCTCATTTGTCTCTTGCATCTATGAACATTATGCAGTCAGATACTGCAAAGATCTGAGGAAAAAGTATATAGAGAAATGATATGTGAGGTATTTTGTGGCTTTTAGTCTATATTTATTAGCAGAATTGCTCAAAGTCAGAATTGTGAGATATAAAGTCAGAATTGTGTGATATAAAGTCAGAATTGTGAGATATAAAGTCAGAATTGTGTGATATAAAGTCAGAATTGTGAGATATAAAGTCAGAATTGTGTGATATAAAGTCAGAATTGTGAGATATAAAGTCAGAATTGTGAGATATAAAGTCAGAATTGTGAGATATAAAGTCAGAATTGTGTGATATAAAGTCAGAATTGTGTGATATAAAGTCAGAATTGTGTGATATAAAGTCAGAATTGTGAGATATAAAGTCAGAATTGTGAGATATAAAGTCAGAATTGTGTGATATAAAGTCAGAATTGTGAGATATAAAGTCAGAATTGTGAGATATAAAGTCAGAATTGTGAGATATAAAGTCAGAATTGTGATATAAAGTCAGAATTGTGAGATATAAAGTCAGAATTGTGTGATATAAAGTCAGAATTGTGAGATATAAAGTCAGAATTGTGAGATATAAAGTCAGAATTGTGAGATATAAAGTCAGAATTGTGAGATATAAAGTCAGAATTGTGTGATATAAAGTCAGAATTGTGAGATATAAAGTCAGAATTGTGTGATATAAAGTCAGAATTGTGAGATATAAAGTCAGAATTGTGAGATATAAAGTCAGAATTGTGTGATATAAAGTCAGAATTGTGTGATATAAAGTCAGAATTGTGATATAAAGTCAGAATTGTGAGATATAAAGTCAGAATTGTGTGATATAAAGTCAGAATTGTGATATAAAGTCAGAATGTGAGATATAAAGTCAGATTGTGAGATATAAAGTCAGAATTGTGAGATATAAAGTCAGAATTGTGTGATATAAAGTCAGAATTGTGATATAAAGTCAGAATTGTGTGATATAAAGTCAGAATTGTGAGATATAAAGTCAGAATTGTGTGTGACATAAGTCAGAATTGTGAGATATAAAGTCAGAATTGTGAGATATTAAGTCTGAATTGTGTGATATAAAGTCAGAATTGTGAGATATAAAGTCAGAATTGTGAGATATAAAGTCAGAATTGTGAGATATTAAGTCTGAATTGTGTGATATAAAGTCAGAATTGTGAGATATAAAGTCAGAATTGTGTTATATAAAGTCAGAATTGTGTGATATAAAGTCAGAATTGTGAGATATAAAGTCAGAATTGTGAGATATAAAGTCAGAATTGTGTGATATAAAGTCAGAATTGTGAGATATAAAGTCAGAATTGTGAGATATTAAGTCTGAATTGTGTGATATAAAGTCAGAATTGTGAGATATAAAGTCAGAATTGTGAGATATAAAGTCAGAATTGTGAGATATAAAGTCAGAATTGTGTGATATAAAGTCAGAATTGTGTGATATAAAGTCAGAATTGTGAATATAAAGTCAGAATTGTGATATAAAGTCAGAATTGTGAGATATAAAGTCAGAATTGTGATATAAAGTCAGAATTGTGTGATATAAAGTCAGAATTGTGAGATATAAAGTCAGAATTGTGAGATATAAAGTCAGAATTGTGAGATATAAAGTCAGAATTGTGTGATATAAAGTCAGAATTGTGATATAAAGTCAGAATTGTGAGATATAAAGTCAGAATTGTGAGATATAAAGTCAGAATTGTGAGATATAAAGTCAGAATTGTGTGATATAAAGTCAGAATTGTGAGATATAAAGTCAGAATTGTGTGATATAAAGTCAGAATTGTGAGATATAAAGTCAGAATTGTGTGATATAAAGTCAGAATTGTGTGATATAAAGTCAGAATTGTGTGATATAAAGTCAGAATTGTGAGATATAAAGTCAGAATTGTGAGATATAAAGTCAGAATTGTGAGATATAAAGTCAGAATTGTGTGATATAAAGTCAGAATTGTGTGATATAAAGTCAGAATTGTGTGATATAAAGTCAGAATTGTGAGATATAAAGTCAGAATTGTGAGATATAAAGTCAGAAATTGTGATATAAAGTCAGAATTGTGAGATATAAAGTCAGAATTGTGAGATATAAAGTCAGAATTGTGAGATATAAAGTCAGAATTGTGTGATATAAAGTCAGAATTGTGAGATATAAAGTCAGAATTGTGTGATATAAAGTCAGAATTGTGAGATATAAAGTCAGAATTGTGAGATATAAAGTCAGAATTGTGAGATATAAAGTCAGAATTGTGAGATATAAAGTCAGAATTGTGTGATATAAAGTCAGAATTGTGAGATATAAAGTCAGAATTGTGTGATATAAAGTCAGAATTGTGAGATATAAAGTCAGAATTGTGAGATATAAAGTCAGAATTGTGTGATATAAAGTCAGAATTGTGTGATATAAAGTCAGAATTGTGATATAAAGTCAGAATTGTGAGATATAAAGTCAGAATTGTGTGATATAAAGTCAGAATTGTGTGATATAAAGTCAGAATTGTGAGATATAAAGTCAGAATTGTGAGATATAAAGTCAGAATTGTGAGATATAAAGTCAGAATTGTGTGATATAAAGTCAGAATTGTGATATAAAGTCAGAATTGTGTGATATAAAGTCAGAATTGTGAGATATAAAGTCAGAATTGTGTGATATAAAGTCAGAATTGTGAGATATAAAGTCAGAATTGTGAGATATTAAGTCTGAATTGTGTGATATAAAGTCAGAATTGTGAGATATAAAGTCAGAATTGTGAGATATAAAGTCAGAATTGTGAGATATTAAGTCTGAATTGTGTGATATAAAGTCAGAATTGTGAGATATAAAGTCAGAATTGTGTTATATAAAGTCAGAATTGTGTGATATAAAGTCAGAATTGTGAGATATAAAGTCAGAATTGTGAGATATAAAGTCAGAATTGTGTGATATAAAGTCAGAATTGTGAGATATAAAGTCAGAATTGTGAGATATTAAGTCTGAATTGTGTGATATAAAGTCAGAATTGTGAGATATAAAGTCAGAATTGTGAGATATAAAGTCAGAATTGTGAGATATTAAGTCTGAATTGTGTGATATAAAGTCAGAATTGTGTGATATAAAGTCAGAATTGTGTTATATAAAGTCAGAATTGTGAGATATAAAGTCAGAATTGTGAGATATAAAGTCAGAATTGTGTGATATAAAGTCAGAATTGTGTGATATAAAGTCAGAATTGTGAGATATAAAGTCAGAATTGTGAGATATAAAGTCAGAATTGTGAGATATTAAGTCTGAATTGTGTGATATAAAGTCAGAATTGTGTGATATAAAGTCAGAATTGTGAGATATAAAGTCAGAATTGTGAGATATAAAGTCAGAATTGTGAGATATTAAGTCTGAATTGTGTGATATAAAGTCAGAATTGTGAGATATAAAGTCAGAATTGTGAGATATAAAGTCAGAATTGTGAGATATTAAGTCTGAATTGTGTGATATAAAGTCAGAATTGTGAGATATAAAGTCAGAATTGTGTTATATAAAGTCAGAATTGTGTGATATAAAGTCAGAATTGTGAGATATAAAGTCAGAATTGTGAGATATAAAGTCAGAATTGTGAGATATTAAGTCTGAATTGTGTGATATAAAGTCAGAATTGTGTGATATAAAGTCAGAATTGTGAGATATAAAGTCAGAATTGTGAGATATAAAGTCAGAATTGTGAGATATTAAGTCTGAATTGTGTGATATAAAGTCAGAATTGTGAGATATAAAGTCAGAATTGTGAGATATTAAGTCTGAATTGTATGATATAAAGTCAGAATTGTGAGATATAAAGTCAGAATTGTGAGATATAAAGTCAGAATTGTGTGATATAAAGTCAGAATTGTGAGATATAAAGTCAGAATTGTGAGATATAAAGTCAGAATTGTGAGATATAAAGTCAGAATTGTGAGATATAAAGTCAGAATTGTGAGATATAAAGTCAGAATTGTGTGATATAAAGTCAGAATTGTGAGATATAAAGTCAGAATTGTGAGATATAAAGTCAGAATTGTGAGATATAAAGTCAGAATTGTGAGATATAAAGTCAGAATTGTGAGATATAAAGTCAGAATTGTGAGATATAATGTCAGAATTGTGTGATATAAAGTCAGAATTGTGAGATATAAAGTCAGAATTGTGAGATATAAAGTCAGAATTGTGAGATATAAAGTCAGAATTGTGAGATATAAAGTCAGAATTGTGAGATATAAGTCAGAATTGTGTGATATAAAGTCAGAATTGTGAGATATTAAGTCGGAAGGTGTGATATAAAGTCAGAATTGTGAGATATAAAGTCAGAATTGTGAGATATAAAGTCAGAATTGTGAGATATAAAGTCAGAATTGTGAGATATAAAGTCAGAATTGTGAGATATAATGTCAGAATTGTGTGATATAAAGTCAGAATTGTGAGATATTAAGTCGGAATTGTGTGATATAAAGTCAGAATTGTGATTTAAAGTCAGAATTGTGTGATATAAAGTCAGAATTGTGATATAAAGTCAGAATTGTGAGATATAAAGTCAGAATTGTGAGATATTAAGTCGGAAGGTGTGATATAAAGTCAGAATTGTGAGATATAAAGTCAGAATTGTGAGATATAAAGTCAGAATTGTGAGATATAAAGTCAGAATTGTGAGATATAAAGTCAGAATTGTGAGATATAAAGTCAAATTGTGAGATATAAAGTCAGAATTGTGAGATATTAAGATATTGTGTGATATAAAGTCAGAATTGTGATTTAAAGTCAGAATTGTGTGATATAAAGTCAGAATTGTGATATAAAGTCAGAATTGTGAGATATAAAGTCAGAATTGTGAGATATAAAGTCAGAATTGTGAGATATAAAGTCAGAATTGTGAGATATAAAGTCAGAATTGTGTGATATAAAGTCAGAATTGTGATTTAAAGTCAGAATTGTGTGATATAAAGTCAGAATTGTGATATAAAGTCAGAATTGTGAGATATAAAGTCAGAATTGTGAGATATAAAGTCAGAATTGTGTGATATAAAGTCAGAATTGTGTGATATAAAGTCAGAATTGTGAGATATTAAGTCGGAATTGTGTGATATAAAGTCAGAATTGTGTGATATAAAGTCAGAATTGTGATTTAAAGTCAGAATTGTGTGATATAAAGTCAGA
The DNA here is from genome assembly GCA_023029165.1 of Gobiocypris rarus. Lineage (NCBI taxonomy): Eukaryota > Metazoa > Chordata > Actinopteri > Cypriniformes > Gobionidae > Gobiocypris > Gobiocypris rarus. The sequence goes on along the minus strand of CM040931.1, from coordinate 6,580,116 downwards.
ATTGTGATATAAAGTCAGAATTGTGAGATATAAAGTCAGAATTGTGAGATATAAAGTCAGAATTGTGTGATATAAAGTCAGAATTGTGTGATATAAAGTCAGAATTGTGAGATATTAAGTCGGAATTGTGTGATATAAAGTCAGAATTGTGAGATATAAAGTCAGAATTGTGAGATATAAAGTCGGAATTGTGTGATATAAAGTCAGAATTGTGAGATATAAAGTCAGAATTGTGAGATATAAAGTCAGAATTGTGATGATATAAAGTCAGAATTGTGAGATATAAAGTCAGAATTGTGAGATATAAAGTCAGAATTGTGTGATATAAAGTCAGAATTGTGATATAAAGTCAGAATTGTGAGATATTAAGTCGGAATTGTGTGATATAAAGTCAGAATTGTGAGATATAAAGTCAGAATTGTGAGATATAAAGTCAGAATTGTGTGATATAAAGTCAGAATTGTGTGATATAAAGTCAGAATTGTGAGATATAAAGTCAGAATTGTGAGATATAAAGTCAGAATTGTGTGATATAAAGTCAGAATTGTGTGATATAAAGTCAGAATTGTGAGATATTAAGTCGGAATTGTGTGATATAAAGTCAGAATTGTGAGATATAAAGTCAGAATTGTGAGATATAAAGTCAGAATTGTGAGATATAAAGTCAGAATTGTGAGATATAAAGTCAGAATTGTGAGATATAAAGTCAGAATTGTGTGACATAAAGTCAGAATTGTGAGATATAAAGTCAGAATAGGTGAGATATAAAGTCAAATTGTGTGAGATATAATGTCAGAATTGTGTGATATAAAGTCAGAATTGTGAGATATTAAGTCGGAAGGTGTGATATAAAGTCAGAATTGTGAGATATAAAGTCAGAATTGTGAGATATAAAGTCAGAATTGTGAGATATAAAGTCAGAATTGTGAGATATAAAGTCAGAATTGTGAGATATAATGTCAGAATTGTGTGATATAAAGTCAGAATTGTGAGATATTAAGTCAGAATTGTGTGATATAAAGTCAGAATTGTGATTTAAAGTCAGAATTGTGTGATATAAAGTCAGAATTGTGATATAAAGTCAGAATTGTGAGATATAAAGTCAGAATTGTGAGATATAAAGTCAGAATTGTGAGATATAAAGTCAGAATTGTGAGATATAAAGTCAGAATTGTGAGATATAAAGTCAGAATTGTGAGATATAAAGTCAGAATTGTGAGATATAAAGTCAGAATTGTGAGATATAAAGTCAGAATTGTGAGATATAAAGTCAGAATTGTGAGATATTAAGTCAGAATTGTGTGATATAAAGTCAGAATTGTGATTTAAAGTCAGATTGTGTGATATAAAGTCAGAATTGTGATATAAAGTCAGAATTGTGAGATATAAAGTCATTGTGAGATATAAAGTCAGAATTGTGAGATATAAAGTCAGAATTGTGAGATATAAAGTCAGAATTGTGATATAAAGTCAGAATTGTGATTTAAAGTCAGAATTGTGTGATATAAAGTCAGAATTGTGATATAAAGTCAGAATTGTGAGATATAAAGTCAGAATTGTGAGATATAAAGTCAGAATTGTGATATAAAGTCAGAATTGTGAGATATAAAGTCAGAATTGTGATATAAAGTCAGAATTGTGTGATATAAAGTCAGAATTGTGAGATATTAAGTCAGAATTGTGTGATATAAAGTCAGAATTGTGAGATATAAAGTCAGAATTGTGAGATATAAAGTCAGAATTGTGTGATATAAAGTCAGAATTGTGAGATATAAAGTCAGAATTGTGAGATATAAAGTCAGAATTGTGTGATATAAAGTCAGAATTGTGAGATATAAAGTCAGAATTGTGAGATATAAAGTCAGAATTGTGTGATATAAAGTCAGAATTGTGTGATATAAAGTCAGAATTGTGAGATATTAAGTCGAATGTGTGATATAAAGTCAGAATTGTGAGATATAAAGTCAGAATTGTGAGATATAAAGTCAGAATTGTGTGATATAAAGTCAGAATTGTGTGATATAAAGTCAGAATTGTGAGATATAAAGTCAGAATTGTGAGATATAAAGTCAGAATTGTGTGATATAAAGTCAGAATTGTGTGATATAAAGTCAGAATTGTGAGATATTAAGTCAGAATTGTGTGATATAAAGTCAGAATTGTGAGATATAAAGTCAGAATTGTGAGATATAAAGTCAGAATTGTGTGATATAAAGTCAGAATTGTGTGATATAAAGTCAGAACTGTGTGATATAAAGTCAGAATTCCGAGATATAAAAAGTCGCAATTACCTTTTTATTTATTATGCTGTGGCGGAAACAAGCTTCCATATTCTTCTGTCTGCAATTTATGAATCAGAGATTACACACACCAAAGGCTAGCGCTAACAGCAAGTTTCAGTATAATCAGCTAATAAACTTCTGTATTCTTAGAACCATTTCCAGCATGCATGGCAAAATGCCAGTGCTAAAACTTTAGCTCACATTAACCTTGCAATCAATCAAGTAGATGGCTGGCTTTCAGTAGACGCTTGGCAGATTAATATATGGGTTAATATTTCATTATTTGCATCGCACAGCGGTTATGTAATGCTCATTCCTCACCTGGAAAAGCAGGTTGAAACCTGCCAGGTCCCTTGCTCAGAAAATCCACACATGCAGACCTCTTTCAGTCATGTGATCTTAAACATTTTGATTCCAAAGATCTTGACTCACCTGCACAGACGGGTATTTGATCATGTTTACAGTGCTTTATGACCTGTTCTTAGGGCCCAGTGCACCTGCACAGAGCTGAATATGAACAGAACCGAAACACTAGCTGAACCATGCAGATCCGGATTTCCATTCCTCCATGATGATGCCCTCATCAGAAGAGGTAAGGAGGACAAAAAACAATCTTAAACAAGTCAAATGCTCATTCAGAGCAATTATTATTTTTTTGTTTATTTTTGGCATGCACAATCTCAATAGTCGTGGCTATGTTCAGAATGGAACGTGTGCACTAGCTAATGCATAAAAGAGCAGAGTGGAAAAATTAGAGTCGAGAATTAAGTTTACACAAAAAGGACAATTCTGTGATTACTCACCCTCATGTCGTTCCGAACCCGTAAGACTTTCGGGAATCTTGGGATCACAAATGAAGGTATTTTTAATTAAATATGAGAGCTTTCTGTACCTCCATTAACAGCTACGCAACTACCACTTTGATGCTTTAAAAAGTAAATTCTCGCGTTAGAGCTTCAACAAGAACCAATGAGGTTCATTCTCGTGTTACGCATCATGTTTGAGTTTTCGCAAGAGCCAATGAGGTTCATTCTCATGTTACGCATCACGTTTGAGCTTCAGCAAGAACCAATGAGGTTCATTCTTGTGTTACGCATCATGTTTGAGCTTTCGCAAGAGCCAATGAGGTTCATTCTCGTGTTACGAATCATGTTTGAGCTTTCGCAAGAGCCAATGAGGTTCATTCTCATGTTACGCATCACGTTTGAGCTTCAGCAAGAACCAATGAGGTTCATTCTTGTGTTACGCATCATGTTTGAGCTTCATCAAGAACCAATGAGGTTCATTCTCGTGTTACGAATCATGTTTGAGCTTTCGCAAGAGCCAATGAGGTTCATTCTCGTGTTACGATCATGTTTGAGCTTTCAAGAGCCAATGAGGTTCATTCTCATGTTACGCATCACGTTTGAGCTTCAGCAAGAACCAATGAGGTTCATTCTCATGTTACGCATCACGTTTGAGCTTCAGCAAGAACCAATGAGGTTCATTCTTGTGTTACGCATCACGTTTGAGCTTCAGCAAGAACCAATGAGGTTCATTCTCGTGTTACGCATCACGTTAGAGCTTCAGCAAGAACCAATGAGGTTCATTCTCATGTTACGCATCACGTTTGAGCTTCAGCAAGAACCAATGAGGTTCATTCTCGTGTTACGCATCATGTTTGAGCTTCAGCAAGAACCAATGAGGTTCATTCTCATGTTACGCATCAGTTTGAGCTTCAGCAAGAACCAATGAGGTTCATTCTCATGTTACGCATCACGTTTGAGCTTCATCAGGAACCAATGAGGTTCATTCTCGTGTTACGAATCATGTTTGAGCTTCATCAGGAACCAATGAGGTTCATTCTCGTGTTACGAATCATGTTTGAGCTTTCGCAAGAGCCAATGAGGTTCATTCTCGTGTTAGACAGCAGGTTTGAGCTTCAGCAAGAACCAATGAGGTTCATTCTCATGTTACGCATCACGTTTGAGCTTCAGTAAGAACCAATGAGGTTTATTCTCGTGTTACGCATCACGTTAGAGCTTCAGCAAGAACCAATGAGGTTCATTCTCGTGTTACGCATCACGTTTGAGCTTCAGCAAGAACCAATGAGGTTCATTCTCGTAATATGCATCACGTTTGAGCTTCAGCAAGAACCAATGTGGTTCATTCTCGTGTTACGCATCACGTCTGGGTATGTTTGAATAAAAGCCTAAATTAAATGTGTTCATCATAAAGTCTCCAGAAAATTTGGACTGAACTGCTCAATTCATATGGATCAGTTTATGACCTCTTATGAACTTTTTTCGACAGAAAGCTCCCAGATTTCATCAAAAAGAAAATCTTATGGGTTTGGAACGACATGAGGGTGATTGTCTGAATTTTCATTTTTGGGTGAACTGTCCCTTTAAAAGTATTAGTAGTCATGTGATGTCTCTGTTCAGAAGAAGGCCTGCAGAGGTCAGTAGAGGGTCGGGCAGCATCAGATGAGGAAGAGGAAGAGAGAGGCATGGATGAAGGACTGTGCTGCCACCTTGAGGTCAAACGGCTGATTAACACATTACACAGCTGTGCTAAAGGGTAATTATATCCTAAATATCAAACAAAACAAGTCTATAATTTGCTTTCTGTGCTTTTTGGCCACAGCACATGCTTGCATTAATTGGACGTGTTCTCCTTCTACAGGTGTCAGAAAGCTGCTATCTGTAACTGGCTTGTCTCTCAGAGCTCCGCTCACAGCAAAGAAACTAAAGGATGCGCATGGATTCCTCAAGCGGAGGAGAGGGGGAATGAAGCAATAAAGGTGAGAGTTGAAGCAGAAACTACAGGATTGTCATCCACCACATCTTCTATAATGAGCCCCTGCCTTCTCTGTCACGTTCTGCAGATGAAGCAGAAAGAGGTGGACAGCTTGAGAGCTCATCATTCACTGCTGGAGGAGAGACTGACTGATGCACTCACTTTACTGCTGAAGATACCACATAAAGTGAGAATTAGATTTTTTTTAAAAAAACAGGGCCTGGTTTCACAGACAGGGTTAAGATAGGACATTAAGATTTTATAAACATGCCTTAGAAAAAAACATTACCTGCGTGCATCTTGAGACAAAACAATGACGAAACAAGCTGCTTAGTTCTTTCAATCCAATTTGTGAACTAAAGTCTTGACATGTAATAATCAAATCAATGAGTCAAGAAAAAGGTTTAGGCTAAAATAGAATGGCTGCATCAAGTCAAGTCACCTTTATTTATATAGTGCTTTATACAATACAGATTGTTTCAAAGCAGATTTACAGTCAAGTCATGCACATTGCATTGTGGGATATATTGTTCCTTTCAGTGTGCTTTGCTAAACAGCACAGTAGAGTAGCATTGATAAGTCCACACTGCCACCTAGTGATTCAAATACATAATGAAACTTCTGTGTTCTGACCCCCGATAGACAGTCTCTCGCCGGATCTTGGGGAAAATACTGATTAACACACTAGATCTGTGTAGCAGGAAAAGTCACGGTGAGCTCTGCCTAGATGTGTTTCCTTTACTTTCTTTTCTTTTATCCAAAACTGCTGGATAATCTCCCATCTTGTCCTTCAGACTGCACTCCAGTGTTCCAGGTGGTGGACACACTCTGTCAGCAGCTCCTGTCCAGTGACCTCCTGGATGGAGGAGAGGAGGTGGTCAGCGCTGGGTCACGACCTTCTGTGACCTCAGGTCACCCAAACACACCCAACCCCCTGCTGATGTCCTTCTGAGAGCTCACAGATGTCCCACTTAGAACACTTTCTATGGGGGTACAAATTGGCGTTACATCATTTTTTACTTTTAATTTTTTTTAAAGCACAAATTGTTACTAAAGTTATTGTAAGAAAAATGATCAAACAAACATTTTTCATTAATTTATGAGAAATAAGTATTTAGTGCCAAACTAGCTCCTTAGTGACGACTTAATTGTTACCCATGCTGGGGTATTTATGTTATTTATTTTAATGAAATGCATCACAAATTAGAGTTTTAAACTGTATTCGCATGTCTAGTGGTAACATAGTTGTTATGTGTCATATCAAATGACATAAAATAAAATTAATAATAATTAAAACAGCTCATATTAAATTTAGTTTGACCTCTTGAAGTGGACAAACATTTTCTCACCTTCTTCCACTTCTTTTAATTTTTAGTACTATTTGTGAAAAATATTAGTCACCACGAAATCAATTTCCTATTTTTTTATGGAATATTGCAGTATTTATTGTAAATTATTTATCCGTGCGCATAATTTTTTCCCTTGTAATCTTTAACCAGAATTCCCCTCCCTCTTACAGCGACTTCTCTGATGATGTGTTTAATGGCGTGAGGGCGGGGCAACCTGTCATGAGATCCACCAATAGCAAACCAGAAACCATCCAATCAATTCACCATGGACAAAATCCAGTCCCGCCCTACATGTTTTCTTGTTTGAGAAGCCGTTTCACTTGGATATACATCACAATAGAGAAGAAAAGACTATAATGCTGACCTATTGCTCTCAAATCTCATTACCAAGTCTCCTGAAATCTTTCCAAGTGTTTACCCTTGTTACGTGCAAGAAATGAATAGGTGCACATTATAAGACGCTTTAGAGTTCAGTCTCACTGTGGTGTGTTACTGTAATTTCTCTGCAAAGCACTTAATCTGTGTGAGAAATGCTCTCATATGACCCTCTTACACAATCATTTTTAACAATTATATTTATGCTATTAAATAATGTTATATTTGATAAAATAAAAATACAACTTTTTTAAAGAAAACACTCGTGGATGTTCATGTGGTGAATGTGTCACTGATATCGAGCTGTCACATGTCATTCCATGTGACACAGATCACATTTCCATGTCCCGCTGCTACAGTGTGTCGGGTCAGGGGAGGAATCCTTATGAAACTTCATACATTTGTCCAGTTTTTAATTAGGGAGTAAAAAACAATGCTGCCTGGTTTGATGTGTTATTATCCAACACAATGACTTTTAACCATGTAAGGCGTGACATTTTTTTTTATTACACAATGGAGCTATAATAAAGTTTTTATTTTAGGTATCATATTTGATACTTCAGGCTTGTATGGTTCATATAGTACATGATATAGGCGAATATGGAGGCCCAAATGGAACAATAATATGCAATTTGGTGCAGTTGCTGATATTTATATGGCCAAAAAGTAAGATCTGATGTAAGTCCTGGTGTCCTCTAAAGTGGACATGTATGAAATCAATGGCCTGTTTTGTCACAGAAAGTCATATTTAAATTAGAAACCCCATTACATTTATTACAAACAATTAGAAAATTGGTCAGATGTATATGATAACTCCAAAATATTAGCATATTTCCATAAGAGTGCTAAATTTGATCATTCAATCTTTTTTAAAGACCAAGGAGTTGTTGTTGTCCTGGTGAAACCTCAAAACAAATGAGATCTCTGCAAAGCCCCGAATGTGCCTTTTAACAGGACATCCAGACTTAAATCTGTGAGAAATCCACTAAAATAATGTCCTTGTATGTGGACAGTGGCACCCACGAGGTTATATGTCTAAATACTTCTTGATACATTACAAGTCATATTATTTAGAAATAATCATAAGTATTTTCTCGCTACTGTATAGATCTTTTGTTTTGTGTCGTGAAGGTCCACCCCGAACATCTGTGAGATTACAAAGAGCCCCAGTGTGTGAGTTTGTCTCCGAGTGTCTCAGGCACACAGTGTTCTGAACCCTTGATGTGGACATTCAACATTCAATCTTAAACCAGAAAAGGATGATAAAAGCATTTAGTTACCGAAGTCAGTTCTCCTGGGCCACTATCATTTTCTAGAAAGATCTTCCTCCTCCATCCAGACAAGCCTTGGCCTCATTCTATACCCTGTCCGCGCTTATCCGTGGCAATCCCTATTATTCCTATACCGATCTGACTGAGCCGCTCTCATGCTGGAAACAGATCTGCTGAGTTATGCGTCTGGATGATTTGCTGAAGTCTTCCTCTGTGTTATGAATGATAAGGATGCGACACTGTCTCCAGAAACTCGGATAGCAGCTGAGTAACATTGTGAAAATTACAAACGCAAGGTCACTGGATTGACGTCAGCTGGGACATTACAAACATTCACTTATCAGATATTTATCATCCTGAAAAAAAGTATTGGAGAAAAAAAAAAAGCCACCTGGTTTTATATTTTTTTATCTAACGTAATGACATTTTTACCATGCAAGGCCTGACATGTAATAGTCTGGCGGGGAAAAAAAATATTTTATATAAAATGGAACAATAATAATAAAAAAGTTTGCATATGTGTTTTCTTTAAGTATCATCAGGCTTTTATTGCTCATACAGTATGGAGGCCCAAACAGAAGAAAAATATGCACTCTGGTGCAGTTGTTGATGTTTAAATGGCCAAAAAGTAAGATCTTAGGGGTATTCCAGAAAACAAGCTTAACTTACCCACACACATACCTTGAACTCTCGATTGATTAACCCAAACCTTGCTTACTCGAGGTATGCTGGTTTCAAAAAACAAGTCCGGAAAGTTCATTAAACTCACATTTCATTAAAATACATTCTCTACCGAGCGACGAATCAATGATTCAACATGGAAACGGAGAAGTTCGCCATACTATTTCCTTCTCCTTCTTTTGTTTAGCAGCGATTTAGATAACATACTTAGTTCATATCGCCACCTATCTTGTGGCTGTGCAATCTTTTTTTTATTTATTTTTTTTTAAATTTTCGTTAAATAAGTAATCTTCATTTAATGAGCATAAGGATTATATTGTTAGTTTGATGCTAATTAACTGAATGCAGATCCGTGTGTGAGATGACAGTAAAATAAATAATAAAACTATTTGAATTGAGTGAACTTTTTAACATTACCTTGTTATAATAGTGCTTTAGATTTAATGATATTGTATTTTATATTTAGTCCTATTAATAATATAACATCTGAATACCTCTTAAGCAAACTAACCCTGGATCATGAGCTGCTCCAGAGAAGGTTATGTTCAGAGAGTGGGTTGCTGGTTATTTACATACCCTGAAAGTTACCTTCGTTTTTGAAACCAAAAGTTGAGGTTATCCACTTACTTACTCTCACACATACCCAGGGATGTTACATAACCTGCTTTCTGGAATACACCCCAGATGTAAAGCAGTGAGATCTTTAACAATATAGCAGACTAGAATGCATAAATGTGAGTTATCACTCTATACCTCCCAATAATGTCTTGGTAAGATGATATTTGAATACTTAGTAGTATTCTATGACTCATGCATTATTCACTATGTGTGTGGTCATGTATTAATTAATAAGCAGTTGAGACAGAGGTGTTTTTGCAGCTCAGTTTCAATAAACTGCTCTCTTAGGGAATAAGCTCAGAGGTCTGAGAATGTCAGTATATATCTCAGAAGATCAATGCCATTGTGATTTTTCATCATTTACCCAGCATGTGTTGAGCATGGTCGTTCTGTCAAATGGTATGAAAACAGAAAAGCACAGGGCAGTCGTACGAAATAATATCATCTTTTATTTCCAGCAATTTACAAGTACCTCTGTTAAGTCCACTTGACAATGTCAGATTGAAGCAGCAGGGGCAGAACTGATGGGGAAGAAATCATAGAACTCGGGTAACCAGTTATCATTACTAGTGTTACACTCTTGGATAAACGGGTAAGTTTGGGATCTGACTCTCAAGCTCAGTTTAACTCAGGGAAGGTTATGTTTTCTTGTAGAAAGCTATATTAGGTCAATAAGAGGGAAGAGTATATGTGAAAGATTAGGCAACCCTCAAGCAAATATTAATTCACTCTAAAACTCATGGGGATCTCAGTGGCTCTGCTTTGGATGAGTTACCACCGAATCTGCCCTGGAAGAACACCACGCACGGGATGATTTGTGTGCACAAATCAAATGAATACATTATGAAAATCAACTCCATGAATTAAAAAAGCTCATATACAAACAAACAAATCAGAAGACCTATAAAACCTACGGGTCGAGCCTTGCTTGTGATTTGTTAAGGCATATTATGCTCAATCACAGAACCAGATCGAGTGTGAGGTTTTGCTGGATATTAGGCACCAAACTTTGATATATTTGTTAAAGTTTACAAAAGAAAAAATTACTGATAAATGTACAGTAAACATCTCTACTGGTCCAATGCAAAGAAAAAAAAGGCAACAAAATGAAAAATAAACATTTATAGAATAAATATATTATTTACAAATTGCTCTGTCACATCTATAGAAATAAATAAACAAAGCCTCCCATCCCCTGAAGAAATATTCACAACTATAGAGAGCTGTCATGGTACAATGGCAGCACCGGATAAGTTGCACAGAAATGTTTGTGATGTTTGAATGCATAATTGTGGTACATATGACACATATTTTGCAGCTGCATGCTCTCCTTGCACAAGCGCGATCTCTCGTGTCAACGTCTGACATCACAGCACATCTTGTGCACTGTGATCTATTGTGACATGCTTACCAGTTAAAAACAGACATTTAGGTCAGTGTTTGACACAAACTGACAAGTTACAGTTAAAATAAAGGGGAATACGTTCAAGATATCGTTACTAAGAACACATTTTTAATGTTATATGCCCGGCACAATCCATTTTGCCGACGATGTGCGCGAACTGCTGAGATTCACCAGCAAATGTAGCGATGTTTCTACACAGCCCTTTAGCAATGGGAGGCTAACGTTACAGTTAAACACATTGTCTATAACTAGAGGTCATTTGCTTTATAAGGCCTGGCTAGTCATTCCAATATACATTAGCGTACTGGCAACTACTGATTAGAGATTTTTAATGGCCGAGAAACGAGGTACAGATTAGCTGCTAGCCAGCCTTTCAAGTGTGTTTCTGAGTGACATTAATCTCACAAAAACAATAACCCCTCTCCTCTTCCAGTATGAAAGAAACTCTTTCAGGGATTTTAATAAAGCATTACTTTAAAATCACATTCGGGAACCGGTTACAACAGCACTTCTTCAGCTAGCATGCAGTGGTAAGATGTCAAAATAGCCCTTTTAAGTGGTTTTGCATAATTCTTCGATCGTATTGTAAAAAGGCTTTTGAGGCCAAGCGTTTCATGAGCCTAGGTGCCTTTCGTTTAGAGTAATTTAATTCACCAATTGACCCTTAGCTAAGCTTTGTGTCAAAACTGACTTTCACAGATATTATGCACACCCCAAAAAAATGATTTTAGCCTACACCCAGTGGGTCATTGTGCTTTAAAACCGTATAAAACGAGCCTTTTCTCTCTTTTAGTTTGCAGGCTCTGCATTTTTTAATTACATTACAGGGTAATTTAACAATTTCTTTAAAGGAAGGGCTGATAAAATTCTTTGTAATTTCCTTTCAGCCACATAAGAATAATTTCCAATTAATTTTGAACACTGTGAGCACATTTAACTAAAAATCATGGAAACTCCAGATAATGTTTTATAGATGTTCTGTAAAGCTTATGTTTCCATCCACCTACTTTTATGTGCATTTTGGGATATCACATGAAAAAAACAACAACCGCTGGATGGAAATATCAAGATGCTCAAAAATTCTTGAAGTTTTATGGTAAAAAAGTTCCCCTTTTGATATTCAATCTCCTGTATTAAGACCAGGGGACCCTTTCAACCTTTAGCCCAAAATGTATATTCAGGTCATTCTGTGATGGTCCAAAAATATATTTGTTGTCTTTAGTAAGCAAAGGCTGTGAGTGCTGCCCTCAAAACACATCATTTTGTAGCACTTGGTGATTAAGCATTCTATGTTCGTTTGCCTCATGAAATATTTCAAGTTTAGGTCGATGTCATCTTTACATATAGCTAATGCGACTGGCCGTAAAATTAGGACAAACATCCCCATTGAAAAATAATGAGGATTGTTGTTCTCCCAGTAGCTAAACAACAACGAAATTACAAAATCAAATAGAGACATACTAGCCATAGCAAATTAGGCATCTTTTCTCAATGTGGCATTATAAATAAAGACATTTGTGTAGCATAGACAGTGTCAAAGGATGTGGATGTAGAAACACAGAGCCAGGAAGCAATGTGCATAAAAAACATAAGCGCTCAACTGAAGTGGTTAATTTTTTATCCGATAACAAAACATGCGCATAAACTATAATGGAAATACATTTACTAAATAAATCCCTCAATGCACAACAAAAACAGAGGATGTGATTGGATAACTGGACTAACCAGTGGACCAGTTTCATTGCACAGCATCTCAAATGTTGATTTGGTCATTCTGAAATGCCTGAGCCAAAGTCATCAAAATTGTTGGGTATTATTTCCTCCCAGAACTGTCTCGCACAATTGCGTTCCCGAACACCAGGCATATGCCTCCGAATTGAAGATAACATGACAGCGCACTGAGGTGCAATTCTTTAATTATGTACGGAATGCAAGCCATAGTGGTTTCACCGATTGCAGCGACTTCCATTTTTATTGCAGATATTTTGCGGCAATTTCCTAGGTAATTATGATTTTGTTCTCTTGAGCACATAGGATGGAAATTGCGCTTTATTCACATTTTTTTTGTGATATTCCAATTTTGCACATAAGTTAAATTGAATGCAACATTGGATGGAAACATAGCAAAAGTAACCAAGTGGTGCAGAGCTAAGTAAAGGGTCAAATTGTATATATATATATATATATATATATATATATATATATATATATATATATATATATATATATATATATATACACCTCTATATAATATAATAATATATTAATTGCATTTTGGAAAGCCTTTAAGAGTTAATTTTCAAAAATGACAAAATGGGTCTTGCATTTAAAAAACTGCCCACTCACAGCCCTTCTAAGATAACCACTTTGTTATTCATCACTACAAATACATGAACCGTCTCAGTATTTTGAGTCCTTGGAAAGCCTTTAAGAGTTAATTTTCAAAAATGACAAAATGGGTCTTGCATTTAAAAAACTGCCCACTCACAGCCCTTCTAAGATAACCACTTTGTTATTCATCACTACAAATACATGAACCGTCTCAGTATTTTGAGTCCTTGGAAGAGATTTTGGAGATTAACAGATGTGGACTTCACAATAACGGCCTGAGGAGCTTGCAACAAACAAATCTTTCAGGGCCTTTGATTGGGTGAAACTGTTGTGTAGGTCACAGAAATGTACCTACGCAATTGAGGCAAAGTCTGATACTTTATTTTTTAGGTGTTGAGTGTAAACCTTTCTCATTGCATTGCACAACTTGAGTGTTTCAGGGATTTCAAAAGAAACAAAGAAGCACTTTTAGTTATTATCTCTCCCTGTAACTACAAGCAGAGCTACTTAAAGCAAATTTAGATCCTGAAACCTAGCACTGCGTGTTAAACAGGGCAATCACTATGTGTTTTAAAGTAGTCTACTGTATATGCATGCGTGTTTTATCGTAAAAAAGGTCCCTTTTGAGATTCAGTCTCCGAACCGGTAACCCTTTCAATCTTTAGCCTGAAATGTAAGGATATTCAGGTCATTCTGTGATGGTCCAAATATATATATATATTGTCTTTTGTAAGCAAAGGCTGTGAATGCTGCCCTAAAAACACATCATTTTATACCTCTAAACCATTTTGTAGCACTTGGTGATTAAGCATTCTATGTTCGTTTGCCTCATGAAATATTTCAAGTTTAGGTCGAAGTCATCTTTACATGCAGCCAATGCGACTGGCCGTAAAATTGGGCTGAACATCCCCATTGAAAAATAATGAGGATTGTTGTTCTCCCAGTAGCTAAACAACAACGAAATTACAAATCAATACTAAAGCAATAATGTCATCAATATAATCATGGTAGACATAGTAGCCATAACAATATAGATATTATTTCTCTATGTGGCATTATAAATAAAGACATTTGTGATGCTTGGACAGAGTCAAAGGAAGCAGCGTGGATCAATCACCCACATCTGTGTCCCGATCTCCAATTAGCCACAGGATGTGGAAACACAGAGCCAGGAAGCCTGTCCCCAGCAGGTCTCCCAGGGCGGTCAAGTAGGGAATGGAGAAGTTGTCTGGATCCATCCCTCGACTCCACATCCAGTTAACCATCCAGTCTGCAAGGTACAGCAGGATCACAACCTAGACGGAAAGACAGAATGTGTCAGTGTGTCATGATGGAAATCAGCAGGGAATTGCAGAACATTTGAAGGTTGATTTAAAGCTATTATATTTTGAATGCGTGTGTAGTCACTCCTACTAGCCACTTCAGCAAATTGAATTTTATGTATAATATATACATTTTTCAGTTGTAGTCTTTTAAATAGGCATTGGAAATAATAAACTAAGTGCAATGTGGTGTTGTCAAAATAAATAGATTTTTCGATGCAAATCGATGCTGAAATATCTAAAACACTTCCAATATTCATTTTCTTCAGATATACGATACCAGCTGCTCTCTCTCTCTCTCTCTCTCTCTCTCTCTCTCTCTCTCTCTCATCTCTCAGACAGCGAGTTACACACAAACCCACCTCCTCTAACTCACTTGTTTCATTTGCTGTGGATGAATATTGTTGCTGCTATAGGGCTTGAATTTCAGTGTACTAAATAGAATTTAAAAAATGTTTAAAAAAAAAGAGGCTGTCGTCTTCCCTTTTGCCAAATAGTTAGGAAAACTTCAATACCCACAATGCACTGGGCATGTTGCCATCCAAGGCCACTCCCATCAGACTGCTATGGATACGCTTGACCAATCAAATACCGCATTGCTTTAGTAGGAAATATTTCTTAGCAAACTTATAATCATAATGGTGTCGACTTGTATTGTTCCCAGGAGCAAGAATTAAAAGAGTAAACGTTTAACGGAAGTGAGTTACTTTTGGGTTTCCAAGAAAGAATCTAGCGAGGCAGTGGCTAAAGGTGGCAGAGAATAATTATAAATACAGAGAGAATGGTGCGACGGAAAAAATCTGAAAAACTGTGTTTTTAGTCAACATTTCAACCTGGATTACCATGAACACAGCGTTTTAACAAAAAACTCCTTCATGTAAACCAAAAACATTACATAACATTCCCTTTTAAACCTCAAATGTCCTTAATGAAGAATAGATGCTCAGGTATACCTGGAGCAGAGCAGCGGCCAGGTAAAATGCAATGAAGACGTAGGTGAGAGAAGTGTGTCCACCCTGCATTGAGTTAATGGTGTACAGGAAGACCAGATGACCAGGAGCGACCAGGAGGAAAAGCACTCTGGCAGAACGGGAGTTGACTCCTGATGAGAGAATAAAAGTTGAGTGAGTCATTGTATATATTGTTGTAGAAGCATAACCAAATGAATTAAGGCACAATACAGGCAAATACGCTTCTATCAATATTTACTGATTACGTCTTTGTTAATAATAGGTCTGAAGGGTGTGCCATTTCTGTTCACTCACCTGACCCAAAGAATGAGCTCCAGGGGGTAGGGCATTTTGTGGGGGTTGGGTTTGGGTCAGTTATGGGAAGGGCGTTCATGTGCAGGTAGGTGGAGATTCGACTGGCTTGTACCGCCACCAGATTGCCGCCCACACCTGCAGCAGGCCAACACAAACAATGTACACAATGATCTCTCAGTGTGACATAGTGTGGCCTAGTAAGAACAACCATCAGAAACACTGACACATGAGATACGAGCTGATAAGGAGTCTCACCGTTGATGACGGGTGTGAAAACCGCCATTCCAGCAAAGTTAGGGTTAGATACCGTCTTATCCAGAATGAGGCCTCCAACGCTGTTTCAAAAGCACAAAGATAAATCTAATTTTAATGACACAAAGCCACTGCATCTGTGGTGTCAGATAAATGATTGACATATCGCTGTCAGTCGCAAATGAGTAATCCATCCATCAGAAAGAGGAATGAGGAAATGAAGCATCTTTATCTTAATCAGTGTTTTTCCTACCTGCTGATCGCCATGGCGATAATGACAGGCTCCCATCCGGAGTAGAGCACTTCTCGGGTGGAAGGTATCCGCCGGGCGATTAGTACCCAGATGGGCGTCAGGGCGACAAAGAAGGCACAAACCATCGGGTTGGCATAATCATTGAATTCTGTAGGAACAATTTTATTAAATGTAAAAACTGTAATATTGTGAAATATTACAATACAACAAAAATATATTCAAAATATAATTCATTTGTGTGATCAAAGCTGTATTTTCAGCATCATGACTCCAGTCTTCAGTGTCACATGATCCTTCAGAAATCATTCTAATATGATGATTTTTATCAATGTTGTTGTTGCTTAATATATATTTTTTGGAACCTGTGATCCTTTTTTCAGGATTAATTGATGAATAAAAAGTTAAAAAGACCAGCATTTATTCAAAATAACAATATAAATCTTTACCATCACTTTTTATTAATTTAACACATCCTTGCTTAATAAAAGTATTAATTTCTTTAAAAAAAGTTCTGACCCTAAACTTTTGAATAGGAGTGTATAATGTTACAAAAGATTTCTATTTTAAATAAATGCTGTTCTTTTTTAACTTATATATATATATATATATATAAACGTATATATTTATATATTATTTATATGTATATATAAGACTTGAGAAATCACAATAACAAATAACAAATAACAAATCACAATAACACACAACATTCTTTGGGTGTAATTTTGCACCCGGATTCTGAAGTTGGGTAAGATGAAAGCATTTTCACTTTGCTAGTTTTAATGTTTACATCCAGACTGTTTGGACGTGTGAGGTTTGATAAGTCAAACATGCAATCATTCTTACCAGAAAAGTTTCCATGTGCATTTTCTCACTTCAGTACTATTCACCGCACATCAAAACACTAAAGCTGAACTACTGAACTAACAATAGAATTATCACTCTGTTTGTGTCATTTCATCACAATCTAAATGAGAAAACTTCCTCCCACTTGGAGTGTTGTCGCTTTAGGGGCTCTAAAGGGAGAGACTGCAGAGTCTAATGGGTATGATATGAAATAAGCACCCTGAGATTGCAGACACCCTCTGCACATAAGAAACTCATCCACAAGCCCCACCATGCCCCAACAAGCTCCGCTACACTCTAACGTGACTCAGCATGAGCGTATTACTCATGAGAATCTAAAGTACACAAAAATCACATGATAACCCTCATCAGAAGAAGTAATTAACTGTACGGTTTTCTATTTGAATAGATTTTAAAATGTAATTTATTCCTGTGAAGACATTCAAATATGCTGATTTGCTCCTCAACAATTATTTCTTATTAAGGATTATTAGCGTTGAGCTACTTAACATTGGGACACACTTCATATTAGGTGTCTTTAACTACTATGTACTTGCATCAAAAATAAGTACAATGTACTTATTGTGTTCATATTGTATTGGAAAACGTTTTTGATGCTATTGAGGTGGGATACGGGGACAGGTGTGGTGGTATGGGTAAGTTTAAGAGTAGGGTTAGGGGTAAGGGAAGGCTCAGCAGTGTAATTATAAATGTAACAACATACATTAATTACAGATGTAATTACATGCAGACGTTTTAAAAATATAAATAAAATTAAATAAAAAATATGTATGTACACAGTAAGTGCATTCTATCAAATTATTAATTTAAATGTTAGCACATAGTAGTTTACGACACCTGATATAAAGTGGGACCTAATATTCTTGTGGAAACCATGATGCACTTTTAGGACTCTTGAATAGAAAGATTGTTAGAAATAGTTTTGTGATAAGATAAAAGTCTTTACTGTCACTTTTGATCAATTTAATGCATCCTTAATGAATAAAAGTATTTATTTAATTAAAAAATCAAATTGACTCCAAACTTTTGAACGGTAGTGTAAATATAAATATAATGCTTATGTGCATACTGTATATAAGCATATACACAAACATATGCTCACCCTTATATTACAGAAAGCACATTTCACTTCCTCTCCTTCCTATGCGCAAGTGACAAATAAACCTGAAACCAGAAACCAATTTGTGGTTTTCAACTACGCAAAGGAAAACTACAACTGTAATGCTGGGTGAAAGTTGTAAGAGTAATGAGGCTTTTTTTTTCCAAAACAGTTAAAAACTGTAATGGGACGTTTGCCTACAATAATATTGTTTATTAATGGTTGTTTTTAAGTCCTGAAAAATGTCAAGGTAGCCCTAAAATATTATTGTGGCTTCAATACAGTACAATTCAATACAAATATTTAAATATGTAATTATTTTCATTGTGTTATTTT
Organism: Gobiocypris rarus; assembly: GCA_023029165.1. Lineage (NCBI taxonomy): Eukaryota > Metazoa > Chordata > Actinopteri > Cypriniformes > Gobionidae > Gobiocypris > Gobiocypris rarus. The sequence goes on along the minus strand of CM040931.1, from coordinate 6,561,635 downwards.
TAAACCACCAAGCAAGTGTTTGCGATGCCATTTCCTCCCTGAAGAAGATACTGAGTTTTGATAGATATTGAATTGCCAAGATAGAACCGTATACCTCCACTGAACTTGACTTGGTCCAAGAAAACAGAGGAAAGAGAATTACGTTTCTAGGCCACTGGGTTCATAAGTTATACTCTATAATGCATGCAAATCTACAAACTTTAGGATGCTTGCTCATATATCTGCCTGCACTTGGATCACAAAATGCACTGACAGTAGATATCTGATTACGGCAGTGTTCCCAAAGAGCTCAGCCAAAGAACTGTGACATTCACTCACCGAGCTCCTTATACAGGCCCGTACTGATGCCAGCCAACAGGGCCAGGGTGATCAGGTCACCAAGGCTGGCAGCAATGGGGGTGGCTACGTTGTCTGGGTTGATGCCAACCTTCCTGGATGCAATGATAACCCCGATCATGATAAGACCTGTGCAGAAGAGGAAAGATTTGTCAAGTAAGTGTTGAAATGGTGGAATTAACACAGGAGACTATGTCAATCCCAAACAATGAAGACCAGGCATTCTTAGGTTTTGATACCTCCTGTTTGGAGGATATATTTCCACTCTAGTGTTGAAATGAGACCTCAGAGCTGCTTTGTCTTTCCAGGTTCAAAAACAAGCATTAACTGTTACTCACCTCAGCTAGTACATTTCTTTTTAGTTGTGAAAACATTGTCATAATGTTTTAAACTATACACAATCCTTTTTTAAAGTAATACCACTACAATATATATTGCAAATACATATTGCGAGAACCTTTAAAGGGTTAGTTCACCCTGTTCATAATGCAGTATGCCTTTTTTTTGGACCACAAAAGGAGATTTTTTTTTAAATGCCCCACTCGCGCTCATCTATATACTGGCAGTGAATAGCGACCAGCATCAAGCTTTTTACAAAGTTTATGTAGTGATTTTATTAATCTTGATTTCTCACAACAAAAAAAGTCTTACAAATGCACACTCGAGCACAGAAGACCAACGGTCAAGTTCGGTTCGTTTTTCACCAAGCCCTATTATATACTTGGAAAACATGACACGTGTCACATAGGATCGCTCTGTGATGCTTTTGCATCTTTTTTTAAAGTGTAATGCGCTATTCACTGCCATTAAACGGACGAGCACCATCAGGATTTATGTCTTTTTGATTTCTCCTTTTGTGGTCCAAAAAAAGTGAAGGCATACGGCATTAGAACAACACCAGGGTGAGGCAATTACATAATTTTTTGGGGAGGGGGTTGGTAATGTTTTTTTGCGCATCTTGTACATTCATTGATACGTTTTTTAAATGTAGACAAAACATTTCACAAACGTGGCATTATGATCTGATTTTGTTTTTGTAATAAAAAACTTAACTTCATTTAAACTTACTAAACTACTTAAAGCAAATATACTAGCTCTGTATTTCTATTTTCCAAATATTATGTTTTATTGTAAATAATTAAAAAAAAATGTGCAACTACAGTACATTTTTGTTGGTCATCTTACACAGCACATCATATCTTGCGTATATTATTTGTTTTCTCTTAAAATGTGCACTGTGAAATGTATTTAACATGTTGCACTGAGTGTGCTTTCACACCTTTCTCATTTGGTTTGGTTGAATCGTACTTGAGGTCATTATCCCCCTTGGTGCGGTTTGTTTGGGAGGTGTGAATGGAGCAATCGCACTCGGGTGCGCACCAAAAGCGGACCAATCAAGCGTTGAAGAGGTGGTCTCGGTACGCTTTCAAATGAACACTGGAGCGGTTCGTTTGTGGTGGTAACGTGATCCAACCGTGAAAAGACCCAACTGCCTAGAGAACTGTGCTTTTTTGGACTAAACCAGCTGCCGTAGTCAGCTGTGCTTTGCATTGTAATATTTTCGGAAGAGGAGCAAGTCACAGTTTAGCAAAATGAATGCACACCTTCTCCTGAAGTTACTTGCGATGTGCCTTCGCCATTTGCAGTGCAGTAAAACATTACAACCGCATCCGTGCTTCATTCTCAAAATATATAGTTTGCTTAAAGTGGTGTATGCAAACTATGTAGTATATGATGACTAGGGATACAGTCAGTCGTCTCTCCATAATATGACTTACAAAAGCGGAGTGGTGTCTGCTGGCTTTTCCTGAACACATCTGGACATGGAGTGGATGTGGATGATGTCACGTGACTGTATTTTGGTTTGTTTCACCAACTCATCAACTGATTCGGACCAGAGCAATCAGTGTGGTTTAAAAAAGGGACCAAAACGGCTGAAAATGCTACAAAGATTAATTTTTTTCCCTTGGTCCGGACCAAATGAACCGAACTACAGATGTGAAAGCACCCTGAGATTAACTTAAATGTAACGTTGTGAAAACGTTTTATGCTTCCTGGGATGTTAGCACAGACACAAATTAAACTGCACAGCGTCAGGTTCTCGCAAATCAGAGGTACAGTAGATGCCTCAATCCTCTCACCTAGCAGCAAAGAAGCGATGAATGCGGTGGCCACACTGCTGGCACAGAGCAGGACAGCATGACCCATCTTAAAATTACCCTCTGGAATCCAGCCAAAAATGACTGCAGCGATGGAAGCAAGGAAGCCGACCACAGTGGCCTGAACCTGAAAGCAGGAGGGACACGATGAACTCAGACACCTCGTGAAGTTCAAAGTCTTCTGTCTCGTTCATGTCAAGTTTACTTTGTTCTCTTTCATCATTAGTGTACACATGACATTATTGGGTTTTAGGGTAATTTCCAGGAAAAAGATCACCCAATCATTACATAATTGTTCATTCGAGCGTGCAATCTGGAAAATGTCAAACCTCACATGATATTTGACTCTGGCTTTGCTCTTCTGCACACAAATCTTTAGGACTGACAAATCTGATCTGTTTCTTCTTCAATCACTGACTCGTTCATTCATTCAATATTCAATACATAGTGAATGATATATAGTTCACTATACAAGGAAACATTTAGAAAATATGTATTTGGACAGCTTCAGTCAATACTATGCACTCCACGTGATGTTTGGTATTGTTATTGTTAACTAATTATCATTTTTGGACATTTAAATAAAGCTGAAATAAAATAAAATAAAATAAAAAACGTAACTTATAAATTAGAAATGTTGCCTTGGAAATTAACTGAAATAAATAAGATGAAGTTGAAAACTTAATTTAAAATGAAAACTGCTAATTCAAAATATTAATAGGATTAAAATAACACGGATGATGTTGCATATTAAATGAACCTAAAATCTTACTTTAGACTAAGACACGTTAAACTAAGACATTTATTCAGATTTTAAACCACATTTGGATGTGTATCTAGTAGGTAAACATTGGATTTCATTTGCTTATTTGCTTATTTCATAGTCAGATTTGCCCAAAAACCTGATTTCCACCGTATGTCTGAACAAAGCCTTTGTGAAGTGAAGAGTTGGCATGTACATTAGACAAACAGGATTTATATTTTTAGGTCTCCAACCTGAATTAGTGCGAGGTTTCCCATGATCATTTTCCACATATCCTTGGCTGTATCCATTTGTCCAATATTAGCCTGGTGAGAGGGGGAAGAAAAAACACAGGAAGTCCATTTACAAATGTTCCCATTATAGTTTAACCACTGCACTTTCCTGAGCGAGTCTGTAACACTGATCTCACTTAAGAGTTTAGATACTATTTTTTTTTTTTTACAATCAGATTCGACATGCCAGAAACATGACCTAAAGGTAACTTTCTAAAAAAAACATTTTTTATAATTTTTAATCGAAATGTAATAATAACTTTCTCTGCCTCTGAAACAACTAAAAAACTATTAACCAACAAGATTTTTTGTTTACATTTTCTAAAGAACCTTTTTTTTCAGAATCTGGATATTTATTTAAATGAAAGTCTAATGGATTTTTGCCTGTATGTTTTTCATCCGCCAGGTAAAATTGCAGATGAATGTCCGTAGAGCAAGCAGGTCAGGACTGGCTGCGTGCTAAAGCTCAATACTTTGGGTTACGGGTTCAGAACAAAAGCCTAAGCAAGCAACACTAATAATATCATTGTTAAACATTTCATGATCCAATCAAATCCCAACAGATACAACAAAGCCCCATCCTACATTATTCTCCACTGGATTTTTACTGGATTTGGCAAAAGATATTTTATGTTGTCTTTAAGGGTCACTAATAGTGCTGATACCATCCTCATTAAACCGTGATCTTTCCATGAAAATGAAACAATGAAACATACATAGCAGGAAATGTACATTTTGCTGGTGCTAAGGCGCCTTCGGCCCAGCTTCCACTAGAACAAATAGTAGTCAGTTCACAAGACAAAAGAGGGTTTGATGAGCTGGACAGATGCATCTCATCCTCGTCTCCTTACTTATCTCATCTCTCTCAGTGCAGACACTAATGTCAAGTGGCCCTAAAGAGGGTCTCTGTATCATGGTCGTAGGCCTTTCCCAACCTGGACCCACTCAGCTGGGCCAAAATTACCTGCTTCAAGAGAACCTTTGTGTCTCAAGAAACAAAAACTTCTGAAAACAAAGGTTTTGTCTATTAGCTCTACAGGGTAGAAAAGTCATATCATTTCACATAAATCCTAATTATACCAATTGAAAACCAGCACATAATAGCATACCAATCATGGGCTATTGCAATGAGTACTAGCATACTACTTAATGAATAATGCACAAGTGTATACTGCATACTGCAAACTATATAGTCACATGACCTTATCACAAATCAGGCCATTTATCATCTTGACTATATACAAGATATTCAAGATATGTATATTCTATCCCCTACTCATCGCAGAACATTTTTACATTTTCAAAAAACATTATTCAGTCTGATTTATGAGCTGTTTTCCTCATGGGGACCAAAAAATGTCCCCATACGGACAAGGATTTTGGATATTGCCATCTTTATGGGGACGTTTTGTCCTCATTACTTAGGGTTTACCTGGACACACACACTGTATAAAACATGACACATTTTCTTTTAATTAAATTTTGTGTAAAAACAAAAAAACAAAAAACTGGTAATGGAAGGTGGATTCAAGTGCTTTGCATTGTGGGATACAGTACATTTTAGTTTGTACATTTCCTGTAAAATGTACATTTCTAAAATGTAGAATGCTTATCTGGCTATTCCATGCATACGAAAAATGTATTTCAAATAAAAAAGGCTATTTAAAATGGACAAGCCCTTTGATATGTTCTGCCCCAACTTCCTATTTCAATTGGAAATACATAAACACTGCATGATGTCTGAAAATGTACAGCTTGGCAGGCAATTTCTTAAATGCAAATCTAGTACAGCAGCCTAACACGCAAATGTGAAGGAACCAGTGCTCTTTCCTAAATGAGACAGGAAGTAGAATAGCTCAAGTACGTGGGCAGAATGCATTTCGGAGAGGCTGACAGCCCAGCAGTCTCTTTTAGACATTCAGTGCACCTCACTGTAGCCTTTCATTATGTTTCAAAAGAGCTGTAGCCCTTCTGAGCTTCCTGTGAACTCCACCACTTCACTGCTTTCAAAAAAAAAAAAACTCAATTACACACTGCATGACAAAATAAACCTGATTTTTTAACATTTTCTATAAAGAGAGAAAAAAAAAAGCTCCTTGCCAGTACAAAAGTCGCTGCCACAATGCAAGGGTGTTGCCTGTGTTTGCCAGGACCAGAATGTTTCTTTTGCCATTGCTAAGGTGTTTTAAGGGTTTTTTCACACGTTGATACGAGGATGATAGGTTGTTCTGGACGGTTGCTAGGGGGTTGCTTTCAGGCTGAAAACAGCTCACTACTTAAGTCAATCCTTCAATTTAAGGCAACATTTCAACCTTTTTTATAATCAGTATTCTTGCCTGTTTTCTATTAACTCTTTCCCGCCTTTGAAGGAAATTTCAGGCTTTCTATGTTCTCAATGTTATACAGTGGGGAGGCTATTACACATCTTCTGAAATAGTACAGAATCTCTGAATCCAAAAACAAGCGAAGAAGAAGGAGAAACAAGTGATTGGAGCATTGCTTATGCACATGTAAACTAATGCAATCATTAAACCGCATATAAAACTGCCTAATGTTACCAAATGAAATGTCGACCCAGGACGAGCTACGGGTTTGTGTAAGCTTGGACTCGATCTACTCCAGCTATGTTTGGATCATTGTTTTGAATCGGCTCCGGATGTAGTCTCTGACAAAAATTCGATTTTCTCAGCTTTTTGTTCAAAATGTTGCTTTTTTTAATATAAGCTTACCTTTTTTTTTTTTTTTTTGATATTTAAAAGCAGTCTCTGTTCTTTCTTTTGATATATTGTATGTTCAGATTCCTAAAAAAAAATGCATTTCTTTTTACTGAAAACAAGACAAAACATTGGATTTTTGTGCAGTGTATATTTTTGTAATGTTTTATTGCCAAAGACCTTTTTTTGTTGCATTTGTTATATTTTAGTATAATAAATATTACATTAATAATAATAATTTTCATATGAATTTATTTTATTCTAGGTTTTTTTTTTAATTTTTATTGGAAAAACACAGACAAAAGTTTTATTTTTTGTAGTTTAACTACTATTTTTTGGGATGTTTAATTGCCAAACAGACAAAAATCACAAATGTGATCACTATGAAAATAATAGCACACCTCTTCTCAATAAACTGCACAATTTGAATGCCAATGTTTAATTCTTAGGGTCAGGGTTTGTCCACAGTGTGACCTATAGTAATAAAATGGCCACTAAAAGCATCAATACTTGATTCTACGTGTCTACACATTGTTGTCCGCTCAGTGCTCACCAGGAGGAAAAACATAAATTCTTTCTTTTTTCCTGCAATCTGATTTCTGTTCTTGCTCAAACTACAATAACAGCAAATTAGCAACACTACTATATTACAAATATCCTGTGCAACAGGATGAAGGAAAAAGCAGGCAGGAGAGGCCGTTAGTGGGGCGTTTGTAGCCTATGTTTAAGTGAAGTGACGGTATGTGTGTGTGTACAGGGGCTCCATGAGGCAAAAGGAAGGAGCTCTTGAGTCGATGCCAACCGCCTGCTGCTAGCTGAGGTGACCCCACTCCGGCGGTCATGCCGATTCTTCCGCAGTGCGTCCTGCCTTGTGTATCTCACACACACACACACACACACACACACACACACACACACACACACACACACACACACACACACACACACACACACACACACACACACACACACACACACACACACACACACACACACACGGCTACTTACACTTCTGATGTAAGGTTAATAAAATTAAAATACAGTCATTGTTTACTCTCCAGTATGACTTCATTTCTTCAACTGAACGCAAAATAATGTGCTGGTCACTCTTTTCCAGGGAATTACAATGAATAGAGATAAAAATAAGAAACAGATCAGTATGATTTGCAAGTGAATCATTCAGGCTGGTGAATCATTCACAACCATAACAAAAGATTCATAAATAATAATAATCTGAATATGAATAGCAGGCTTCGCCGGAGGGAATGACCTCTTTCCTCACACAAAGCTATCGTATAACTTCAGGAGACACAAGTCATACTTTTATGATAATTTGATGGTGCTTGGAAATCTGCCCAATATCTGCCTTTTGTGCTTCGCAGAAAAAAAGAAAATAATACAGAATTGGAATTGTTTGTGGGTAATTAAATGACAAAATTTACATTTTTCGGTCAACTATTCCTTCAACAGCCTGTCGCTCACTGATAAGTGTGGGTCCAAGTCACGACGATAAGCTCTACGCAAATCATTCTAAGCAAAACGTGATGGCGGTCACGCGCACAACACTACAAGCCGATAAACCACGCAATTCAGCAGCAGACATGGGAGGAACCTCTGGCAGAAGCAGCGACTGGAGCCACGTAGCGTTTAGTCTGGTTTTTAGTCCACAAGCTCAGATAAAATTACTTGTGGCAGAAAGCCAGATTAGGCACTTTCTTTGTACTGTGGAAACAAGATATATATGTTTATGTGACAGTTAACATTCTGACAAACATGTTGCACAGGGTTTTACGGGATGTAATATTTAATAGGATAAAGAGCTAACACCCTCTGATTTACAGGAACACTGTATAGCAGGCGTTAGTCACCTTCCAGGCATTGTGGAATGACAAGACAAACAACACCATCATTGTATAATTAACTACTAATATTTCTAATTCTAATAGCTAGAATCAGAAATAAAAGCACGTTATTATAACAAAATTTACATACAAAAAGTCACCTGTTTACATCTAATTTTACATAAAGAAACAGCCTCTTTCTGGTAAAGGGAATATTGAAAGTGAGCAGTAAAAATATTTCAAGATCTTTCATTAAATATAAAACTAGGTGAAACATTTACTTTGTGGTAAAGCCACACTGAGCCATGGTGCTATTGACCATTTCTTCTTTTTACTTCTCATTCTCTGTCCTCTGTCAAATATTCTATGCATAGGGTCAGTAAGATTTTATTTTATAAAAAAGTAAAAAAAAAAAAAAACGATTTTCTATTTTAATATATTTGAAAATGTAATGTATTCCTGTGATCAAAGCTGATTTTCAGCATCATTACTCCAGTCTTCAGTGTCTCATGATCCTTCAGAAATCATTATAAAATGCTGATTTGCTGCTGAAGAAACATTTATTATTATTATTATTATTATTATTATTATTATCATTGCTGAAAACAGTTGTGCTGCTTAATATTCTTATGAAAACCATGCTGCATTTTGTCGAGATTCTTCAGGAGGAACAGAAAGTTCAAAATGAATGCTTTTATTTGAAATACAAATCTTTTGTTACATTACAAATGCCTTTACTTTCACTTTGGATCAATTTAATGCATGCTCGCTGAATAAAATATAAATTCCATTATAATATTTACTTAAATACATAAAATCATTTAGAAAATGTTCACATTTAAAAAGTACAGTGTTTGTCTTCCAAGAAAATAGGCCAAAAATATTGATGACATTATATTGTCTCAAGCTTTGTCCAATAAAATGTTCGGTAGCATTAAATTGTCACAAAGTAGCAATTTAAAAAAGCCCATTGATAAGTCCCATCTCAACTTCCTGCTGGAAAAGGAAAAACACATTGGGCCCTATTTTAACAATCTGATGGTCTGAAGCGCATGGCGCAGGTGCACTAAGGGCGTGTTTTGCTAGTTTAACGACAGAAAAAACAGTCAGCGAGAAAGCCGCATGGTCTAAAAGAATTGTACCTATTCTGTTAATGAGTCATGGGTGTGTTTTGGGCATAACGTGCAATAAACCAATCAGAGTCTCCCATTCCCTTTAAAAGCCAGTTGTGCTTGCACCATGGCAGATTCGCTATTTACATGGTGGAAATTGCGAGTGGAAAGACTGAACGCTTCTTTTAATCCTTTTAATATTTAAAAATGTGTGTGTGCTGCTGCCTGTCCCTGTGTGTGTAATAAGCAGAGTGTACGTGCGTTGTGCACCCGCCTATAGGCGCATATTACTAACACTATCTCGCAAAAAGACCCAAAGCAAGGCAGAGCAACAATCCACACTAACTATGAACAAGAGGAGTCTTTTTCAAAGGCAAGAAATAAAAAAAAGTGAAAAATGTGGTCATGTGGGTCTAATTCACGCTATGAAAGGAATTCAATCTTTTCTGAAGAACAGTAAGAGCATTAAAAACCAACAGTGCTGTTAATCTGCTGATAATTAGCAGCAGCCTCTGAGAAACAGCATAAAGCAGGGAAGCACTTACTGATGATTTACAGCAAACAGACGACCTCAGGACTGCGGGGTCAACACTTTCAACGCTTGTAGAGCACTTTAATCCAGCAAATCATTTCAAGTGTATAACTAGTACAGGTATTTAATCAGGATTTAAAGAAAGTGATCACCCAAAAATGAACAATTTCACATCATTTACTTACTCTCATGTCATCCCTGCACCCAATTACCTCTCTGAATATAACATGAAAGTGAGTAAATTGAGTAAATTATTAAAAATGTCATTTTGGGATGACTTATTATCTTGCTTGCTCTCACAAGTGATTAAACAAAAAACAATGTCATCCGACGGTGTGCAAACACTGCTCCCAGACTGAACCAGATAACGTGGGCTGCTTAAGGATGTGTTATGATTTAACATGTAATCTTGTGGCAGCAGCTCACAGAACCACAGCCCAAAAGAATGTCTGGCTATGCCACAAACCTGGCATATCCCAGTCTAGCCGAGACACAACTAGGGGAAGTGTACGGTCATGTGCTTAACAGGATTAAAATGATGTTAATTTGACCATAGTGTCCTACATGATGTCCCATTAAGCTCTGAGAGAATGGGGCAGACGGCCCAAGTTATTACCCTACTTTTAACATACTTTATTGAAGGACAATGAAGCTTTGTGAAAACGCCTGCTCAAGAAACATTTGTTTATAATTATCAATGTTGAAAGCTTAATATTTTTTGTGAAAATACATTCAGGCTTCTCAGAAAGTTCAAAAGAACAGCATTTATTTAAAATAGAAATCTTTTGTAACATTATAAATGTTTTTAATGTAACTTTTGATCAATTTAATGCCTCCTTTTTGAATAAAATAAAAGATTTCTTTAAAAAAAACATACTTATCTTACCCCAAACTTTTGAACGGTAGTGTACGTGTAAAATATAAGCGTTGTTTGTCCATACAAAACAGTTCATAGGGTTTTTTCGGTGGTTTCTAAGTAAGCAACAACGTATTAAGCATCCAAAACACCCTAGCAACCCCACAGCAATTGCATCTGCACAGTGTCATTTTGTAAGGCAAGTCAAAAGTGCCATTTTTATCATCCAATCCCTTGGAAAAGTAATATCACACCACCACTCACCAATCCCTCATAAATGCAATTGCACTCAAACTAGATTTCAGTCAACGGCTCATTATCTAACCCCTGTTAAGCCAATATTTTCCTTCAAATGAGAATTTTAGTGTAGCTTCGACAGCACCCGGAATGATTTCCTGATTCCTGAGGAATGATTCCATCTGAGGTTACATAAAACTCAAACACACCTTTGAAAGCTGCACAAAGGCTGAAGTAAACATTAGTCATCATCCAGACAAAAGAAAACCATGTGAAACCAGTGAAATTGCAGCATGAAATTATGATGCGATGGCATTTAAATCCATATTTTAACATCTCAGTGATATGACAGTCAATAAATATGCTTTCAAAGTCTCAGTTTTATTGTTTTTATTAACATTTATCTGTTCTTCCTGTTGTGACCTAAAAAAATACACAAGCTATTTTTCAACAAAAAACGGCTCAGTCATGCCCATTGGAAATGTGTTCAATATTAAAAGACTTACCGCGGTAGACAGTCTGGATGCAAGGGTCATTTCCAGGTTCCCTTTCAGGCCCAGGAGAGCAGGAACCAGGATAAAGACTTCAGTTACCTCTGTGAATACCGTCCAATGCTATTGAGAAAGAGACAATTTTTAGCCATAAGCATCACTAATCATTAAAGCCTAACAACACCTAGAGATCTTCTGTAAGCCATGTTGGAACTAAAGCTGAGAAGACATTTTGATAAGAACAGCTTGCTCTCTCTTTAATCGCTCTAAACTGCGAACAAATAGCCACATTTTGCAACCTGAAACAAAAAAATTTGCCCAACTGATAAGAGCTGCCATTTCTTTTGCACATGAGAAACATCAAATGACAAATGAAACAAAAGTAGAACTAAACCGCACTGCTTATTTGAGCTGCGCGAAGCGCACCATTTATCAGCTCAGACCAATAAAAGACAATGCAGCACAAGCTCAGAACAGGTGCTTGCAGGCCAATCTTTGATCACATGACTACACAGCACTGGGAGATCCAGTGAGAAAGCGTCTGAATTCGCCACAGAATTAATAACATTGCTGCGGGATCTAGTGAAAGATCTTGATAATGAACATTGACAATAACTGAATATCAAATTAGCATATTAGAATGTTTTCTGAAGGATCATGTGACACTGGACAAATAGTAATGTTTCCAAACTTTTGACTGGCACTGTATGTATGTATATGTATATGTACTGTATATGTATATTTCTTAGAATGCAATGAGATTAAATGGAAAAGAAGAGTTTTGCTTCTCAGATATTTCTCCTGAAAATAAGACCCTGTGTCTCCTATAGAGTGATCTCAACAAAACCAAAAAGCAATCTCAATTATACCAAAATATCTCTATATGAATAGCATGTTGGTCTTTTTACTTTTGTGTTAAAGAATAGGGAAATCAGAACTTGCAAAATAATCTTAAAAACCAACATTAAAAATGTTTTGTAATATATTGTGGATTGTGATCCTGCCTGAAAAAAAATATTTTTTCATAATATAAACTAATCCACATGTTATAGCTTTGCATTCTAACTGTATGTTTGTGTCCATTTCTATTTTTCTAAGGAATTATAGGAAAAAACTGAGACAAAGTTGATACAGAAAACTCAAATACATCTCCTGAGCTATGAAAGAGCAACCATGAAATCATCCTTTGTGGAATCCTTGCATGTGAGATTAAACCCTAAAAAACAAACACTGTTCCATTTATAACAAAGTTTCCAAGAGGAAAAGCTGTGATAACACTGAACTTATCAGCTGCCAATGTTAAACTCAGGCCAATTTCAGGTCTATTGACGCCTTCGTCCATTTGATCCTCTTCCAAGCGCCCGGCTTGAGATGTCTGAAGTTGATGACTCTGGTAACTGGCAGGCTGTTTTTTTTTCCATTAGGCTGCAGTGCTTTAGATGCAATGCAGCAGCAGGCAGTATAGATCAATACATAGAAGGAGTGCTTATCTTTAGACCCATTCCCACTGGTGCACGGCAATTACAGGCCTGACACTGACTAGCTAAATCAATTCTAGCAGCATCTTGTCAGCACATGGAGAGAGTGAGAAAACGCGGCCGGCACTGCTAACGTAACTTTCGAGAAAAAGCGAATGGTAAACATAACACACAACAACACAAAATCTCCTACAAATAGCAGCAAAAAACAAGGAGTTTGAGCAGTGCAGCTTCTAGTGGGTGGGTTTTAATGGCCGTTTCTTTTTCCTTGAGTCTTTGGCAGTGCAGGGGCCACTTTTAAAAAAGGACGAACATCAATTGGGAGCTGGCGCTCAGCCACTTTGTCTTCGGTTCCCTTTGACTGAACCTCCTCTACTCCGTCTATCTCCCTCCCCCAGTACGATGTTGTCTTCAGGGAACAGAGCAGTCCTGGCTAATGCTTCCATGTGCCTCCCAGGGTTCTGCGAACTTGACGCACAGCAGTGCAGGCATGCAACCGGAGGGGGGGCTCGGATTGCAGGATTGTGTAATGTTGGCTGGCAACGCTCCTCGGTTCCAGCATCTTGGTCTCCAAGGCTCAGTGTATAAGGTCACAGAGGAATTCTGAAGACACACTACCAACCTGGGTTGTGTTTAACACCGGTGAACCTGCCTATGTGCATGCAAAGATTTTCAAGATAAACGTGTCAATATTATCGTAGTTTATAGTTCACCCAAAAAATCATTTACTCATCCTCATGTTACAAACCTACTCTCTAACAAAAATAAACATTCCAAAAGGGTTTTTCAGAACAATTTTGGTTCCCAATGACAGTGGACAGTTCTTAAAAGAACCAATAAAAAAAATGTCCAATATAAAGAACCTTTGGTGTAATGGAACGGTTCCATGGATGATAATGGATCTTTATGAATCCACAGGTGCCAATAAAAAAAACTTTCTTTCTTCTTTGAAACACAAAAGATATTTTAAAGAAAATTTAGGAAAAATAGAAAATATATTTTGTGTTCTGTGGAAGAAAGAATTAAAATATTGATGATTTTTTATTTTTGGGTAAACTATCCCTTTAATAATCTGGAAACTGTCTGGGAAATGTGATTAGTGCTTAACCATTGCTCAACAATTTTGCTTGCGAGTGTTTCTATGCAGTTGCAAGGGAGTTCTTAATGGTTGCTAAGGTACTGTGGGTTGCTTACTAGCTGAAAACAAGAAAAGCATAAACAGATCTAGATCTAGGTCCTTCAAATTAAGTCTATGGGACATTTTTACAAGGTTTTTGTTTTTGTCCATCAGGGAATAATTGTAATGCCAGGTTCAGACTACACAATATTTTAAGGAACCCTTCCATAACACCAAAGGTTCTTGATAGTTGAACGATTTTTTTTAAATGGTTCATTTTAGAATTGTCCACTGTCATTGGAAACTAAAATAGTTCTGAAAACCCCTTTTGGAATGTTTATTTTTTTAGAGCATAGGTTTGGAACATGAGGATCATGCGATTATGACTACACGTTGCTTCCCAAACAATTATTGCTTGCCGCCTTTAACAAAGTGCATGATGTTATCGAGAAGGCGGAACTACCGACTAACTTACGAAAACAAGAATGTAACAAACAGGCTACCGAAGCGACACATTTTCCAGCAGTAATCTTTTATGATAAATGGTAGTCCCTCAAAGAAAACATCATAAATGTTAAAATAATTTGTTGCCATAGCTCTGTGATCCTTTCCTCCATTGCTTAATTCTACCTGGCAGCACCAATACTATCGTCTCTCTTTTGTTTTGCCATGATTGAAAGCCTTGTACAGAATATATTCTGTGCTCATGTTAGTGAATGTCACAGATGTGACAGAACTCGCCGTGGAGGACTGAAAAAAACATGCTTGTCTTTCTGTAGGGACCTTGTGAAGCGTCACAGATGCGGCCTTGGTTGTCATCCACTGAGACACTATACAAGATAAAACAATTGATTCTTGCATCCCAACGCCCATTGTCACCACGACACCCTATGTCAAACAGATTGTGCCAAAATCAGGCAGATATAGTGAAGTCTGAATCCGGCATAAGTTTGCTCACTTAGAAAAGTAAAATCAACAAGCCACATGATCTGAGGTATCATTTAATATATGTCAGTACCACAAACAGTGTTGTTATTGTTAACTAAAACAAAAATTATGGTTGCACAACTTGCACTTTATTTTACAGTACGTGCACTTAAATTTACAGTATTCTTACCTAATAAAGTACTGGGTATTATGTGTTAAGGTTAGGTTTAAGGATAAGTTCAGGGTTAGTTACTGTTATTCCTAGTTATTACAGTTATTATAATCACTATAATAAGTACATAGTATGTACATGTGGAACAGGAGTGTAAAATAAAGTAATAATCGTTTATCAACAATTGATACACTATTATCAATTGTTAATTAAAATAAAGCTTAAATAAAACATATGAGTATGAAAATATGAAAAATGCTAAAAAGATAAAATTAATAAAATTATTCAAACTTAAACCTAAGTAAAAATAAATGAAAGCTAAATAGAAATATACAAAAAAAAGATGAAAATGTATATAAAAATAAAATATTAATACATACCTAATACCTAGCATTTAATATCACTGCAAATTAACTACACATCAAAGATAAATATTTAAGGAATTTGAAAGCACCCTAAACCAGGGGTGTCCAGTTGGAACTGAACTCTGCAAGACGGTAGTTCTTCAGGAACAGGATTAGGCAACCCTAAATCCTAAGTAATATTGACACTAGCCTTGGCAATGCCACTAAACAATGACATAAAATCTTACGTGTCAATTGAGCAAGGATGATTTATGTGTGTTTGGCAAAAAGAACAAGTCATCTGTTTGATCTTTGAGACACTAGGAGAGAAAGGAGGCACAATTTCGGCACCTACTCCTGACCACAGTTACTCCGCAGGACGTCTGGCACAAAACTAGCTGTTTGCACGTGAAATCAGTCAACTGCACTCGCGTATAATAGAAGCCAATCATATGATCAAACATTAAATTGAAAAACAGAAATTTCGTAAGAGAGCTCAGCTCACAGAGAGGGTTATGACAGGAAAGGTTACGCTTGTCTGTCTGCATTGAATTCAGTCAAAATTAGATGACGTTGAATGTGGTAAACCCTAACTGGCTTCCTGTCAGGCCTTAATGTTTAGTCTGATGTCCTTGTGGTAAAAACACATTCAAACTTCAGCACAAACAGGTCTGACTAGAGGTTTTCTAGCACAATACATTCCACATCAGCAGGCTTAAAGGCGAAATCACCAAGTCGGCTGAAAAACAAGTTTCCATGCTGGTAAAGACTACAAAGGGTGTGGAGCTGTGATCTGTATTATGCAGTGAACTAAAACCTCATGCTGTACGTGAACAACAACTAGTGAACTCTTTCACACAATTGGTTATAAAATGTCTTTACGCCACAGGTCTACACCCTTTCCTCAGAAAACAACAAGTAATAAACAATCGCGCTTTGGATTACAAATATGTGAATTATATCGTTCACAGAGGAAACTAAGGAAGTGAGGTAAGTATTACATGGAACAACACACCTCTTCAGACACTCAGTACCCATGCTGTTTCTGAAAAAAAACCCATGTGGTTAACCACTCACCCACAGTACGCAGGGAACATCGGAAAGACATGTCCTGTAGATATACATATATCTGTAGAGTAGCACATTTTCAGTAGGTTATTTTAGTAAAAAAAAGTTTTGAAAAAGTGACTGCCACTAAGATACTTCACTTATTGCATGATCTGCCAAGAGAGGATCTGTCTACCAAAGAATCAATTAATTAAACTGTGTCATGGGATAAACATTCCTCTTTGTGTTTTTGTCTTTGAATAAAAATACACTGGTGTCGCACAGTGCGGCCCATACGGTTTCAAAGTGGGGACAGCTGACTTTATTAGACAGACCTTAAAAAAATAATATACAACATGTCAGCCGACATGTGCTTATTTTTAAACAGACCAACCGTAAAAACAACTGGAGTCAACTGGAAATCTATCTATCTATCTATGCAATGTATCACTGCTGGAAAATAGACCCTATTATTTATATACTGTACACATTCTGTACATGATAATCAACACCATTCCACGTGCTGTTAGGGGCCAGGGAAACCCTCAGCATGGAGCAGCACATGTTCACTGCTTATTTGGAAAGAACCTGTTGCGAGCAACTCACATCTGAAGAGCATAGGACAGGCTCATTTGAAAAACTTTGACTGATGGCTTTCTGGCAATGGCATTACAAGTATGCAAAACCTCACACGTCATAATTAGCTTTACTTTTGACATTTGTAAATGTCAGGCTTTGATATCGTTTTTCTTTTCAATAAATAAGATAAGCAATACTGAATTTCAAGAATTTCAAAAATACATTTTCCAGAACAGAATATTCCAATACTGGATTTGTTCCACATCTTTTTTAATTCTTTGTTTTATCTCCAAAATGTACACTAAAAACAAGAAAATGTGGTTTCACTCACCTGAACAATGTCCAGAACCATGCCAGCTGCAACTGTCCCAAACCCTGCCAGCAGGAAAGGGAACAAAACCTGGAGTCCAATAGAGAAGGACGTTTCCTTCAGCGGAGCCGGTGGCACCGGGCTTTGGTCCGTACTAGTGTCATCACTCTCATTGCTTTGGCTGGCGTTCTCCAGGAGCGCGTCCTCTTCCCTCTGGCCCTTCGCATTGGCCCGACAATCGAGGACCACCATATCCGGCCGCTCGTTCTCCTGATCACCGTGGTCCGGTAAGGAGGTCACCTCCGTGAGTTCGTACTCCCCGGGAGTCTGCGGCACTTCCTCGGGGTTGTCCGGTAGTATTACCGGATGGACAGACCCATTGGAGTGGTGGTACGCCGGCGGCGCTCCCTCCTTCTTCATCTCTATCCTTTCCGTCCCGGTGGACATGTCGGACAGTTTGTCTTGATCTTTCGACCAGAGTACCATGCGGAGGCCTTAGGATGAAAAGTGTCAATTAAGAAGAAATTAAGAAGCTTGAAGGTCTTACTTGAGTTTAGATCAGCCGTTCACCTGATCTCTGGAGATTTATGGAGTTTATCCCATTAAAGACGGCTGGTGCAGATGAATGAGTCTACAGGTTGAGGAAGAGAGGCAGGTGTGTTCCCCGTCTCCAGGCTTGTGTAAGATCCTGCCTGAACTTGGGTAGCATGCAAATTATGTTCCCCATTCAAAGCTAATTTTCCTTTAAGACATAACAGAAAGCTGCATGTTAGTCTGTGTGCAAAAAAAAAAAAAATCCAAGTGAGTTATTCTTCACAAAAGGGACAAAGCTTAAGTCCCATAAATGCAAAATGTCACAAAAATGTATGTGGGTTCTGAGGATACTAATGACGGTCCAATGCTTGTGTCTCTTGAAGGCACTTGGCTAAAACTTTCCAACCAGCTCTGGGCAGTTGAAGGGCTGGAGACATCTCACTTTACACCACGTGGTAAATAGTTTTTTGAAATGTATTTAAAGGTCTCTGGAGCCAGGGTACTGTTACAACTCACTGAAATGCCTGAGTCTGATAAGGTCGACTTGTCACCTGCCAAAGGGAATGACATCTATTATAACTTCTTAAATGATTTAAGCTTAAAAATTCTACTTTCTTCAGTTTGCTTCAGAAGTCCCTGTACAAATTTCAGAAAGATACAGAAGTATAATTGCTGCCTTAATTTTAAATTAAATGTGGGTAAAGATCTTTTAATGACTCAAGCTAAAATTCTGAAACCCCCTAAAGAACTGACAAATTATTAACTGTTTTCAACATTAGGCTATGGCATGATGAAAACTTCACAGTATAGATAGACAGACAGACAGACAGACAGACAGACAGACAGACAGACAGACAGACAGATAGATAGATAGATAGATAGATAGATAGATAGATAGATAGATAGATAGATAGATAGATAGATAGATAGATAGATAGATAGATAGATAGATAGATAGATAGATAGATAGATAGATAGATAGATAGATCATGCAGAAAGATAGAGAAACCATTTAAAACCGGCTTGTGCAGTTTCAAAGAAAAACACGTCACAGTAAGCATGACGGCACTCACTTTCCGCCGGACGTGAAAGCTCCATAAACTGACTATGACGTGATATACTTCAAAACATGACGAAACATTCTGTGCGATTCTTGAGAGAAACAAACACCAAGAAACGTCTTTTCGGCACGGCAGAAAGAAGAGAGTAAACGAGCCAACAACAATTTGCTCATTACCTCCGCGCTGAAACAAAATCCCTACTTAGTAGTCCGATCAAATCCAGCGCAGCATGGGACGACGTAAATTAACACGGCTCGGTGGTACTTCACACGTATATCCTTCAGTAAAGAAAGTGTATTCCTTTAATTTAAGACTTATTCTAAACTTTATACCAATTGGAACAACGTGCCTAAAACAACTGCTATTTTTTTTTCAGGTTAAAACAGTAGAAACTTGTGTAACAGTATCTGGCACTTGTTCTTCTGTGGTTCTGTCGAGCACTTAAAAGTTCAGCAGGAACCCAAAGTAAACCCCACCAACACCTACAAGGTTCTTGAGAAAAGTTCTTAAAGTTCTCTAAAAAAAAATAAAATACGATGAGTGGTCTGAGGTTTACAGATGGCTTTCTGAAGATAAACTGTAGAATAAGGTGGAACTTCTGCTAGGATGTAAAACCTTTTTATGTTCTAATTGGAATTTAGAATAATATATATTTTTTAAATGGATCGTTCTAAATATTTAAACACCCAATGTAGGCTATATTAGACCATGAGTTAATCACGTGTCATATTATTAGACTAGAGCTTCTTCAGTGTTCGCATAGGCTATATAGTGCAAAATAAATGAATTACGATTAAACAGATTTATTTGTCATATCAGGAAACAATATGTTATTTAAAAGACGCAGGTGAATCCGTCACCTCTGATGCCTACCTTGAAATGAAGACAATGCGGATCTGCTGTCATTCTCCTGTCATTCAGGCGGATCTCGTGCCCTTATCTATGGTTATGGAGCCGGACTGAGATTAATCAGTAACCTCTCGACTGAGGCTGTCAACTCCGATCCGTTACATTGTTCCATTTGACACGCGCTCGTTCCTGCGCATCTATATGACAGGAGGAAGTCGCTAGGCGGGCAATTTACGAATCCTACTATGGAAAACGCTTAGCTCATGAATATCTATATAGATCACTCAGGCGTTGCTTGGTAACCATTCCGGAGCGTCCAGTCACGCAACGTAATTATTATTCATGAACCCAATCCTTCCAGTACCCTTCTCGATCCTTCAGCCTAGCAGGATTCGTTCATTCGCGAACTGACTAGAGCAGTCTTATTTTCAGCCAATCAGAAACCTGTGCGTCACAGTATATAATAAATATTCATGAGACAAGCATTCGCCATAGTGGGGTAAGAAGAGCTCGCGTGTGTGCGTTGTTAATATGTGTTAATTTACAAGCATCAGGAAGCGCAGTTGATTTTAATTTAACAACACCCTGGATAATCATTGAAACAAAATATGTGTGTCTCCCTGAAACTGTTTCCGAAGGCTGTAATACATTCACTGCACCCAATGTACCCATTTTAAAAAATGAATCATTATGAAATAATCTTCATGCTAGAGGAAATTATTAAGATAACTAGCTTTAAATTGCCAGAAATAAACTTGCATGCAGCGACAAATAAAATTAATTTAAAAGAAATATGTTTTGGGGAAAGGTGCATTTGATCCACTATTAAACTACAGAGAGCACTGCATTTTTATATTTAATGTACAAACAAACAAACAAACAAACCCTAAATGAATGCTAACAGATTAATATTTACATTTACAGTTACATTTAACTGACTTTAAAAAAAATGAGATGAATCTTGTATAACAAAAAGTAGAAAATTGTAGAAAATAAATTTTTTTATAAAAAAGTTGAAAACTTAGTTAAAGCAATGTAAAACATTACTTATTGATCATATACATTTTGTACAGTGTATTTTTAATACATGGTAAAATATGCACTGTAAACAAATTAAATGATCAATAAGTTGTGACAACATGTTTTGCATTGCTTTAACTCATCAAAATAAGTTAAGCAATTTTCAACTTTTTAAAGTTATGCAAGAGTCAACTCATTTTTATGTCAGTTTAATGTAATTTAAGTTGAAATTACCTAAACATCCTAGTTGATTGAAAAAATCTAAGGCAGCAACTTTTTTTTTTTTTACAGTGTGATGTTCTATACTATATGCAGAAACCAAAACATTGACTTAAAAGAACTTACAACATTACGACTTTATCTTTGAAAAAAAAAACATTGTTTTTTTAAATTTTGTTCTTTTAAAAAAAAAAATAATAATAATTTTTAACTGAGGGCAGGATTTACATCCAATAAATATTTTCAGCCCCAACTCATAAAATGCAAATTCATGCAATGACATGTAAATGAGTTGATCCAACTCAATTTGATCAAATACAGTTTAAATGAAATCCTTGTCAAACTTAAATTAAAACATTAAATTGGAAAAGCAATTATAAGCAGTTTTATTCATCATTATACACCATAATGAACAAATAAGAAAAGACTGTTGTCACTCCATGCGCAGCCTATAAACACAGGCGCCACAAAATTATAAAACATTCCAGAAAGTCCTCTAAATGTCCACATAACTGAACATTAAACATTAACATTAACTAACAACATATTTCCTTTAATTGAAACACATAAAATAACACGTTAATCCCTAAATTTACTCTCCTAATGCAGTCCCTTGCAAAGCGTGCCAGGAACTACAGATCCACTGTCCAGTCATGTAAAAAAAAAAAAAATAGGCTATATATTATATGTAGTTTTAACACAAATAAATTAAGTCAACTTCAGTTTTAAATATGTTAGGTTGATTGAACACATTGACAAAATGTAAAAAAAAAAAAAAAAAAAAAAAAAAAAATATATATATATATATATAGCTATTTTACCTCATTTTAACTAATTAAAAGGTCATGAACTGGCTTTTAAAAACAATTTTATACTGTTGTCTGATGTTAACTTATGACGTTCGTGTGGTTTTTACATTCAAAAACATGATTGTATGAACCCTGAGCCAAAATAACACGGCTCCAAAGAACCATGGAAGAATCTTTATCAATAGTATATAATTTAAAAGTGCAATTATCTAAATGTTTTTATAGAATACCCACATAAAAAAAACTATTACAAAAATATATTTTTCTTAGTACAAGAGCATGGCATGGCTTTATTCTGAGAGCTATCAGGATGATGGGAAGCTGCTCTCAGTTAGCCGACCGGGACACGGACAGCACAACATGCTTACACCCCAAGGCATCAACACGATCCACAAACTGACCCCTAACAAGATCCCCTGGCGCTCGGTGCTCAGTAATGCTTCTCAGGGGACAGGAAAACTTGCTTTGAGAGTTGTTATTCTGCTTGCCAACAAGAATGTCTAAGAATATTTCTCATAAATTCCAAAGTAGCTGCTTCTGAAATCCTGAACTTGTAAATTTCTAACCGTCGGTGGGATCTAATGTGTATAAGTTTACAAGAGATCCAAACTGAGCCCTTTGTATTTTGAATTGGATATCATTGACTCCTTCGGATAAGGGACAAACACATTATAAAGTGAATGTGTTTACTGCCCTGTCCTGTTGTCTTTAGTGACCTTATGGACCTGTATTTTGAAGGAAGTATTTGTTTATGACACTTTCAAAGGACCGCCGTGCAGTCACAGATAACCTATTTATTTGTGTTGGCAGACAGCGTTATCTGACTTGTGATGTCATTTATTGTTGGTGGTTGTAGACCGGGTGAATGACACATTCCCTGTACATGTGTACAGCATTTAAAGGGATCGGTGTGATTATCTGTCACCATTTGTTTATCATGAATCTTGCTGTATGATTAGAAAGCAGAGTGCTGATGACAGCTCAACATGCCATTCTCATGAGAGTCAACCAAAGCAGACAAACAAGTCAATCCGTCAGAAGAAAGAGGCATGTTTGGAATTACGTTCAGTCACATAAATTTCAGTATGTCCACATAGCTGACAGAAGGTGAGAGTTTGTTGAACTGCCCTAAATTAATGGAATGTAAAAGGTCACTGCCTAATTAGAACAAGACCAGTAGGTTATGAAAGACATCTGACTGGACCATCAAACACAGACACTAGAAAACGCCAAAGTTAAACTGCACTGTCAATGCATTCCCATTACAAGAGCACCGAAGAGAATATCAATGATCAAACCCTGTAACAAACTCAAACACTCCACAAAGCCAAAATAATAGGGCTCCAAAGAACCATGCACTGTAAACCACGGCGCTCAAAATTATCCATTGGTTTGACTAGAGCTCTTGAGTTTTATCAACTTTTTTCTCTTCATTTAGACTAACTTAAATTGAACCGAAACTGGTCTGGGATTTCTATTTCCCAGCATGCTTAGCTATGACACTCAAAATGGACAGTAAATGCCAAAATTAAGTGTTCAATTATAATTTTTTTCTTTGTGTGCAAGATTAATGTTAAGTGGGAGATAGTGTTTAATATTTTGTAATGCTAGTTTAGAAGAGTTTCTGTTATGTTGGGTTTTGTAGGGTTTCCATCAGTGACGAGTGGAGCATGAGATTGGTTTTTAGAAAAGATTTATGTAAAATGTATTATATTGCTGTACTCATTCAGCAAGTGCTATGCTAACGCTACCAAAGCATTTTGTAAACCAATTAGCAAATTTGCATTTATTGAATTCGCTAGTTAAAGCTAGCCAAGTTTTCACAACTAAAATATTTTAAGTTAAATGTATGTATTAGCTTATTTAAATATCTCAAGTTCAGAGCTATTAAAATGTATGATTACAAAATAAAAAAATCTGCAAGTTCTGTTTGCTTAAACTTTAAATTTATTCGGGTTTACAGTGTGGAAGAATCTTTGGAAAATAGTAAATGGACTGCATTTATATAGTGCTTTTAACAGACCAATGGTCATTTAAAGCGCTTTACATGTTGCCTAACCTACACCGTTTCACTTACTCATTCATACACCAACGGCGGTCTCATCCATGTAAGGCACCATCCAGCTCGTCGGGAGCAGCTGGGGTTAGGTGTCTTGCTCATGGACACCTCGACACTTGGTCAGGTGGAACCAGGGATCGAACCACCAACCTTCCAGTTTCTAGACAATCTACATGAACCAGTATATAGTGTAGAATATGCCGTTTAGTATCTAGTGTAGAATATAAGGTTAACTGCACTGTCAATGCATTCCCAATGCAAGAGAACAGAAAATAATATCAATGAATAAAATAGAATCTTAATTATATGTCTGAAGCCAGTGGGAACTACCGTACTGAATGTGTGGTAGTAAAAAAACAGCAGAATTATTATACCTATAATTATAGATTTGAATTATGGGGTGACCTGAAACAGCACATAATATACTATATCAAAACAATAAAACAATATACGTGCTGATTGAAAATGTGAACTGGTAGATCTTGATGTACACTACCAGTCAAAAGTCATCAAAGAAAATGGGAATGTCTGTCCAAATTTTTGACTGGTAGTGTGTGTATATGGTTGCAAGCAGAAGTATGTTTTACAGAAAGTACCGCTTGCAGAATCTGTGAAATGTGTTTTAACTAAACATGAGAGATCATATACAAAATGCATGTTATTTTTCATTTAGTAAAGTCCTGAATAAGATATTTTACATAAAAAGGGTCACATATAGTCCACAAGACAAAAAAAATGGCTGAATTTATAATAATGACCTGTTCAAAAGTTTATGAGCCCTTGATTATCAATCCTGTGTGTCGTTCCCTGGATGATCCACGGCTGTTTTTCCTGTTTTGTGATGGTTGTTCTTGAGTCCCTTGTTTGTCCTGAGCAGTTAAACTGCTTTTTCTTGCAACTGTCTGTCGATACACACACACACACACACTTTGGGGTCATTAATATATTTTTTTTAATAAGAATTTATTTTGATCAAAAGGCAAAAACAGTATTATTTTGAAATATCACAACTAAAAAGGACTGTTTTCTTTTTAAAATGTAATTTATTCCTGTGATAATTTTCAGCATCATTACTCCAGTCTTCAGTATCACATGATCCTTCAGAAATCATTCTCATATGATGATTTGCTGCTCAATAAACATTTCAGATTATTATATCTATGTTGAACAGTTGTGATGCTTAATATTTTTGTAGAAACTGAGATACATATTTTTTCAGGATTCTTCGATGAATAGAAAGTTCAAAAGAACAGCTTTTAATTACTTTTGTCTTTACTGCCCCTTTTGATCAATCTTATGATTTTTTGCTGAATAGAAGTATTAATTCCCCACCCCCAACACAGATGCAGATCTATGTTTATATCTCAGTTATAGCGCATAAAACTGTTTTTTAACGTGTTTGGCCACTAACCATTTGGCAGAAATATACTCTTATTTGGCACAAAACCTATACTTCATCAGAGCGAAATATTAGAACACCATGTTTAGATGTGGAGTGTTTTCACTCTTTGCAGAGGTACAGATGAACCGGCAAAACAAACCTTATCCATAGCAACAGCATCATGACAACCACTCTCGCCTGGCAGCTCTCTGGATATCTCTGCCAAATTGGTCTGCTGTGGCTTGTTTTGTCTTCCTCTTAGGAATGTTCACTTGGATTTGGACAGTCAGTTACTAAAGTGTAATTGTGTACTTACCTAGCTCCAAAGCAGCTAAACGTGAACTGGATACCTCATATCATGGCACTTAATATATAAAACTGGGAACGCTACTACAAAAAAAGAATACCTTGGATGCACGGTGGTGCCAAATGTCTAAATACTATGATTACGTAAGGGATTTCTCTATTTTAGAACAGGGTGAACACAACTTACATTTAACATGACATTTGGCGCAAGGTCCAATGCCACAAATTGCACAACGGCACACGTTTCAATTGAATCAAAAGTACAGAAATAATTGATTTTCAGATTAGAGGTGTTTATTCTGGGTCGTAGTTCACACAGACTTACGATCAAAGGAGAGAAAATTATAGTGCCATTGGTAACAGTTTATAATAAGATTTCATTTGTTACTACATTACTTAACATGAACTTCACAACACTTCTACTGCATTTATTAATCTTGGCTTTTAAGATCAAACTCAAACGTTGCATCTGTTAACAGTAGATAATGCACTGTGAACTAACATGAATATAAACATTTTCATTAACAAAAAATATATTGTTAGTTCATGTTAGTAAATGCATTAAAGTGATAGTTTACCCAAAATTGAAAATTCTGTCATCATTTACTCATCCTCAAGTCAGGGCCGTAACCACCATAGACATTGAGGTGGACAAGTCCCCCCGTAAATAATTATTAATTGGCCAAATTGTCACCCCCATATTCCTGCTGGATGCTGTACCCATTACACACCGCTCTGTTTGTTGCTATGACAAAAGTAAAATGTGAAATTTTTTGGTTGGTCTGCCTCAGTCTAACGCTAAACATTTAATATTTGACAACCGTTTTACAATAAAAACATTCTGCGACCAACAGTAACATCAAGTAATGCAAACTACTTCAAATTTTAAAAAAATGAAATGTCACTATTTTGAATTGAAAGTATGAAGTGGATGTGTGCATATTTAAAAAATATATATATTATTTGCAAATAGTTTACTACTTCATAACTACAATAGAACTGGACATTGACCAGTCTTGTTTCTTTTTCTTTATTTCCTTCAATCCCTTTTAATCCTTTTATTGAATTCCTTTAAATAAACCAATGAGACCAATACCCCCTTCTCAACGCAAAAAAACCTAAAAAAAAACTAAACCAAAAACGTTGCCCCACCCAATGTCCAAGACATGCTTATGGCCTTGCCTCAAGTTGGACTAAACCTGTATGAGCTTCTTTCTTCTGTTGAACACAAAAGAAGATATTTTGAAGAATATGGCTAACCAAACAGCTAATGGGCCCAATTGACTTCCATACAATGAAAAAAAAAAAAATACTATGGAAGTAAGTCAATGGGCCCCAGCTCATACAGGTTTAGTCCAACTTGAGGCAAGGCCGTAACCATGTCTTGGACATTGGGTGGGGCAAAGTTTTTTGTTTAGTTTTTTTTAACGAAATTAATACAGGCTACCAACAATTTGAGGGGGGGAAATTTTATTTTTGGGTGAACTATCCCTTTAACTAGTGTTAACAAATGAAACCTTGCTGTAAAGTGTTACCTTGTCATTTGAATTATACAAACATAAATGTAGCTACTGATGTGTAAAAACTGAATATAGCGTGAATATAAACCTCATATATTAACCATCATTATGTCGTTTCTGGAGGAAGTCAAGCACTTAATGCATCATCTTTTCCATTATAACAGCTCTATGAGTTTCATGGTGATCATTGTAAATAAATAATAGTCTTCTTTGGCTTAAAAATAGACACCCGTTGGCCTTCCTGTCATGCCCTGCTTTCTGCCTCAGTGACATGTCTTACTGGAAACATGAACAGTTAGGTTTGCTTACCTGGCAACAAAACGAGTCATTGCCCATATTTCAGCAAGCATTATCTGATCGTGGGAAACTCTGTGCCTCGCTACAGGTGTGCAGAAACATATCTCCTGACCTTGTTTACCTCAAAAGAGCACAAGAAAAAACAGAAAAATCACAGTTGGAAGGTTAGAATTTTGGTGATTTACTCAGGAGGTAAACTCACTTTTAATCACAATAAAATAATAATAATAATAATAATAATAAATAGAATAATAAATAATAAAAGATGTTGTTGTTTTTTGTAATGTGAGAGCCTTCTCTGTTCTGACTGCTGAATTAACATGTTCTTGTTTGTGTTGACTGTAACATTTTACATTTATGCAACTTGAGGACACACATGGTCACCTTGTGGTCATCAAGTTCAGCCTAAGAACAATTTCAGCTTGAATAAAACCCTCGGTCATTACCCAGTCAACAAGAACATGCAAAGATCTACCCCAATGCGTAGGCTGAGCAAATATTAATGCCCTTAAAGTTTTGCAAGAGCAAATATCCCAGCAGGACAAAGGTACAAATTAATGTATTCTCTCGACATGCTAAAAATGACACTGAATACAATCCACCGGAAACTGTTTAGAACACTACGAGATGGGTTTTGCACAGGGAAGCGTTGCTGTGCATTGCCCAGATCAAAAAAAAAAAGAAGAAACAATGCTAATTGGATTCAAATACATAAAGGGATAGCACCAAAAAAGTGCATCCATCCACTATAAAAGTAATCCACACGGCTCCGGGAGGCCTTCTAAGGCGGACTGCCTTCCGTATTCAACTTACAAAGAAAGTGTAATGCCTCTTGCAGTTCAAGACGTTTACAAATTTTTGGCTGCCATTCACTGCCATTATAAAGCTTGGAAGAGCCAGGACATTTTTTTTTTTATATAACTCAGATTGTATTTGTCTGAAAGAAGATTTTCATATACAGATGGCTTCAAGGTGAGTAAATCATGAAAGTAATTTTCATTTTTGGGTGAACTATCCCTTTAAGAGTCTATGGTTATGTCTGAAATCGCCCCCCACACCCGTAAATAGGACACTATTTGAGGGGACAGCCATTTGTAATGGTGTCCGAAACCATAGAGGACATTATTTAGTGTACTCATTCAATCCCACAATGCACCGCAATAACGCGTGTACAACTGATGTACGCTTAACGGCTGAATACCCATAATTCACTGTGAGAGTCGCGTGCCGAATGAATTCCCGCGTCTGACCAGAGTTGCATCTGGCCCGCAGTTGAATCATCTATCCATTTTCCAAATCGCTGATCCAATGTGGCTGCAGCACAAGATCAAACAGGTATAAATTCCTTTTTAATTGATTATTAAATAGTTTAATTATATTTTTTAAAATGCTAGTTTCCATGGCAGTGTTCAAGATAAATATTTTCACTACTAGCCTACTGGAGCTGCTAGTTTGCTAGGTTTCAAATTATTATTGAACAGCAAGCACAAACTATGCAAAAGAGGCGCACACAGTGTCCAAACTTGTTTTCATTCACTCCATTAAGTGCACTATATTAGTGGAGTGATGTAGGGAATAGTGAATGAGGGTATAGGGGGTGATTTCGAACACAGTCGTTGTTTGTTTGTTTCTAGCATGTTATATGTTTGGCAGTAGTTCTTCTAACCCTAACTGATCGAGTGTTACCTTGAACAAAAATGTAGGCACCTCTTGATGGAAATAACATCACAGCATTTATTTCCATCAAAAAGTGCATCAATTTTTGGTCAAGATCTTGTATTGACAATGCAAAAGTCCAGCACTCTGTAAAGTCTCCTCCAGCACATCCCAAAGACTTTCAATGAATTCAGTCTGGACTCAGAGGTGCCAATTCATGTGTGAAAATGATCCTTCATGCTCCCTCCCAACCATTCCTTCACAATTTGAGACTGATAAATCTTGACATTGTCGTCCTGGGATTCGGCCATGATGTGTCTTCCTACACAGTTGTTTAAGAAATGAAAAGCTACACACTCCATCAATAAGGGTTGGAAGAACTGTTTCCAAAAGTGCTAGAAACATAATAATCACAGCAATAATGATATAATCATTGACTCTTAAGTATTTGCCTATTAAAAGCCAAACAGCAATTTTTGTTTTGGCCAGGCAGTGTTGGTATAAATATATGTACTCCTTCAAAGAAATGTAATGCCATTTCCCCCATTTTATCATCTGCCAGACTTAAAAGATAAATTCAATGGTTTAGAAAAGTAATAGCACAGCCCTCCTCAACCATCCGTGAAATTTGGGGCATCTCACTTCATGAGGTGCTGGATGAATTACGCACTAAAGTTTAATACGAACTGTAACCTTAAATATAGCAAGCACCACTTATGATAATATTATTATAAGCCATTTTCAAAAAACATATCTCATATCTGTCCAGATTTATAGATTATTTTCACACTCATGATTATGACAAACACCTTCTTGTTAGATAAAAACATTCGCTTGAATTTTTCTTCCTGCTACTCTTTCCACCCACAAAGGCAGCAACGCATCTGATTCTAGCAGGCTCACAAATCCCATTATCTGACTTTACTGAGCTTCAGCGTGCAGCAGCATGCATTCTATTTGTTTCAATACCAGGAATGAAAATTGTTTTATCACACTCCTCGATTTGTTATTAAATATTACAGAACATTATTTCGAACCCTGCTTGTTGCAATTATGTTCTCCAAAAAAGCATATCAATCATAATGTGTTCCTCATTCTAAATTGCATCGTGCTAGTTTAGTGCAGAGTGTAAGCATTTTCCACTTTAGACAGACTTAGCTAGATTTTACCCCATTGTTCGTATGCCTAAACATCATTAAAGCTCTGCTTTAATAAATTCAGAGCCGTGCCGCACATAGCTTAACACAACTAATGTGGAAAATTCTCCACTGAAGTCAGGCACAGGGTGCAAAAGCCGTTCCCGACGGGTCACCCGGTGGTCCTGAGCGCTGTGCGGTCACGTGATCAGAATACTGACCAGGTGGATGGAGCCAGGAGGCACCTCGCACAGGAAGGGTTGGTTACAGAGTAGCTTGACTGCATGTATCACATCTTAAAAAGGTACTTCGGCCCCATAACATTTCACCTCGTATGCCCTCAGGGTGCCTTCATGTCCAGAATAGGAAGTGATTCTCTTTAGACAAACACCATGTGCCTGTTAAAGAATAATGCAAGTTTTCTTATTAAATCTATGCAGAGTTCTAGATGGTGTACGCTATTTTCTCCTCAAGACATGTCAAAACTTTGACTAATTAGGATAATTAGTATAACCCAAAACTTTATTATAGTGCAGTGGTTTTCAAACCATGTCCTGGATGCACTCCAACCCTGCACATTTTGTATGTCTCCCTTATCAGACAAACCAAATGTAGTTCTTGCAGTCTCTACTAACGAGCTGATGAGTTGAATCAGGTGTGATAAATGAGGAAGACTCACAAAATGTTTAGGGCTGGGGTGCCTCCAGGACAGGTTTGAAAAGCACTGTTAAAATGTATGGCAAGGAAGTTCAGTGATTGTAAGCATACATAAACTGATAAACAGTGTCACCAAGTGGTAAACAGTATAAATGCAGCCTTACCAGACAGTTACCTGGCGTTGAGAATCCGATTCACTTAAGCGATTCGCTCCGTATGGTTCGTTCCAATAAACTGATTCAAATTCAAGATTCTTTGCATCGTTCAAAGTGTTCAAATAAATAAATAAAAAGAATATGGCCTTGGTTGGCTTTTAGGCACTTTTCAACTGGCCATTGGGAAACCAGCTAACCAGGTAAACACCTGCTGTCAGGCTCTTTTGAAATGGTATGAGCAAGATGTTCCAGTATGACGTTGTAGCTCTACTCTTAGGTTTTGTGTCAGACAAATGTACTTTTTTCTTAAAAAAAAGAAAAAGAAAAGATGGCGTTGTGATACCTCACCTTCAGGGTTCACCATTGATTCGTAAACGGAGTCAGACTTGAGGTGAGGATAACACATCTAGCCTCACTTTGCAGACACTTCTCAGGTTTACTCACAAGGTCTTTCATTAATTTGCACTAGTGTAACTCTCGTTCATGAACGTTTTTTGATCACGTGACAATATAAGACTATACAGGGACTCGAGAGGTAGATAATTTATCTCTGCCTACATTATAATGATTTCCTATTCGGAATATGATCAATGTGGACGTGTTAATTTGATTTTTGAAAATAGGCTATTTAACTCTGTACAAATGAACGAAATGACTTGGGCTATAGAAAGTTTTGCAGAACGAGATTCAAAGATCAAATCATTGAAATAATCCGATATTTCCATCGACCTACCTCTACTTTGCACACAAATTGGTAAAATCAAATCAAAAAGAATCGTCTTAAACGAACGACACGAATCGGAAAGCCCAGGATACAATTAAAGGGATAGTTCACCCAAAAATGAAAATATAATTTAACCTACTCACCCAAACCTGTATGAGTTTTTCTTCTTCTGTTAAATGCAAAAGGTGATATTTTGAAGAATGTTGGTAACCAGACAGTTGATGGCACCCATTGACTTCCATATAAGGGAAAATTCAAAGGATGCCATCAGCTGTCTGGTTTCCCCAACATTCTTCAAAATATATTTTGCATTTAACAGAAGAAACTCATACAGGTTTGATGACCTGAGGGTGACAAAATTGTTATTTTTGGGTGAACTATCCCTTTAAGGTAATGTATGGCGAAATTCACATTTCAAACCTGACCTATAAATAATATTGCTATTTGTTCATGATATTTAAGATTACACCTATTCAAACTAACAGCCAAGACTGCTTTCTGGAAAGCAGGCCAAGAGACTTCCAAACACAATAACACATCAGCACTAGCCTCATTTTGCAGATAAACGGTGTAAAACCACTGCAGCACTTTTTAACTGCATCTCTGCAGTGTGTTTCAGCTGGTCTGAGCGTGGCCGACAGGACCGCGAGACACATTTCACCTCTGCAGAGGTGAGAGAAATCAATAGAGACAAATAAACCTGAGGCCAGGAGTCCACACGGTTAGAGTCGCTCCTCATTCTGTGTCAACCACCATCCTGCTCAAGACTCCAGTAAGTGAGTCACTATTTGACATTATTAAATAAAAAGAGAATAGAAAATCCACAGCCCCCACCCACCCACCCTAACCCCAAATAAGAGTGCAATGGTGAATTTGAACCACGAAACAAGGAAGCAAAAATACTGGAGACAAAATTCATTTAATGGCAAAACCACAAGCAATTGTAGAAAACCATGTATTATTACAGTGCTTTATTTTATTGCTATGTGCATCCAAGACACATTATCCTAACAAAATGAGAGCAAATGGCCACGTGAAAACATTACAATAGAAAAAAGTAAACATCATTTAATGATGTTGGCCATAGCTATGATGACTTCCCTAAAGGCTTTTCAACTTTATTTCATTTCAAAATACTGCATCTCTGAACTCTGTACTGACAATGAGTGTGTTTACATGCACAATCTTACACTGATTATGCTTAATAACCCATCAGCATGTAAAGGCATGTAAACACATAAATGGTTTCTTTTATCAGCCAAAGGTCATAAACTGTTTAAGCCACAATCATGGCATGTGCATAAACCAATCATTTCAAATCTCACATAAATGTTTCTAGATTTTAGAATGAACTGAATTGCTGTGCATGTGAACACACTCAATATCTTTTTTTATTAGTGTAGCATTAAAAACCCCATGAAATCCTTTGTTTGTAGAAGGCCGTTTTACTGCCCTGTTTTGATGTATTTCCCATTGGAAAGGACATTTCAAATGGCTTGTCTTTACATTTTTAAAAACTCCCAATTTTTTATTTCAGGGGTTCTTAAAGATAAAGCTACTATAAATTTCTGAAGACCCTGTAAACATTTAGAAAAAGGTTTGCATGTATGTGCTACAGCAGTGCAATTTGACAAGGATGAAACTGACCAGGATGAGTGAAAAAAAAAACCCAACACTATTCACCATACAACCAGCAAAATCTGTTCACACATCACCTCCTACACACTTAATGCACAATGAATATCACTCTATTAATAAGACCTCTGCTGTATTACTAGATGATCATGCTAAAAATAGCAGTAGATTAATTAGCAACCCTGTAAATACCCTAAAAATATCTCAAGACACCATTATAGGGAGACTGCTAAATCGGTTTCTATTTCAAACACGTTATTATTCAGTTTCTAAAGAGTGTGTGGCTGTGTTTGTGCATATGTTGTTGGTTTAGCTTGTTCGGTGGGTGTTTGGTGCTGTTGGCTTTAGGAGGCAGATTGTCGTTGCTGTGCATCTTGTAAAAACGGCATTAACAGCGAGCTTTGTGGAACTAAAATACATGTTGTTCCCTAAAATGTGCTTAGTCATTCTTTGTCAGATAGTGTAGCTTATTCGTTTGAACAGTCTAGCATTCAAGAACCTTTTTGTGCTGACATTAATCCTGAAACATACTCTACATAAGTACGTACTGTAAACACCAACTCTAGTTTGATTTCATGCATGATTGCATTAGGAAATATGACAGCATTCTCAGCATTGCCTCAAGGGGCGCTATATTAGGCATCAGTGTAACCATCGTTTTCGACAGTGATAGAATAGAATCTTGTGCTAGGGGTGCTTAAATTTCACATTTTACCTTTAAACTGTTGACATGTTTATAGCTAGTTACCTGAATGTGGATTAAGACAGACGTTTGAAGGAAACTCTATAGCAGGGGTTCTCAACTCTGGTCCTCAAAGTCCACTCTCCTGCTCCTTAGCTCCAACCCTAATCAAACACACCTGAACAAGCTAATCAAGGTCTGAAAATACACTCTTTAAGTAGGGCATTATTTGAAAGGACAGCCATTTGTTGTAGTGTCCAAAACCATAGTGGATGTTATTAAATACACTCATTCTATCCCACATTGCACCGCAATAACGAGTGTACACGGCTGTCCGAATTTGCTCACTCGTTTTTATTCACTCCTTCAAGTGAACTGTATTAGTTGACTAATGTAGGGAATAGTGATTGAGTGTTTAGGGGGTGATTTTGGATTCAGCCCTAGAAAGTGAAAGGGCAGGTGAGTTTGATCAAGGTGGAGTACATCTCCTAGTGGATCTTGAGGGCCAGAGTTGAGAACCCCTAGTCTACGCTTCCTTTATTTTTTTTTTACTTGTTCTGAACCCTGTTCCTGGAGAGACACAAACAGTACACATTTTGAATGTTTCCATTATCTGACCCATCTATTTCTTGTCTTGGACTGCGTTTAACTCCACTTTTAGACATATACTCGTGAACTTCCCTAAGTTATTCCCCTCAGGGGAATCCTCAGACACCATTTTGAAGTGTATTTAACTTCAAGTAGGCGAGGACAGTGTATTTGAACAGACCCTCGACCCCTTGATTTTGACCTATAGAGAAAATCTACTCCCAATTCAGATCCGTAAAAGGCCAATTGCTCCGCCACCGCTGTCCAATTCAAAGGCTCCTTCAAGCGCAGCTTTCGTTTCCCATGAAATAGAGGATACAAAAGAGAAATCCTTCGTGGCCTTGCCTACCACAGAATTCACTGCGCGCCAGTGACGACAGGAGTTTTTTGAAAGAAATTGCCGAATTACACTTTTAAACACAAGTGTTGGGTTTCAACTTGCTCAAATATCTAATGATACAAATGTAAAATGTTGCAGAGTTATTTTGACAAAATACTTGTAGCTACCTTAAGCTGACTGTTGTAGCTTATTGTATTTTTATAATTTCTCATATCAAACAGCTCCTCCCCTTTTTTAAAATAGCCAATAGCATTTTGTTTATATCACAGCTCGGCCAGAGGCATTGAGCTCAATAAAGCCGCAGTTTCCTCCTAACATCTAACCGTTTCTCCTCCTAATCTCCTTTAAAATATAGCATTCTGTGCAGAAGTCAAATCACACATATGATCGTCTCTTTGCTATCATGTCTCTGGACCGGAGCTGCGTGAAACCAGACTTCATTCACCCCAATGGAAAGCATATTTACACTGTCTGAATCATTCCCTATCCCCTATATAGTGCACTATGTGCCATTCATCATGTAGAAAATAGTCAATGTGTGAACAAGTGACTGATTTTAGCACAGCTTCAGCGTCTATTTATAATGTAGGGGGCGGGACGCTTTAGATTCTAGAAAGCATTTGATTGGACAGAAAATCTGATGAGAAGCTAAAGTGCAGAGTAATGTCATCAAAATCATTGATCCATACTGACGAGAGTGAGAGGCTAATTTTGAATGCTCATATCTTCTAAATGTGTATTTTGTCATTGTTTTGGAGTACACTAGCTTATAGATAACAGTAAGGCTAACATCTTCATACTAAAAGCCAAAAAACTTCCATTTTGATTTCATGTGGACTCTAAATGCAGCCTTGGAGTCTCTACTAACGAGCTGAAAATGTGTAATGTCGGTTTGCCTCCAGGAACAGGAATGGGAAACAAGAATATATTTTAGATATGTATGAATCACTGTTGGTCAGCGTGGCGAATCCGCTTGACTAACACACATGAGCAAAATTGCAAAGAGTGGACTTTGCCTGTGAAATTTCGCAGAGCAATGGTAAATGTGACCGCACCTTTAGTGTCAAAATTTGTGTTTTACTTGATCATTGAAGGCAACTTTTTCTGAAGCGTAAATGTTCTGTGGTTAAAGAATCTCCTCCTCTTTTACATATAGAATCTCATGGGCGGAGCTTGGAACTTGATTGACACCTCCTACTACCAGTAGGCGATCACGGATCACAATGCTTGTGGCAGAGCAACGCGGTGTCGACATGGGCGACAGCCTTTCCCATTTTCTTTTTTCAGGATGGAAGGCTTCAACGGTGTCCAGCACTGATGGCTGATGGCCTGTGAGAAGAGAGCAGATGTTTGGATGACACCAACCGTGACAGCAACTGTGCAGTAGATAAATATATTATGTTTAACTTCCATACCTAGACCTCCCGCCACGATCATTCTGCCTCGCACTATGGCTGCGGAAAAGTCTGCTCGCTTGGTCTTCAAGGGTATGGTGTCCTCTGATTTCAACCAAATTCCTATGAAACAAAGCGGACACAAACAAATACCAGTAATAAAGTGCAAAATATTAAAGGTGAAGTGTGTGATATCTGCACCACTTGCAGAAATTTGCAAGATGTCATTCTAATATTGTCTTATGTATATTTTGTACATTAAACTAGATATTTCAGCTTTGAATAAATTACACACAGTTCACCATTAACACTGTGTGATTTAAAATCTGACATAATAAATCATATTTATACAACGAGTGAAAGAAAATTAACAAGCTTATACAGTATTTGATTTGAAACTGTTTTGTTTGACAGCTTTTCCTAAAGCGTCTAAAGAGGAAATAGAAATAAAGGACTTTCCTGCAGATTAGAGCCTGCTTGCCTGTCGATTAGAGTTGACAGACTGTTTTCCATTTGCAGGATCTAATATATATCTAATAACTAAGCCAGTAGCTTGCTGTAATAAATGCAAGGACCATTTCTTCAAAAATTACTGAGCTAGAACACTTTAATTGCTTTGAAAAGGAAGTTAGATTTGAGCGGCTTTCTGTGTTTCACAGATGTAGAATGTTAATTTGGCACATTATTTACATTTCCTAGTCAACCTAATCTGCCAAAAAGCACAATCACAGCCAATAACACACGAACGGCATTACAATAACGATGGTTGTTTGAGAGTTGCCAACTGCTTCCACCATTCATGTTTACAAGCTTGATTGCAAAGACACATATGCAGATGCTCACAGCACTTGTGTATATATAAATGATCAAAACCTTTTCAGAATGGAAGAGCAATCATTTGTCATTGCAATCATCATACAAAATGTTTTATTTAGTACTGTCCTGAATAAGATATTGTACATAAAATATGTTAACATATAGTCCACAAGACAAAAAGAGCTGAATTTATAACATTTAACCCGTTCAAAAGAGTCCCTTTGTTTGTCCTGAGTAGTTAAACTGCCCAATGTTCTTCAGAAAAGTCCATCAGTTTTCCAGCATCTTTTGCATATTTGAACCCTTTTCAGCAGTGACTGTATGATTTTGAGATCCATCTTTTCACACTGATGGATCTTCTTCCCATAGTGCATCCTGGTGCCATGTGTTCCCCAGGTAAGTGACGCATTTGCACCAGCCATCCACGTGATGTAAAAGAAAACATGATTCATCAGACCAGGCCACCTTCTTCCATTGCTCCGTGGTCCAGTTCTGATGCTCTTGTGCCCACTGTTGGCTCTTTCAGTGGTGGACAGGGTCAGCATGGGTAACCCGACTGGTCTGCGGCTATGCAGTGCCATACGCAACTGCGATGCACTGTGTATTCTGACACCTTTGTATCAGAACCAGCATCAACTTCTTGAGCAATTTGATCAACAGTAGCTCGTCTGTTTGATCGGACCACACGGGCCAGCCTTCACTCCCCACGTGCATCAATGAGCCTCGGCCATGACCCTGTCGCTGGTTCACCACTGTTCCTTCCTTGGACCACTTTTGATAGATACTGACCACTGTAGACCGGGAACACTGCGCAAGAGCTGCAGAGTTGCCCTTGTCAAATGTGCTCGAATCCTTATGCTTGCCCATTTTTCCACTTTTTTCCACCATTTTTAACACATCCACTGCCAAATATATCTCATTCACTAACATGTGCCGTAATGAAGAGATACTCAGTGTTATTGACTTCACCTGTCAGTGGTCATAATGTTATGCCTGATTAGTGTACAGTCCCTGACAAAAGTCGTGTCGCTTATCTATTTTGTTGAAACACATGCTATGAACCTGACTTTTAATTCATCAATTGGTGTTATAAATAGCTCATATGAAAAGCTAAAACCCTCCCAAATGACGTTTAATGCACTGAAATAAATTAGTTTCACTGAAAAAATATTTATAATTTAATCAAGACAGAAACGTCAAATTTTGAGAATGAATGAATGAAAGTCATGCAAGAGGAGGCAATGCCTACCAATGATTTGATATGATCGGTTCGTGCTATAAATCCCACCTCTTGATGACTGATGATCCGAAAATAAGTTGAGTATTAAAAAGAACAGCTGAACATCAGTTTACAAATAAAATATGTTGTTAAAATTGTTACTGCCTTTAGTTATTATTTTGGAATAAATGTAAAAAATGCCATAATATATATTTACAGCACTCTGTAAAGTCTACTCCAGCACATCCCAAAGACTTTAAATGAATTTTCTTTTTAAAAGACTGGACTCAGAGGTGCCAATTCATGTGTGAAAAAGATCCTTCATGCTCCCTCCCAACCATTCCTTCACAGTCTGAGCCTGATGACTCTTGACATTGTCATCCTGGGATATGGCCATGATGAGTCTACATGGCTGTTTAAGAAATGAAAAACTACACACTCCATCAATTAGGGTTGGAAGAACTGTTTCCAAACATATAACATGCTAGAAACATAAAAAATCACTGCAGTAATAATCCAGTCATATTAGACTCTTAAGCATTTGCCAATTTAAATCCAAACAGCAACTTTTCTTTGGCCGGGCAGTGTACATATATATATATATATGTATGTATGTATGTATG
This sequence comes from Gobiocypris rarus, assembly GCA_023029165.1. Taxonomy (NCBI): domain Eukaryota; kingdom Metazoa; phylum Chordata; class Actinopteri; order Cypriniformes; family Gobionidae; genus Gobiocypris; species Gobiocypris rarus. The sequence goes on along the minus strand of CM040931.1, from coordinate 6,522,668 downwards.
TATGTATGTATATATATATATACAGACATTGCATATACCTTATGCAGTTAAAGTCTATTGCAATATTCAGTAAGGAAGCTGCTTTAAAAGGTAGTGGTCCACATAGCTAGTGGTCAACAAGGCTGCTCGCTGAGTTTGTTTTTCTCCGGTGATTTTAGTTAAATCATTTATTGATGTTTTGCTGCAAATTCGGCAATTTGGATCAGGATCAAAGTGTCCGACTTGAATGAGCAATGAAGGGTCTGTCAACTTTGGACAGGATATTGATTTCAGCCCTTGGCGTGCAACGCTCTCTCTGTTGTTGGCCCAAAATCTGACGCTTTCTGTTGAACGGTGTTGCCCTTCCACTTTTTCTGAAGCCAAGCATACTTTTTATTCAGATGCAAACTCGTATTCCCTTCAAACTGGTGGCAGGGTCTGTCCTGGTGCCTGTTCATTTGGCGTAACGGTAGAAAACACGCTGTTCTGGGTCTATCACCACTCAATTAGCAAGTATACATTGTCAAGTTGGATCTTTAATAAAAAGCACATCCATCTTGCCAACAAACTGGGATATAACCCTCTCTGCAGCAGCCTGCGTTAAGACAAAAGAGCAGATGGGCTCAACTATCTATCAGGATGAGCTATGGATAAGGGATGACAATGTGTTTCTGAATAGCATCATTTAACGCCCCCTTCCTATCCCACGATCTTATCGCCTAGTTATATTAGATTGGGAGACTTGTACGCGAGGGCTTTTATTGCCGGTGGCGGATTCGGGCAGAAGGAAATTAGATAGCGAGGCTTAATCCCCCATGCTGCTCTGTGAACGGTGGCTCATGCACCTGTTGACTGACACATGCACCAGTAATAGAATAATTAAAAAACAGAGAAATGATTCATACAACAGCGTGCAAAGTTCAGTTGACCTCCTCGCTGCCCACATACAATGGGAACTTTTTTTTATCGCCCTTGGGGCCAAAAAAAGTCTGTGCAATTTTCCCATCTACTGAATCTGATTAGAAAAGATCAGATTTGAGCGGAAACGATGTAGAGGAAGAAAAAGCGTGAGAAGCCGGAGAGAAATCAATAACTCATTTCAGCAGGTCTTACATTTTGTCACACCTTGTATCTTTCTACCCCTTTTTTGGGTTAATCCCCTCCCCTAAAAAAAAAATCGAATAAAAGGAACGGTTACCCGTGATGGTATATGCATGTTTTATGAACGCATTCAACGTAAAACAATTTTTCTTGAAGATTTCACAGATTAAATCTAAGGCCTGTCTCATACCGTATGCACAAGCAGAACTAATCTAATTTGGTGTCTATACTCACATGTTACAGTATTCAGAGATTCAGTGCTATTTTTGCAATGCATTGTGTGCTGAAAACCATGTGGAAAAAACATCTGAAACCATCTTATTTTTTATTCACTTTTCAGCTAGTCAGTCTGGGAGACCACCTGGATGCCCAGCTAAACACCAGCTTAGGAAGGTAGGAAGACTAAATTAAAGGGATAGTTCACCAAAAATAATAATTTAACCAAACAAAAATCATTTACTCACCCTCATATAGTTCAAAACCTGTATGTTTCTTTCTTCTGTTGAACACAAATTTCTTTCTTCTGTTGAACACAAAATAAATTATTTTAAAGCATGTTTGTAATCAAACAGTGACAGCACCCATTGACTTCAATAGTAGAAAAAAGAAAAAAAAGACTATTAATGTCAATGGGTGCTGTCAACTGTTTGATTACCAAAATTCTTTAAAATAATTTATTTTGTGTTCAACAGAAGAAAGAAATTCATACAGGTTTGGAACAAATTGAGGGTGTGTCATTTTTGGGTGAACCATCCCTTTAACCAGCTCCCCATCTAACAGGTTCTGGTAAGGTTCTCATAAGAGTTATGAACAAACATTTTCCCAGTAACGTTAACAGAACATATGTTCAAAGTTATCTGGTCTGTAATAATTTTTTAAAAACATTATTTGTACATTGTTCATGGAATGTTTTTTTTAATTGGATATTTGTCTAACATTTTTAAAAATGTTACTACTTGATTCAGAATGTTTAAATTCCAAAGTAACATTCCTATAATGTTGGCAAAATTATAAAATGGAATTTCTGCATAACCAAGAAACGTTTTCAGAAAACATCCAGAAATAAAGTGTTCGTAACTTAAAGGGATAGTTCACCCAAAAATGTGATGTTTATATGCTTACCCCCAGGGCATACAAGATATATGTGACTTTGTTTCTTCAGTAGAACACCAATGAAGTGAATGAATCCCAAAATAACGGAGTGAATTACTCACCAGTTGTCATACAAACAGCACTTTCTATCCAAATCTGACTGACTCCACATCATTTCAGCATTTTATAGCTCAATTAGAAGTTTGGGTGAAGTTCTCTGTGCACAGTAGATTAATTGGTATTTGGGTTTAAATGAGATCCCCTCTCATGTAAAATGAGATCACATGACGGTCATGATGGTTTGTAATAGTTTTCGATGCTCTTTCAACTACACTACTACAGTGGGAAACAGACCAGAGATATGTACTGTTATAGTGTTGGTATGTCTAGATAATTTACCTTGGTTGGTGTCGAAGATGTTGACGTTCTTGGTAAATTTTGAACTTTGGTGTAGTCCTCCTTGTCTGAGCCCTCCTAACCAGCAGAGACGCCCAGCGCTGTCCCATATAACCCCAGAATAAGATCTCTTGCAGAGCAGGCTGGGTAGGGAGGACCAAGTGCGGTTTTCCATGTCGAAGACTTCAAACGCCTTCACCAAACGCTTACACTGACGTCCACCTGAAGGGACAGAGAGTCATATTTGCATGGGAAAGCACCAAATATTTGGCACATTTAGAAGTAAATATCGATTTGATAAACCAATTATCCTTTTATATATCAGATTTAGCTTACTTAAGTGGGCATTTTTCAGCAACGAGTTTTCAGCAACTACGAGGTCAGGAACACAAATACGCACACACATAGTATTTCATGTACAAGGGGAGATTACAGATACACAAGGACTTTCTCTGCTCAGCAAACCTGCCACGTAGATCTTGGAGCCCAGTAGGCAGACACTGGTATCGTAGCGCGGGGTGGGCATGGGCGGAAGGAGCGCCCACACGTCCTTGCGAAGGTCGTACTGCTGGAGAACACTTCTAGGCAGGAGGTCTGCTCCCATTCCCCCAACAGCAACAGCTCTGCCGTCTGAACACAGGTCAAATGAAGGACTTTATTTTGAACAAAGAACTCTTGAACAAAACAGTCTCTCACCTTACAATGTCGAATACTCAATGAATAAGTACTTTAAATGCCATGTGCTGACAGTGAAAAGAGGTGACTGAAGTGACATTGATTTGGTTTACAGTCAACATGAAATAAAACTATTTACCTTGTTCTTTAATATATGTTCTTGTTTTTTATTGTGTATAATTCATCACATTATTTCAAAGAACAAAACTTCTTTATAATATTCATTTCAACTCTTTCCTCAAACAACTTATATTAAGAGACACTTTTCACTATCCTCACTTCTAAAAACGAAATGCATTTCATTCTTTAATACACAATTTTTTTGTTCACAATTTACCTTTTTTAAATAAATATACATTTTACAATAATACTTTATATATATTATATATATATATATATATATATATATATATATATATATATATATATATATATATAATACAATGTATTATTGTAAAATGTATATTTATCAACATAATATTTGATCAAATATTAAAAAAAATTGACAACTTCGTAATATAGGGACCCTTTTAACCATCCAGTTTTTAACCAGCATAAAAACTATTTATTTTGTTATTTTACACACGTTCCTAATAAATAACATTGATCTTCGTAATAATTTTGTATAAATATTTTACATTCTTTCCCTCCAACTTGTAGTATAGAGACACTTTTTACTAAAAACTATTTCATTTTTTAATACACTTTCTTGATTGTTCATAATTCACCTTATTTAACTTATAGAACTATTTAAAAGCACAATTAATCTGTAGAATATATATATATATATATATATACTACAGATTAATTGTGCAAAATAAAGATTTTAAATAGTTCTATAATATAATATGATTAATATAATATAATTAATATAATATAATGGAATATAATATAATATAATATAATACAATATAATATAATTGAAAGGTGAGGAGCGACTGAGGGTCTGGCAAAAGCCACGAGTGCAATATCAGAGCTTACTCATTCAGCCCGACTTCCAGAGATGAAATATGGATTTGTCTTTCATTCTGCTTTTATTTATATTTATTTTATATTGTATTTTATTCATTTTATATTTATAAGCTTTTTTTTTCTTTGCATCTTCCATCACTAGAGAATAAGATGAATATTGTCTGTACCTCTTACTGAGAGGAAGAACATGTTTTCAGTGTTTTGGGAAAGTTTCTGGTCAGAGCTTGAGCTTGAAGTAGCTGTGGGCCTGGTGGGTGTTAGTCTGTCTTTTACAGATCAGTATTGGTGTATAACTGGTATTCTGCTTGGGACCTGCCGGCGCCTATTCACAACCTGAAAGGTCACAACGGGCCTAATTCCAGGGTTCCAGAGTCAGCAGTTTGATCGATAGAGATATGCTTCTGCCTATCAGTTCATGTGTGGAAATATACTCTAAACTATCTATTTTCTCTTAACCAATCAGAATCATCTGACCTGCAGTAATGACGTAGCTAGACCTTGAAAAGTGTATAATTGTGTTGAGAAACTGTATGTAGATGGAGAGTGCGGCATAACATAACATAACATAATTGTAATATTTATTTATATATCAATTTCCATGAATAAAATCAAGGGCCCTGTATTTTTTCTCATTGAATATATTTGACTTTACATCAGAGTATGGAGATAATATTGGTAGCGAAAACCATTCCATGTTGACTTAAAAGCCACAAGAATGTTTTCTACCTTTAACAGTGACAGAAAGCCCCATGGACGCCTCTCTGAGTGAGCATCTCTTCCTCCATTTGCCTTCTTCTGTGTTGTACGCCTCCACGGCCTTCAGGGGGCGCTGGTCCTTCCCCATCCCACCGACCACCAGCAGCTGTTTACCCAAAACGGCCACTGCTGCTCCGGCTCTCGGCGTGGGCATCAGAGGGAGACTGAGCCAGCGGTCCACCTCGGGCGAGTACAGCTCAAGTGCACTGGTGGGCCGACCCGAGGCATCACAACCCCCCACCATATAGAGCTGTCCCCCAACATCAGCCAATGAGTGATACACGCGGGCACTGGAAAGACATGCCAGGCTCTGCCAATGGAACTCATGGGCCGAGGGCACCGTCATCACCCTGTCCGGTCGCTGTGGTTTATGGAGTCAGCTCCTGTAAAACATCAAGAGTAATTAGTTTACATGACAAACTCTACATTCATCCCACGTAATGTTTAGTAGTCACTGATGTAACCACCGTGTGTAATCCATACAGCAATTATGACAATGTGTACAGTGATTACAACACTTGCAATAACAATGTCCTACTATTCCCACAACTGACTACTGGGATATGATGCTTGACTCAACTCCTAACGCCTCTGAATATATATTAGGCATCATTGGAGTGCATCTCACTTTTCCAGTCTAATCCTTCTTTCTTCCAGAATGGCCTAATATTTTAATAGCAGAAATGACATGCATTTAAATGTCATTGCAACTGCTTTTAGGGCAAACTGATAATCAAATAATCTGTCCATTATTTATTAGATTTATCAGATAATAGCCAAATGCTTTTCTATAAACAATATGCATATTAAATTCTATATAATGTATGCTATACAAATTTTTTTTTCCAAATATAATTAGCATATAAAGGGCAGACTAAATATATAAAAAGCAATATAGAAAAATAAAATCTAAATATTAGATGAAAAACTTAATTGAAAAAAGTTGCTTTGGTAATTGAACTACACTAAATATGTACTAAAATCACTATAACTAAAGCAGAAATCAAAACAAATGAAAGATAAAAAGAAACAAAGAACCAATAAAAACAACAAAACCACATCATAAAATTGCGACAGTCATATTTAATCACCTATTTGCTATTACAAAAAAGATGCAAAAAACCCCAGCATGTAGTAATTTTAATCCTATAATGTGATATATTTTAGAGTGAAACTCTAAATTAAGGATTAATGATACCTTTTTTTTATGAATTATCATCAAGCAATATTGCATGACCTGGGTGACATCAGCAAGTTGATCAAAGTTTATAATGACAATATTAATACTTTAAAAATAAGGTTAATATATTTGAATTAGTGCTGTCAAATCGATTAATCGCGATTAATCACATCCAAAATTGGATTTACATAATATGTGTGTGTACTGTGTATAATTATTATGTATATATATATATATATATATATATATATATATATATATATATATATATATATATATATATATATATATATAAATACAGAAATATTTGCATGTATATACTAGGGGTGTAACGATACACCTATGCCACTGTCCGGTTAATGTCATACTATGTAAACAGTACACTAACTTTTATTTTGGATGCGATTAATCACGATTAAAGGTGCTCTAAGCGATCCTGGGTGGAGTAACTTCTGGTTGACGTTCGAAGTGCTGTCAAAGGCTAGCTAGACCCTCCCTCCCCCCAACCCCCATTGACAGCACTCATTTTTATACGATTCGAACACTTCGTTTCAATTAAATGTGAGATAGATATACTCTAGTGCCTGCTAAAAACAAAAAATATGTATCGAAAGCTTGTTGTCTTTCCATTTAGCGCTCTTATATACATAGTGCTAATTGGATAACAGTCTACAATTATTCTGTAATCATGTTAAGACAAGTAATAAGGGAACTAATTGCAGAAGGCTAATGCATATCAAAGACCTGAGCAGAGAAAGAAAAGCTCACTGTTGTTTCAATAGGCATACAGAGAGGCACATTTTGTCTTATTTATGGCTGTGAAGTCCACGGCTTAAGTTATGCAAACAGTTTTTTATGTTCTATTTCCATCCAAGTGGAGGCAGTGATATGGAAGACGGCCCAGAATAGCATCATCACTTGATTCAATTGATGCAGCCAATTTCACACAACTGTTCTTCTCTCCTCAGCTGTGTACACAATGAGCTTGAAGTGGGCTGTTGTACCGCGGCTTAGCATCCAGCAGTATCCAGGCAACCATGGTCTTCACCCCAGTCCCTGCCTTTCCTCGAGAAACAATCCCCATGCTTCCCCTGCAACCCTTGCATGAAGGCTTTCCCTGAGTGCTTTCACGACCAATGAATATAATGATGAAAGATTACAAGTATTGCAGCTGTCATTTAGGCAGATGTCAACAAATCACACATTTGCTTCCAAATGAAATACAATCAATATTGAACATGTTTTTAACATACACAACAAAGATGCTTCAATACTGAAAGGACACGTAGAGACTATATACACTACAGAGAGTACACTCAAAAAATTACATTTACACATTTAAATTAATAGTAAACAATATAGTACACATTTTAATTGAATAATTGAACAATCCTCAAACACTTATTAAATTAAAATGTGTAAGGATTATTCAATCTGATGGGATTTTGCTATTATCTGAAATATATAGATTAATCGCATCCAAAATAAAAGTTAATGTTTACATAATATTATGTGTGTGTACTGTGTATAATCATTATGTATATATAAATACACAGACATGCATGTATGTATATATATATAAATAAAAAAATTAGCTTATGATTTACTCACCCTCAAGTAATCCTTCTTCCAGACAAATAAAAGTTGAGTTATATTAAAAATGCCCTGGCTCTTCCAAGCTTTATAATGGCATTGACTGTTTTTGAAGTCCATAAAAGAGCATCTGTCCATTAAATAACATTCTCCACACGGCTCCGGGAGGTTAATAAATGCCCTTGGAAGTGAATTGATGCGTTTGTGTAAGAAAAATATCCATATTTAAAACTTTATTAAGTAAAGTTTCGGCCGATCGTCTTCCGTATTCAGTTAAAAAAATGTTGAAAGTGCCTCTGCAGTTCAAAAGGCTTACGCTAACAGGTTCACTCGACAGACGTCGTGTATGCATCTTGAACTCCGAGAAGGCACTTTCAACACTTTTCCACGGAAGGCGATAGGCCAGAACTTTAATTCAAAAAGTTTTAAATATGGATATTTTTCTTACACAAATGCAACGATTTGCTTCAGAAGGCCTTTATTTCCCCCTCCGGAGCCGTGTGGAGCAGTTATTTGACGGACAGATGCATTTTTTATCGACTTCAAAAAAAGAGCAACAGTCACTGCCAAAAGCTTGGATTTAATCGATTTGACAGCATGAATAATGCATTAATTATATATATATATATATATATATATATATATATATATATATATATATATATATATATATATATATATATATATATATATATATATATATATATATATATATATATATGTAATGATATATATATGGTCTCTCATATATGTAAATTAAACATAGATCAAAAAGAAAATACATTTACAAAATATACAACAATACTACAATACACCCTAATATAATAAATATTATGACTTGAAAATGACTTGCAGTAAAAAAAAAAACCGCATAATTTAACAAAATAATTAATAGCATACCTAAAATACAAAATATGTGGCTGTTTTTATATTTTATTTGATTTATTTATTTTGCAAATGGCTCATTTACATATACTGGTGAAACAAAACCAGTGCTGCTGGCTTCTGGATCAAGTCTCACTGAAAATGAATGACATCTTGTTGCTAAAAAGTGTCACTAAAAAAGAAAAAAGTAGGATAAAATGGAACTGGTGAAGCTAAATTTTTAATGAAAACAGTTGCCACAAAAAAAAAAAAAAAAAAATGCAGTAGAGACAGTACTGCTACTAGTCCACAACTCTAGAATGTATAAAAAATCCCTGAGGACACGTCTCAATTTACAAGACCTCCATTCCATTCATAAATGTTCCATCTCAGCGGCCGATCAGGTGGATGGCGAGTCCCTGATGGGCTTCTCTGAAAAGTTGATCACCGACTAGAAGTGTTTGGCCGCTCTGCTCTCATTGAAAGCCATCTTTAATGGCGATTAAATTGGCTTATTACAGGTTGAGAGCTCTGGGACTCTAGTGATTGTGTTAACTACACAGAGACCCCTGAGAGTGGTGAACACTTCATCAAGTCCAATCACGCTGTAAAATGAGGTGATCGTTCAGTGTCTCTTTCTCGTGCTCTCACACACAGGTTCAAAATATCACTATCTCTGTCAGACTTTCTCATTTTCTTTCAGCATATTGCCATTTTAAGGGTGCTCGCAGGACCAAAATCCTGTGTATTAAACATAAAACTTGGACGAGGAGCAATCGATTGTAAAAGACTGAGATTGAGAAATGTCATATTAAAGCTGAAATTTGCTTCACAACTGAAAATAAAAACATTTAAAGGGATAGTTCATCTAAAAATGTTTAAATGTTGTCTTAATTAAGTGAATTAGGACAAAAAATCAAGCATATAGCGTCGGTTCTGGCAGCTCGCATCAGCTGACTGTCAGCTGATCACGTCTACACATAGGAATACGACATCCATCACCAAATACATAAATATATATAGCTCCTCAGTACTATCAGCAGCTTTCACGTTTCTCCAGAGCTCAGTTATCCTACTCCATCCCCAGCTCCTTTTTCAGTCAGGATTTGGTATTCTAATTCGCCTTGAATCAGACTAAATTCTGAATTATTTTGTACATTTAATATCAACATTAATGATATCTGCAATACATTATGTTGGTTCTGTTATGTTTACCCTAAGAGGGGTTATTGCTGCTCTTCCTGATCTTATCCATGCTAGGCTGCATGGATGCGCAGGGAGTTCTTGCCCAGAACAGAACAATACCGGCAATCCGAACTATATGCTACTAGTCAATCAAACATTGTTGATGATAGTGGTCCTGACAGAATTTCCATTTTGGGTGAACTATCCCTCATGTTGTTTTTATCTGTTTTGAAGAATGCTGGTAACTAGACAGTTGACGGTTACCATTGACTTCCATAGGAAAAAAAAATATTACAGAAAGTCAATGGGTGCCGTCAACTGTCTGGTTCCCAGCATTCTTTAAAATATCTTCTTTTCTGTTCAACAGAAGAAAAAAAAACACATACAGGTTTGGAACAACTTGAGGTTGAATTGTAATTTTTGGGTGAACTATCCCTTTAAGAGCCAGATAACAGGCAATGGAAACTCATCACAAGAAAAGAAAGCCAACCCATTAAGAAATAAGGATCTAGGCTTTTTAACTAGTCTTACCAGCAAGCCTCCCTTGGTCAGCCAGCCTTTTTTACACTTTTAAAAAGCCAATACCTTTAAACCTGAAAAATGTAATCTACACTAATCTACGATAAAATCCCTTTCCAATGTAAAGAAACGGATCTGTTTCCAATTAGACTTTCTGATGCTCAATCACCTGCAAAACATTGTTCTTTGAAGAGCGTTTGTAGTGTAGATTATCAGGTGAGATTTAAATAAATGTTTCAGGTAACAGTTACAAAGAGCCACGAAGCCGAGCCAGGCGAGTCGTAACTTGGGGAGATATTCTCAGATGTAAATTGACTGTCAAAGACGAGCTGAGATGAGAAGGCTTTTTTCTCAGAGTCCGCCCCTCTGCCTTTCTTTCCAAGCCTTTGTATTCCAATCACAGTCTTTCACCTGGGGTTTCGACTATCTCCACCATCATTTACAGGCCAAGCTGTCGTACGTTTCATCCACGAGAAGACAGAAACTTGAAAGAAAGCTCAAGGAAAGACACATTTCTCAAATCCCGTTTTTCTTCACCACCACCACCACTCCCTCGACTCAGTATGCAGAGATGGGTTGCCATAGAAACAATGAGACCATCTCAAGATGTGGGATACAAGTGTTCTGAGCGGAAGGCTTCTTCGCTTTTAATGATGCATTAACAAACAAACAAAAATCACAGCGATCTTACCCCTTTGACCCGAGCTGACGTTCTCTTGTTAATGTTCTCTTGGCATGCCTTGCAAATCGCATTAATTGCAATCTGTAATGATTTGCTCCGCCACGTCTTCTTCTTTTGGTTAATTAACTCCTTGAACAGCTTGAGATCAACAGTAGGCCTACGAGCGCCCACTGAAGTCATTTACAATCAGTGTGCATCCTTTTCAAACTTTTAATTAGTTAGTCTCCCATCCCCAATACATAACTTAGGCTTAATTCTGGGCCTCATTGTATCCTAAACCTGAGCTATTAGCTACGAATATGATCCAATAGACTTTACGCAAATGATCCATTTAAGGTCCTCTTGTCATTCCCTCCTCGGGTGAATCCATAAGGCCCCAGCAGGTAAGCGTTTATCGACTTCTATTTAATTAGCCTCCCTGAATTCAAACAGCGGCAACTCTAAAGTCCACAGAAGAGCGGTTCTTAATCAGAACAAAATGATCCTGGGAGGCTTTATCTGCCGAGCGTTGTTAAAGTTCTGCGGGGGATTCATTTAAATTTACATTTGCTTTCAGTATCAAATAGGGTTGAGCGTTTTGACAATATGTAACTGTACTGTGTGATCTGTCTCAGCAGGAAGCAAATTTGCTATATATTGCAGTATTTGGATGGCAATCAGTGGACAGAACTGCATTATGAAACATGGAAGTGATGTGGAGTGAAACATGGAGTCATGCAAAAATAAGGGCTTCAAATGTGCTATCACTGGCTTGTGTAAACACTGTTAAGTCTTAGGAATAAACATAAGCAGAACTTATAAGCATCCTTATGATGTTTTCAGCATGAGAAGAAGAAAAAAAGAAAACATTCTTCTTTTGTTCTAGATTTCTTTAGTAACTCTTAACATTCTACTCATATTAAAAAAAAAGTTCAGTTCTCATAAAATATTCTGTTTAGATTTTTTTTACATTAAATTTAACATGGAACTTGGAGTTGGAACTATGCATTTTATAATATTGTTAGCAATCTGCATTTGTCATATTTCTGTCATGACAACTGATTGGCATGGTAATGGATAGAAATTATTGATATGTTTGTTCTTGGCTAAATAGATCTGCTATGCTGCTGCTGCCATTGGTTATTGCTACTGCTGTTGTTATTGCTGCTGCTGCTGTTATTGCTGCTGCTGTTATTATTGCTGCTGCTGTTATTGCTGCTGTTATTGCTGCTGCTGTTATTATTGCTGCTGCTGTTATTGCTGCTGTTATTGCTACTGCTGTTGTTATTGCTGCTGCTGTTGCTTGCTGCTGTTATTGTTGCTGCTGTTATTTATTGCTGCTATTGCTGCTGCTGTTATTGGCTGCTTGCTGCTGCCTACTACTGCTGTTGTTATTGCTGCTGCCTGCTGCCGCTGCTGCTGCTGCTGTTATTGCTGCTGCTGTGCATTGCCTGCTGTTATTGCTGCTGTTATTGCTGCTGCTGTTGTTATTAACTGCTGCTGTGCTGCTGCTGTTATTGCTGCTGCCGCCCTGTTATTGCTGCTGCTGTTATTGCTGCTGCTGTTGTTATTGCCGCAGCCGCTGCTGCTGTTATTGCTGCAACGCTGCATTGCTGCTGCTGTTATGCTGCTGCTGTTTCTGCTGTTGTTATTGCTGCTGCTGCTGTGCTGCTGTTATTGCCGCTGCTGTTGTTATTGCTGCTGCGCTTACTGCTTGCTGCTGTTATTGCTGCTGCTGCTGTTATTGCTGCTGCATTGCTGCCGCTTATTGCTGCCATTGCTTGCCGCCTGTTATTGCTGTTATTGCTGCGTTATTGCTGCTGTTGTTAACCGCCGCGCTGCTGTGCTGCTGCCGCTGCCATTGTGCCGCTGTTATTGTTGTTTTGCTGCTGCCGCTACATTGCTGCTGCTGCTACCTGCTGTTGTTACTGCTGCTGCCGCTGCTGCCGCTGCTACTGCTGCTGTTATTGCCTTATTGCTGCTGCCGCTGTTATTGCTGCTGTTGTTATATTGTGCTGCTGTTGTGCTGCTGCTGCCCGCTGCGTTGTTGCTGGCTGCTGTTATTGCTGTTTTGCTGTATTGCTGCTGTTGGTTATTGATGCTGCTGCTGTTATTGCTGCTGCTGTTGTTATTGCTGCTGCTGTTGTTATTGCTGCTGCTGTTATTGCTGCTGCTGCTGTTATTGCTGCTGCTGCTGTTATTGCTGCTGCTGTTGTTGCTGCTGCTGTTGTTGCTGCTGTTGCTGCTGTTATTGTTGCTGCTGTTATTGCTGTGCTGCTGTTATTGCTGCTGCTGCTGCTATGCTGTTATTGCTGCTGCTGCTGTCGTGATGCTGCTGATGTTATTGTGCTGCTGCTGTTATGCTGCTGCTGTTATTGCTGCTGCTGTTATTGCTACTGCTGTTGTTATTGCTGCTGCTGCTGCTGTTATTGCTGCTGTTATTGCTGCTGTTATTGCTACTTCTGTTGTTATTGCTGCTGCTGCTGTTATTGCTGTTATTGATGATGCTACTGCTGTTGGTTATTGCTGCTGCTGTATTGCTGCTGTTGGTTATTGCTGCTGCTGGTTATTGCTGCTGTTGGTTATTGCTGTTGCTGGTTATTGCTGCTGATGTTATTGATGCTGCTGTTGGTTATTGCTGCTGATGGTAATTGCTGCTGCTGTTGTTGATGCTGCTGATGATTATTGCTGTTGCTGCTGTTATTGCTGTTGCTGCTGTTATTGCTGTTGCTGTTGGTCATTGCTGCTGCTGTTGTTGATGCTGCTGATGGTTATTGCTGTTGCTGCTGTTATTGCTGTTGCTGTTGGTTATTGTTGCTGCTGCTGCTATTGCTGTTTCTGTTATTGATGTTGCTGCTGCTGTTGGTTATTGATGCTGCTGCTGATATTGCTGCTGTTGGTTATTGCTGCTGCTGCTGCTGTTATTGCTGCTGCTGCTGCTGGTTATTGCTGCTGCTGTTATTGATGCTGCTGTTGGTTATTGCTGCTGCTGCCATTGGTTATTGCTGCTGCTGTTATTGCTGCTGCTGTTATTGCTGCTGTTGGTTATCGCTGCTGCTGTTATTGATGCTGCTGTTGGTTATTGCTGCTGCTGGTTATTGCTGCTGTTATTGATGCTGCTGTTGGTTATTGCTGCTGCTGCTGTTATTGCTGTTGCTGTTGGTTATTGCTGCTGCTGTTATTGCTGCTGCTGCCATTGGTTATTGCTGCTGCTGCTGTTATTGCTGCTGTTGGTTATCGCTGCTGCTGTTATTGATGCTGCTGTTGGTTATTACTGCTGCTGCCATTGGTTATTGCTGCTGCTGTTATTGATGCTGCTGTTGGTTATTGCTGCTGCTGCTGTTATTGCTGCTGCTGCCATTGGTTATTGCTGCTGTTATTGATGCTGCTGTTGGTTATTGCTGCTGCTGCTATTGGTTATTGCTGCTGTTGTTATTGCTGCTGTTGGTTATTGATGCTGCTGCTGTTATTGCTGCTGTTGGTTATTGATGCTGCTGCTGTTATTGCTGCTGTTGGTTATTGATGCTGCTGCTGTTATTGCTGCTGTTGGTTATTGCTGCTGCTGCTGGTTATTGCTTCTGCTGCTGTTATTGATGCTGCTGTTGGTTATTGCTGCTGCTGTTATTGATGCTGCTGTTGGTTATTGCTGCTGCTGTTGTTGATACTGCTGTTGGTTATTTCTGCTGCTGTTATTGCTGCTGCTGTTGGTTATTGCTGCTGCTGTTATTGATGCTGCTGTTGGTTATTGCTGCTGCTGTTATTGCTGTTGCTGTTATTGATGCTGATGTTGGTTATTGCTGCTGCTGGTGGTTATTGCTGCTGCTGCTGGTTATTGCTGCTGCTGTTATTGCTGCTGCTGCTGTTATTGCTGTTGCTGTTATTGATGCTGCTGTTGGTTATTGCTGCTGCTGGTTATTGCTGCTTCTGCTTATATCTGCTGTTGCTGTTATTGCTGCTGCTGTTGCTGTTACTGTAATTGCTTCTGCTGTTAGTTATTGCTGCTGCTGTTATTGATTATTGCTGCTGCTGCTGTTATTGGTTACTGTTGTTACTGTAATTGCTGCTGCTGTTACTGTTATTGCTGCTGCTGTTAGTCACTGCTGCTGCTGCTGTTACTGTTATTGTTGCTGCTGTTATTGATGCTGCTCCTGTCATTGCTGCTGTTGGTTATTGCTGCTGCTGTTATTGGTTATTGCTGCTGCTGCTGTTATTGGTTATTGCTGTTACTGTAATTGCTGCTGCTGTTGGTTACTGCTGCTGCTGTTACTGTAATTGCTGCTGCTGTTACTGTTATTGCTGCTGCTGTTGGTTACTGCTGCTGCTGTTAGTGTTATTGCTGCTGCTGTTATTGGTTATTGCTGCTGCTGCTGTTATTGGTTATTGCTATTACTGTAATTGCGGCTGCTGTTATCGGTTATTGCTGCTGCTGCTGTTATTGGATAGTGCTATTACTGTAATTGCTGCTGCTGTTAGTCACTGCTGCTGCTGTTATTGGTTATTATGCTGCTGCTGTTATTGGTTATTGCTGTTACTGTAATTGCTGCTGCTGTTGCTGTTATTGCTGCTGCTGTAGTCATTGCTGCTGCTGTTACTATTGCTGCTGCTGCTATTGGTTATTGCTGCTGCTGTTAGTCACTGCTGCTGTTACTGTTATTGCTGCTGTTGTTATTTATTGCTGCTGCTGCTGTTACTGCTGCTGCTGTTAGTTTCTGCTGCTGCTGCTGTTATTGGTTATGGCTACTGCTGTTAGTAATTGCTGCTGCTATTGGTTATTGCTGCTGCTGTTAGTCACTGCTGCTGTTACTGCTGCTGCTGTTAGTCACTGCTGCTGTTACTGTTATTGCTGCTGCTGTTGGTTACTGCTGCTGCTGTTAGTGTTATTGCTGCTGCTGTTATTGGTTATTGCTGCTGCTGCTGTTATTGGTTATTGCTATTACTGTAATTGCGGCTGCTGTTATTGGTTATTGCTATTACTGTAATTGCTGTTATTGGATAGTGCTATTACTGTAATTGCTGCTGCTATTGGTTATTGCTGCTGCTGTTAGTCACTGCTGCTGTTACTGTTATTGCTGCTGTTGTTATTTATTGCTGCTGCTGCTGTTACTGCTGCTGCTGTTAGTTTCTGCTGCTGCTGCTGCTGTTATTGGTTATGGCTACTGCTGTTAGTAATTGCTGCTGCTCTTACTGCTATTGCAGAGCAAGTACAGGACTTGCCACTGCCAATACATACACAACACGCTGCTGTGTGCAATTAAGACAAGCAGATGCTGTAAAATATAGCACACATGAATTACCCATAGCAGCTCTATACAGGTGAAGCACGCTGCGACTGATACAGCAGGAACCAATGAGCTGTGGCCTGTAGAGAATGATGTGATTGCAAGCAGATTGAGCTAAGGACCAGCTTGCGCAATCTAGAGTTTAATGACAGAACTTTGAATGTCTTTGCACCTCCATAATATTTGAGCATACATTGAACTTGAATAACATCCAATATAACAATAACCTCTTTTAAGAATGTTTATTAACAAAATTAATTGGGAACAAAAATGTTAAAGGGTCAACAAACTATAGATCTGCACACTCCAATCTTAGATTTAAGAATTATAAGAAAAATATTTATTCATTTGTAAACTATATAATTCACTGGACTACCAAAAACGGCATCATCACGATTATTTTATATATAAACTTTCCTATTGCAGGATGAGTCATTTTCTATCATGATGATGTATCACTATATACAGCCTATAGTGATACATATCATCATGATAGAAAATGGCTCATCCAGCAATATAAATGTGGTGCTTCCTCCCACGTCTAGTATCAAACGATCATTATATAACAGAGCTAAATCTGAGTATACTATACCTGACCTCTTCTTTATTCATCTGGTGCTTCCTTAATCCTTTGTGCTCATTGTCTGGCCAATGTCAACTGTAGCAGAGCAGATCATTTCCATAGCAACCCTGAATTCAGTGCACGAGAGCACAGAATATAATGCAATTCTGCCGTCGCCATTCCCTGGAGGATTACATAAAACGCGCTTGTCTTTCCGTGACGATTTTATATTCAAAACTCCCTGCAACATGCTCTCCCAAAAAAGCCGGATAACTTATGCGGTGTAATAAAAACCTAGAGAAATCTAGGTCAGCCATGGACAAAACCATAGCTGCTCTATTGATTCAACAAATTAAACTATGACTCCTGTAAAAGGCCTTTGATCGGACGGAGTGGATTAGATTCAATTACGAAGGCCTTCGATGTGCCATTTGAATATAAATGCAGTGGGATAATAATGTGGATGAGACTGGTCCGAATGAGGATTGTGCAGGAAGATTACAATTGGGAGCTGGGGATGTATTTCTCTAAAGCGAGAGCCAAAAGGTCTCATAGCTAATTGCTATGGAAATACCTTCCTACAATATGAATGAGTCCAAGGCCGTGGATCCTTAATCAGCAGACCGACTATTCCCCCGCGGTGTTTAAAGACACCAGTACGGCGAGAAATCACTGAAGCTCGACTCGGAAAACTTGGCAGGCTGTCACTGCTGCAGACAGTTAATATTTGGAGCGGGTGGACATTATGCAGTCGCAGTTTAAAGCAGGCTGAAACAGTCTTCAGGAATTGGCTGGTCTGAGCCTTAGGGGAAAAACTTGTAGAGCAAATATTCCCTCTTTTGAAAATGCCCTGCAAGAGAGCTGCAAGTCAAAGTCCGCTAACCTTTAATGCACATTATCAGATGCATTTAAATGAGAAGGCTGAGTGACTGCTTGCAATGGTGCTGACCTTTCAGGTAGACGGATGCAATCCATACTTAAAGACTTGTCATGGATGAAGCCATGTGTGACATCTTTACCAAAGGGCGAGAGATCTCAGGATGTATGCAAAAATACTGCTATATTTGTTAAAGGCAACATGCTTATTTTTTCATTTGACCAACTAACATCCAATTCAGGGTGTGTTCACACTTGGCACACTTGAACTCTGGGGAGATTGCTCCGTTAGTGTGGTTCATTTGAATAAGTGTGAACGTTGCCATCCGAACCCTGGTGCGCACCAAACAAGCAGACAGAGATTGCTGAAAAGATGGGTCACGATCAGCTTCCAAACCAACTCTGGTGCAGTCCTTAAGAATGACCAAAGACATGTAAACAAACCAAAAACGGGAGACAGAATTCCTCAAGCATACCTGTTTTTTCTCGTCACAGTTGTGATGTTGCACATCGCAGCTCGGTACAGGCATCAGAACCGCTTCTCCGCGGAGCAGATCTTCGTTTGTGTGCGTGATGGAGGGATTTCGGTCTCTGTTTTGATTCCTTCACACATTTTACAAGCTTGTCACGAGTTCTCAGCTGCTCAAAATACCATCAAATGTAGGCTATGCACATACAATGAGGGCATTTAGCCGCACACAACAATGTTTTGGATGTTCAGTCGATTAAGTTCCGTCTCACAATATACGTCATAAAAGCTAACCAATCAGTTTGTGAACATATCCTTATGCCTTTAGGTTCTGTGTTAAAAATGCCAATGTGAATGCTAAGGGGACCAGGACTAAACTTTTTTTTTGGTCCAGACCAATTGAACAGAGCGAACCGAACTATAAGTGTGAACACACCCTCAATTACCCTCAAATACATTGTAAAGAGTTACTTTAGTTAAATTTAACATAAAATCAAAATGAACCCCATTTACTTTCAGAATGCACGTTCTTGGTCTCACTGTGTACAATTCATGTTATTTTTCAATGTTATTTTCACTTTAAAAAAGCAAAAAAATCTAAATGTACTGCTCCACACCTGAAACGACTTTCATTCTTGAGTGATGTCACAAATCCCTCTCACTTTTCAACCCCCCTCCAACTGACTCTACTCTGATATCGACCACTTTTCACAATCCAATCAATTTCTCTGCCAATAACGACACCAGCAATTGCAAAAATAATGACTTTCCAAACAGATAGTCAGAATCAGACTGAACCAAAGCTCTTTTTTGATTGAATATCCTGTTGTACTAGCAAATAGATGGTTTCATGTAGCTATAATTTAATAAAATACCAGTAAAAACCATAGAGTTAAAATTCTAAGGCTTTGATTCTATGTGCAAAACATACAGTAAATGTCATCATAGTCCTCTGTTGGAAATACATGAAAATCAACTTTACGCAGCTGTTCTGATCATCCTCTGCAGATGTTATAGGGAGGGTAGGCGATTTGTTCCAGAATTTTTTCTTGTTATGCCGGTTAAAAGTCTCTTTACATCAAGATAGCAATCACTAAGTTAATTGGTTAAATGTATTTATATGTATATCATCTGTGGAAGGTGTAGGATTACATTTTTGTTCAATCATGTCCTACCTGCTTACCATGTCCTACCTCCCTGTCAATTTATGTATGCCCATATCTCTGTGCACCTGCGTGTGCAGACAACACGTCATCAGCGCGTTTCATGCTATACAGAGTTATGGCGCTTTTCCACTACACAGTACTAGCTCGGCTCGACTCGACTCGCCTTTGATTGGTTTTCCACTGTGTAAAAGTTGTACCTGTATCTGCTTCCAGGTACTTTTTTTCGTATCACCTCCGGCGAGGTTCTGAGGCGAGCTGAGGCGATACTAAAATGTGACGTGAAAACACAGCAGACTGCTGATTGGTCAGAGAGAATTGTCACTATTCACTGCGTCATCATTGCACGCGCCAGACGGAGTATCCTGAATAACCCCGCCATTTTTAAATAGTTTGGCCAGAGATTGCGTGATATACCCATTACTATTATGGCAACTCAGAAGAATACGACTGTATTCTAGGAGGTGCAGACTTTCTTTTGTTTGGTTAGCGGGTGTGTTGTGTAGAAGATTACATCACAGCAGTTTCCTGCGGTGTCTATGATGACCAGGTACTATTGTGGAGGTACTATCTGCAATGGTGAACGGAACGAAAAGCGAGCAGAGCCGAGACAAGGTGAGTCGAGTTGAGCTGCTGGTAATGGAAAAGCGCCATTAGACAGGCATCAGTCACCATCCCGAGCACCGCAAACAAAACAGCCATAGCAGCTCTATACAGCCACCTTTTACAGTTCCTCCTTAACCAAAACAACAAAGCTTATGCAGAGTTCACAACATAACGACTGTAATTTGGAAGAGATGGAATCCTGTGACTATGTGTTTCAGTGGCAACACTATCATCGCCGAAATTAATACGCAGCAGTCAGGTGGTAAAGGTCAGTGCTCTTTTATGTTCATTATTATTGTAATGTTATGTGCTTTGAGACACAAGGTACTTTGCAAACTCTGCTGTGTGCGTTCATGTTGTTTTGAAGGAAGCGTGGCTTTAGAGAAGCTCTGAAGGGAGGGTGGGATCTCATTCATTCAAAGCTAACTTGCTATTGCTAGCCGCCCTAAAAATTCCCGTACCTTTCAAGACATACTAAAATTTAAATTAAAATAGATGTTCAAAGTATGTTATGTCTGCGACACTAGTGGCACTGATTGTAATTTGAATATTTTTAGTTAAATCTGATGATTTGTGCCATCCGCTCAGGATGTGCTACCTGCTGTTTTTTTCAGTCAAAACAGTCCAAAACATGGTTAGCAAGTTCGTGGGGCGACAAAGAAGCATTCAGATGTAGTAGGACACAGTTGAGTGTGTTAAAAATGTAGCTAGCACATTTTGACAGGGGAAAATGCATTACGTTCATGTGGTGTGAGGCTTTACTAAGTCCAAACTTGCCCCAAAAGCCTAAAGCTACCCTTAAAACCATGCAAATATAGTGTTGGTAAAACATCCTGATAGGAATTATCAGGACACTGCATACTCAAGTTAGCACAACCAATGGTATGAGTTTGGGGCGAAACTTTTTGAAAAGTAACTGCCATCCAAAATGCATACTACCCTACTATAAACAGGCTATGTGAAAAGAGTATAATGTCCAAATTCACATTATTCTTAAAAAAGTAGCCGGATGACCTACTACTGCTGAGTGAAATTCTGAAGCGCGCATTCAATAGACACTTTAATATCCCATGAGGCCATGGGACTTATGAATGGCAGTGAAGCAAAGCAAATGGTAGGTCACATGACAATAACAACCTGACAAATGTAGTTTATCCATATAGTACACACATTCATACTACATAGAACCAATTTTTTTGATGGTTGTGAAGTAAGTACCTACTTATAGAAAAGAAGATTTCGGACAGCCATTCTTTTTGCAATTCTTTTTGTCATCAGTGGTACAGACATTACACATTTCACATGAAAATGGCAGAACATCAATGCATTTACCGGTTTAGTATGCTTGTTAATCACAAAGGTGAACATTCAAACTAAGTCTAAAGTTTAAAAAGCAACACACCTGATAAATCCACACAGTAAAATTAAAATAGAGTCTGCAAACAGTACAATACAAGGAACTATTTACAAGCAGCTCCACAAAAATATCAAACAAAGTAGTTGTTCGGTAGACATGTACAGTACAGTATACAGTAGCATATCGCTGCAATATAAAGTGTGCCTCAAATGGTTCAAGGCTGTCACTGTCAACAGTGAAGACAGAGATCATCTCTCTACATGCACTTATTCATTACATCAAAGCAGAGAGGTTTGGAAATCAATCACTTACTTCTCGGGTCTGGGCTTCGGTTTCTTCCGATTCTCCTCGGGTGCTTCCCTTCTGGATAGAGAGCGATGCAGAGCAATAATAATCCACGCGTGGAATAGACCCTCCCTCCCTCCGTCTGTCTGTCAGCCTCCCCGCATCATCACCAGCTCAGTTTCCGCCGAGCCCAGCACAGCATCTCTCCTGCTCTCTCTTTCCCTCATATGGGTCATACATGAAATATTCATCGTAGCCCTTCATCATATTCGTCATTGTGACATTAATTTCAGAAATGCTCAAGGGGGCTCCAGTGCGTCTGATAACCTACATAAGTCCATCTCATTGTAACATCTACGCAAATGACGCTTCCTGTGAAGGGGTTTGTCTTATTGTTGATCTTTGACACATTAAAACTTGGGGAAATTAAGAACTGAATCTTTTTATTAAAGATTGTTGTGGGTTTGGAACGAATTGGTCACGCCCCACAGGAAGTTGAGATGGAAGGACAGGAAGAGGAATTTAGGCTACTTATTTTATTTAGACTACTTTCAATTCAGCATGGGTGTTTTGTGACAAAAATAATGAATTACATAATTTATTTGAACTAATTATGTTTACATAGAATACATAAATGGTTAGATGTAGGCTATTTCAAGTTTAACATTGCCTAAAATAAATGCATCTTTGTCAAAACTAAAATCAAAAAAGAATTTTGATGCTTGTGTAGTTGTAATGCCACAAAATATTCGCCACATTGGTTTTCATGGAATATTATAAATAAATAATATATTTTATAGAATTTATAATTCTATTTAATATATTAGCCTACATTTTAACATTGCAATAAAAGAATGAAGCTTCAACAGGAAAATTATCAATGAATGAAAAAAGAATAGAATAAGAATAAAGTTCTCCTTTATGAAGTAATTGTATGTATGTATGTATGCATATATATGTGTGTGTGTGTGTGTGTGTGTACTGTGTGTGTGTGTGTGTGTACTGTATATAAAATTACTTCATAAAGGATCACTTTATTCAATTATACAATTATATTTCATAAAAAAAAATATTTCAATAACTGTGTGTAAGAATGAAGCTTCATTTGAACATGGATTATTCATAAAATTATCAATGAAAAAATATTAAATTACATAAACTGTAATTAACAATAGAAAAATAAAGTGCTCCTTTATGAAGTCATTTTATATACTGTGTATATATACACTCACCTAAGGGATTATTAGGAACACCATACTAATACTGTGTTTGACCCCCTTTTGCCTTCAGAACTGCCTTAATTCTACGTGTCATTGATTCAACAAGGTGCTGAAAGCATTCTTTAGAAATGTTGGCCCATATTGATAGGATAGCATCTTGCAGTTGATGGAGAATTGTGGGATGCACATCCAGGGCACGAAGCTCCCGTTCCACCACATCCCAAAGATGCTCTATTGGGTTGAGATCTGGTGACTGTGGGGGCCATTTTAGTACAGTGAACTCATTGTCATGTTCAAGAAACCAATTTGAAATGATTCGAGCTTTGTGACATGGTGCATTATCCTGCTGGAAGTAGCCATCATAGGATGGGTACATGGTGGTCATAAAGGGATGGACATGGTCAGAAACATTGCTCAGGTTGGCCGTGGCATTTAAACGATGCCCAATTGGCACTAAGGAGCCTAAAGTGTGCCAAGAAAACATCCCCCACACCATTACACCACCACCACCAGCCTGCACAGTGGTAACAAGGCATGATGGATCCATGTTCTCATTCTGTTTACGGCAAATTCTGACTCTACCATCTGAATGTCTCAACAGAAATCGAGACTCATCAGACCAGGCAACATTTTTCCAGTCTTCAACTGTCCAATTATGGTGAGCTTGTGCAAATTGTAGCCTCTTTTTCCTATTGGTAGTGGAGATGAGTGGTACCTGGTGGGATCTTCTGCTGTTGTAGCCCATCCGCCTCAAGGTTGTGCGTGTTGTGGCTTCACAAATGCTTTGCTGCATACCTCGGTCGGCCCATTCTCCTCTGACCTCTAGCATCAACAAGGCATTTTCGCCCACAGGACTGCCGCATACTGGATGTTTTTCCCTTTTCACACCATTCTTTGTAAACCCTTAAAATGGTTGTGTGTGAAAATCTCAGTAACTGAGCAGATTGTGAAATACTCAGACCGGCCTGTCTGGCACCAACAACCATGCCATACTCAAAATTGCTTAAATCACCTTTCTTTCCCATTCTGACATTCAGTTCAGAGTTCAGGAGATTGTCTTGACCAGGACCACACCCCTAAATGCATTGAAGCAACTGCCATGTGATTGGTTGATTAGATAATTCCATTAATGAGAAATTGAACAGGTGTTCCTAATAATCATTTAGGTGAGTGTATATATAACAATTATATTTCAACACTGAACATTAATATCAATGATTATGTGTATAAAAACATAATTAAACTTTTTTTTAAATTTACAGCAGAAAACATGCAGTAAACAGATTCAAATTTGAATCTTTTTTGCAACATCAATTCCAGTTCAGGAATTTAAAAGGCATTCTCAATTCAGTTCTGCATGGCACACAGCCCTGTCACCCTCCTTTCTTCTTTAGTCTGTAAACATCTTATCTGCAAACACTCCAGAAGGACGTCTTTGTGCAACAATAATTAATCTATATATAGCTCCCGGAGTCCTTCTTTTAAACCAGGCGATGCCAATCACAACATCAAGCTCCAACTTGCCCTAGATTTCCACCGCCACTCGTCCAGACTTGTGTTGTCTTAGCCCGCCATGTCCTCTGGAGGCTTGACCCGCTTGTGCTGATAACCCGCGAGAAGTAATTACAGCGAGAAGTCCAACGTTAAGGGCGTCTTTGTGATAAAACATGAAAGATGCACACCCACGCACACAATAAAAGACATGTTTTGTGTTCCGCAGTCCACAATGTGCTGTTAATAATGAATAATGTCAAAAGAAATGCCACTTTTATGTTGCACTGTTCTGTTGCAATAGATGTTGCTTTCTGAGCATGCTGGGATCGAGGACAACGCATTAACAATACAGAGAACAGCAGGCGCCTGGGGTACGGTTAAATAAATCTGAGACAAAAAAGCAGGAATCAGAAGCTGCGATCATGGCTGATTCCACGTTGAAGGGATGCTTGGGAATTCAGAGTGTTTTCCATCGTGCCACTCATTTGTGAACTAAGTAGGGTGTCAATAACTTTAAAAGAACCTTTGATCTTGTGATTTATGTGGAATGCAATTATATTCTTGAGGTGATGGAGGTCATATTGGAGACTTTATTAAAACTTTCTAAATTTGTGGCACCATACAGACACACACACGTTTGAAAACATGTGAACATGAACACGTGTTTTAGGGTGACTCTCAATAGACATAATGATTTTTGTATACTGTAAATTGTATCTTCAATCGCACTACACTAATAATACCCCTAAACCTACCCATCACAGAAAACTTTATGCATTTTACATATGATGATTACAAGCTGTTTTCCTCAAGAGAACCACAGAATGTCCCTACAAGGACACGGATTTTGGATATTGCAATCTTTGTGGGGACATTTTGTCCTCATAACATAGGGTTTACATGGACACACAGATAGGCTAATGTAATTGAATTAAAGGGTTACTTCAGCGATTAGCATTAATCTTTGTATCAGTAGAAACCCGGGAGTATATATTCAAATTATCGTACTTTCCCCCCTCATATGACCCTGAGACAAGATAATTATGTATTTTATTTCTGGAAAAATTCCTCCGATGACGCAAATATTGTAATTTTGCGTCATCGGAGGAGTTTTTATCCAGAGGCTGAAGACTACAGCCAGCAGAGGGCGCTATATCCACATGTTTTCAACATCACACTCACTCGCTCGCGGAGCTGCAGAGATTCATGTAAACGGAGCGGTGGAGACCAAAGTGAGTGTTTTAACTTTTAAAATTAACTTCCTATGAAAGTTAAGCTTCCAAAGACATGAACTGAACACGCGCCAGACTGATCACGCGCTATGAATGCAGCCGCGAATCCGCGATTACCTCAGCTCATGTGATGAATGTAATCCGATCCTGCTGCGTTGTAGTGTCTCTAACTGAAATGATTTTCTGAAAATGAACGTGGTAGGCAAGTGACCCAGTAATCCAGTAGCCGAGCCTAGTCTATTGAAATCTATTGGCTTTGGTCTGCCTTGTTATTATTTCCAGCTACAAAACACTGGTTAGCATTATAGTTCTTCACCCCTGACAATAACACACAAAAGATGGCAAACTATGCAGACAGAATGTGCCAAATATACTGTGTGTGCTGATAATGCAGACTGTATTTTATAAAAGCTGAAACACGTTGTAATAATTACACAGATTTATTATACAATTTAACATAATAATAATAATAATTTTATAGATCAGGCATAATATTATGTCCAAATATTATGTTGGTACCCCTTTGGCTGCCGAAACAGTGATGACCCATTGAGGCATGGACTCCACTAGACTCCTGAAGGTTTGCTGTGTTATCTGGCACCAAGATGTTAGCAGCAGATCCTTTAAGTCCTGTAAGTTGCGAGGATGGGTCCTCCATGGATCGGACTTGTTTGTTCAGCACATCCCACAGATGCTCGATTGGATTGAGATCTGGGGAATTTGGAGGCCAAGTCAACACCTCAAATTCATTGTTGTGCTCCTCGAACCATTCCTGAACCATTTTTGCTGTGTGGCGGCGCATTATCCTGCTGAAAGAGCCACAGCCACCAGGGAATACCGTTTCCATGAAAGGGTGTACATGGTCTGCAACAATGCTTAGGTAGGTGGTACGTGTCAAAGTAACATCCACATGGATGACCAAAGATTTCCCATTGCTCAAAGCATCACACTGCCTCCTCTGGCTTGCCTTCCTGCGATGTGTTCCCAGGTAAGTGACGCACATGCATCTTGCCATCAACGTGATGTAAAATAACAAAAAAAAAAAAAAAAAAAAAAAAAAAAAAAAAATATATATATATATATATATATATATATATATATATATATATATATATTGCATCTAAATTAGATTACTGTCTGTATGTTTGTTCTTGTGCATTGAGCTTCTGTTTATGTTCTCTGATCAATGTTTATATGTGAATAAAAGCCTAAATTCAATTGGTTCATCATATATCGTGATCAAGTATCTTCAGTAAATTTAGACTAAACCGCTCAATTCATATGGATTAGTTTAACGATCTCTTTATGAACATTTTGAAGGCTCAAAGTGGAAGTTGCGTAGCTGTCAATGGAGGGAAAGAAATAGCTCTCAGATTTCATTAAAAAGATCTTCATCTGTGTTCCGAAGATGAACGAAAGCCTTACAGGTTTCTAACGACCTGAGGGTGAGTAATTAATTACAGAATTTTCATTTTTATATGAAATATCAGTTTAATGAAGAACATACTTCTGGATGAATGGCTTTTTTTTATTAATTGGCTCTCCAAAATTAAGCTTTGGGTATTTTAAAATAAAAAATGACAAAATTCATACTTCTTTAAATCCATTCCAGAGAATTCTGCAGTTTGTCTCCTAAAATCTGTGAAGAAAAATGCCTGCAGATTCTATCTGGGCCTGATTAACTAAATTTAGAAAAGAGATCAAATCTTCCATGAAAAATCACCCAAAACTGGGCATAATAGTTTCCATAATCCAATCTTACTCTCTTCACATCATACACTAGAAGTTCACATTCGTCCATGGGCAAGATTTCTTGTGCACGAAGACAACTGTGAGTTAATTATAAAGATGGTACTTGGTACAGACAAAAAACACATTTTGTGGAACTTGATTGCCAATTAAAAAAATCACAAAAAATTAACATACCACATAATTAGCATGCGTGGGATGAAATGCAAACGAGAGGGCATGGGGTGAGAAATTTGTAGCGTCCTGGTGATCATTTTCTGTCTGCCTCATCCAGAGAGTCTCGCCGCAGCCTCTTGATAAAACCACCCTGCTAATTTAGCGCTGATTTATGCACTCCTTGGGATGATGAAAGTATTTCATGCTGCAGCGTCTCAGTGAATTATGAAGGCAAATAACAGAACAGCATAACTGGTATAATAAGAACACAAACTAGGGATTGCACAGTCTAGTTTGTGTTGACTTAACATGGATCTTATAACTTCTATTTCAGGAAAATTCTAATACCAGCCAGAATTGATGCATAAGGACCCCCGGCTAGTTGACTAGTAACATTGAGTAGACATGCAAGTCCTAATGCATTGCATTCTAAACAAAAAACAACTTTATTCAAGCAATTTCACACTGACCTCCATATGCAGTGGATGTGTGGCTTTATCGAGTGATAGACATGGCCCGGCGAGCTCTCTTGCTGACGCTTGGGATTTTCAAACTTTTATCTAATAGTTGTGGCTGGAGATGCCTGGGGCAGAGTGCAACTCAGGTGTGAAAGTGGAAGATGAGGGACCATGACTTATCCTCCACACTTCCTGGAAAATACCGGTTTGAGATCACCATGGATGAGCAGTTCAGCCTAGCATGATGAGTTTGTTGACATCTGAGCAAGGAAATGGGACCAGAATTGAACATTTTCCAAAAAATAAATAAATAAATAAATAAATATGTAAGTGGTTCCTGCCTGTGCATAAGTACTGTGGACGGTTGCCAGGGTGTTGCTATGCAGTTGCTAAGATGCTACCTCAGCTAAAATTTTTGGCAGCGAGAAAACATCTTAAACTGGCAACACATCTCATTTGTGATCAGCTGTACAAATTAACTCAAATAAAAACTGATTCAGTCTCAACATGGACCGACATCTTAGCAGCAGAGACGTTCACTAGGATGGCTCATGGGAGAGCTCGCAGGGGAATCCCGCTTATATAACTGAGCAGAGTTTAAACTCCGATCAGAATGCCATTGGCCATGAGCTCTGGGCTCTTCTTTCATGGAGCATATTTACACAGGCATATTTTATAACTTTTTGATCTAATTTCAACTAGAAACATTGTTTAATTTACAAACATTTATTTAAAAAAATTTAAGTCAATGACAATTGGATGAAGCCAGACCCCGCCCACTTTTGGAGTTCACGCCCCATTTTGGAGATCTCCAGTCTGCAGTTATACCCATGGTTATACCTACTTGGAGATTCCAGCTAGCCATGTTTTCACTTTTATAGGGTAGGGGGCGCTATGACATCTTCTATTACAGAATCTCCAGATCAAAATACAGGAGCAGAAGAAGCTGGAACAAATGTAAAATAATGCTATCATCAAACATTGAACAGCATGTAAATTAGAACTACTTAATGTTACGGATTGAAATGTTGAACCCATGAAGAGGAAACTACTGAAGCTTTGGGAGTGTTGATGGGTTCAATCTACTTTTGATAATCGCTCTGAATCTGATCAAGGCATAGTCTTTGACAAAAACCTTTTTCTTTAAAATGTTGCCTTTCTTTATGAAACTTACCCACATTCAAGTGTTGATAAAAAGGGATATATGGAGCTATAATAAAATGTTTTTTAAATTCAAAGTGTACATTCATAAATAAAACAAAAATACTACTTGTATTAAAAATAGTAAACTACTAGTATACTTATAAGTTCACTTGAAGTACAGATGCAGTACAAATAAGAAACATAGTTGTGTACTTAAAGTTTACTACTGTTACACTTATAGTACACTTAAATATATACTTTTATATACTAAAAGTGGGCCAATTTAGTCCCAAGTAGTCCTGAAATAGTACACTTACAAGTTTACTACTAGTACACATTGATATTAGTATACTTACTACATAAAGTATACTTAAAAATATACTTGAACATTACTTAAGTATACTTCATAATATGAACTTGAAGTATATGTCTTTTTCGTAAGGGAAGTTTTATGAATTCTATGTTCAGACAGCAGGCTAAATCTGATTTTTTTCCCCTCAAATCAGATCTTTTTAGGCTGACTGTTCGCACTATTAATCGGAAGTGATCAAATCAGATTTGTGTGTCCAGACATAACCAACCTATCTGCATTGGTTGCTTTGGTAATGATGTAAGCATACCCACATGACGAGGCTTTCAAAACGGATGCAGGAAAAAATGGAGGAGCATCATCTCACAATCATATTATTTTATTTTTTTGCTGTCCAGACTTTCAAAAAACCTGAAATATAATATTATATATATATATATATATATATATATATATATATATATATATATATACACACACACACACTCACCTAAAGGATTATTAGGAACACCATTCTTATACTGTGTTTGACCCCCTTTCGCCTTAAGAACTGCCTTAATTCTACATGGCATTGATTCAACAAGGTGCTGAAAGCATTCTTTAGAAATGTTGGCCCATATTGATAGGATAGCATCTTGCAGTTGATGGAGATTTGAGGATCCAAGGGGCCTAAAGTGTGCCAAGAAAACATCCCCACACCATTACACCACCACCACCAGCCTGCACAGTGGTAACAAGGCATGATGGATCCATGTTCTCATTCTGTTTCGCTAAATTCTGACTACCATCTGACTCTACCATCAAAATTTCTCAACAGACCAGGCAACATTTTTCCAGTCTTCAACTGTCCAATTTTGGCCAGGCAACATTTTCCAGTCTTTTTCCTGTTTTTTGTTTGTAGAGTGGAGTGTGTGGTCTTCTCCTCTTTCTTCTGTTGTTGTAGCCCATGCTTGGGTGGTCGTGGCTTGTTGGTTGCTTTCAGTCAAAGTTGCTCTTCTATCAGCTTGAATCAGTCGGCCCATTCTCCTCTGACCTCTAGCATCAACAAGGCATTTTCGCCCACAGGACTGCCGCATACTGGATGTTTTTCCCTTTTCACACCATTCTTTGTAAACGCTAGAAATGGTTGTGTGTGAAAATCCCAGTAACTGAGCACATTGTGAAATACTCAGACCAGCCCGTCTATGAGTATGAATGAAACAGGCATTCCATTATATGTGTGTATTTACTAGTAAAGGGTAAAAATAGAAAAAAATATATACTTTTATCTAAAGAAATTTAAAGTAAACATGACGTGAACTTCACTACTTGCGTTAGTACTTGCTACAATTGTGTTACAAAACTTTTAATCTAGTTAGCTGTGAAATCACAAATTCACAAACATCAAAATAAATGTGTATCCTAAGTATTTTGGTCAGAATATGACAGAATGGTCAGAATTTTTTGTGCATGCGCCACCTAAAGCTGTTAGATTTTCAGTTAACACTCACACCTAACTTACAACATAATGAAATACCAAAATAATCATCAAATGGTGTTGAAAAGCAGAAAATTTGCAAATTTATGAGCAGTCAAGGTTAATGGTCAATACGTTCAAATGTCTCCATGCCTTTTCTAATATACTGTAAGTTGGCTGAGATGGTTTTGCTGCTGTTTTGATTAACTGAAGCCATTCAAAACCTATTGGAAAAAGGGTTAAACATATTATTTATTTTATACAGTTATTATCTTGTATGTTCTACTGTGAAGCTGAATGTGTTTCATGCAAATCACATAATATAGGGTTTCTAAACATTCAATTAAGGATCATCATTCAGTACTTCATTGAATTTCCTGCACCGTGCCACTCAGTTCTTGGGTGACTTTCTACCGAGGCCTGATCTGACGATGACTCATTCACCTTTCATCAGTATCAGATCAGTGGCTCAGGCTTTATTTCATTTACAGTGCCTTTTGTCAAGAGGCTTCTAATGAAAATATAAGCCAGGTCAAGGACAGCAGCGTGAAAGAGCGATTTCAAACCATTGACAGCACTGCAAGCTCTTTAAATTCACAAAAACGCATCCATCACAGCATGTGTCCGCCTCATATCTCTGGCCACAAACCGGTTACTGGAGCACTGATAACACATCGAATTAAGCCCAAACTGAGTGGATGGAGAAACTCACCAGCTGAGTCCACTCAAAGAGCAGGCAATAAGAAGAGAAAATGTGCCCCCATGCAGCATTAATGCGGAAGCTGGGATTTTAGTAAATGAATCTTACCAGCAAAACGATCTTATGAGAAAGGTCAGCATGCCATATTGCTACCCAGCATTGCCCTGTGGAGGAAGAAGAGTATTCATCATACCGGTCTCTCAAGAATTCTCACTGGCCTGATCTTTCCGTCCTAATTTTCCAGCCTTGGTGCAGAGAGAAATATGGCAGCCTGTTGTCTTTATCACCTTAATTGGTACAAATCTCAGCCGCTGCAGGACCAAGATGAAATGAGACCTGAAAATAGACTCTGGCCTCATGAGCGCTGGGTGTACGGCTCCCAAGAGTGCTTCAAGACTGATAGATATGACACAGGTATACCCTACACTATTGATAATATCTCCCACAGTCACACAAAGTACTGATTTGTGCCATGTGAAGTGGCTAACCACAACAAACCAAGACAACCAAGCAGATTTCTTGGCCTCTTTGTCATTTTTGTGACTGATATTGGTGGAGAGAAAGCAGTACACATTCACTGAGTAGAACATTGGCTTGAAATGTTCATGCATGCTAAGCTCTACGGTTACGTTTCCAAAAAGCCTTGCATTGCTATTCATATCATGCTAACTCTGCTGAAAAAATCTGGTATCTTATAAATGGTACAATCTGGATGTTTTAGCAGGGAAACTTCATATTACATAATCACATGCTAACTTTATTTACCTTTAACCATAAGGTTAGCCAGTGGTTTTTGCCAAACCAAACGTCACTATTACTGTTCGCAGTGGGCTATATACCCACACTATCCCAGCTAACAGGGAACATCCTCATAACTTTAGCTAAAGCTCTGGAAAGGTTCTCTCAAAAATTATAAACATTCTTCTAGTAACGTAAATAGTTCGTTCTAAGGCCGTTTGTCCACCAAAGCGTTTTTATCCAGCTGAAAACACTAGACGCTCTGCTGAAAACGCCTCGCTGTGGGCGCTTGAGAGCATTCTGGCAGCGCAGCGTTTGTTTCAGTTGAGACTCCTTGCTTGTTATGATACGGAATATCCGGGTAAGTGTTACTAGTATCTCCTTTCACAGATAGTTTGTTTCTTTACTGATTCTATATAAAAATGCTGATACAATGTAAAGTATTTGCTTTGGCTCTTGTTTTAAATTATTTTATTCCGTTATTATGCTGCTTGTTTTCATCTGTGGATGTTGTACCAGCAGAATGTCAGTGTTGTGTTTGACCCGCCCCTCCTCCACTGTGATTGGATGGCTAGTGAAAAGTGACGAGTGCGGCGTTTTATTCAAAGTTGACCATTGTTCAACTCTCGGCGATCAGTAAAAAACGGCTCGTTATGCTCATGGCTTTCTAAAAACGCGGCGCTCCCATTGAAAACAATTGAATACGGCAGCCAACCGCGTAAAAAAACGCTTTGGTGGACACTGCCTTAAAGACACTGGATTAAAAACAACCCAGTTTTTAACCCAATGCATATAGGACAGAACACATGTTGGGTTCATTTTACCCAGCAAATTGGGTTGCCCAACAAAAACTAGATTGTTTTTATTTTGCTTCATACAAGCATTTATGTTGACAGATTAACTTAAATCCTCCAAACTTTTTTTAAATAATCCACACAACCACTGGTTTGCATGATAATTCATAAATTTTTTAATCATACAATATAGCATATGCTGTATGCTAGGGCAAGGCATCAGGCATTTCCATCACGCGAAAAGGCAATATACACAGCACAATAACGAATTTATAGTTAAAATAAAACATACACAAACATGTATTTTATCGAAGACAGCAATACCAAAGAGGTTGAAAAAAGCCTGCGAATGCCGCCATAACTCAACCCCTGGGTTGTTATGTCCGACCCAGGATCTGGGTAACACAAAAACTACTTAAAAACGTACCATAGCCCACGTTTTTTTTTAGAGTGTTTAATAATGTTTTTAAAACATTAAAATAACAATTTATGATGAAGCAGGTTTACTGACTCAATCTCAGCTTCAATGTAAACCAATAAAGGTCTGTGAGTATTGTTGATTTCCAAAACCCTCTGACAGGAACACTTCTTTGTACTGTCCTAGAAGTACAAAGTAATCCGTTAATTTCTGACATTCATTCTAAGCAATCTGTGAAG
This sequence comes from Gobiocypris rarus, assembly GCA_023029165.1. Lineage (NCBI taxonomy): Eukaryota > Metazoa > Chordata > Actinopteri > Cypriniformes > Gobionidae > Gobiocypris > Gobiocypris rarus. The sequence goes on along the minus strand of CM040931.1, from coordinate 6,488,991 downwards.
ATCTCTGCTGTAGTTTTAACCTATGAGGCTTTATCACACCCTTACTCATAATCTAGCGTTTGAAGAAAAATAGACATTCAGAAGTTCTTTATCAAACGCTTTTGTAAATGAAGGACGCAGAGTGACATTGTCAGACTTTCCTTTTAAAATGCAGTGCACTGTAGTCATTTTTACTCCAGAGGGAAGTTTTATTGCTCAAAGGTTGCTCTTTCAGTGTGAAAGACAGAGTTCTCATTTTCGTTTATGACTCAGATGGTTCTCTTAATGTTCCTCAGCAGAATTAAAAATCAACACAAAAGAGTCAATTGTTGACATATACCCTTCAGGGCCCAATCATACACCTGGCGCAATGGAACACCAGTGTTTTTTGCTAGTTTCAGCCTGACCCTGTTATCATTTTCATGTCCAACGCCATGTTGTTTAAATAGCAAATGCACTCGCACACATCTGTTCGCCCATGAGCGTGCTGGTCTGAAAACCAGGTGTGTTCAGGCGCTTTGTTGGGGCGTTTACAAAAGTTGATTCTGACTAAGTGCATCTGCGCCATGCGCTTCAGACCAATGCGCTCAGACCAAGGCCCTCAAAGTTTGGGGTCAGTAACAATTTTTGAATATCAGTAACATATTGGTAAAATATTGAATAAGGGAATATTTTTATTCAGCATGGATGCATTAAATTGATCCAAAAGCTATTTTTTTCAATATTACAAAAAAATAGGCTTATTAAAAATGAATTCTTTTGAACTTTGTCCTGCAAAAAATGTATCACAGTTTCCACAAAAGTAGTAAGAAGCACAAATATTTTCAACAACTGTTTGATAATAAGAAATTATTATTCAGAACCAAAACAGTATATAGAGCTATAAAATGAATGTAGATAGCATACTATTATGCATTATTTACTTTTAGGAGACTTTGATAAGAAGTCTCCTATACTGAAACCTCTGACTATTGACTGCATACTTGCAAATCTGAGACAAATATGTGACAGTGAGATCTATTCTGAAACTCTAGAGATGCATGAGATTAGCTACTAGTATCTTTTTCTCAGCATGAAGAATAACAAGTGCGATATTAAAGAGGTTTGTGTGTGTGTGTGTGGGAGTTATCTATTGGACTTGCTGTAAATTCCTAAGTAAAACCATATGGAGATTTATACATTTAAATCTAAATTGGGTTACAAGTTCACAAGTTCAATTCAACTCAAGAGTAATAGAATTGTAAGTAGCTGCAGAATTATTTTTGCTCATTTTGTATCCTTGTGTCTTATTATATAAGATCTTCTGAACAGCAGGTACATTTCTGACTCTTTGAAGATATTAGTTAGTCGCAGAGAAAACGCTCCTCCTGAAAACATATGCCTCATGTGCATTTCATTTACATTTCAAAAACTTCCAGTTGCTTCAACAACTGTGGAAACATCACCATTAGAACCAATTATTCCGGATAAACAAATACGAAGTCTTGGCAAATAAACTGCAATCATTTTAAATGCGCCCTAATTAGGTTAGCGCTGGAGTTTCACGCATTACTGACGAACAGCCGCTCTTGGCCAAAATATGAAAAGGAAGAAAAAAAATGATGATGAAGATGACAACCCTTTTTTAGAGCGCAAAAAGCATTATGTGAGCACTTGAACCTTATCTAAAATGATGGCTTCCTAATATCTTACTAGTTGCTAAAGTGTTGCACGCAACTTGCAGGAAATCTGTGTAATTCTGACAGAAAACACAGCGTCCTGTTTCACCTCAAATCGTCTTTCCAAATTCAATCCGGAGAGAGCTGATGACAGTTTAGCAAGTAACTAATGGCTGATCCCACAGTGCATTTCAGCCACCTGTCATATCTCAAGAGAGACAGGTAAACACAGACAGCGACAGTGACAAGTCCTGCATCCGCCGACAGAATTGAGGGAAGGAGATGATAGTCAGAATCATGAGGAATCTGGTCCTCCCTTGAAATCGGGTCTCCATCAACTATCAGTTAATTATACTAATGATAGTACTTTCAAACAATATTAAATAGCTTACTATATACTGCATAATTAAACAAATCGAACGTTTACTTTCACTGTTAGTTAATTAATAAATAAATAATAATAATAGCCTATTATTTGAATAAATGAACATCATTACAATCCTTTTATAACTGAGGTTTTTGGATATTTAACACTTAGGGCCCTATTTTAACAATCTGATGGTCTGAAGCGCATGGCGCAGGTGCACTAAGGGCGTGTCCGAATCCACTTTTGCTAGTTTAACAATGGAAAAAACAGTCAGCGCGCCAGGTGCATGGTTCAAAAGGTTTGTACCTATTCTCTTGATGAGTCATGGGTGTGTTTTGGGCGTAACGTGCAATAAACCAATCAGAGTCTCATCTCCCATTCCCTTTAAAAGCCAGTTGCGCATGCACCATTGTGGATACGCTATTTACATGGCAGAATTTGCAAGCGGAAAGACTGAACGCTTCTCCAGGGAGGAATCCTTTTATTTTTAATATTTAAAAATGTTTGTGTTGCTGTGCGTCCCTGTGTGTGTAATAATCAGAGTGTACTTGCGTTGTGCACCCGCCTATTGGCGCATATTACTAACGGCACCTTTAAATAAGCAAAATTCTGCGCTATTGACTTTAGACCAGGTTTTTGTTGGTCAATGGTGCAGTCGTTTTCAGTTCCTCAAAGTAGCAATGCCCCAACAATGCGCCTGCACACACCTGGTTTTCAGACCAGCAGCCCATGGGTGAACAGATGTACGCGAGTGGATTTGTTATTTGAGCAATCTGGCGCTGGACGTGAAAATGATAACTGTCGGCCTGAAACTAGCAAAAAACACTTCCGTCGCGAGCCTTGCGTCGCATTGCGCCGGGTGTATGATAGGGCCCAAGTGCAAATGTGTGTATAAACTATAAGACTGACATTTCTGGTCTTTATAAATGTTCAAACAGCATTTATTCATGACATGGGGGTGGGATTTGGCCCCCCATGGACATCCCTGTGAACAGGAGCTCAGGATATCAGGAGCCGTAACTGACAAAGAATAATTTTGTACGTTTTTACCCTTCTGGTCAAATATTGCACTGCAAACATCAATAACTGCTTTAAGTTGTCAATGCTGGCAAATGACCCTAGTATAAGCGGGATAATCCATGGCTAGCTGTGCATTAAAAGATTTTAATGCACTTCGCGGAGGCAAAGCTGTGCATTAAAATAGTTTAATGCACAGCTAGTCATGGATTATCCCTTACATGTGTGACTATTTTGTACTTTTTTGTTTATTGTGAGTTTGTTTTTCTTCCGTTTATTGGATGATTGGGTACTGAGTGCTATACTCAGTCGGGTGTGATGGATCATGTTGATATAAATTGTATTTTGCTGTGAACTTGCCTGACGAAGACCTTTGGGTCGATATGTTGCATATTTAATAAATGTTTTGGAAGCAGCAGTGGCAGTGTGCCGATTTTTGTTTATTCTTTAGTGAAGCGTTTTATTTGATCGTGCACCTGCCTTAAGTTTTTGGATGTGCGCATATTATTACTTTGGGTTCTTGAAACTATGTCATGGAAATCTTTAACACCCACAGTGTTGCCGGCCCCCCTGAGAAACATAAATGCCCCCTAAGTCATTTGTCCTGGCACCGGGCCTGGTCTGAAGAAAACAAGCCAATCAGAAGAGCGAATGTGGATAAATAAGACACACAGAGAAGGGCAGTTTCTAAGAAGCTGTTGGCATCTGTGCGTAATTGCAAAATTGCAGCGTTCGAGCCCCCGTGTTAATCGGGTTATGGCGGACATAAGCGTGATGATTCATCCCCTGGATGATACTCTATATATCGGCTAGATTGTAAAACCGATTAAGTCCAGCCTCGCTCAAACGGCCTAAACATGGGGCTGCATCTTATCCGTCTCAGATGGTTTTGCATTAACATTTGCGCAAACACGTAGCACAGAGGAAAGGGATACAACCTTGATGGGATCAGCAAGGTCACGGTGAACAATTATGGGCTGCCTCATTACTTTGCTATGCGCTCTTTGGTTCCCATGGAAACACTTATGAGGTGACAGATGAGTGGAGCTGGAGTCGGCCTCCCACGCGCCGTCACGTCGAGCGTTCCCCTTGAAGACTCCACTCGCTGATAATAGTACGCCTAGGGACCGAGACGCATTGTTTAAAATAAAACAGCCATTAGGAGTGGGATGTTCGAGTGAGATATTGTCGTACACAAATAGGCCATTTTGCCATAACTGGGACACAGTTACAGAATAACAACAAGACCTAGATATGATGCTTTTTTTGTTCTTGTTGCAATAAAGAACACCGTTTTTTTTGCCTGTTGCAAATAAATTAGAGCCAGATTTGCCATAATTTGTGGGTAATTAAAACCATTATTTATAGATGGTTAGCAGTGATGTTTAGGAATAATTCATCTTGTGAATTCATGCCTTTAGTCATGTTCCTGTGGCTTTTACATGAACGGCAACAACATTTAGATGTTGTCTCATATTGATTGAAATGTCAGTATGACATGAAACATATTTATCTTTATAATGGGAAATGTCAACAAACCAGTTTTTATTATAAATTCCAGGAGACTGATAACAGCCCTCCCTTACAAAAAAAGTACCATGACCATGTTTATTTGTTTAACAAGGTACTATGATAAAGCAATGTTTTTAAATATATAGGATGAATTTGTTTGGACATGTATGCCTAATACCATGGTATTTTTTTATGAAACCTGAAGTGTAAATAAAGGTACTGTGGCAATACCATGGTACTTTAACATATGCTGAAATACTGAAATTCATGTACCATGGCATTTACATGGTACTTCACGGTACAATATCGTACCATGGTAAATTCTGGTACCTTTTTGTAAGTTAACCATTGTAGAAGAATATGGTAATCATTCAGAAACATGGTATATTTATAAAAACAACATGGTCTCAACTACCATAATAATGCTTACCATGTTTATACCATGGTATTTTTGAAGAAGGGGTTAAAATATCTTGAAGCTTCATGTAAATACCCTTATAAGCGGTGTATACAGTATACAGTGATTGTAGTTATATCAGCACTTTTTATATACCATGGTATTTTCATGGTACTTCAAAGTACTTGAAGTATGTCAACAGCATGACAGTTATTTTCTTTTTATTCTTGTATACAAGCACGTTATCAAAGTATCACAGTGATATCAACTATCACAGTACCATTTAAATTATGTTTACCATGCTAATACCATGGTATTATTTAAGAAGCTGTTAAAGTTTGTTGGAGTACCATGCAAATACCTTTATATAAGGGTATCTGTGGCAGTACATTGGTACAGTTACACTGTATTCTCAAGTACTTTTATGAATACCATGGTACAGCACCAAGTTTTTTGTTGTATTCATGTACATGCGCATGGCAATGCTTCGGAAATAAGGTATTGAAGTATCACTGTATCAGAATCTAATATACCCTACCACCACCATAGTGTATTTTAGCAGAAACAATGCTTACCATTGTAAAGTTTTGCAAGGGCAGAGCAGTCTGGAGTCGGTCACCTGGGCCGTTTCAATCTCTCCAGCTCTCATCTCTTTCCTTTATGGCATTTTGATTTTGAATGGCACCATTCATTACAACGCTCCCAACAACACACAGTGAGAAATATTTCACCCAGAGCTGTCTGTGGGACCCTGGACTTCCATAAAACCTGTCCAGACAGCTGTGAAGAAACTGACACCTGAAGAGAAGAGATGAAACGCCTCATGAATAAAGGTGAGGAGTGAGTTAGTTATTCAGCAGCGTTTGAGTAATGCCAAAGGCTACAGAAAGAGGTGAGAGGAACAGGTTGAATGCAGCCAGGTTGAGGAAAAGCAAGGTCCCCTCAAGCGAAACGCTGCGTGTCGACGCGTTAACTGACGTGACAAAACTAGAACGCTCACATTATAATTGACCTACACCTCAAGCGCGTGACATGATGGTTATTAACCACCGGCTAGTACCATTGATTATTTTTAAATACAGGTATATTAATACATACATATAGGCCCACATAATTTTATCTTTGCTCATTTAAGTTAAACTCTGAATAACTCTTATCCAGTTGGGTAGAGTATCCAAAAACTGTACTTAAAGCTGCAGTCCGTAACTTTTTTGGGTTAAAAATTATCCAAAATCAATTTTTGTGCAAGTACATAACCAGCCAGTGTTCAAAACTATCTGCTTACCTTAGCTCGATTTACAACGGTAAGCTTGAAATAATGTTTTAATTCCAGTGGGACTGGTAGATTTCTGCGGGAGATTCGAGCATATCTTTGCGCCATCGCGTCACATCTGTACACATCAATAAGAAGTCCCGGCTAGTAGGCTATATCGCGTGTGAGGATGTTGGAGGTGGAGATTTATAGTCTTTTCTCACAGTGCTTGATATCATTGAACTTATCAATTTGATAGCGGATCCAGAAAGGTTGAAACCTCAACAAGTGACAGTGACATAGAGATTCGCCCGTTGTAAAATGCAAAAGACTTCGGAAATCGGAATGGCTACAGAAAAAAGAAACTTCAACCGAGCCAAAACAATAATAAAAAGGGCTTTTGAAAGGTGGCGTCAACTCCGTGCTTAGAAGGGGTTCAAAACGGATGCAGAGCAGTTTTTTTCTGCTGGACAGGTCAGGCATTTCAATGGTTATTATGTAACAGTAAAACGCTTCGCTTAATTCATACAGTAAAAGTTACGGCGTTTTCTTTGTTGTGCTTTGTTTGTGCTTTGCGATGCTTTTCCCACGTAGGCCTAGTTGGTCAGCACAAAAGTGGATGTCAGCAACTTACGTCTTGTTCAGATGACATTCTTATGTCGGTCATACGTTAAAACAGTAGAATCTGTGATTCTGTATCCACACGGCGCAGTGACTGACAGCCCTTCTCATGACAGACGCACATTCTCCTCAAAACATTGTATTCATACGCGCTGTGCGGTGCCGAGGCACAGCTCACGTAGAGCTGATCATTCCGCGAATAACTGCAGACAATTGCAGATTTTAAACAGATAGCGACAAAGAGGAAAAACTACGGACTGCAGCTTTAAGTAAAAGTACAAGTATTATATAAATATTTACTCAAAGTAAAAGTGAAAGTAATAGTTACTTAATAGTTACTTGAGAAAGAGTAAAAAATATCCAATGAATCCAATGATATTTACACTGTATATATATATAGATATTTAATTTAAATTATTATCATAATTAAATGTTTTGCAACAAACACAGGGGAGACAAGCATTTGTGGCATGCATGTACTTGCTTTTAACGTTTACAGCTACATTTGAAAGAAGAAAGAGTGAAAACTATTCATGCTCATAACCGCTACTGAACATCTGAAGTCAAGTCAAGTCAACTTTATTTATATAGCGCTTTTAACAATGCAGATTGTTTCAAAGCAGCTTCACAGGGTTAAATAGAAAAATAATGCAACATGATATATTTCGATTATCATAAAGTAACAATGTGGGCTTTAGATCAGTAATTTGGTCTATATGGTTAATTTAGTTTAATAATTACATTTATTTTGAAATTTATTTGAAAAATTGTTTTTCCCCAACTGAGCAAGCCAAGCCAAAGGCGACAGAACCCCATCAGGAACCAAAACCCCATCAGGAGACCTAATGGAGAAAAATAAACCTTGGGAGAAACCAGGCTCAGTCGGGGTGCCAGTTCTCCTCTGGCCAATTAATAAACAGCGTATTATTATTATTCTGGCAATTTTAAAGGTCAGAGGTCATTATAGATCTGAATATTCGTAAGATCTGAGGCAACACGAGGATGATGTATCGATTAAATAATTATTAAAAATAAATAATTTGAAATATCGGAGTCATTACGCCGGAGACAGGTTTTTATTGAGGATGCCGTATAGATTAAACAATTACTAAAGTGTATTATTTGAAAGATTGGCAGCAACATGCTGGAGACGGGTTGTTTTGAGGATGACATCGATTTAAAGAATTATTAACTAGGAATATTCAAACAATCGGAGTCATCATGCCGGAGACAGGTTTATTGAGGATGCCGTGTCGATGAGGCAGCTTAAGAAGGGAGTCTAAATGACACGGTCTCTGCAGACACTTCAGGGTCATGTGTTGGTCACATCTGCGTGCAGGTCCGCCGTCCGATCTGGATACAGCCTGGATCCGGCTGACTGCAGTAGACCTCGGGATAAAACAGAGATACTAACATAAGCGTAGATGCCATTCTTCTGATGATGTAACGAGTACATCAGGTGTTATGGGAAGTGTTCCCGGTTCCGGCTGACCTAGATAATGCAGCCTAATAATCATTTCATTGAAAAAGTGTTTTATGTGTATGTACACACACATGAACACAAACAATGATCAAATGCACATTGACAGAGCTTCTTTCGTCCGTTCTCCAAAATGTAATCGCTTGTATTTCTGCAGGCGCGTGTAAACTACCAAGATGAATGGGTTGCAGGCACCGCCACCTCGCAATACCCAAATAGATTTACAGTAGTAACAATAAATGTTTCATATTATATATGATAAATAGTGCTGTCAAATCGATTAATCGTGATTAATCACATCCCAAATAAAAGTTTGTTTATATGTGTGTGTACTGTGTATAATTATTATGTATATATAAATACACACACATGCATGTATATAAGTTTAAAAAATATATATTTATAAAAAAACACACACACACACACACATATATATATATATATATATATATATATATATATATATATATATATATATATATATATATATATATATATATATATATATACAGTAGCCTATATACATGCAAATATTTCTTAAATACTTCTTAATAGTTCTATTTCTTAATACTTCTGTGCTTTTAGTCCTGTTGTATCCTAGCACAACATGGAAGAAAAGATTTGCCACTATTTCCATTTTTACCTCTAATAAAGTCCTCAGAGGTAGTTTTCACTAATCAATATTAACTGGGATGCAAGATGGTGGCAGTTGCATTTGAAACGAGAAAGCGACTCATCGGTCATCTGTGTAAAAGTAGTGCTGGTTTCTGATACCTGCGAGCGGTCTGAATACAGCATATGGATTATGAGACATCATTGGGTCATGTTGAGCATTTTTGCTTTCAGTTTGGACAGACAAATGACAGTGTGATCAATACTGAACAATTTATTTATTTACATTTCCAGAAGGCTATGTGAGAAATATAATTTTGTAGCATCTAATTGCACGGCTCTTTTGGACTATACACAGCTACAACATATTAGAAAGAAAGCATTTTGGTATTCAATGTTAGAAGTTCAACGAAAATCACTATTATCAATTTTTTTGCACATTGCACCATGGGAATAGGTTGTTTTTTTGAAATCGGAAAAGTACCTTAGTCTGGAATACCATGGTCCGTGATCGTGAATATATATTAAGCATGCAATAGTACTAAATCATTAATATGTTTATAGGGACTGTCAGACCCTCTGAAAAGTGCAAGTTCTTGAGGAACTGGCTGTACCATCGTTTTGAAATGATTTAGTACCTATAGGCCTACCTATCCCTACAGCACATCTTGAGGGAAGTAAAACATGAAAACATCATATATGTGCAAATAAACCTTTGCATGAGACCCGATTATTATCTGTTCTGAAAGGCTACGAGGATTATCTGGCTTAGAAAATTAATCAAACACCTTTCACCTGTGGGGTTTTGAACATCTTGGTTTATTATTTATGCATGTGAGAACCAGGCAAGTCAATATTGTAATAAAGCACATCCTCATGCAGCTATTGTCGATCTTCCATTGGGATCTTCCATCCTGCTGTTCATCTCGTATCTGGCAGTGGTTCCATTCTGACCTGAAGCCAAGCGCTGTCTTTGAGATGAAATAGCTGGAATTGGACATTCAAACCCTCAAGAAGGAGCGTGATGCTGCCATTAGTCAAAAGGTGGCACTGTTTCTCTGCTCACTTCATACCCATATTTCAGCTCACAAAGATGCTTTTGAAAGTGTCTTGAGATAACAGAAAATGAGACAGATCTCTTGTTTGAAGGCACGCCAAACAAAGGAATCTTGTACTAAGCATGACATTAGCTCGCCACTTTTAAATCACAGAGAGAACAATAGATTGTTACACAATAAAACCCAAAGTTTCACACTGAGTTAAATGTACCTAATGACATAATTAGCACACTGATTAAACTCATTTGTGGTGAGGGCTGATGGGCTGGGGCGGCTGAATCTTGATGCTCAGATAAGTGTTTCTATTTGGATGAAACCAGCTTGATTACAAACTAAAATGTAACTGAGCGCTTGGCTGCCATCTGAGTACATGAGCCACTGATTTAAGGATGTTATGGGTGGGTTAGATCTTGCACTGCTGTATGAAATTTGCATATTACACAATATATAGAACACTGCAACAAAGACTTGGCAATCTTTTTAAGGCAAAACACGCCTCAGAGAAAACAGTTTAAACAGTCTTGTTTAAAGTTTGAAAGAAATGTTACATCCAGAACACTTTGTCTTAACTGGTTTGCTTGCAGATAAGCATCAAGACACAAAACAAATCGCAAGATCTTTGCAAAATATTGTATTTACAAAGCATTATAAATAAGTCGAGAACTTCAATATTGGTCCATAATTCAGCATTCACAACCCATTTTACTTCTGTAACATGGCGTTCAGTGACAGAATACTGTAGTTGATATTATCAATTGGAAATTTATTGGATTGTAAAATGTAGGCGTTTATATTATAAACAGACCTGAATGTGAGACTGCAATGTTATTTTCCAGAATAACGTGTACAATTTATCAGTGCGCAATAAGACCATAAATGTAAGCTAAGAAGTAAAATAGGTACATTTTAATTTCATGTTGACTTTCACCGATGTCAAATAGATGGAATCCTAAAATCTTTTGAAAAAGAAACATGACTAATTCAACAAACACAAGCTTTGCCTTTCCATCCATCAATGCACATCTTTCAGTTCTTGCCAAGGACTTTGTTTAGAAAATGTCAGTTTTATTTTATTTCAAAGCCTTTATTGTTGTTGTGTTCCTCGATGATAACAGATGTCCATCCCATAGGTGATCTAACCCTTTATCTGAAGTGCATTTCTGTAATATACACAAGCAAACAGTCACTTTTGTTTACTGTTTGCTCTCTCTCTTCGCTTCTGGATGCTGTTGCGTTACTCTGCTAAGCCGTGCAGAGCTTTATTGCTGGGGTCTGTCAATAGGGAGAGATTTGTTTTTAATAAAGCACCCAAACAAGCTTTTGAACAGCTAACTTTGCTTCTGCATGGAGGGCATCAAACGATGAGGTAAAACAAAACTATGCAGCTACGGTGACAAGCTGACTCGCACATAGTTTCATCCAAGAAAACATTCTTTGATTAAGATGGTTTTGGGATTGGGCAATGGTCTTAGAAAATCTGCCAGTAAAAATTTACAAAAGTTCAGAATGAAATATAGCAAAGGTGCAGGAATGCACGAAGAAGATGAAGATTCAAAACAGAGTTTAATAATAATCCATAGATTAATCCAATTGGTAGCATAAACACACTAAATGCAAATGAGACAAGACAAACACTGAGTGAAGGTGAGGAACTTTAATACACATGGTGATGAACTAAATGACGAACAGCTGTGAAGATGATTAGTGTCCATGGGAACAGATGAGTGGTGGGAAACAAAGACAATGAAGCATGTGACTGATGAAAACAGATAACCATGACAGAAGGCCCTCTTCCATTCAGCACGAAGTGAATACACATTGAAGACAGCAGATGAAGTGGGGATGGTGCAATATGGACGACAAGACCCCGGTGGCGATTATGAAGGCCGTCTGACGGCACAAACCCAGAGCCCAGAGACGACAGCGCATGGTGGAGACGAGGGAGGGAGGCGCCATGGTGGCTGATGTCAACTGGGGGACAACTGATGGAGGTGGAGCAGCTGGAGACGAGCAACATCGCTGGCACAGGAGGCCTAGCCGATGCTGCGCTGACGATCACATGAGGAGGAGCCAGACTGCCCGAGAATTGAGGCGATGCTGGTGTGATGGAGGAACGGGCTTATCCAAAGGGAAAGAGGAGTCTGCTGCAGTCTTAGGGGTGGAGGAAGGAAGCATAGCCAAGGTGGAGCCGACAGGTCGACAGGCCCGAGACGGAGCGAGATGATCTGAGGCCGGAGGTGGAGCCACTGGATCTATCCACTCATGCGCTGATGGTAATTGTGGGACTTGAGGCTTGACGTGACTGCTTGGCATTACGGCCCTACTGGCCGAGTAGGGCAGTGACAGAGGCAGATGGAGATTTGACAGTGTCGAAGGTAATACATAGTTCATGCAGGTGTCTTTGCTGTATAGAAACAGCGATGAAGGTTCTGATAAAACAGATAAAGAGTGTATACAGTCCATAGTGCTGTCCAGTAACAGAGATGAAAAAACAGAAATGGGGTGGGATAGGGTGGGAGATGAAGTCCATTAGCCAGTCCTCAGTCTCTAAATCCACCGAAATACCCTCGGCCACTGATGTCGAGGGCTCACACCCCTGGTCAGACTCACTGAGGGGGCTCCTCTTCTGGGGCGAGGGTCTGCACTGGCCTCTTATCCTTTGGCACTGACTGACGTGCCATGGCGGGTGGTAGCTCTTCGTTTGCGAGGGGCACACACAATTCCTCCATGGTCGCAGGTGGTGAAATAGGCTCTGGATCCGGCTGTGTTCTGGTCAAGGGGTAGACACTCTCCAGACACCAGATGATGGCATCCCTCCAGTTTAATCCAGAGGTGTCTGGGAGGTCTGTGGTGGTAGTTTGCCCAGATCCAGAACAAATACTTCAGGGTCTTGTCGTCGAAGGGGCTGGTGACAACAAGACGACAGAATGAAAAAAAAAATCATGGCTCATCTGAGTCACCGCAGCAAATTTTGCAGCATATTCTGTGAGCAAAGGTGCAGGAACACACACACACACAAAAAAGATGATGATGATGATGATGATGATGATGATGAAGATTTAAAGTTTAATAATAATAATATTAAGCCATATTAAGCCATAGAATAATCCAGAAGGGTAGCATGAACACACTAGACGCAAACAAGACCGGATAAACACTGAGTGAAGGTAAGGAAGTTAAATACACATGGTGATGAACTAAATGACAAACAGCTGTGAAGATGATTAGTGTCAATGGAACAGATGAGTGGCGGGAAACAAAGACAGAAATTTTTTTATGTTAAACGTTTCACATGCTACATTAATATGATACACTGTTGACATGTCCTCACCATGTTGCATGTAAATGCTGTTGAAATTAAAAGTTATTTTTCTTTTTTTTGTGTAAATGTCTTCATGGCAGTCCAATCAAAAAATGAGTGATAAAAGAAATACTAAAAATCACGTTTGATATGCTTGATATTAGTTCCGTTTCTTTGTTGAGCTCATCGTGTTGTGGGATACATCTTGGTATTGCATGCAGTGCTCTGATTTTTATTGCACATTTTGGGTATTCCATGCATTTGCATACTTATATACTGCATTCCATTGGAACCCCCACGTAAAAATGTACATGCTCAATTATTTACGTAGAAAAGTACTGCAAAATTTAGTCTCAATCACTAATTTCTTTGTTTAAAAAATTTGTGCAATTATTCTTACAATAATTGACACGATCAAATTTTTTAAAATATAGATACAAATCCTGAAGTACACTTTTTAAGACTAATTTAATTTGTGTCTATGCACACTAAACTACATTATTGCATGTTGATTCACCGTTTTGTTGACCATAATTTGATTATAGCTACAAGGTACGCGTTGATCCCAGAGCAGCTTGACTTTGATTCACACCAGGTGATCCAACAGCAAACATCTCCACGTTGATCAAAGACAACTTTCTGCATCAGCAGCCCATCCAAAATCTAATTTTATTCTGTAAACATTTGAGCAACTTTTCATAATCAAATAATTCCTACATGCAGGGAACATTGCAGAACAGATTCAAAGAGTGTTTTCTCCCTTTTTAATGCACTTAAAATTACAGAGGCACATTCGGCAATGGATGCAATTTTACTCTCATTAAAAAGCCAGTGAAATGAAAAGCCTCGGTGATGCGGGGAGCCCAAGCTGTTTATTCATGTTTAATGGTAACTGACAGAGTAATAAGGGGTTGTATTGAGGCCTCCCCATTTTTCTTCGCATTTAGATCAGACACCGCAAACTTGATACGTCGAGGCCGTCAACCGGATCCAAACAACCCAGTCGTTTGTTCTCGCGCTCTTTTTTCCCCCCTCCACGCTCGCCTTCGGTTTTCCCCTCGGGTGGCTTTTCGACGTGGGCGGAAATGTAATGCGATGCAAGGTGTGCCAACTGGAGCACGACCGCTCATCCCCCACCCAACATACCCACACACATCCATCCTCAAGCACACCATGTCCCCTCCGTGAAACTCCTGTCAGGTGTTTTCCTCCTGTCAAGTGCGGCATTATCAGCGTGAGCCGAGTAAAGAACGACAGGAAGCACCTAATCAGACAAACTTCACCATGCTGTGAGAAATAAGACCACCATCCAACCACTAAGTTTCTCTTTAATTAGATAACTGAATATTTCATGGTTAAAAAGGATGGGAGTTTTTAACAACCAGCCCTCCCACTGCATAGACACAAATTTGACTAGGACAGCTAATGGCTGGCGACAACACACCCGTAATTGATAACATCAACAAAGCTATTAATGAATAAAGTGCTAGTTTATCTCTGTGGTTATCCAAAAAATGCTTAAATGTGATACTAAAGAAGTTAGTGTAGAGCCTGGGAGGTTTTGGCTGAGGTGCTTTTATAGTTGGCATGTTCATTTATCCCAATGAATGTTGCATTGTGGGAATTAGAAGGAAGTGGTCAGATTTGGTAATAGTGGTCTAATTTGCTAATAGAGTGCTACAGTCATGATGCACTTTTTTCTTTTTTTTTTTCGATTATGGATTATGTTAGAAAATAAACTGTCACCAACAAATGTTTATCCCCTGGTTTCACCTAATCCCAGACTAAAATGCATGTTTGAGCTCTTTTAATTGAACGCAACTTGCACTGACATGTCTTAAAATATGTCAGTTCCATTGTTTGTCTCAAGATGCAACGCAAATTTTTATTACTTTTTTTCTAAGGCACATTTATAAAAGCTACTTAAATTTCCTAATTGCACTAAGGCCTAATCCTGTCTTAATTTAAACCCTGTCTGTGAAATAAGGCCTATGAGTCTTACACGCTCTGTTTATCATGATCATCTTTTCAATTCAATTCAGATTTATTTGTATAGTGCTTTTCACAATACATATCGTTTCAAAGCAGCTTTAGAGAAAATTCATGTGTCTACATTTCAATTTAGTGATCTGTTATCAAGTAATGTACATCTATCAGGCATAAAATTATGACCACTGACAGGTGAAGTGACTAACACTGATTATTTCTTCATCATGGCACCTGTTAGTGGGGGGATATATTAGGCAGCAAGTGAACATTTTGTCCTCAAAATTGATGCGTTAGAAGCAGGAAAAATGGGCAAGTGTAAGGATTTGAGCGAGTTTGACAAGGACAAAATTGCTAGACCACTGGGTCAGAGCATCTCCAAAATTGCAGCTCTTGTGGGGTGTTCCCGGTCTGCAGTGGTCAGTGTCTATCAAAAGTGGTCCAAGGAAGGAACAGTGGCGAACAGGGTATATGGCCAAGGCTCACTGATGCATGTGGGAAGCGTAGGCTGGCTCGTGTGGTCCGATCAAACAGACAAGCTCCTGTAGCTCTACTTGCTCAAGAAGTTAATGCTGGTTCTGATGGAAAGGTGTCAGAATACACAGTGCATCACAGTTTGTTGCGTATGGGGCTGCATAGCTGCAGACCAGTCAAGGTGCCCATGCTGACCCCATCCACCACCGAAAGCGCCAACAGTGGGCATGTGAGCATCAGAACTGGACCACGGAGCAATAGAGGAAGGTGGTCTGGTCTGATGAACGCTTACCTGAGGAGCACCAGGATGCACTATGGGAAGAAGGCAAGCCAGGAAACCTTGGGTCCTGCCATACATGTGGATGTTATTTTGACACCACCTTCAGCAGGATAATGTGCCCTGCCACAAAGCAAAAATGGTTCAGGAATTGTTTGAGGAGCACAACAATGAGGTGTTTACTTGGTCTCCAAATTCCCCAGATCTCAATCCAGTCGAACTTAAAGGATCTGCTGCTAACATCTTGGTGCCAGATACCACAGCTCACCTTCAGGGATCTAGTGGAGTCCATGCCTTGATGGGCCAGGGCTGTTTTGGCAGCAAAAGGAGGACCAACACAATATTAGTCATAATGTTATGCCTGATCGTGTATTTCAGAAATATACAAATTACGCAGTTAGCTAACAATGTATAATTAAGGCAAAAACAATGAGCTCATTGAAGTAATTATTACAAGTTGTGAACAGAATGATTACAATATAAAGAACATTTGGCAGTGGTGCATGTTGATACAGAGTTGCATCATCTGAAGTCCTCGCTGGAGTTGGAGTCGTCTCTTCACAGCTGTTGGGCATCTGAAGTCTTCTTAAAAGGCTGGATCCAAACTGCATGGGCATTCCGAGATAAAACAGAAAAGCAAATGGAAAATAATTAGCATAGCTGCTGTTCATAACATTTCAAGCAAATATAATCATATACATTTGATCTGAAATATCTGGTGACAATTTTGAGAAGCATTATGTGAATGCTTGGCTAAAGAGATGTGTCTTTATAGATTTAAACTTGGACAGTATCTCTGAGCCCCTAACATCATCAGGAAGGCTTTTCCAGAGTTTAGGAGCCAAATGTGAAAACGGTCTCCTTCCTTTAGTGGACTTGGATATCCTAGGTACTACCAGAAGTTTTGTGACCTTAAAGAGTGTGATGGATTGTGGGGCGAAAGAAGATTAGTTAAGTACAAAGGAGCATTTAGGGCCATTTAGGGCCTTATAGGTCAGTAGCAATACTTTGTAATCGATATTGAACTTAATAGGTAACCAGTGTAGAGATTATAAAATTGGTATTATATAATCAATATTGTCTTGACCTGGTGAGAAGTTCCATTTTGGACTAACTGTTGCTTGTTTAATTGAGGATG
Organism: Gobiocypris rarus; assembly: GCA_023029165.1. Classification (NCBI taxonomy): domain Eukaryota; kingdom Metazoa; phylum Chordata; class Actinopteri; order Cypriniformes; family Gobionidae; genus Gobiocypris; species Gobiocypris rarus. The sequence continues at coordinate 6,471,862 of CM040931.1, read as the reverse complement.
CAGGACAACCAGCTAGTAATGCATTTTAGTAATATAGAAGCTTTTCTGCATCAGAAACAGATTGCATGTTTCTGAGGTGGAAGAAGGCTGTTTTTGTAGCAAATGAAATATTTTTGAAAGACAAGTTGCTGTCAAATATAACACCCAGGTCTTTTATCTGCACCACGGTCACATGACTTCAACGTCACCATAATTAAAACCCTGACAACTCTTTCAGTCTTTATTTAGTGTGAATTCAGATTGGGACAAGTCATCTCAATGGCAGAAAGTGTCCCAATCACCATGAATTCACCTAAAAAACATTTTCTTTGAAAGTTTGAGTTATAATTCATTTTTCAATAGCGTGATTACAAACACAATGAGGCAGTGAAAGCAAACTAGTGAGTAGAAGAGTTTACCCAGTCGGCCTGATGATGGTAATGGATTTTATACTGTACAACTCGTATATTCTATCCCCCTACACTTCCCCTACCCCTAAACCTACCCATCACAAGAAACAGTCTGCATTTTTACATTTTTAATAAAACATTGTTTAGTGTGTTTTTAAAGCTATTTGAATTTTAATACCAGTGTAATACCCATGTAGTTATACAAATTTGTGTCCTCATAAATCTCATTAACAGGCACACACACACACACACACACACACACACACACACACACACACACACACACACACACACACACACCTTTGTGGGGATTCTCCATGACGTAATGGTTTTTATATTATATAAACTGTATAGTCTGTCCCCTTAAACTAACCATACCCCTTAACCTAACCATCACACAAAATTTTCAGCATTTTTACATTCCCCATTCTGTATGATTTATGAGCTTGTTTCTCATGGGGACCTCAACTTAATTCCCCACAGTGACACAAGTCCACATGAGTTTGTGTGCATTCAGGTTGAAGTCCCCACCAGGATACAAAAACATGAACACACACACACACACACACACACACACACACACACACACACACACACACACACACACACACACACACACACACACACACACACCTTTGTGGGGATTCTCCATGACGTAATGTTTTTTTATATTGTATAAACTGTATAGTCTATCCCCTACACTGCTCCTGCCCCTAAACCTACCCATCACAGGAGACATGCTGCATTTTTACTTTTTCAAAAAACATCACTTAGTGTGATTTATAAGATGTTTTCCTCATGGGGACCAAAAAAATGTCCCCACAAGGACAAAAATTTGGATATTGCCATCTTTGTGGGGACATTTTGTCCCCATACCGTAGGGATTACCAGTCCACACACACACACACACACACACACACACACACACACACACACACACACACACACACACACACACACACACACACACACACACACACACACACACACACACACACACACACACACACAAGTAAAAGTGCATTTTATATACCCGGACGGTGCACTTAATTTGGATTCTGGAATGTTGGACACTTCATGCACTCAACTGTCACACAGCTTTAAAAGGTTCATAGCACACACAGTTTCTGCCAATCTCATGTTAATCTTGAGTACCTATAGAGTAGTATTGCATCCTTCATATGTCCGAAGAGTCTTTAGTTTGATTGCCAACAAAACACAGACATATGATGCAAATTCACTCACAGCCTGCGGTTTCGACTTATGACCAGGAACAAACACACACACTTGCAGAACTCCGTTGCTGCTCTAGGAAAACAAACTGATTCCACTGTTTCCTTAACGCTGGGTTATTTGGGAAGCTGAACAAGGTTATCTTCCCCTCACAACCAGAAACACACTTCTTTAGTGACATTGTTGATTTTGTGGTCTAAAAACAAAATGACAGCGCTGACGACGGCTCCCGTAACCCGAACGAAGCTCGTTGATGGGCACGCTCTTGCTGTGGTTGATGTGCGCACATGCGCATCCGGGAGAATTGCCCATATAAGGAATTCCGCCCTTTATGACATCATACAGGGCCATACTAGAAAAAAAACATTCCAAAACATATTTTAATCCTGAAGGAGTGTATTTGGCACGTTAATACTCATACAGAAATAGTCAAACGTCCAACTCCAACCTTTACTTTTGGCCATGTCTAGCACGAAAAGTCAACTCTTTAAGTGTGTAAAAGTGTGTAATTAGTTCATATCTGTTAGCTTGAGTCTATATGTTAGTGGGCTCGTAAAGTTGACTGAATAAACATTTTTAAATGTTCAGTCCGTCTTATCCAGGAAAACAGAGAAGAACATTTGCATTCATTTTGCACTCAAATTGAACTAGAAACACAATGTCATGGCAATTTGTAACTATTTTACATTTTGGCAAATTGGTGACCAATTCGCATGAGTTTGTACAATGTCACTCATCCGTGCATTTTGGTACTGTCTGCTTAATGCCCCAGTGGCGGTTAGGATGAGGTTGTCACTATGAATTCCCATTGAATGAGGCTGCATGAAGATTCTTTAAAAATCTAATTCTCTGTTCCATGAAAAAATAATATAGCATATGCACTGTTAAAAATAAAGGTTCAAAAAGAGTGTTTTCTCATTGATGTGATAGAAGAACCATTTTGGGTTCCATAAAGAACCTTTTGTGGAATGGAAAGATTCAATGGATGTTAAAGATTCTTCATTGAACCATTGATTCCAATAAAGTACCTTTACTTTTAAGAGTGTGGGTTTGAAATGAAATGAGGGTAAGTAAATAATAAAAGAATTTTAAATTTTAGGTGAACCGTTCCTTTAAGAAAACTCTTGCATTGATTATTAGACACGGCTGTATTTTCACCTTAACACTCCATACGCTGTTTCTCTCTCTCTCTCTGACACACACTTTTTTTGATGGCCTGTGCGATAAAATAGAGAAATGAGGTCTATGGTATTCATGGACACAGCTGGCCCAGATCTGCCAGTAGTTCTCAGCAGAGCCGCCCTGAACTGAACAGCTCTCTCAGCCTCAGAGCTGACCTGACATACGCGAGCCAAATTACTAACTACCCATTGGCCAAAAACGGGTTAGAGCTACTGCCAATATGCAACGTCAAATCAACAATGCTTTCATGAGATTTATATTCAAACAGCATTATGCATGCATATTACAATCATAATTCAGTTTGGGTTGCCAAATGACCCGTATTCATGCTAACATCAAGGAAACTAATGGCCAGATAACATTTCTGGTGAGTTTTTCACATCAGAATGGTTTTTTTTATGCGGATATATAAACACAATCACTCCACTTTTCAGCATTTCAATTAAACATATTTCTCACTGGATCTGTTGCTCTGTTAATGAAAACATCTACAATACAAACGACTTGAAAGTTGAACTTGAAATATTTATGTAGTCATTCTATAGTGTTTTAATCTGGTTAAAGCTGAATTGCTGTTCAGAATGGTGTGTGACACTTTAGTTTGACATTAAAATGTATTTATTTTTTACAACAGATCCAATGAAGTCGTACGTCAATGAGCCAAAAGCATCTCAAATGTGTTTTAGCACTTAATTTAGTTAAGCAGTGACTATTGACTCTTGTTTTTTGACTTGTAACATTTAGTTTTTTCTTCACAATGCAATCAACTGTCATGGTCAATGGCTTACTTCAAACACATTTTCTAAAAAGAAAGACAAAAAGCTGGCAACCCTAATTTCAGTGTCTATATTTTCTTACATGCTCACCATAAAAGTTAATTTCCACTTTTGTAACCATAGCAGTAGATAAAAATGAAATGCTTAAAAACAACCTCTATGTACCTCCATTAGTATTGCACTTGCAAACACATTGCAAATGTACTTGTATTTTTGGTAAAGTGCTTATAATAATTATTTAATTTAAAAAAAAAATGTTTTTGAGCTGCAAAGATGTCTTAATCTCTCTCTTACATATTTACATGCATCAAAAATTCTGTCTATAGAGTTAAACTTAAAATAGAATGTTGGTTTATATAACTAATATAAGGTTGGATGGTTTATGGCTGATAATATGCAGTGGACTTCAGCCAATTATCTTACCTCTTCTTGGTTCGTTGAGAGTTTTATCACACTTTAACGAAGTGTTAACATTTAACACATTATAATGAATCTGAGGATATCGATGGAGCGGCATAACTGCTGTGATTCCCAGATTTCAATGAAGCCCTCTGAAATGATTGTTCACTGATATCATATTCTTCCTTATGGATCCAAAGAACTATTAAAAAATAAAGGAGTGTTCCCTCAGACTTGTCATTACTAATAGCAGTAAAATACTATGTTCTCCACTCACCCACTCTAAGAAAAACCTACGACAGTAGAAAACGCTCTGTTCCTCAGCCTTAATACATCTGTCCTGGTGTGAGGGCGGTCTGCCACTGAAGATATGGGTGAGTTCATGAGGAGCACCTGCTGTTCTTGGTTTAAAGTCACCATGAAATCAAAATGTTCAAGCTTGGGTGGACTCTGCCATTTTTTTTTCATGTATCAGCTGGGGAAAAATCATTCTGAAAGTGAATCCAATGCTTCTTATAGGTATAAGTGGACTTCTCTAGTCTTGTAAATTAGAGCAATTAAAACGTTATCATTTTCATGCATGAATGGCCATTCACACCAAGTTTTAGGGGCCTGAAAACTTTTGATGCATTTTGGCCCTTTATTCACACAACAATGGCGTTTTGGCGGTATGGGTACATTTTTAAAATCAATACTGATATCGTATACGTATAAACTACAAAAACACAAATTTAGACTAAGTAGACTGTTAACAACAACCTCTAGCATCAGTCACTGGTGTTCTTTTTAAGGCCAGGAAAGTGAGGTTTACACACAGCTCTTACTGGCCTATGCCCGTTACACTCACCCCCTAAACCTCACTCCCATCCAGGTCATGGCACCAAATGAATTTGGTCCTACTCGACCCACTCCGAGTGGGATTCGAACTGGGGTCTCCGGTGTGGGAGGCGGGCATGTTAACAAGGACGCTAAATACTGCAGCCGCTCAGTGTCAGTTGCTAGTCCTCGTGAGGCCAGGGGAGTGAGGTTTACACACACACAGCATCTACAATAAACTTAGTTCACGATGCTGTTGAGTAACACAGCCCAGAATGATGGTTTGGTTGCTAATATCATATAGTTATCTTTATAGTTAACATTCTTTGTTGTGAACGGGCCTTTGCTCTGGTATCACTGAGACTGCTGTGGAATGATCTTTAAATTAAATTAGATTCAAATAATGAATAGTCTCACCATCATGTTGTTCAAAAAATCTAAGAGCTTCACTGAATGATAAAAAATGTCAGTCTGTTTGGTCTAGCACAAACCTTCAGAAAAACAGTAAATTTCTCCAATACTTTTGTTCTTTGGAAGATAAAGTCATAACATGAAGGTGAATTTATGATGACCTAATATACATTTTTGGTTGATTTATTGCTTTAAATAAGTTGTTTATAATGTGAATCTTGTGTGGATAGATTTTCAATCGGATACTATAGAGTTCTTGACTGTCTGAAGCTAGTCAACCAAAAGTTTACTGTAAATTATAGTAAGTGAAATAATCTGGGACTTCAAGAATGTCCACTAAAGCAATTTCATTGTCAATAAGTGGTTTTTATGAGCATATCCATATCATTTTCCTGTCACAACACCTGTCAGAATTCTGTCGGTGCTTGAGCGCATCTGTTAGATTGAGTTTAATATTTCATATTCAAACATTAATGTCTTCCCTTCTCGTTCAAGCAAGAGGAAATTTATTCTGGGTTATACTCGTATCTGCTGGCTGTATTGATTGCAAACATCCATTCTTGTAATTTTCCAGAGTTTGCTTTGTCAGGAAAAATGGTAACGCATATTGGCAGCTCACACAATAAATCTGCTGAAAAGATATGAACAGGGAAACATTTTTATTACCCTTATGAGAAAACTAGTTTTGGTCATGATTACACTTCCGTTCAGAGGCTCATCATTTAAAAGGTGGGTATAAGAATTTCTAATGTTCTTGAAAGCGCCAACAAAGGATGCACTTTGACCAAAATACAGTACAAGCAATATTGTGAAATATTATTTCAATTTAAAATGTAATTTATTCCCGTGACCAAAGCTGAATTTTCAGCATCATTACTCCAGTCTTCAGTGTCACATGATCCTTCAGAAATCATTCTAATATGATTTGCTGCTCAAGAAACGTTTCAGATTATTATCGATGTTGAAAACAGTTGTGCGGCTTTATATTTTTGTAGAAACCATGATACCTTTTTGTCCAGGATTTGTTGATGAATAGAAACTTCAAAATAACTGCATTTATTTAAAATATAATTTGTCTTTACTGTTCATTTGGATCGATTTAACGCTGACCTGAAGTAATGATTTCTTTTGAATGGTGGTGCATACCTTCTGCAGGTGTTTTTTCTGAAGTGACTTACATTCAAGGAACAAAATAGGTTCTTAAGAAAATTCTGTCATTACTCACCCTTATGTCATTCCAAACCCTTAAGACTTTGAGCTCTAAGAGCTTTCTGACGTCAATGAGGTTCATTCTTGTGTTATGGAGCATGTTTGATCTTCTGCAAGAACCAATGAGGTTCATTCTCGTGTTACGCAGCACGTTTGATCTTCTGCAAGAACCAATGAGGTTCATTCTTGTGTTACGCATCACGTTTGAGCTTCAGCAAGAACCAATGAGGTTCATTCTCGTGTTACGCAGCACGTTTGATCTTCTGCAAGAACCAATGAGGTTCATTCTCGTGTTATCACGCTTTGAGCTTCAGCAAGAACCAATGAGGTTCATTCTCGTGTTACGCAGCACGTTTGAGCTTCAGCAAGAACCAATGAGGTTCATTCTCGTGTTACGCAGCACGTTTGATCTTCTGCAAGAACCAATGAGGTTCATTCTCGTGTAACGCAGCACGTTTGAGCTTCAGCAAGAACCAATGAGGTTCATTCTCGTGTTACGCAACACGTTTGAGCTTCAGTAAGAACCAATGAGATTCGTTCTCGTGTTACGCATCACGTTTGAGCTTCAGCAAGAACCAATGAACTTTGGTCTCACACGTCAAGCATTGAGTTTCTGTTTATGTTCGCTGATAAATGTTTACATTTACATTTATGCATTTGGCAGACGCTTTTATCCAAAGCGACTTACAGTGCACTAATTACAGGGACAATCACCCTAAAGCAACATGGAGTAAAGTGCCTTGCTCAAGGACACACTGGTGGTGACATGGGATCGAACCAGCAACCTTCTGCATGTCAGTTAGGTGGTTTAACCCTGGACCACCATCTCCACAAATGTTTATATGTGACTAAAAGTCTAAATTCAATCTGATCATCATACAGTGTAAAAAAATTAAACCTATTTCAACTTAAATTCAGTTGCTGCCTTACATTTTTAAGTTAAAGCAAATTAACGTGCAAGCCAATTCAACTCACTATATTACAACTGACATTAAACTGACTTAAACTGACAAATTTTGATTTGAATCTTGTATAACTTAAATTAAAAAGTTGAAATTGCTTATATTTTGATGTGATTTGATTAACTTTTTTTTTTTTTTTACAGTGTATAAAGTGATCAAGTCTCTTCAGAATTCAGACTAAACTGCTTGACCTGCATATGGATTAGTTTTACAATCAAGCTGTCAATTGAAGGACAGAAATCTCTCATTTTCATCAAAAATATCTTCATTTGTGTTCTGAAGATGAACGGACATCTTACAGGTTTGGAATGACATGAGTGTTTATATTCATTTTTGGGTGAACAGTCCCTTTAACAATCATTATGTGCCAAGTTTGACTACATGGAAGTGTGAACACATTGATCTCCATTTGTGTTCTATAGAAGAAAGTAAGTAAGACATTTGGAATCATGCAAGAGTGAGTGAATGATAACAAAATGTATACTTAACGTGAACTATTTCTTTAAAAGGAAAAAAGTCTGTAAATATTCAAAGTGCCATATTGCACATTCAAGGTATACATTTTATCATGTGCATTTCCCTGGAATCAAACCTGTGACCTTGGTGCTGTAATCGCCACAGGAACTCAAATGAAAATACAAATGAAAATCAATTTACATTTTGCAAGAGCAGCAATATAAGAAAGCAGTGCTTTAATTAAGAGCTTCACCAAAATGCGTGGTTGAATATTGAGATATCATGACCAAACTACGACACCAGATGTGACTGTGTCGAGATAAAATGGGTCGTGCATGCAGAGCCGCTTCTAATGAAAAACTTCAAATCTGCATTTAGTCAGCAACTACTGAAATTACCAGGATTAAGAGTTTGTCCACCAGGACCGGGGCCGGAGCTTGTTGCTAGGTTACTAGATCCTTCAGAGAAATCGATGAGTTTTGGTCCTTCTTCACTGCACTAACCTGATGGGACCAAGCCGACCGATATTCACACCAATAATTTCTGGCCCCTGTAAATGAGAACATGACTTCTATTTCCTTGCTGATGGAGAACTGCCATCGTTTTTTTTCGGGGGAAGGGAGGGAGGCAGAGGAGTTCGACCATGCCGTGAGAGCCGGGGAGACACTAACCAAGAGATCAGACCATGGAGACACTCGAGGATTATCTACAGTATGCTGAAGAAATCCTGAAATCCCCCTCAATCCGCTTTGAAACAGCGGAAGCCCAGAATCAAACCGAAACACGGGTGCTAACTAGCTACACGGCGTGTGTGCGTGTAAAGGTTGCATTAGGAACGATAACGAGGTGTGGTGTGAAAGTTTAGTCAGAGGTGTTACTGTGAAGACAATTAATAACCCATAGGGAGACATTCACACCAAAAATCAGTAGCAAGGCATCCTCATTTGCCATTGTATTCCACTGAGGCTCACTGAAGGAATCACAAAGGAGTCACTTTACAGTGCAAAATATGTTTTATTTAAAATTATCAGAGTGTAAGACTTTTATTAGCCATAATTTCTTTTTACAGAACTGAGATTTTCAGCAGCCACATTGAAAACTGCCACCAAAAGGAAGAATTCATATAGGATAATCGATTGCGTGAGATACAAGGGAATGGTCTTTTGTAAGCGCAGAAGTGATGCATACGCAAGAAGCACTCACAGTAATATATTTTATTAATGAAAAACATTTGCATCTCATTTAACCGGATCATGGCTTATTAGCTGTATGGCTCTCCCGGAATGAAAATGCATATTCATTATTACCTCCTCATTAATATTGATAAAGGCACACAGTACATTTCACTTTCATGTTCAGCAATGATAGTAAGTGCACAATAGAAGGAAAATGACAGTATACTTTGAATATTACAAAATCACATCTCCAACATACTGACGTCTGCAGCAGAAATATATTTACATTACAGTATCAGAGTTGCGATTGGACACAGTGTCAGATATTGATTTGTATTTTTCCCTGTACACTGAATTTTATTAGCGGTAAATCACTGGAAAGAGCTTACAGCATCGCATACAATCTTCAATTTAAAGAGCAAACACAATCCAGATCACACAGCAAATATAAAAATGTATTTTTTGACTGATTTCAGTGTTTGGTGGAAAAAAAACTATAACAATTGAATTCCTCAGAAAACGGTTTACTTCGCGAAATAGCCTCGGAATAGAATTAAGTGCAGTTTAAGCGAATTATTTCCACAGACCTAATTTATGCCTTAAACCCCAGCTGTCATTGTTTTCCATTTCGACTTAAGACATATTGCATTGAAACAAATCTAGTTAAAAGCATATTACAATCACAAAAAGCCCTGGCTAAATCCGTTCCATTTTCGGACAAAAGTATTATTGTTTCCTCTCAATGCAGTAGGAACGACTAAGAACAGTTTGAACAGATTCTGCGCTGCTGTCCTCGGCAGTGTGCCGTAGGAGTTCAGGCTTGCGTGGCACCTGGATAAGGGGGCTTTTTGTCATGCTTGTGTAAGAACGTGATACATAACTCTTTTATCGGCAGCTCCTGCCTGCTAAGCTTATCCCGGCTTTAAGGCTGCTGCACAAGTTGTTCTAATGAGGCTCCCTGGGCCGGAAGGATCCGCCGGACGAAGACGTGCCCAGCATCCCAAGCATGCACACACACACACACACGCATTCAGACGGGGGTAGGGGTCCTGTCTTAACCGTGGCCTCCAACATATACGTCACACTGAGTAGATGTGGGCCAATGCAGCTCAGCAATGGTATTCTCCTTCCCTTAATGGGGGGATTGTGCAATATTTTGCTCTCTCTTTCTCTGTGCGCGTCTAACTCCTCTCTGAAGTGTCATTAACCTTGAGGCGTGATGCACAGTATGCATACCGAATTCATCCTTCCCTGAGACATGGCGAGAGAAAGACAGACTCATAAACCTGATTACGATAAATAAACAAGCTTCCCGCCACACATCTGTGGCTAACTGGTTATGTTCCCCTCGTGCAAAGATGCGCTCTGTTCCAGAACCCAGTGAGCTGCCTACACAGGAAGCATTTTAAGGGATCAAAGGCGTGAAGGCTGTTCCAAAAGGTAGGCAAATTAATTATGTTGCCTTCTAAGATGCCACGTTTTTGGCCAAATTGTAAAGCAGCACCACGTGCATCCTTTGCCAATTTCAGAGAAGGGATTGGAGAAGGCCAATCCCAGAATACAATGCAACACAATCAGCAAAATAAAAAATATAAAAAAATAGATTCCCCAATTTAGTGTTTTTATGCTCATATAGTAGGCTATTAGCACCATTAGAAATCCATTTTAAGTCTGTTCCAAGTTTTAAGGGTGTACTTAATCCGTCACCTATAAGGTCCCATGATTGTTGGGATGCCGTCTTAAGCTTATTTTTGCTGGTGGTCACCAAACATCCATTTCTACTTTAAAGCCCCACTAAAGCGCCTTGAAACATGCAGAATTATTCAATGTGTTAATGCAATTTCCACTGAAACAGGAAAACAGGGCAGGATATATCTAACAGCTCCTCCCCCTTTTTAAAAACAGCCAATAGCATTTTGTTTACATCACAACTCGGCTAGAACTGTTGAGCTTGGTAAAGCCGCAGTTTCCTTCTAATCTCCTCAATTTTGTTTGAAAAAATACAGCATTCTGTGCAGAATTCAAATGGGTCCGATACTAATGTGAAACCAGACTTTATTCGCCCCAATGGAAAGCATATTTACTGAATCATTCCCTATCCCCTTTATAGTGCACTATGTGCCATTCACCATCTAGAAAATAGTAAATGTGTGACCAAGTCACCGATTTTAGTGCAGCTTCAGCATCTATTTATAATGTAGGGGGCGGGACGCTTTAGATTCCAGTGAGCATTTGATTGGACAGAAAATCTGATGAGATGCTGAAGTGCAGAGTGATGTCATAAAATCATTGATACATACTGGCGAGAGTGAGAGACTGTAATTTTGAATGCTTATATCTTATAAAAACATTTTTGTAAAAAAATTGTCATCGTTTTAGAGTACACTAGCTTAACAGTAGGGCTGACATCCTAAAAGCCAAAAAACATCTTTAAATAGCTAGGTAAATGTCTCTCTGGTGATATAGTGCCATCTAAGCATACAGTGAGGCATCGCACTAGGTTCTGGAACAGACATCAGCACACGCATAACCAGTTTAAATAAACCAAAGTGACATTAGCCCTGCTGAAGAGAAGGAAGCTGCCTGATGAAGAGGGCCACGTTTCTCGCATCGTAAAGTGGACCGCACCTGAAACGAACAGCGCAGTCTTTACGTTCTGTCATACCCATTCGGTTATATCTGTATTATTTAGAGCGCTGGAACAGCTCGTACCATCTAGTCCTGCTTTGCCTTCACACCCCTCCTGACAGCACGCCAGCGCGGTTCACTCAAATGAATAATGTAACTTTGTGCCTGGAACAAAGTGAGGAGCTTACAGCGGCATAGCGCCTGCCACGGCTGCTGATTCGGGCGGAGGAAGATAATGCCAAAGACAGCGAAAGAGAGAGAGAGAGCGAGGAAGAACGCTAAGCTGCTTCATCAAATCTCCCAAATGAGACGAAACACACAAAAGCTGCTGAAAGGGTGTGCGAGTCAATCTACACAAAGAAAAACATCAGGCTCGCGGCTCCGTCTGTATGCACAAGCCAGAGCAGGAGACAAAAATGGTTCTTTATCGAAGCGATATAAATGGAATCATTATGCGCGATGGTTGCACACACGCTCTGTAAAGAGCAAATGCGATGCACTAATGAAAAAGACAACAAACAGATCAATAGGGCGTACCTCATTGCGCAAAGAGCAAGAGGCATTGTGGGAGTGAGAAGACGGATTATAATACAGATATATTCCATTGTCCGTACTTCGACCCGTTGAGAGAAAGGCACATTAATGAAGACAAATGAACGATTGTTTGTCTCCCGCAACCTCGAATTAAACGGGTCTGGGGAAACTCGGCAGCCGTCTCACATTCCGCGGATGAAGTGAAAGGGCTATTCTCTCTCACCGCAATCAGTGTTCATCTGAGCTCCATCCTCCCGTCTGATGGGGAGGGGGACGATGGGCAGAATTTCGGAGGGAGGTGTAATTGATTAACTCGTGGAAAGCTGATTAAGATGAACTATCAGCATGAAACCAGAATGCTTTTTTTAGCTGGCGAAAACTTTTTCAGAACTTTTGGTTTTAGATGCTGAATGCAACTAATAGGAAATAACAGCTGCTCCTGCCCAGTGACATTTTCCCAATCTGTCACTGGTCAGAAATTGTGGTCGGTTTCTTATGCTCACCCGGGCGGGTTTTATAACTGCATTTATTTGATCAAAAATACAGTAAAACGGTTATATTGTAAATTTTATTACCATTTAGTTTTATAACTGAATATGCTTAAAGGCCTATTTTCAGCATCATTACTCCAGTCTTCAGTCTAAAAAAATTATATGATTTTTTAAAAAATAAGTTAAACAATTTTCTACTTTTTTTATGTTATACACGATTCAGCTCTTTTTTTAAAAGTCAGTTTAATGTAATTTTAGTGGAAATTACATCCAAGTTGACTATACTTAATTTAAGGGAGTAAATCTTTTTTTTTGTTGTTTTTTTACAGTGTTCATAAATCATTGTTATATGCTGATTTGATGCTCAAGACACATTTCCTATAATTATCAATGTTAAAAACAGTGAGTTATGTGCCCCTTAATATTTTTGTTTAAACCGTGATAATCTACATGCACGTTCTTTTTCAGAATTCCAAAGAACAGCATTTATTTGAAATTGAATTGTAACATTATAAAAGTCTTTACTGTCACTTTTGATCAGTTTAATGCATGCAATTTCTTTCAAACTGTTTTTGAACAGTAGTGTACTATATTCTCATTTCACTGCCTAACTTTAAATAAAACATGACGATTACAACATTAGTTTCCACCCAAAATACCAGTTTCCACAGTTTAGAATCATAATAATTAAGGATTCTCCATTCACAGAACATTTTACTCAATATTATGAATAATATGTGAAACGAAATATTTAATATTCAAAATGTAGAGGGATTTGATCGGATGATGAAAAGTGGGTGTTATATACCAGAATGTAATTGTGCGTTTGGAGAAGAGGGCTAAAAAATTAAAAAAGACTGGTGACATCAGTTGAGAAAGAAAGGTACTGCATTTCGATAAAATATTAAGAAAATGTTTTTCTTATTTTAAATAAAATGCACATGATACATTCAAAATAACACCAGGGGTATGTGTTAAAGTGAACAGCATCAATTTTGATTTCATGTTGGTTTTAATAACAGTGGTTTGCACAGTTTATTGCAGTAATGATTGCAATAGCACCTATGGTATTTTGGTGGAAACTATGGTTACCATGGTGAATTTTCATTAAGCACAGCTTGTCTCATTATAATGGTGGTACAGCCTTTGTTAAAGCAGCTCTCGAATCACATCCATCATTTCTGATGCCTGAATTCTGCATCAGTCTATTTGCATCAAATCACTATCCACAATATATTCCAAACTATTTAAAACAGCCGGTTTTCAAACAACATTTTGCACAAATGAGCCACACTGCAGACCATGACGCAAGGAGAAGGAGTTCGAATTGATTCTTCCTACCCATCTTAGCCACTCTGTGCGCTTATTTCAAAGCATGAAGCGTTTTCAAGAGGATATGTGATCTGCTGCACCAAATGAATTGTATACTTGACCTCTATTTGAAGCTGCTCTGGAAGGTCTGACAACATTCGAAGGCTGACGGCAATCTGAAAAGCGAATGTTTAAAGCACATGCCAACAGCACTTCCTCTAAGGAACATTTCCATTTCCTATTACCTGGCCATATTCACATGAGGGAGACGGCGGTCGCCTAGGCTGTTCATTTGGTGTTTTTCTACCTTCTTGCTTTCCTTCATTTGGCTCTATTCTCGCCAACGAGTCTGCCAAGTCTAGTTGTGTCAACTTTGTGGAGTCAGGCCCCCGTCTAGTTTGGTGGCGTGCTCCGTTTTCATCTTTCACACATTAAATTGGGAATTAAACGTCCGTGGGTTTTATCTTTCAATCTCTCCGGTCTGCCCTCTTACTCTGACACGTTCTTTAATGGATCGCCCGTGGAGTCGCCACCCACCGGGCCCCTTAACGCACGTGTCCAGACGCTTGATGTATGAAGACTCGCACAAATTGGCAATCAGGTGAGGTTGGCTTGGATAGAGGCTCTACTCGCTGGCATCCTGACTCCAATTCCCTTTTCTGGCTCTAGCGTCTGTTTTCACCAGGGCTCTGACAGGTGCTCCTGACAAAATCCATTACCTTTGCAATTACACAATCTCACTTTCCCCGCTCGCCCTTCTCGACCAGAGACTGCCATCGCCTCGCCTGTCCATTCGAACGATTGGCTAATTAGGGGAACTTAAGAGGAGGAAACCTACTTTAATTTTCATTACGCTGAGGAGACATCCCGACTGTCACCGCTGCCATCAGCGGGAAGAAGTGACGTTTGTGACCTCTCTCTTTGACTCTCATTTAGTCTCTCTCTGTCTGTTATGGAGGAACGTGAAACTTTTCATGGTGTAGTTGAGAAATGAAGCATGAGACGCTTCGTTTCGGCCCGATGGAGATCTCATCTTCAATAAAGAAAGAAGCCCATGAAGAAATAGATGGTCTAAAATGAAAACTCTGTCATCATCTACTCACCCTCATGTCATTCCAGCCTCATATAATTCATTTTTATTCTGTGAAACAGAAAAGGAGATGTTAGGATGTTTGATCTTCCGTTTTCCCAAAGGTGGGCAGGGATTTTCACTCAGAAAAAGGATAAATACTGCAAAAAATTTAGTTCTAATTAGTCTTCCATCATCCCCTTAATCATCACCCACTTTCGCTGCATGGAAAACAGAAGTTTGGAAGATCCCCATTTGTGTTTTACCGAATTAAGAAACTACATTTTGGGTTTAACTATTCCCTTATTTTCAAGTAACATCACCTTTTCTGCTTCCATCTCTAAAAACATTGAGGTCATAATTCATATTTGCCTGCTGACATGAGGCGGGTTAAAAACCGGACACAATCTGCAGGAGTGAACATTTCTCACTTTCTTTGAGAAAAGCGGTGAGAGACATGCGGCCAATTAGCGTGATTGCAGATAATAGTTTGAGGTCATTTGAACCAGGTCCACCCACAGACAGAGCAATCGGCAGCTACGATAAACAGACGATCACCTCTGCGAAATCGATTCGGCCTGCGCCTGTTCGAGATGCTTGTTTAATGGATGTGAAATTCAACTCGCTAGCTTTTTAAGCATGACTCCGGGGGTCAAAACAAATATCTAAAAGAAAGTAAAACGCAATCAGAGTTAAAGCCATTTCTGACATAAATACAGCCTCAGAGTTCTTAAGTTATGAATAAAGGAGAAAGCTGATTAAAGATCCCTAACCGTAATAAAAACAAAGCTAAGCTAAAATTGTTTTCATAAGCCTTTGCTTTAAGGCGATTAGCCCAAGTTTCGGTCTCTGACTTTTTTCCGCCTTTTGTTTCGGTGACATCAGATTTAGGGCATCCGTCATCCTGGACTGCTTCCTGTTGAGAAAGATTAATTGCGTCGCCCCATCCGCGCGTGCATGAACTGCATAATCACCTCCGCTAATGAGGGCTGCCATTTACCGCCACAATTACTGCTATTTTCAAACCCATTCAAACCTCACACCCAAAGGCCAAAGTTTTGGTCAGACCGGTTGCCATGGAGAGATTTTTTTTAATTCCACTTTCACTGAATATATTAATGCGCATCTGATGGTTATTCACACAGGCTTGGGGGGAACACGCGCATAAACGTGCTAAAAATAGGGACAATTATGGACCCATGCAGGGCAGAGGATGGCGGCCAGAGAAAATGTCTCCTGTAGATGTTACAGGCTGACTTTCGAGTTGCACGGTAAAGTAAATCACACTAAATTACTCCCGTGCATTTCGATTCGGCTGCATTAATCTTTGAGAGGAAAAATAGAGCAGGAAATGTATCTGGAAATAAACTTCCTATTTATCACCCTACAGCGAAGCCTGTGCCTTCAGGGGGAGACGGTCCATGTGAACAACCTGAAACAACCTGAGACGGCCAAATCGTTTTTTCTTATTGGAAAACGTTTCACGGCCACAACTATCGTGGCTGTGCCAGCCGGTTCTGGTGCGGTATGATTGGTAAGGTCCAATTCACAGCGTGAATAAGCCTCTCTCTGGCTGATTACATGCTTTGATGTAGTGTCATGAACACTTTCCAGGCTCACTTCTCCCTAGGACACACAAACGACACCCAGACGTTTCATTCAAATTCATGATGCGTCTCCTCCAAGTTCCGCACAATAATTGAGGGGAAGTCAGGTGAAACTTGCCCGGGGCCAGATTTGAAATGTTATTGAGAAATGACAGATGGTAGACATCCTTTACCGTGGCGGCATTTGCGAATGGACTGCTTGGATCTCTCTGCGGGTCCTTAATTACCTTGGAGGCAGTTAATAGGCAAACTGGTAAAGATAAGGTGCTATAGACCCCTGTTAGCGCTATTTGTTGAACTAATCAATTTCCCACCATAAACTCTAATGATAGTCAGTCAATAGCTATGTTTCCATCCACCTATTTTTATACTCATTTTGGAATATTGCATAAAAAAAAAAAATGCTGGCGCATACAAACTTAAGCACTCAATTGAGTTGGATATATTTTTTATCCGGCAAGAAAACATGCGCATAAACTACGATGGGAACACATTTACCGAATAAATTCCATGAGGCGCAAGCAATTTATTATATTCGAAATTATTATAAACAGTGGCTTCTCTTATGGCAGGAACTTAAAATTTTCTTTGTAATATTAAGCGCCAGTTTATCAGAAAATTATGATTTTGTTCTCTTCAGCTCACTGGATGGAAATTTGATATTTCAATTTTGCACACAAGTTAAATTCGCAACTCTGGATGGAAACATAGCAAAAATTTACATTCACCAAAAATATAGTGTCATAATATGTCTGACGTTTTTCTTTTTGGCATTAACAGACTGAAAGTGTCCTATTGCCACCCCACGTATCTGCCTTGAATAAGTAAATATTTAAACGTGTTAAATGGTAATCAAGATTCGACGTTCAGCACGTGTTGAGTATAATACTTGCAAAGAAATATACCCTGCATAGAATATGCATTCATTTGGGTCATAAAAAATCATTTAGCAGCCCCAAAACGTATTTGTGTATTAAATGCATTAGAAAATATCTGATGTTATTATAATAATCAATAAAATATTAAAGCCAACTGCATATGCAAGCAAATGATTTTCTCAGAACAAACATCTGAGTTATTTTTGATTTTTAGTGGATGTATGAACTCACATGAACTATATATTAATCTTTTTTATTATTCAAATTAAACTTATTTTTGTGAATTTTGTTATCTAACAACTAGTTTTGATAGTCAGTGAACTAGTTAGTGAACTACTTTTGATATTTTGTTTTCTAATGCAATGTCATTCAAAAAAAATTTAAATTGTCCAAATAGTTTTTGGAACAGCTAAATGTGAATATATATTTTAAAATGTTTTAAAATTAGGTTTTTAAAGTGCAACAGTACTTCCCTGCACCTCTGTACCTGATCTTTAAGTGTTTAAACTGTGAAAATAAGCAGATCATCTTACAGGTAAGTACATTAAAACCATGAACAGGGTCCTGATATCGCCTCTGTTTCTCAGCCCTGAGATCTGGGCCGAAACAGAGGTCACGTCTTGCATCTGGTTTCCTCTGTAAGCTACTGAAACTTTGAGAATCTTCCCAGTCCAGACATCGTCTCAAACCTCGGTCTCATAGTCCTGCTGTGGTTGTCGCTCTTGCTCCTTTTTCTTCTTTTTCTTTCCGCAAAGGCCATGGAGGCCACAGAAGCAGGCAAAGGTGAACTGAGGCATAGTCTACCTATCTCTGGACCTCCACAAATTTATGAAACCTGCAGAGAAAGAGAGAGAAAAAAATTAATGAAGATACCAGATAAAATGATGAATCATTGTAATCAGTGCTCTCAAAGTAAAAGTGAAAAAGAAAAACCATTGGCACTCAAAGTGCTTTATATATAGAAGAGGGAATCTCCTCAACCATGACCAATGTACAGCCGCAGGCTGGATGAGGCGACGGCAGCCATTTTGCCCTAGAATGCCCACCACACACCAGTTGTTTGGTGGAGAGGAGAGTGAGATCATTGTATGGAGATGAATAGGAGGCCATGATGATGGACAGAGGCCAATGGGAAAGTTTGGCTAGGATGCCAGGGTTACATCCCTACTCTTCCAAAGGACATCCTGGGATATTTTTATAACCACAGAGTCAAGACCTTGGTTTATCGTCTCATCCGAAAGATGGTGCTTTTGATGAACTTGACGATGAAAGTAGTCTACACTAGACTTCTTTGCGGGTCCATTTGGATCTGAAAATCCGAGGTCCAACCTGAGACCCGAGCAGTTCAGGTTCAAATCTTCAGACACAAGTGCATTGGACACGGTTCAGGATCAGTATCAGTGGCCTAGGGTCTATTATTATTTTGTTTTTTTCTGAATGGACCCAAGAAGACCCTCAATGCCGTTTACGTTTGTGTCCTGTCAGGTTAGAAAATAAATGCCATCGGGTCGGACTCGGGTCTAATTTTATCGGGTCTGTTTTTTCTTTAAAGAAAAAATATTTATGCAGGTCAGGTTCATATAAGATGTTATTCGGGTCAGGTACAGATTTTTGTACCCAAGAAGACCTCTACACTATAGGTGCAAATATGCACAAACCCAACCGTTCAGTTAAAAATGTAATTAAAAAATTGAACCCAACTTCTGGGATTTGACACAGCCTTTTTTAGAGTGTAGTCTACACTACAACATACATCTCTAAATATACTGGGAAATGCACATTTTTTACTTATTATCAAAACGTTTTAAAAATCTGTTTAATAGAGCGTTTTCCAAGATACTTTGAAACCAAACAGAATTAGATATTCCTGTAACATAGAGCATGGCACTAACAATGCTAAGGTCATAGGTTCGATTCCCAAGGAATGCATGAGCTAATAAATTGTAAACCTTCAAAGCAATGTAATTAACATCTGCTCGAATGCGTAAATGAAAGCAAAACAATATTTTGAATTAGATGCTTTTTACGCCATGCAAAAAGGTCTGAATTAATCTGTGAACATTCATCTGATCTGTACGTCTCCAAGATGTCTGCTAAAGAGCAGACAGGATCTTTTGTGTACAAACATTTGATAAAAATCTCTAAAAAGTCTGTTTTAAATAGATTCCGAATCATAAACATCTTAAAGCGTTTTCTAAATGTCTATTTAACATCTGACAGCAAATGTATGGTTTCATAGAGACGTATGGCTGATGAGCAAAATCTATCAGGGAAGTGCAAATTTACATGAAAGGAGTGTTTACACTGATAATATTATAATCACTTAACTTAAATACTGTATTACTGTATACTTGGAAGAGCTTGGTTAAACTGAATTGCGAATTGGTTCATGATTAAGAATTGCAATGAGCAAAAGGAGTTTAGTGAATTTGCCACTTTATTCTCTCGCAACAAAGCTTGCTAAACGTTGGACATCGTGCGCTGAAAATGCAGCAGTCGCTCAATTATGAAGTTCAATAACGTAATTCTGAAGGGCTATAATACAGGCAAAACGCGCTAAAGCAGCATCTCAGCGTGACTGGCGCGTTATCTGCACTGCATTGTTTCAGGCTGGAGGTTTGCTTGTGTTCTGCAGAGAGGAGATTACATGCTGAATGCATTTCGGACTCGGCTGGCTGAGCCGAGCGGCTCACGCGCTGATGAGCTTCCTGTGAGAGGACAGGGCGAAATCGCAGCTATCATATCCTGTGCAGACTGCAATTAACTCAAGTGCGGCTTTCGCTCTGGGAATTGAGACGTCTGAAATCTTGAGTCTTAAGCCTTGCAGAAGCGGGAAGGTCAAGCACCGCACACGTGCGTGTGAATATGTGGACACCGGCGGTGTGCTCACCCCTCAGTAAGAGTCTATATCCCGCCACGTACGGTAAACAGCTTCGTGCGTATGCATTTGGATGGTGCCGGGAAATTAGACACTGTGTGTTAAGATGTGCAATGGGACATGGACAGAAAAGCAATATGGCTGGGGTGGATTGCACTGAATGGATTTGACATTGCAGAACCGTGGAAGGTCCCCACGGTCCCATTAGGGTACTTGCCACTAATGGTTGAGGGCACTCCAGTGATGAGAACTACACGTGTAAGCACCTTAAAGCCACTAAACCACAAGCACCCACATCCTAGACAAGCAAAAGCCTCCATTTGCACTCCTAAGAGTCCCTGGTTTAGTCAAACAACTCATGAATTAGTCAGCCACTCTTTAATGATGCCATATCAAACATTGTCAAAACAAAACAAAAAATGGGCCTCGTTCATCATTCAACACAAACGGAATGAATTTCCCCATAAATTATTTTAAATTTTTGAAATCAATCATAAACCATTCTTATGTAATTTTGCGCACTGTAACAAAATCTTTCATGAAACAATTAAAAAAACAACTTTACATTAATTAACATGAATTGTTGGATAATGCGTTTGTGATTAAGTACTACGCTACCTAATTGCTAATTAATTGAGTTAAAAAATGTTTTAATGTCAATGTTCTAATTCAATGACTAATGACTAATTCAAACAATGTTTTGTCACATTGTGCATTATCACTCAATTTACATAAGAATGGATTTATGAATAAGGCCGTTCACACCAAGGACATTACTTTAATGCTAAAGATATAGTTCTAAAAATCACCCTATAGTATAAATAGAAAAATAGCTGTCTGACTCTACACCAGAACTATAATGATAACTGCACAGAGAAAAAATATAGTTAGAATAAAACATTTTTTTCCAGCTGACGAACAATAAAAACACTGATAGCCAATCAGAATCTATCCTGCTTTAAAGAGCTCGAGCATTTAAAGTTGCAGACGACCTAAATAAATCGGCAGAGGACATGTAGCGTGCATAGAATAAACAGAATGTTATTGTCCACTGGTGTGGATGCTAATATACAGATGGTTCTCAACCAGAACACATTTCTTGCCAACGCAGCGGTGCGGCAGGAAATGCATTTCTGCTCTTAACCACTAAGTGGCGCTATAACCATAGATTTTCACATTATGAAGTGGACATATCGCACGCTTATATGATACATTATAAGCCAAGGTTAAATCTTGTAATACTATATTACTATTGTTATTATTATTAACGGAATTTATTTCACAAGTAAAAACGTCACAATTACATCCTGAAGAATGGTGCAAACCGCCTCATTGCACCACCTAGTGGTGATTTCAAATGAGTGTCACGTGACTGGGTTGAATTTAACGGTAAAAGGCATTTTGGTTTACCTACTGTAGTTAGCGTTATAGTTATCGCCATAGTTATTCTTTGTGTGAATGGGTCTTTTTTTGTATTGATTATGACCTCTTATTCTAGATAGCAGTCACCTGATTAAAACTGATTAAATTAGTTTTATTATCCAAAAAAGGGGGTACTATTTGAGAAGCTATATTTTAAGCCAACGCTGAGTGTTCCTCATGGAGTTCAGTTCAAGGCTAAAGTCCAAGTAAATGTGGCCCGTCTGTGATTATTTTCAAATCGAGGTCAGTTCGGCAGGGCTTCTGGGAGAGCGTCTATGCGCACGGCCCTTGAGTGGCACTCGTAGCGGTTTGCGAATTGAGCTCTGGTTGCTGAGTTCGCAGTCGAGGAGTGTTATTATTTTGTGTCAGGTGCAGTTCTGTAGCTACAACAAAGCCGGATGAAGCCGCAACGACGGACGAACTTAGCACAAATACGCACAGAAAAACAGCAACGGTGTGCTTTTATCCAAACGACAAGGACTCACACATTGATAAATTAGGCAGGTCTTCATGAAACAACGCGCTGGGGTTGTTAGCCTGTTTGCACACACAAAAAACCCTCCCAGTTCTGACACTGCTGGATTTTTATTTGTCCAAATCACTTCTTTCAGTTATTCCCCCAGGTAGCATCGCCACCCATGCCCTGATCACAATAACAAGCAGAGGTGATATTGCGCCTGGGAGGAAATAAAACATTAACATTTCACTCTCCTCGCGCTGCTCCCAATGAGTCTAATTAAGAGAGGGAAGCTGGTGATAAATACTGCAGGCTTCGTTAAAAACAGCCTGACTCAGCAGACGGTCATGGCGGTTTGGCGCTGTGCATTTGACGCTCGGGTAAAACTGCCAGCCACGGGGACAAAAACCAGCCACAGTGCAACGGGGGGCTTGCAAGCCTACAGACACAGTGCCCAAGGGCACAATGTGTGTGTATGTGACAGCGAGAACGAGAGAGAGAAAGGAAAAGAATCATGGATTATTGTCAGCATTGTGCAGGCTTGCCACATCCTGAATGCTGTAATGTCATACTTGTCAACGAGAAGAAAAAATGTTTCTATTCATCGCCAGCTACATATCTAATTAGCCCATCACAAGCGTGACTGCACTCCGGGACTCAATGCTAAGTTCATTACGAAAATGGATTCACGATAGTTGAGGTGCTAGTTTGTGCTGGCAGAGAAGTGAAACATAACGCACAGTGATCCACAAAAACACTCCAGAACAAGGAAATGTCTAGTGATGGTGCCACGATGCACAACATTTTAATGGCCGCAATCAAATTACCAATGTACATTAACTCGTCTCGTTTAGAAAACGCACACATTTACATGTTCTGATTATTAATAAAAAGGTTTTTTGTATACTATACGAGATCGAGGCATTCTCTGCGTCATGCACGATTTCCTTCTGAAACCAATTTGATGCGGTGTCCTAACCAGTTGTGCTAACAAAAAGCGATACATAAGATCGTTGTCAGACACAATTTGTCAGTTGCTTAATTTTTTTCCTGGGTAACCACGCCCACATCAAAATCTCATTGGTCCAAAATCCTAAAAGTATATCAAACATGAAATATATTCTGATCAGGACTGTGCAAAATGTAGAATTTAAAGGGAGACAATTCTTAGATAATGAATTTTGCTTAAATCATTAATTTTCTAATAATTAATAAAAATATTTTCAATTCAGAAGTTGGTATAAGAATTTAATTGTCCACAATTTTAGCCACCAGGAAGTGGAATGGAATTCTGGGAAATTAAGTTCCAAATAAAGTTCCTGGGTCCATCTGTTTGTAAGGCCAGTACAATACAATACTTTTTAAATTTCTATTTTAAACTTTCAAGCAAGCCAACAGTCAAAGTTTTCTTTACAAACTTTAATGTTTCTTGTTAAAAGTAACACTTATCAGGGTTATAGGAATTTCTATTCAAGTTACTATTTGCAAATACATTTTAAATATTTGTAAAGTTGTTGTCAGATAAACTAAAAAAGCTCAATTAAATCAGCTGAAATAACTGTCAAAATGTCAAAAATATGATTTACTATGACCAAATCAATTAACTGCAATTTGATGAATTTTTGTAATTTGTGCATGAAATTAAAACAAGAAAACTTTTATTTGGAATTTGGAATTGGATTATGAAACTGGAACTGGAAAATGGAATCCATTGATTGGATTGTTTAAAATAGAGGTGGATGGTGGGGAGTGGTTGAAAAGCCAAATTAGCTAAAAGAAAAGTCATTTTAGAAGTAAGTCAATGAATTTCAATTACTTAAAGCTGGAAACTTGCTTGGTTAGGACAGTGTTAAACTAAAACACTTAAAAACTTTCAGTTGGACTGCTCCCATGAGGGAGGATGCTTCAAAATCTCAGTCCTTCAGTTGAGCTTCCACTCTGTACCCAATGGCTTTGAACCCTATGTGACATGGCAGAAGAAAATCACATAGGAATAGAAAGCCATAAAACACAGCAGTGACCAAGTGAGACCGCCAAGACACTCCAGCCATCCCATCATCCTTCCTTCCTTCCTTCCCGACCTACATCTTCCCCACCTCAGAAGCCCTCCGGAGAGACTCTCAATCACTCTCTGTGTGGCACTGACAAAACGGCTGAACGGACCAGTGGTCCCACAATTCCTCAGCATCGGTCTGTCTACCGCAGAGAGGAACTCCAATGTGGGTTTAGCTAGATGTGGCGGCATCAGATAGGACCACGGGCCGGAGCGCTGACAGGAAGACCATAAGCGAAACATGAGGAGTGAGCGTCTGATATCTGTGCCTTGGAGTAAGTGACTCCCTGAATGTCAATTCCTCCAGGAGAGTTTTAATATTTCCTGAAAGATAGCAAAGGAGCTACACTAGCACTGCTTTACTAACCTTAGCAAAATTTTTATATTCTCTGTTCAGCTTGGCTTTGTTTTCACCTTCTTTTTAAAATAAGTTGCAAAGCCTACTTATGAGGGAAAAAATATAAATCCTATAATAAATTATTAACCATAATAACTGGGATGACTCAGCTCACCGCTAGCACCAAGCATCAGCATTTCATTACTTTGTTGTTCGCTTCTAAAGCACAATGACCTTGTTTTAGCTTAAGAAGACTTAAGCACCGAATTACACCTAGTTCTCTATTGAAGTCACCGTAAACCTATTTTACTTTGTATTTATGATTTAAATACAACACTTAAAAGAGAATTTGAGAGGACTTTGGTGATGTCAGCCAAGAAGGAAAACGTTTCATAGACGTAGCGAGGTAAAACATTTTGACAAAGAAAAAATACCATACTTTTACCATATTTTTGTGGTATATTAAGTTTTTGTGAACATAAAAATCGATGGATGGATGAAATGAATTAAATAAAAGGATATAGATGGATAGATCAAAATAGACAGATGGATAGATGAAAAGAGATAGATGGATAGATGAAAAGAGAGATAGATGATAGATGAAAGGAGGAATGGATAGATAAAAAGAGGAATGGATAGATGAAAAGATAGATGGATGGATAGTTGAAAAGATGGATGGATGCATGGATAGAGAGAGATAGATAGATGAATGGATCGAAAGATGGATGGATTGAGGTATAGATAGAATAGATTGGTTATTTGTTGGAGGAACGGCTTAATCCTCACTTCCTATTCAGCATGGGAGTTCCTTCTGACTTTCAGAGCGCCACAGAAAGACAGAATGAAAAGAAGAGGGTGAAAAAAAAAACTGAGTTAAGTCCTTCCCTGCTTTCGACATCCTGGGGGAGATAGGTTTGTGCAGAAGGGGGATCCTAAGCTGATTTGTGCCGTTATCAAGATCTCTGTGGCAACAGACAGTAGTCTTATTTATTTATTTCCCAGCAAGACAGAAAGATAAGCCTCGGTTTTCCAGCCGTTGATGCGAGGGACAAAATCCGACAGCTAATCCTAACGGTCAACAGAGAAACAAAGTTTGACCACAAGCCTATTACCGTTGTCTTTCTCTATAATTTAAAGCCATCCATCTGATCCCAGAGCTCTCCGTCTCGCCGGGAACGTGGGCTAAAGGGCATGCGGGAACGATGTGATATACAGTTATGGGTCGGCTGTGATAAATTTTATTACCCTCTTTCTAGCCACTGATCAAATTCCGGCGTGAACAACATCATGTTTCGATCAGGTTATCGGTCGTTTCGAAAAAGATCCACAGAGAGGGCAATTGATTGGTTTTGTCTCGTGTGCGTCAGTCCTTTCAAAACGCAATGAGGGGGAACGAACGAGCAAACAAAAAGAAGTCAATCTCTCTCCTTCCGCAGATCTATTTGGCTGGTGAAGAATGAAATGGACGGCGGCCAGAAAAGCACCCTGAGAAAGGAGAAAGCGTCTGGTTAAAAAGTGAGGGAGAGGGCCATTGATCAGTGGCGCAGATCTGTCTCAAACCTGTCTGAAAAAAGAAAGAGTGATGGAAGGGAAGATAAGGGGAAGGGGAGAGGAGAAGTGAGTCATACTCTTTCCCAAAAAAAACAACAACAAAAAAGTTATAATGAAAAGCCACACTGTTTGCAAATGCACTGAGGCGGTAAGTTCCCTTCCTCTGAGTGTGTATTAAGGTTAAGACAACTCAGTCGACAAGCTCTTGAATTCACTTCTCTACAAAATAGACAGATAAAAGCATCTGGGAATCCACAGGCTGCTTTGGTTTCAGCACAGGGATCATATCTCCTGGAATAGCACTAACATCTCGCCGTCAAAAGCAACGGCTCGACGAAATTACTGACGAAAATCTATTTAGTGGCTTCTAGAATAAATTATTTAATAATCGAAAAATACTCAATCTAAATTAGACTATACAGAGTTTAAAATATAAAATGTAGTGGTTTTCCAAAGACCATCTGAATACATTATCATTAATTACATTTGAAGGATTTGTAAAACTGTTGTGCTGTCAGATAAACTAAAAAAAAACTAAATTAAAGTAGCTGCAATAATGGTCAAAAAGTCAAAAATATAATTTACTATGACCAAATCAATCAGAATATGGCGCCAATTTTATGGCGCATTTTTATTTTTACAGTGCCATTTTAATAATTAAAAAAAAAAAAACTCTTCAGAAAACAATTAGCATGATATGCAATGAAAAATGTCTTATCGAAGGGGGGAAAACAGACCTTTCCTCTAGCTGTGATGTGTGTTCCTGGTTAATTTGCTGGGACGCACATCCTCTCTTCTGCTAGGCTCCAAAAAACTACACCAAATCCTCTCAAAATTCAGGGTTTTCTTAGAAAACCAAACACACTCTGTCCTATTTCGTCCCAGCCACCTCCCAAACCTCCATCTCACCGTCCACAGGTGAGTATGGACAGCTGGCCAACCCCTCCCTCTTGGCCTGTGTGAAAAATGGAAGACCGGGAATTGGGGGGGGAGGTAGGAAAAAAGCTTTGGTTGTTCAAACACAAAAAGCTAGGCAGGGAGAGAGGGACAGCAGCCGGACAGAGGCAGTGTTTGTGGAGGTGGTATCTCGCTGAGGCATTTGAGGCACCGGGGGGGCCAGGTATTACTATCCATCACTGCCCTCAGCCCTCTCACGCTGGGTCCTGGCCCCTGTAACAAAGCCTCCATTCAAGACACTTACAGCGCCGTTTTTTACCCGTCCTTCTCTTTTTTCCCTTCCTTTTTTTTTCCAGAGGAAGAGAGCACAACCAAACTGCTCTTGTGAAGGCCACCAATGGTCAAAACTAGCATTGTAAACGAACGCTACCCATCCGTCTAGGTTAAGTCGATGGAGTGGCAGCAAATAAGAAGCCACGGGGTGCAATGTCCTCTTTCAGATCTGACCTTAAAAACACAAAACTGTATTTTATGCTCCTTTAGCGTAACTGGACTCAACATCTCCCTCTAGAGGAAGACAAGAGAAATTCAGATCCTCTCTAAAGTGAACATTCAGGGCTTTGTTGCTGTTTTTTGTTACTTATTTAGCACACACACATTTTACTGAGGCAGCTTATTTATATCAGCGCTATAATTCTGCTGTGGCAACCTGCAGTTTAATGTCTACCTCAAAGGAGCAATAGTGAATCTCTTACACTCAAATGCTTGGTTCCTCTGCCTCTCTCAGAACTGGGTGGGAAATATGTACTGTATATATAATGTTCAGTTATATTACCATATATTTATGTATTTATGTGTGTATGTATTAATGTGTTCCCTTGTGCACCCTTAGTTCTGGCCTAGGTTTGGGAACTATAACCATTGCTGCCAAGATTGATTATATTTCTTGATGCCAATATATATTCAATATATATTCAATTATAGTTGATACTAAATTTAATGCATTTATAATTATTTAATAATTTACAGCTATATATTACATAATAAATCATATTGTATGAAATATATTTTTTAATAATTCAACAGTTTATCACCACAGATAAAATATTATAAAGAAATTCTGAAAAAATAAAAATGTAACTACAACTATAAAATGTATCAATAACAATTTGTAGTTACAAACAACATTTATGTTTTGCTAAAACATTTTAAAGAAAGTAAAACTGGGACTAACAAGGACTGACATAATTTGCATATTGACTTTTCTATAAACTTTTTTTTTTTTTTTTGCCATAGATGTTTGAATGAGAAATTGTATTTCATGAGAAAGTGTGAAACTGTCCTACCACAATATTTAGAAAAACAAATAAATCAAATTTAGAAGTCATGAAACTCATCTGAGCAGCTGATTGGTTCTCGTAAAGTGGACTGCTTTGGCCAATCGATCTGTTTGTTCTATCTATGCATTTGTTTCGGTCCCGAACCAGCTCAACTTAGTGCAGTGCCCTCCAGCCTCCCCAGCACCACCTGCCTAAATCTGCTAAGGGGTTCTCCTCACTTTCCTTGCAGCAGCTTGCATTCTATTCACTGTATTTATGCGCATGTCTCTGAAATATCTTTCACTCATGCAGCAGATTTAGTTCATCAAAACTAAGCAAATGCATATTCCATTCTTATCAATAAATGCTGGTTAAATCTATTTAGAGAGTGGTCATGATATATTATTAATATTATATATATATATATATATATATATATATATATATATATATATATATATATATATATATATATTTTTTTTTTTTTTTTTAATTTTTTTACTGTGTTGATGATGTCTTACTAGCACAAATCACAAAACTGCTAGGCCACTTTAACCTTGCTGAGCAGCACCAGGATATGGCAAATTGATCTTTCACAGGATTAAGCAGAGTGGGAAATGAAAGAGAGATAGACAGCATGAGAGAGTGAGAGAGAGAGAGAGAGAGAGAGAGAGGGGGACTCTCTATTTGGTCTTTGTGCTGCCCAGCACTACAGAGCAGCTGCCTTCAGCATGAGCTCTTTAGAGATGTGCACAACCCTATTGATAAAACGGCATGTAATTATATACACACTTCTTATAGAACGGCTTAACCGCTACTCCTTAATAGTCACAACATAATTATACAGTCCCATTTATCAGGCTCACTAATCATATGGAAAGATCCTGGCCCACATAGTAAAGCTCTCCGCAGAGAGCGCATTCAAAACGAGAAATCTGAGCGGTCGCTTGAAATGAGGAACTTAAAGCGATGAAAATGTAACGGACGTAAGCCTATTTCTGCCTCCTGTGGAGGCCGCCTGAGATGCTGGATCGGATCGGCCTTAAATAAAAATAGTGCTGCGACGGTAAGTGATTTTGTACTTTGCTCCTGGAGGATTATCTTCAAGTAACCAGGTACCAAAACCAAGCAGCGAAACCAGGTAAGAAAAGGTCACAACGCTTTTACAGAGATGCCACAGATTCAGAGTGAATGAAGCCGAACCGGATGTGAAGGGGGGAGGTGAGTATAAAAGAAGGTCTGTATTCGTGAGTGAATCTGATTCAGAGATAACTCTGATCATTACACGGCTCTATGGAATTCTTGATTCTGATTGGCTAATTTTTTTGTATAATGGACTGTTGTCCTAGGAAACCTGTAGTCTCTCTCCTAGCTCAAAATAAATAGTTCCAAACATATTTTCTTTTGTCAAGAAGCCTTAATAAGTGTGTTTATTTTACGATTAAGATCAGCTGACTGTATATTATCCCTTACATGAAATATCGACCTAGTGTTGGCTTGGATTTATGCCACCAATTTGCCTGGACTAAATGCTAGTGGTCACCATGACGCAACATAATGCAGTATCTCAGGATGTGTAAATTTGAAGGAAACTCAGAGAAATACTAAGAAAAAAACTATGGTGATTGCAGAGGAGCAGTAGTTTCCTGCAAACAGCATGTTTTGTAGCTCCTCTGGTTATCATTTCCACACAAATGCTCTATTTGCATAGTGAAAAGATACTGTTACTGGCTCACTGGATACAGATGGCTCTTGGGAACTATAATTCAGCATCAAGCTAATATGTAGCCGGTCGCAGCAAAGTATCTCTCATCAAGGTCACAAGTTGAGATTCCTACCGCATATTACCGTTTTGTTTTTGTACACTGTCACTTTATATGGTAATCAAGTCCCCTGGTGAATGCAGAATGCCCTCTTTTTCTCTTCTAATGAGGACATCCTGTCACCCTCTATAAGTTCGGAGACAGGAAGGTCAAGGTGATATCGGAACACAACGGAAGGGGAATCAGAAAGCACTCTCACCTGCTACCTGCAAGTCTGTAATGGGACCAAAAGCTTCAGGAGTTTTAATTATAAAACAAAGCCAAATATTAAGTGATAAATATGCAGTTTCTATGTGCATTTTATAATTAATTTTTTATTACAAAAACATGATTTTAAATTATATATACTGTATATGTTTTCTATATACATTTATTTCTAAAATTTTTGTAAGAATTTATATATATATATATATATATATATATATATATATATATATATATATATATATATATATATATATATATATATATATATATATATATACACACACACACCATTTTAAAATCATGTTTTTGTAATAATAATAAAATAATAATAAAATGCATATTGTGTATGTATATTTATATGTAACACTTTGGCTAATTAATTACATAAATACAAATAATCTGATTTATATGCAAAATTAATCCTGTATTTCTACAATTAGTCAAATATCGCTTTTTGCTTTTATTTGAAATCCAGCTAGCAGAAGGAAAGCAAACGCTATATAATTACAATGTCATCGTGAAAAGCTATTAGTTTAGAGTTAATAGGCCTGATTTCCTAATGAAATTCTGAGCAGAAGTAATCGTGAGAAACAGTGAGTATTTATTATGCTCTGGCATGAGTCGAAAGTGCCAATCTGCTTCATTTGGCAGGGCCGCGCACTTCACGGGAGGAAATTCCCCACCAACCGTGGGCGCCGTTAACTACGCAAGTAAACATACTCGCGCATATGCGCGCACAGACAAGAAAACAAGCCACAGCCTCTTATACCAGTTGGTTCATTATACCAGTTGGTTCAGAACAGCAATGGGCTTGCAGAATGAAGAGGAGGACCAGAAAGATGAAAAAAGAGAGATGGGGAGCAAGAACTCTCACTTCTAATCAAGGTAGCCGCCTTCTCAATCTCTCGCAGCGGGTCCCCAGTGACAAAACACAGCACGCAGCTCAACGCCCTCCTTTCACAGAGTACCTGACCTCCCACCAACCACTGTCCTCCATTGCATTCAACAATTCTTTCTCTGTTTCTTTCTTTTTCCCCCTTTCTTTTTTACTCCATCTCATTCTTTCTCACCAGCCCTGCCCCCTGCACCCTCAGTTTCTCTCTCTCTCTCTCTCTCTCTCTCGGTGCGAATGGATGGGCTGTTGGCGATTCATTAATCTTGATGCAGCACCTGCACTCTGGCCGAGTGGGAGCGTCCGCCGCCAAATGTCACATTTCATCGGATTAAATTAGCTTTATCTCTGGCAAATGCCTTCCCTTGCAAGATCGCACTGATTTTTTCTTCGCACCTCCCAGGAGCAGGGGGCCAGCAGGGGAGGCATCATCATGTATTCATTCACCTCAGGAACGTTGGCGACGCGTTCGCCTAATTGACGGGAGAGAGTCATTATCGGGAAAATGAGAGAATGGATAAATAAGACTGGGGGAGGGAGGCGGCGAAAAGGAGGCTGCTGGGCGACGCGCCCCTCTTCCCAGAAAATGAGTAAGAGCCAGGGAATGTTAGGGAGTGAATGGGTCTCAGTATGACCACGCTTCTGTATGCTGAAGAGCTCTCATCATTCAAACGTAGGATGCTCAGCTCTCCCCCTCTTTTTTGATACGAGAATAGCAGCTGCTAGGCACTAGGCAGGGTTCCCCCCCTCCAAAAAACAATCACGTCATGTTTGTCTGTCAAAAAAAAAAAAATGCAGCTGACATGAGCTTAAGAAATCCCGGCGGGTCTACTTTTGTGTATAGTAGTCATACACCAAAAACTAGCTTGTGCAGGATCACGAACTGTCTAATGCATTTCAAGTCTCTAAAATACTTGGTATTTACCAATTTAGAAAAAATCTATTTTTAAAGTTATGGTTCAACTAAAAATTAAAATTTATTCACTTTCATGTCGCTCCAAATCTTTGACTTGCACAAAAAAAATTATATTTCGAAAGCTACTTATTTTCACAGAAACACAGGAATGTGAGATTTTTAACACAAATTAGAGAATTTCGAACCCTTTAACTTCTTCGGCTCGAAAGCCAAATGACAAAACAGATGGAATGATGGCTGTCAGAGAGAATGTGCCACGCCCTGAATATGCAGCTGGGCAGAGGAGGTGTAAACAGCGATTGGATGGGGGACGGCAAAAGTCACGCCACCCTTCTCAAAAGGCGACGCCTACATCAACAGGCTACGGAATGATGTAATGGTTGATTACCTATGGGAACCAAATTTGCATTTTAAAATCACTTGAAATGATCTTTATACTTCAGTAGCAGCAAATTACGTATGCTAGACTTCAAAATCATCGAAATAAGTGCAAAAAACATTGAATGATTACTCGCAAACCTTGGCGATTTAACCCAAGGTACTCTGTATTCAAGTTTACATGTCTAGGACTAAGGAAGAGTCTTGAAACCTGTCCTCAGGGTCACTGAGTTCCCTGGAAAACCAAACGAGTGCAGCCAGAGAGTTGAGGAAAGGACAATAGGGGACTCTGAGACATTGTTCGAGGCGAATGATAATCTCTCGGCAGAGTCTGATACTGACAGCGGGGCTGTCAGGGGTGTCATCTTAAGTATCTGAGCATGGAGGTGTGGAGGAATTGCCATCTCTGGACACCGGCATCTCAGTGAGACCGCCAGACCCTGTCGCTTCCGAGCTTCCACTCTGTCACTCTCTGTATTTTTAACCCAGAAATCACTATTTTTTACTACGCGTTGGCCATTGTTACTGCTGGATTGTATTTTGTGTCACGTAGTGTGCGTACAACTATGCCTCAACCTTTTGGACCCCTTTGTTCGTGTAGACAGGCATTCACACGAGAGGACAGGATTCAGAAGACCTGCTGCTTTTGAGACGACAACATATATCGTGCCCTCCGTAGGTGTCCGTCCCCGCTGCATAGAAGGGATAGATCCAACCGTAATGTGTCTGAACCAATTTAGCTACTGTCAATCGTCTCTCGCAGCATGTGTGTCCGACTCCCCTCCCCTTTCCTTCACTCAAACACACACACACACACACACACACACACACACACACACACACACACACAGACACATTATACTTTCCATCTCGAAGCAGCAGGGAAACCCTGAATGTAGAGGGAATCCTGTTTAACTGTGAAAAATCCACTTTATGATGTCTTTTGACTCTGTACTATCATCTACGGTTCCACTTGTTGTCTTATACAAGCTTAAGCTACATTTGCTGACATTTTGTGAGAAGTAATAAGAAAACCTGTCATTCTTTTTTCTATCTGCGCCCATGCAGCAAATGAGGATAAACTTCAGTTGTATATGCTGCCGCATGAAACCCCATTGTAAAGCAAACAACTTAAAAGCAGCAACGATAATCTGAGGTCTCTATGGTAATCTGAAGAACAAAGAGGTTTTAATGTGACAAAAAAAAAACGGAAAACAGTAGCAGACTGTAATCGTTACATGCTGGTATTGCAAAAAGTATTCATGAAATATATATTAAAAGTGTATATTATATTTTTATTCTCTCTCTCTCTCTCTCTCTCTCTATATATATATATATATATATATATATATATATATATAAACAGATATTAGCACCCAATAAGAGATGAAGGTCTTGGTGCAATATGTTGGTGATCCGATTTAGTGATGAGGTGATACTGAGGGAACAGCTCACACCATTTTATGGGACAAATGGAGAGACAGCAGTAAAAGACGATAAAAACACACAAAACCTGTCCCATTTAAATCTACCGGCTACCCTTGCTTGTTTCCAGTCTATCTTTTCTTTGTCTGCCTTAAAATTTTGTCTTTTAATTTAGTTTCAGTTTTTACACGGAAGCCTGGTTGTGCGTAACACCTTTTTTCCATAGAGTCTTGGTGCTTGTCCTGATTTAGCTTGGGATCTATTTCTGTCCAGCCCTGGGGATACACCTAAATTTGCCATAGTGAAATAAACGTTGTGTGAGAGTGTGCTCGTGAATAAAAGTTAAAAGTTTTGAAGTACATTTTAATATATATGCATATGTATGCATTTATTATTTGTGCATCCTGTGGCTATGCAAGGATGCATGTACAGCAGCGATATGTAGAGCATATACAGCTGAAGTGTCGGTCATTGATTCTCTTATTCTGCAGAGCGTTTTGGACCCTAAAGGTTTTTTGCACGCTGAACTTGGAGATAAGGCAACCACAGCAACGCTCAGAGAGCGGCAACACATCCTAATCAGACACACACACACACACATTCTAAGTGCCAGCCAAAAACTGCATCCGACCACCAAAAGCACCTGCCAGAACCCAACCACCACACACCAGCAGAGCACACACTTACTCACACTCACCTACAAAACAACGAAGAAAAACAGAAAAATCACAGTTGTGTCTGACGACAAGAGACTTTGAGAACAAATAAGCACAAACACAATGGTGGACGTACACATTCAGAGAGAGAGAAAGAGATATCAGAGACAGGATGGGCAACGGCGTTTGGGATGCGTTTGACAGGACTCACCTCTGCCTTCCTCTGTCTGGCGAGCAGTGAAAAGGACTGGCTTCCAGCGGCACTGTTGCCGCACACAGAGACAATGAGGCAGGGCGAGAGAGAGAGAGAGCGAGAGAGAGAGCGCGAGAGAAGTAGGGAGGGGGATGAGAGAGTGAGAAGTGGATGAAGGAGAGTGAAAGAGCAAGAGGAGGGAGTCGGAGAGGTTCTGAAGTAGACGGCCAATCAATGTAGAAATCAGTGCGAGAATCTGATGAAACGGCCGTGGATTAGCGATCAGCGGCTTTCAGCTACCGAGAGGAGGAGGGGGGTCGTGAAAGTGCCCCAGAGAATGACTTAGAAAGAGGGGGGCGGAGGTAAAGAAAAGGCTGGGAAAAAAGTACAATACAGTGCGAGAAGGGGTTCCCAGACTTGTCCAAGTTTCTTCAGTGCCTTGGAATGAGCGCAAAAGGCCAATTCGTTGTACACCTGTTTTTTCCCCCTTCAAATTTGATTGTATGCCTCAATTTAAGACAAGGAATGAGGGAAGGATAATTAATCTATTCTAGTTTGTGAGTGTCTCAAGATCAGATCTGTCCCTCATTGTGTCTTCTTGTTAGGACAGTTTCATCAAGATCTCAGATTTGGGCTCGAAGACTGAGTTCACTTTGGCTTTCATCTCATTGGAGGTCTCCCTTCCTACAATTCTTCTCTCCAGCATATCCGGATCAGTAAGGCCCAAGGCTTGGGTGGTTGTACCCCCCTCCCAGAGATAATAAAGTGACTTGGAAGAGGGGAAAAAATGGCTCCTCTAGCAAACACTGCACCAGGTGTTGTGTCCGGATTGGTCCAACATGCTCCTGTGGCACGGTTACAGTGGAGTCAACGGGTCCAATTATTTTGGTCTCAAAAGGAGGGAAACCAAGAGGAAAAAAAGGCTTCTTTTCGAGTCTTGGCTCAGAAAGGAATTAATTAGATTGAAAGGTGCTTTTCAGAGCACAGTCCCGAGAATTCTTTACAATGAGCAGCCAAAATGTCCCAAATCGGAGACGAGAGAGGGTGGGAAGGGGGGTTCAGAGACTCGAGCAAGAAACGAGATCGAATTAAACAATGGAGAACAAGTTGAGAACTATCTGAATGTTAGAAAAGAACAAGAACGATAGTCCCCCCTCCCCTCAGGTTTTAAGCGCGGCTCTTTTCTCTCTGGCATTCTGAGTTCTCCGCTTGGGATAATCCATCAGAAGGGGACCAGCTTCTTGCGGCTTTGAGCTCCATGTCCGTACGGAGCTCTCCTCGTACCGCAGTTCCTCTTTTACTCTCGCGGCTCGCCGGCCGATCATTTTCTTTTCCTTGGCCATGACAAAATGAGTGGGATAGTGATGTGTAGGAGAGCTCAGAAAAGAGAACAAGGGGGCAGAGAAGGAGAGAAAATAATAATAATAAAGCGGAGGGAGGTTGACATGAAAATGACAAAAGGAGGGAAGAAGATGAATGAATTAATTCGGAGAAGTGGGTCTGCCAGTGGAGGACGGGAATGGGGGAGAGGGAACAGTGTAGGGCATCCCGTCCCACACTCACTCCCCCGTGCCAAGAGAAAGGAGTGGTGAAGTGGTGGAGGTGGTGGTGATTCAGTCGACAACCTCGTTCATCCTCTCTCTCCCTCGCTCTCTCACTTTCTTTCTTTCCCTATCTGTGACTCAAGAAGAGAGCCGGCATACAGGAATCCTCTCGGATCTCCTCCCTCTTCCCCTCCCTCTCGCACACGTTCGGTTCATTATCATTCACTGGTTCTTACTGTGACACGCTTCAGTAACCCACTCAGTCAGACGAGGCAGAAGAGATGCTGAATTCTAATGCAGGAGTGAGAGAAAGAGGTAGAAAAAAGGAGAAGCAGGAGGGGGCAGTGCTGTGGACCAGCAGGTGTCCTCTCTCTCACTTTCTGCTCCATCTGTCTGTAAAAAGAAGCCGAGCCCTTCAAGAGGCCATTCTACTTTATTCTGTTATTCTCTCGCTCAAATGGCCTCGACACACTTCACCCAAGGCCAGAGTTGTACGGTTCTCGTGAACGGCTCTGGAATAGAAAGACGATATGTATTACATCAACAGGTTTTGTAGTTCTCAAGCTCAGTTTTAGAAAGGTAAATCTTAAGCATCAAAGTTTTGTCTACACAAAGGTAAAGTTATTGTTACTACAGTAAAACAATTAGATGCTTTATATTTTCTGTTGCACTTTATTTTACAGTACATGCACTTACATACTTACAACGTACTTACCTAAGAAAGTACTGGGTAACATAAGATAACTACATGGGTTAAGATTAAGTTTAGGTGTAGATTCAGGGTTTGTACCTAGTTAAATACCCAGTTTACTGCAATTACTAACAAGTACATAGTATGTACATGGGGAACAGGATTGTAAAATAAAGTGCTACCATATCTTCTAAACTAAATGTGAGTTGTACTTACCTGTTCATAACAGGTAGGACATTTTGGGTGGTTGCTTACTAATCCAGTTCTTCACCACAGTCCTTGCGAAAGGTTCTGGAAAAAATTGGTATTACATTTTTTAAAAAAAATAGTTCTTAAGATTGATTTTAGAAAGCTTGACAAGTGTTTGACACATTCCTGTTACTACATTAAAATAATATCTCAATGTTTATATTTTCTGAAGAAAATGTGAGTGGTACTTGCCTGTTCAAAGATCCTGGGACATTCTCTTGCTAGTCCAATTCTTTAACACAGTACTTGTGAACTTCTCAGCAAAAGGAGATGGAAGACGACTGGTATTACATCAACAGATTTTGTAGTTCTTAATTTTAATTTTAAACTGTGAATTCTTCCACACACTAGCATTGTTAATATAGTAAAATCATACGCCACATTTAGGGCCAGATTTACTAACAGCTTGTGCCATTGCAAATCATATTTTGGCAGTAAAAACTACTGTCAGGATTTACTAAAGACAGTGGAAAACTAGCGATGAAAATTTTTCTGCTGACCTTATTGCATATGCATTTGTAGGAGTTTTCCTTTCAGACACAAAATTTATGGGAGGAGAGTATTTAAATGAATCATGCAAGGTGATTTACTAAGGTTTGCGCTCATCAATTTACTGGTGTTTGCGCGATCACTTACCACCCCCGAAAAAAAAACATGTCTTAAACCAGAGGCTAATTTGCGCAGCACTTGGTAGATTGCTTTGGTCATTTTAGAAATGATTCAGCTGCGTCTGTGTTCTTTAATTTGTCCTTCATCAGTAGATCACGCTCAGAACTTTCCACTCCCATCTGCTTTTAATGTAACTGCACTCACATTTTTTCTGAGGAAAATGTCAGTGTTCAAAAGTAACAACAGTGTTGCTAGGGTGTTGATGGTTGCTTACTGGTACAGTTCTTAAACTCAAAGGTTTACCTTTATAAAACTTTACTACAGTCCCTGTGAATGGCTGTAAAATTGTTATTTGCGTCAACAATTGGTATTCCATCAACACGTTCCTAGACTACATTTGAAGAGTTTTACCACTGTAAAAAGATATAATTGGCAATTACAGTTTTTGCCAAATTATCAGAGACATTTGCAGTTACTGTCACTACTGCAAAACCATCACTAGAGGAAAATGTGAGTGGTACTTACCTGTTTAAAGTCACAATGGTTGCAGGTTCCAGATGGTTGTCAGGGTGCTTCGGGTGCTGGGTGGTTGCTTATTGATCAAGTTCTTAAGATCAAATTTAAAGGATTACCTTTGAATATTTACCATTGCAGATGATAGTTTTCACCACACATAGGCAAAGCTATTGTTGCTACAGGAAACACACTGAAAGCACTACATCTGAAAATGTGAGTGGTACATGCTTGTTCAAAAGTCACTGCTACAAGTGTTCCTGGTGGTTGCTGGGGTATTAAGGTGGTTACAAGTTGGTTCCTTGCTGGCCATATTTCATCATATTTCATATTTGAATTCAAAGAAGTATCAACAGGTAATACCATTCTGAGAAAGTAAGTGTTTCTACATACCCCAGTGCTTAAATCAATCTTTCTTTCTGTAAGGCCAATAAAACCTAGACTTTAAAAAAAAAAAAAAAAAGGCCCGATCTCCCACAGAGTGTAAGCGAGTTGGAGGAACAGGAGCAGAGATCGCACCTCAGAGTGTAGAGGGTTAAAAGTTTTATTGTGGTGCTCAACCATGCAAAGCCTTGCAGGTAAGCATGAGAATTTTACAAGAAACCTGACAGTGAGCCAGTGCAATAACTCATAGGTGGGATGTGGTCAGGATAGTCTAGTCTAGAAGCTACTCAGTGCTGGGTAGATTACTTACAAATTATAATTGGTTACTGATTACAAATTACATTACAAACATTTTAGTTAATAACGTAATCCATTACATTACATATTTAAGGTAATATAATCGGACTACTTTTGAATTACTTTAAGATTACTTCAAACTTGCTTATCACATTGATTTGAGTAGAATAATCTTGTAGCATATTGATATAAAAATACAAAGAGAAAGAAAATATATTCAATTCTTTGTGAAGTCCATCGTGAAGTGCATTAAATATTACTTTACGTCAGGGTTTTTTTAGACTGGGTTTTGTGAGTTTAATGAAAAGCTATTAAGTAATTAAATCATACAAATTTTAAATTCAAATAAATCATTTAAAAATAAAAACAAAAGTAAAAATGATTCACTTAGCTGCATGTCATGTGACTATTAACCGACATCAGAGAACCGTGAACTTAATTTTATTATTATTTATAATGATTATTATTTTCATTGACACTTTTATCATTGACCTAACTTACAAATTCAAATCTCTGGGGGTACTTCAAGTAAATACATAAGGTCAAAGAAATTTCAGCTGATAAAAAAGTTGGGGAATCCCTGCATTGCATGTAAATATTAAATTTTGTGCATTTGTACATTTGAATGTGTTAGTAAGATAAAAACCTTTCAAAGACAGTAATGCATGGTTAAATAACTCACTGAAACTGAGTGATAATTCAAACAATAATGAATGTGATAATCAGGAGCTGATTAGATATGAAATGTTGCAATGTTGAGAAAACACTGAAATGATTTCAGTAAATCAGTGAGCACCGAGTCTCAGTTTTCAGTGATACTCATCTGACTACTGGCTATTATCTGTGTGTAATTCCACAAACCTGGAAGACCTTCAGAACGTATACAAGCATTAAGCGTTTTTAGAAAGGAAAATTTCAAAGATAAAAAATTTGGAGAATCAATAAATTGGGAGAATCAATAAATTATGAATATTAGACTGCCATTGTTAGAATAACATGTAGTCAATAAAGTAGTCAGACTAAGTTACTGTAGTCTGAAAATGAGTATTTGAAAACGTAATATAATCTTATTACAAGTACTTAATATTTGGAATCTGATTACGTAATCCAGATTACAGGTAATCAGTTACTACCCAGCTCTGTATATCCTGCAGTTTATTTAGGGTACATTTAGAGACCACTGCAATAATCAATGCAGGAAAATATGTGAATTCGATTCTCCCATAAATGTTCTGTGCTGCTATCCAAATTCCAAATTCATGTCAACAATTGACTCATTTGTTTCTCCTGAGGTATTTTAGAACAGTTAAAGGTTACGTGATTTACAACTAAGAAACTCTCAAAAGAGCAACCTCTGACTATAACATTTACCTCTTGTCGGAATCTACAGGTTTACCATGGTGTTTGTCCTTTTTGTAAGAGTACAGACTGTCTTCACGTGAGTCTCTGTGCGCACCAATGACTCACCGGCTAGTTAAGCTTACTCACAGCGAGAGGAAGTTTGACCAGCACGATGCTTATACTTGCCATAATTAGACGGCTTCAAACTCTCTTAGCTGTGCAAATCCCACTAAAGGGCAACTGTGCGCTATTCTAGGGTATTTGTTATCCGTGTTGACGTTATGAGAAAGTTTGCTTATCTTAAATGTCAGAATATAAAGGGATGCCCTCGCCCGCTCCTCCCGAGGATCCAGGTTATTATTATTTTAAAAAATCATTGTCATTCACCGTATTAAGAGCCAGTGCCCTTTTCACAAATATGATTGACAGAAGTGAGGGGCCAGAGGCGCGGGGAGGGGAAAAGGGGGATTGGAGAGTGACAGCGAACGATTTTGTCTCCCTCTCTTTCACAGACTCTCGCTGCAGTGTATACAGACATTATAAATGCAATAAAACTGTCATTCGGAGACCGCCGCCATCACTTCGACTTGATTCCCACAGGAAGCGATTAAGTTGAACACACACACTTCCAGTTCCCACACCTACACCATCTGCGCCTCGACACCCTTCACCTAACCCCCATTTAATTAAACCGGGATTCAGCGAGTGATCACACAGTACACACTCCCGTTTCAACGGCACCGTGACAGTACGACTGTTTACAGCTGACTCTTGTTAGTCGATCCAAAGCTATAGGCACACGATACTCAAACTAATTTGGGAACTCGGTCGTCAACCGTTCTGACTTTTCGTTCCACGTACAAGCAACCGAACAGCCGAAGCCATCTCAGAGCTGATGAAAAGGAAATTAGCTGACAGGTAGAGCACCTACAAAGACTCAACACCTCGCTCTTCGCGGTAAACAAAGCACTGCCTTAGGATCACTCCTCTTCCTTTTCCATGCCAAATCCGTCTCGATCAATGGCTCTGCAATAAAAGCAATTACAAAAGAGGGGGTGGGGTGGTGGTGGTAAGGTTTAGAGCAGCCACCTCCATCGGCTGAGCCCTCAGCAAAGTTTATAGTTGAGGATTATTGGGGAGGACACATCACAGAGCCGTCCCACGCACTCAGAGCCAACCAGCGGTGTCTCCAGACGCCATCGCTCTACCTTGTATTCCCTTTCATGCGGCTGCTGTTAGGTTACGTGCTGATGAAAGGCATCGGTGTAATCCTACACTTCATCTCCACTTTACAGCTGGATGCCACAGTAGCAGTGAGAGGGAATGATGAGGCCTTTGAGCGTGTCAAATATATGCCAGAGATCTTGAAAGTCCACAGTGCCTTAAACAGGGTCTCTATAACTCACTTCATCTTTGTAATTTTTCTCACCAAGCATCTGTACAATCCTCTATGAATGCGATTGTACGTGTTCCATCTCAGCGGAGTGGTCACATCTGCTGGAGGTCACAATATGGCCCTAAAAAGGTGAACAAAGTGAGAATGTTTTAGACCTGCCATATGTTAAATAAACATTGCTTTGGAGTGTGAAGGAAACTGAATTACAAAGATATCCGCCTTGCATGTTAATGTTAAGCGTCCCTTGGGGCTTCTTCAACTACAGGCACTTTTATGTCCTAGAAATGGATTTTTATTCATATACTAAGAGCTTTCAACTTTCTTTTTGTTATGTGAAGGTCACATTAAATACATGCCACATGCTATCATCATATTTTGAGGTTTTATAATTTTACTTTATTTGTCCCTGACCCAGACTTTTAAAATGAAACTAAAATCTTATAAACGGTTAAGAAAAATCCCACTCACTGCCATAGCTTGCAAAAATGCACAACTTAAAGCAATGTTCCTGTAATTCAAATGACTGATGAAGGTCAGATGACCAAAACGATACATCAAATACTTTGCATACTTCGCAAGCTATGATAGGTTGACTTTTATTCATTGTATATGATATATTTCTCTTTTTTTATGAAAAATGAAAATGCATTATACATTTTTGTATAAATTAAGATATTCAAATATTTGTTTGTGTGAAAAGAATTTCTAATTCTCCTAAAAAAATTTTTTAATAATAATAATAAGAATAATAATAAAAATGTACAAGCAATTTTGCCCAAAAAAAAAAAAAAAGTATTCACAGCTTTTGCCATGACACACGAAATTGAGCTAAGGTGCATCCTGTTTCCACTGATCATCCCAACTTGATTGGAGTCTACCTGTGGTAAATTCGGTTGATTGGACGTGATTTGGAAAGGCACATACGTGTCTATATAAGGTCCCACAGTTAGCAGTGCATGTCAGAGCACAAACCAAGCCATGAAGTCCATGGAATTGTCTGTAGACCTTCGAGACAGGATTGTATCAAGGCACTGACCTGGGAAGGGTAGAGAAAAATTTCTGCAGCATTGAAAGTCCCAATGAGCACAGTGGCCTCCATCATCCGTAAATGGAAGAAGTTTGGAACCACCAGAACCACCAGGACTTCCTAGAGCTGGCCGCCCGGCCAAACTTAGCAATTGGGGGTGAAGTCAGGGAGGTGACCAAGAACCCGATGGTCACTCTGACAGAGCTCCAGTGTTTCTCTGTGGAGAGAGGACCTTCCAGAAGAACAACTATCTCTGCAGCACTCCACAGGCCTGTATGGTAGAGTGGGCACATGACAACCCACCTGGAGTTTGCCAAAAAGCACCTGAAGGACCCTCAGACCATGAGAAACAAAATTCAAAATGAAACAAAGATTGAACTCTTTGGCCTGAATGGCAAGCATCATGTCTGGAGGAAACCAGGCACTGCTCATGACCTGGCCAATACCATCCCTACAGTGAGCATGGTGGTGGCAGCATCATGCTGTGGGGATGTTTTTCAGATGAATGCCGCAATGTACAGAGACATCCTTGATTAAAACTTGCTCCAGAGCGCTCTAGACCTCAGACTGGGGCGAAGGTTCATCTTCCAACAGGACAACGACCCTAAGCACACAGCCAACATAAACAAAGGAGTGGCTATGGGACAGCTCTGTGAATGTCCTTGAGTGGTCCAGCCAGAGCCCAGACTTGAACCCGATTTAACATCTGAGGAGTGATCTGAAAATGGCTGTGCACCGACACTCCCCATCCAACCTGATGGAGCTTGAGAGGTCCTACAAAGAAGAATGGGAGAAACTGGCAAAAATAGGTGTGCCAAGCTTGTAGCATCATACTCAAAAAGACTTAAGGCTGTAATTGGTGCCAAAGGTGTTACAACAAAGTATTGAGCAAAGGTTGTGAATACTTATGTACATGTGATTTTTATTAATTTTTTTATTTTTTATAAATTTGCAAAGATTTCAAACAAACTTTTTTTCACGTTGACATTATGGTGTATTGTTTGTAGAATTGAGGGAAAAAGTGATGAATTTAATACATTTTGTAATAAGTTTGTAACATAACAAAATGTGGAAAAAGTGAAGCGGCTGAACCTGAGGCTCAAGTGTCTTATATCATTGGAATCCTTGGCTCAAGATTGACATGCTCATCCTTCAGGCGGCATTTTCGAGAAAGTTTTTATTTTTTGAAGAACCTACTTTTGCGAACTACTCCTAGGATTTTTGCCTAATCGAACCAAA
Organism: Gobiocypris rarus; assembly: GCA_023029165.1. Taxonomy (NCBI): domain Eukaryota; kingdom Metazoa; phylum Chordata; class Actinopteri; order Cypriniformes; family Gobionidae; genus Gobiocypris; species Gobiocypris rarus. Next base: position 6,427,642 of record CM040931.1, on the reverse strand, counting down.
CCACTGAAGAAAAAATCTCTGGAGAGAGAAAAAAAATCGAATTTAATTTCACCGTCGATAAGGGGAGCCAAAATGTGACCGGGGTCACTTTTACTAAAATGGCTATAACTCATAAACGCAACAAGATATTTTCACTAAACTCGAGACACTTGAATGAGCTCATTCTGAGGTAAAATCAACAAAATATGATTGGCCCCTTAGTGGCGCTATAACAGAAAAAAAACATTGAAAATGGCTATAACCACCCAACCATTTGTCCGACTGACTTGAAAATTAACATGCTATGTCTTTGTCCAGGGTGCCATGATAGTCTATGAGGACATTGGCGTAACTCAAAAAACATTGGCGCCATCGATATGCAAAAATCGATATGCATCATCAGCATGATGCACTGAAGGAGCATGAGAAGTTTCGAGCCACAGCTTTTCACAGGAGTTACCTCCTAAGACTCCGGAATCCTTGCTGAATCCAACGATCTCAAACATGCCAGGTTTCGCCTTATAGCGCAACAGTGTGAGTCTGATCGAGAAGAAACCACTGCAGGAAATTTGAAAACAGGGTGATAAAAAATAATACCCAAATTTTTGATAGGAAGTCGCAAAAAAATCCAATCAATGTTTCCCATGTGTCATTTTTTTTGTGTCTATAATTTTAAAAGGAAATGAGAAATGTACACCAAATTTGACACACATATGTATGGGCACACTTTGAGGACACCTAAAAAAAGTGATAGGGCAAGAGGTGGTGCTATAACTGTCAAAAACCCCTTGAACTAACTTGAACCCAGATAATTGCTGCTCGCAGCTATATTTGTTATTATTATTTAATATCTATTTTTTTCAAAAGTTACCAGCTTACCAAAGAGACAACAGTGTTGAAGAGCTTGAGAGACATGAACTGTGAAGAAAACACAGAAAAATCAAGGTTAATATCACTTGTAAACAGAATAGTTTTATTGTGCATCAAGCTGTAATTATGTCAAATTACACAGAAAGTGTGAACATATTAAATATTTACATTAAGACATGCTAGCTATGAAATTTGTCCTGCTAAAGACAAAATAAAATTGTCTATGCCATTTTATTCCAAAATAAGTTTAAAACACAATTTAAGATGTGGTAGACAATGTGATTTATGGATATACCTTAATAAACATAGCTAGCTTACAAATGAAATGATTGAGTGTTTGAGTGAAGTCCAAAGGCAATACATGAAATATGTAGGGATGCTTTTATAGATGTAAGTGGGGCACACACAAAAAAAAAAAAGATAATTATAAATATAAATTCTGCAACATCTGGACTAAAAGAGCCCCATTGCTTTCAGCAAAGTCAGGCTGTTATCTGTCGTCTTTGCTTTCAGAATTTGGAAGAATGTATTTGAATATTAAAAAACTTCCTGTTGCGCTACCCTTGCTATGAATTATCAAAGCTCAGCAGGAGGTAGATCTAATCAACCACTGTCTTCCTCCATCAGTCCGACTGTCTCCAAAGCTGCTCGGCAAGGAGCGAAAACAGGGCAGGAAGTTTGTTGCAGTAAAAAAGTATGACGTTTTCAGAGCAATGAGACCTGAATGAACGCGGGACAGAGGCCCATGTGGTTTCCACTGACCTGAGTACAACAACACTGTGAGAACAAAGAGTTGCCATCATGAATTGGATGCTGTAACAGAGACATATAGAATATTCTTCGCTTTAATCAGACTTTCTCAGAAGATCCGTCAGAGGTAAACAATTATTTTTTGAAGTACACCATCGGTTGCGTCAAATGAGGGCTATACGGACGCATCCCTGCATTTTCTCGGAAGAGGAATTAAGATTTGCTCTACGAAGCCATTTGCATACAGGCAATTTTCAAATCCATTTGTGAATAAATACGAAGCCAGACATTTGCCAGCTGCTTCTTTCATCAATTCCCTAATAAACCCACGGAAAGCAGGAAAGGGGGCAGAAAAAAGGATCTTATTAAGGCTTTGTATTAGTCAGATATTAAAACCCAATCTTTAATGCGAGCCAAGGGGCATTTCACACTCGATGTGTAAATTTCCCATGAATCACTGAGGGCATCACTTCACACGCCGGCTGAGGGAAACCCCCCTCGAGGGAAACAAGTCAACTCTTTCATTTCGCAACTCCTTTTCTCTCTCCCCGCCACCGCTGTCTTCTTTTTTCTTCCACTTTCATCAGTCTGGTGTCACTTGAAAGGCAGCAGAGAGAAACAGAAGAGGAGAACTCTGGGTAGCAGAGCTTCCTTTAGAAGATGCGCTGTGTGAATGCATGAGTTAACCAAGCGAATCGGCCAGTAATCCGTTAAGGATACAGGCAGGTGCAGGTGCCACCTTTTTTAACTGGGAAAAGGGAGGCAGGAACCGGTGCCACCCAATCCCATAATGCACGCTGCTTCCTGCACCCACAGCAGACACGGTCGGCCGTCGATTGTCTGCTCGCCCTTTGTACTCATCTTTTTTGCCCCGTGGACGTCTGACTGCAGGACTGGCAGTCACGGTGTGCGGAGCGGGAAAATGCGATAGAGGCGACTGTGTGAAATTCCTTTCATGGGGGACTAGGTTGCACATTTCCCCCTCTTTTTCTGGAAGCCACAGCAAATTTTACGCACCCTTATCTGGCCCCTTTTCGCTGGCAAGGCGCCTGCTTTTGCATGGGTTGGAGGCACTGGGCCATTTGCCACGCTCAAAGATGGAGAGAAAGAGAGATGCTCCTTGGGGTCTCTCCCTGCTCAGAGGATGTGGGGTGGCTCTCTTCCTGTTTCCATGGCAGCGCCTGGCTTTATTAGAATCCCATTCCAGATGCGGCACAACAGCCTTCTGTCCCTGCCCCCTCCATGCTCGAGCCATCTTTCCCCCCTGCATGCCCTGACTGTTTTCCAACGGTTAAGAAACTTGTCAAAAGTGAGGGATGGCGCTGTGCGTTGATAAATGAAGCGTAATGGGATAACCGCCGCGCGATTTCACACTCCGATAGCCTGTGGCACTGCCACTACTCAAGGCAACCCGTTCCCGGTGCCACGTGGGGGGAAAGTGCCCGTGACCGAGTTCTTCCTGTCACCAATACCCCTCTGGCCTCAACCTCTGCAATAAGATACGACACCTCTGCCATGGTGGTGGTACAAAATTCAGAATTGAAAAATTGGCTCCCTTTGACACTGGAATTTGAGTTGGAACGACAGGAAGAAGAATTTTACTGAATTGAAATTCTAAGAAATTCAACACAGGTAATGCATTCTGGGAAATTAAGTGTTTGTCCACCCTGGTCTACAAAAATGTATCAAATAATAATTAAGAAAATATTTATTAAAATGTAAATATTAATATTAAATATAAATTATTAAAATATAAGAATATAAAAATATAAAAGATGAAATATGCATCTACTGATACAGTATATATATAGTATCAAAGTATTAATATATGAAAATATACAGTCCCTGACAAAAGTCTTGTCGCTTGTGTATAATTTGAACTGAAGTGCCGCTGAAATATATTTCTTATCAAGATTTTTACAAGAAATGGCTCATTTTAATCCCAACAGCTTTTGTAATAATGTTTCAGTGCAAAATGAAACTGTCAAAAATATTCTAATATTCACAGCTTGGTAAAGACCATTGAGCGAATTTTTGCAAAGACATAAGTGTTGTCGCTTGTCAAATGAGTTTCACCTGTGACTAATAATGGATCAATTAGATCTCAGGTGTGTATAAAAAGAACCCCAGTACACTAGACCTTCACATCAACTGCAACTAGACCTCTGCAAACATGCCTAAGAGTCACCCTGAAACTAAAGTTTTGATTATCAAGAGGCTGAAGACCAGATCCACTGCTGATGTGGCAGACACCTTCAAAGTGTCTCAGCGTCAAGTACAGAGGATAAAAAAGATTTGAAGAGACTGGAGACGTTTATGACAAACCCAGGTCAGGCAGACCCTGAAAGACAACTGCTCGAGAGGACCTTTTGTTGGCTCGAAAATCCAAGGCCAGCCCATTTTCCACTGCAGCAGAGCTCCACGAGACCTGGTCACCTGAAGTCCCTGTGTCAACCAGTACAGTTTGTCGGATTCTGTCTCGAAATGGTCTCCATGGTCGAATCAGTGCCCAGTAGCAGCACTAAACAAAAGACAATTGAAAAACCGTGTGGCATTTGCCAAAGCCCACAGCCTGCTAAAAGGATGGACGCTGGAAAAGTGGCAGAAGGTGGATTTTTCAGATGAATCTTCTGTTGAATTACACCAGAGTCACCGCAAATATTACAGGAGACCTACTGGAGCCCGCATGGATCCGAGATTCACCCAGAAAACAGTGAAGTTTGGTGGCGGAAAAATCATGGTCTTGGGTTACATCCAGTATGGGTGTGTCGAGAGATCTGCAGGGTGGAAGGTAACTTCAATAGTCTAAAATACCAAGAAATCTTAGCTACCTCTTATATTCCCAACCATAAAAGAGGCCAAATTCTGCAGCAGGATGGTGCTCCATCGCATTCTTCCATCTCCACATCAAAGTTCCTCAAGGCGAAGAAGATCAAGATGCTCCAGGATTGGCCAGCCCAGTCACCAGACATGAACATCATTGAGCATATGTTCAATTCAATTCAATTCAAATTTATTTGTATAGCGCTTTTCACAATACACATTGTTTCAAAGCAGCTTTACAGAAAGTGCATTTTATAAATGTACATTGAAAAATGTTAGAAAAAGTTAATCAATCATGTATTATTTTAGGCCGCTATAACAGCGCTGGCGTTGAGTCGTCTCATCACAGGCGTCGAGTCATCGCATCACAGGTGTTGGGGCATCTGAAGTCTCCATGAGAGGCTGGATACAAACTGGAGCTGACCAACTATTTACCTCGGGACTAGTGTCCCGAGATAATAACAGAAAAGCAGATGGGAAATAATTAGCATAGCTGCTGTTCAGAATATTAATTCTTTTGATCCGATTTAACTGTAGTATAAAAGGTAATTATAATGTGAATGCTTGGCTAAAGAGATGCGTCTTTAATCTAGTTTTAAACTGGGACAGCGAGTCTGAACCTCGAACAATATCAGGAAGACTATTCCAGAGTTTAGGAGCTAAATGTGAAAATGCCCTCCCTCCTTTAGTGGACTTAGATATCCTAGAACGACCAAAAGCCTCGAGTTTAGTGATCTTAAAGAGCGCGATGGATTGTAGGGCGATAGAAGATCCGTTAAATACACTGGAGCTAAACCATTTAGGGCTTTATAGGTCAGTAGCAATACTTTGTAATTGATACGGAACTTAATAGGTAACCAGTGTAGAGATGATAAAATTGGTGTTATATGATCATATTTTCTTGACCTAGTAAGAACTCTAGCAGCTGCGTTTTGGACTAACTGTAGCTTGTTTATTGAGGATGCAGGACAACCAGCTAATAAAGCATTACAGTAATCTAGTCTCGAGGTCATGAATGCATGAACTAACTTTTCTGCATCAGAAATAGATAGCATGTTACGTAGCTTAGCAATGTTTCTAAGGTGGAAAAATGCTGTTCTTGTAACATATGAAATATGATTTTGAAAGACAAGTTGCGGTCTAATATAACACCCAGGTCTTTTACTGTAGTGGATAAAGTGACAGGACGTCCTTCCAAGTTAAAGTTGTGTTGTGAGAGGTTTTGTGGGCCGTTTTTTGGACCAATAAGTAATACCTCTGTTTTATCTGAATTTAATAGCAGAAAATTACACGTCATCCAGTATTTAATATTTTCAACACACGCTGTCAGTTTAGATAATTTAGCGTTTTCATCTGGTCGTGATGAAATATATAATTGAGTGTCATCAGCATAACAGTGGAAATTAATTCCATGTTTTCTTATAATATTACCAAGTGGCAGCATATATATTGAGAATAGCAGAGGGCCTAACACAGATCCTTGTGGCACCCCATAGTCTACTGACGTTATCTTTGATTTTTCCCCATTTAGACAGACAAAATGGTAGCGGTCTGATAAATCGATCTAAACCAGTTTAATGCATGTCCCTGAACACCAGTGTAATTTTGAAGTCGATCTAAGAGTATTTTATGATCTATAGTATCGAGCAGCACTAAGATCGAGTAGAACTAGTATTGAGATACAGCCTTGGTCAGAAGCTAGAAGTAAATCATTTGTGATTTTAACGAGCGCAGTTTCTGTGCTATGGTGTGGTCTGAATCCATTGAAATTTTCATAGATATCATTTTCTTGCAAGAAAGAGCACAATTGAGCAGACACAACTTTTTCTAGTATTTTAGACATAAATGGAAGATTTGAAATGGGTCTGTAATTTGCTAGGTTATTATGATCTAATTGTGGCTTCTTAATGAGAGGTTTTATGACTGCCAACTTGAATATTCTTGGAACATGACCTAAAGATAAAGACGAGTTAATAATATTGAGAAGAGGCTCTTCCACTACAGGTAACAGCTCTTTCAGTAGTTTAGTGGGTATAGGATCTAATAAACATGTTGTTGGTTTAGATGCAATGATAAGTTTATTTAGCTCTTCCTGTCCTATAGTTGTAAAGCGGTGTAGTAGTTCTTGAGGCGATAATTGAGGTTGAATCATAAGACATCATTAAAGGTTGTACATTTACAATTCTGTTTCTGATGCTTTCTATTTTCTCAGTGAAGAAATTCATAAAATCGTTACTACTAAACTGTAACGGAATATTTTGCTCAGGCGATGCTTGTTTATTTGTTAATCTAGCCACGGTGTTAAATAAAAACCTTGGATTATTTTGGTTATTTTCTATTAGTTTGGAGATGCTCAGCCCTGGCTGCTTTTAGGCCTTTTATAACGTGACGTACTATCTTTCCACGCGATTCTAAAGACCTCTAAATTAGTTTGTTTCCATTTTCGCTCTAAGTTACGAGTTTCTCTCTTGATAACATGTGTAGCACTGTTGTACCATGGTGCTTTAGTTTTCTCTCTAACCTTTTTAATCTAATTGGTGCAACATTTTCTAATGTACTAGAGAAAATGGTGCTCATACTGCTAGTCATTTCCTCTAGTTCATCTGTTTGTTTGGGTTCACTGAGCAGCTGAGACAGATCAGGTAAGCTATTTGAGAATCTATCTATAGTGGTTGGAAGGATCGTTCTGCCTGGTCGATAACGTGGCGCAACATGACAGATTTCAGCAGTACGCAGTATACAAGTTACCATGTAATGGTCAGTGACATCATCACTTTGTGGTATAATATCTATATCGGTTGGGTTGGTTCCATGTGATATAATTAAATCTAGTGTGTGATTAAGACGATGAGTCGGACCAGTGACGCTTTGCTTGACCCCAAAGGAGTTTAATAGATCTGTAAACGCAGCCCCTAACGCATCATTTGTGTTATCTACGTGTATGTTAAAATCTCCAACAATTAATGCTTTATCGACATTGATCAATAGATCTGAGAGAAAGTCTGCAAACTCTTTTAGGAAATCAGCATAGGGCCCTGGAGGTCTATATACAGTAGCCAAGGCTAGAGATAAAACAGTTTTCTTTCTTACATCTAAGAGCGTAACATTTAGCACTAGTACTTCAAACGAATTAAACCTGTGACCTGTTTTCTGAGTAACATTTAGAATATCTCTATAGATTATTGCAACACCGCCGCCACGACCAATCAGGCGGGCTCATGCTTATAACAGTATCCTGGTGGAGTAGACTCATTTAGACCGAAATAATCATTTGGCTTAAGCCAGGTTTCAGTAAGGCAAAGTACATCATGAAACTATTATCTGTGACCATTTCATTTACAATAACCGCCTTAGGTGTGAGCGATCTAATGTTTAGAAGACCTAGTTTTAGAAATTGTTTTTGTTTACTAATATTGAGATTTTCTGGTTTAATCACAATTAGATTTTTCCTAGATCTTACAGTAGATTTAAAGTTTGACCTCACTAAACGAGGAATAGACACAGTTTCTATATAATGTTCTACATTGGTACTTATGTCAATTAAGTTAGGACAGCAAAGACTGTGATTTGAACTTTGACTTACTAGTCATATGGTGGTGTGTAACGCCCTGGAGATGTTGTCCGACAGTAGAGCCGCTCCGATTCTGCTGGGGTGAAGGCCATCAGGACGGAAGAGCCTAGGTCGCTCCCAAAACAGATTCCAATTATTTACAAAGAGCAGCTTCTGTTCATTACACCATGACATTAACCATTCATTTAGAGCAAGTAATCTACTAAACCTTTCATGTCCTATTCGTGCGTGGGAAGGGGTCCAGACACGATGATCGTTGCTTCAGGCGATGTTCTGCGCACCGTCTCGACCAGACTCCTGTAGTCCTTCTTCAGATTCTCCGTCTGCCGCAGCCTGATGTCGTTCGTTCCCGCGTGCACGACAGCTCCGATCGCTCGTCACCGTTCAGGATCTCGGGAACCTGTGCAGCGACGCCGAGAACACGAGCACCAGGAAAGCAGTGAGTGCGCACCTTACCTTTACCTGAAGTAGCGCGGACATGCCGGACGATGGAAGTACCGATGACCACAGCGTCGCGTTCCGTCGCGAAGAGGGGAGAAGCGGTTCTGAGTGGAGATCTCGAGACCGGGAGGCGGAGAGGTCCTTGCTCTGGTCCTGGCTCGCGTCTTCCGCTGTGGAAACACCCAGGGTCCATGGTGCTGTGTCGGTGCGGAGTGAACGAAACCAGGGATGATCGCGTCCTGGGTGCTTGGGTCCTGTGCAGAGAAACACACGGAGTAGACGAGGTCGGAGTCAAAAGTTACCAACCACTGACTTGTGAGCATCGGCGCGTGATGTTTCCAGCGCTGAACGTCGCTCTCTCAGCACGGCTCGTCTGTCTTGTAGGTTGCGAATCTGCTTGTCCAACGACTCCAACTCCAACTGCACCGAATGCAGCTCGAGCGTGTCCTCACCTGCACTCAAAGGTAACATTAGACACACATCCGAGTTATTCGCCATTGTAGTAAATGTGCTACAATGGCGAATTGTAGGTTTCAGTGGTTACGGTGTAAATAAGTTACCACGCGCGTGCAATGCTAGCGGCTACGGCTAGTAGCGGAAGTTCGGATATAAGTAGCGATATCAAAGCAATCCGATTGTTGTTGTTTTTTTATAGAGAATCGTATCGGTGATATGTTCACACGCTGTAATTAATAGAAAGTATTCGTTTGTAAGCGAGTGTTAAGAAGAAAATCAAGGATTATGAGTCAATTCGACGGAGCTACAAACACATGTGAACGAAACCACTGACGCATGCGCAAAAAGAGGCATTTGTGTGTATGTGGGGTAGGATGAAAGAGGAAGCATGGAAGACGAAACCAAAGAATATTGATGAACTCTGGGAGGCATGCAAGACTGCTTTCTTTGCTATTCCTGATGACTTCATCAATAAATTGTACGAGTCCTTGCCAAACCGCATGGATGCAGTTTAAGATATTAAATTTGGATCTCACAGCACCACTACTTAATTTGCTGACGTATTTTTGTATTTGCAGTAAATTTGTTCAATTTCTATATAGGCGAAAATTTGACCTTTCTGTCTTGATTAAATGATAAATCTTTTTTCAGTGAAACATCATTTGGGAGGGTTTTAGCTGTTCATATGAGCTATTTCTTACACCAATTGATGAATTAAAAATCAGGTTAATAGCAGGTGTTTCTACAAAATAGATAAGCGACACAATTTTTGTCAGGGACTGTAGATATAAAATATTGTATCAATATTAATCCAAATATATAATCAAATAAAAATTATTTTTTAGAAAATTATTCATATTATAACAACTAATTTATTTATTAGATCTACTATTGATTAGACATCTCTCTCTCTCTCTCTCTCTCTCTCTCTCTCTCTCTCTATCTTTCCATCCATCCATCCATCCATCCACCCATCCGCCATGCATATAAACATTCAGACTTGTACATTTTTCACAAATTTCAAACAAGGTTTTTTTCAAGTCAATATTTGTGATGGTTTGTTGTGATAGCTTATCTTGTTAAAAATGAACTATATGAATTTCTTTGAATTTCAATTATTTTTAATTCTACTTTGCATACAAATTTGAGCTGCAGTCAGAACCGATAGCCCTGTGGGCAGCGTGATTTCAAGTCCTGGCTCGCAGATCTTTCCTGAACCCGAATCAGAATAAAGGCAAAAATCACCAAAAAAAACATTTGAATTGCAATTCTGCATCCTGTTCGCTAGCTAAATTTAAATTCAATTGAACTTGGATGCCATTCTCAATTCAATTTAAAATGGTGCACAACCCTTAAAAATTGGACAGCATCGTTCACCAGTGAAAGGGAGAAATTTACGGACTCTGTTGAGGGCATCCGGATCTTCCTGTTTTCTGACGTCTTAAATACTTTCCAATCCAAATATGTGTTACATCCTGAGCTGAAAATCAAGAGCAATGTAAAGTGAGATGATTTAGCAGGCTATTATGGGCTATTATTTTTGTTAGACAGCCTTCTGGGTGTGGGGTGCCAAAACGTGGGCCTGACACCCATTAGCCAAACTCATCCATGTGCATGTCACGGTCAATAAGACCCCACTAAAATGTCATCGCCCTAATAGCTACTTACTGCCAGAGCACACACAGGACCCATCTCACGGTCCTCTTATCACGATGGTTCGCAGACGTCCCATGCAGCTTAGTGGGAGATAATAGCTTTCCAAGCATCACGATTCAGTGTCTGGAAAAGAAAGGCCAAATTATTTTTCTCTGTTCATGGGTACGGTTAGCATGCTAGTCTTTCCCGCTTCCTTACAGTACTGTACAGAAAGGACAGCGTAGGGAATAGGGATGCAGTGATGGATGATGGCTAGAATACTAAACAATCCGCTGGGTATTACAAAAGCCTGTCTTACAGGCGGAGCTAAATTTGTTTGTATTGCAAGCTCAAATGCTAAGGATTAGCGAGAATGTGAGGAGAATTCTTAAGTTGGCAGATGTGAGGCGACCTTGTCACACACAGGAAGGACGGCCGTTTGCAACAGGGAGACTACAGTTATAGACATAACGCATTCATGCAAGAATATCAGGCTTGTATTGATGAGGGCGATGAAGCTTTGCCACTTTTAATGAGCGAAGTGTGAGAGAACTGAAAATGTGGAGGCAGTGATGTAGCCAAGCTACACCTTTTTTATTCTTCTGGAAGGTGATTTTAATAGCAAACTTAAACATAAAACAGACAATAACATTCCTGTAGCTCAAACAGAAAAGCATGGCGCTAGCAATGCTAAGGTTATGGGTTCGCGGCCTAGGAATGCATGCACTGATGCAATGCAAATGAATGTATGCCGCTTTGGATAAAACAATCATTTAGGAGTATTCACTCCTGTCACTCCTTAAACTTTGCACTGTTTATGTGACTTATGTGCGCATGTCAGTTGCCTTGTAATAATTGACATCTAAAAAAACATTTGACTGAATAAACATGCAGATGTAATTATACTTACAATATCATCTATGTGATTGTCCCTGACCGTAAAGCATTTCCAGCTTATTACAATCAGATTTTTTGATATTATATAAAAACATTGTAATATATTACATTTGTAATATACAATATAAGACAGCACTAAAATATTTCTTGTGATATAAGTTGTGTGTTTATATTACATTTATTTGATTTATAAACTTTTGTTAAATGTGATTAATTGATTTGAGAGCACTATTATATACAAATAAGTAATAAAATATTATGCATACAAGTAAATTGAACCAATTGAAGGACAATTAAGCCGTATAATGTACAGTGCAACCCAAAATCTGTGAAAAATGACCTCTGCCTTGTGCCCACAAAACTTGTTGGCAGGTTTATAGTTTTAAAGTGTGTCATCTCAACAAGTATCTACCTCATATTGCCTTCGCAAGTAATAGAAGCAGCCGAATGTGTTCTCGGCATTTATGTGCAAGAGTGACACTGGAAAATGCATAATTCATTTTCATTTGTGAGAAATAAATTGGGGAGGGTGGGGAGGGGAGGCTCTGCTCCAATATCTCAACGAACGCCTCTCTCTGAGACAGCTGGATGCACGTGGCTGGGTAATAACATTAAATTGGTTCTGTCAGGTAATTTCTACAAGTGTTAGCCACACTGGAGGCTGGGGTGCACCGCAATCAGAAGAGAAGAGAATCTGGGAGGGGGGGAATCGCATCACGGCTCATCCTAAACTGCTCTGCGGCCGCCTCTCTCCTCGCCGCCTGGCCTCCATGAAGGTAATTGCAATCTGGGCTTGACGCTGTAAATATTGACCCTCTTGACCTGTTTCTCTGATGGGATTCTAACTGGGGACGTTACTTTTGGGGGAGTGTAGGAATGCGCACGCGTTAGACATAGAAACTGAACAATCAGATGGTACCGAATATATGCGTGTATATATATATATAAAATGTTGTCAAAGCTTTACATGCATAAGCTCATAATACATTCTCTTTCATTACAGAACTGAGGTTTACTTACTGCAGTGGAAGAACATCAGTCCAGTTTTCATCTGATCATCAGACAGAATTTGGTTGTTTATGAGAATGACAATCACATTACGCAACTAAGTTTACTCACATTCACAAAAAGAGAGAGCGTTGAGTTTAAAAAAAGCAGTTTAAAAATAACACTTTTTTTTAAAATATATATATTTACAAACATTTTATGTTAATGCAATTTGACCATTTAGCTTTGGTAATATTATATGATGTATATATGTAACTATAAAAAACTAACAATTATCATATGTTCATACATGCTTAAAAAATATAAGCCCACTTATCCACTTAACATTGATTTCTCAAGCTAAACATTTTGTCAATGTCAATTGTAATGTTATCCGCTGGAAAATATTATATAAAAAATCTAAAATGTATAAATAAATAAATATAATTATATTTTTTTAATATAGATATTACAATATAATAAATAACGTATAATTCTTTTTTTATTTATTTTTTACTTTTATGACATTTGAAAAGGTTTAATATATCACAAAAATACATGCATATAGCACATGCACATGATTATCGCATGAAGGATGAAGCGGCCCAAGTCTCTCCCGCACCTTCATATTGAACCTTGACCCCCCATCTATTGACTTACCTTGCAGGCTTCTGTAGTTCTTTGCCCTACTAATAAAGCCATGCAATGACGTTTGAGCTGAAACAAGTTGTTCTTTTAGGAAGTTTATAATGTTGTACTGACACCGGCGTCTCCTATTACTCTTGATCTATGGGCTCTGTAAGGTCATTTCATCCCCGTGGCAACACCAACGTCACGCTGTTCCTTGACTCACAGCTTAGACAAATGCCACTGACCGCTACTGATCTCAAACAAACAATCGGTTCTCTTGGCGAGCGGTCCTTCCCGTCGCTAATGTCAGCCTTACAAACACTAACTCTGACTGACCCAAACACCAACGCAAAAACAAAACAAAAAGCCATCAATGCAATCACATCGCTTGAGAGGAGTCTGCGGATGGTGGGAAGGTTCAGTCTCATCGCTTTGTTCTTACTCTTAAGATCTTAAGATTAGTGGGGCTTGATAAGACAAGCAACCAATCAGAACATCTTAGCAACCATATAGTAATGCCCTAGTTTGGCATGGGCAAGCACCACTCACATTTCCATTCAGATAATGTAAAAATCTAGTCTCTACGGCTCTCTCTCTTTTCCTTTCCTCTCCCAGGCTGATATTTTTGGGTCTGGGGCCATCTACAGATCTAACGAAGTGGAGATGAAGCAAATGGGCTGCAGTGAAGCACACAGGCTAAAAGGCTGCCGGTCCAAACTAGATTTTAATCATGTCACTGGTATTTGACATCAGCACTGGGAAGTCCAATGCTTTTTAGTGAAGCGGTTCGTTTGTCTCAATCAATCAGTTCAAAAAAACAATTTATCACTCACAAGTTCTTAGAAGTCTCATGCTGTCTTTAGTTAGCTTAGCGCTGTTTGCTAAAACAAGATTTACTATTGCTTGCTCATAAAAGAGGTCTGAAAACATGCTCCGGTATTCTGCTGTCTTTGTTTTTGTCTCTAATTCTTTTTTTTCTTTTTTTTTCAGCATCTATGCCATCATGAGCTTGTTGCCTGAATTGATGAGATCAAAAGACTGAACTGTGAAATAATGGTTATAGAATCAAAATCTGTCCTCAAAGTTGATGTGTTAGAAGCAGGAAAAATGGGCAAGCGTAAGGATTTGGGCGAGTTTGACAAGGGTCAAATTGTGATGGCTAGACCACTGTTGTGGGGTGTTCCTGGTCTGCAGTGGTCAGTATCTATCAAAAGTGGTCCAAGGAAGGAACAGTGGTGAACCGGCGAAAGTCATGGGCTCATGGATGCACGAGGGGAGTGAAGGCTGGCCTGTGTGGTCAGATCAAACAGACGAGCTACTGGAACTCAAATTGCTAAAGAAGTTAATGCTGCTTCTGATAGAAAGGTGTCAGAATACACAGTGTATCTCAGCTTGTTGCATTTGGGGCGGCAGAGCTGCAGACCAGTCAGGGTGCCCATTCTGACCCCTGTCCACCGCCGAAAGCACCAACATGTGAGCATCAGAACTGGACCACAGAGGAATGGAAGATGGTGGCCTGGTCTGATGAATCACGTTTTCTTTTACATCACGTGGATGGCCGGGTGTGTGTGCGTTGCTTACCTGGGGAACACATGGCACCAGGATGCACTATGGGAAGAAGGCAAGCCGGCGGAGGCAGTGTGATGCTTTGAGCAATGTTCTGCTGGGAAACCTTGGGTTCTGCCATCCATGTGGATGTTACTTTGACATGTACTACCAACCTAAGCATTGTTGCAGACCATGTACACCCTTTCATGGAAACGGTATTCCCTGATTGCTGTGGCCTCTTTCAGCGGGATAATGCGCCTGCCACAAAGCAAAAATGTTTCAGGAATGGTTTGAGGAGCACAACAACGAGTTTGAGGTGTTGGCCTCCAAATTTCCCAGATCTCAATCCAATCTGTGGGATATCCTGAACAAACAAGTCCAATTCATGGAGGTAACAAGAGAAATTTGTAGTTTTAATAAGGATTAATCTATATTTCATTTATTATTAATGCAGAGCAGACTGTTTGATAACTTTATTCAATGTCTGTATATTTCCTACCTGTTAGACACGTATGGAGGCCACAGGTAAATATGACATTTATTACAATGGGTTTATGTGAAGATTGTTTTAAGTCCACTTAAATTAGATTTAAGCCAAATAAACATTGAAATTGACATAGTTTTCAATTATCTGTGATGTTGAATGTCTACCATTAATGTTTAAATTATTTCATAGAGAAATCAGTTGCAGTATTAATATCAGTGATACTGGCCAACATTCATAAAAAGATGCCATTACAACAAATATACAGTTAAAATGTTTTTTCTACATTAATTTGGAGAGTAACTGTGAAATTATTACAATATAAAAATATTAAAAACTGATGTTTATAATCACAATCAGGATGAATTACAGAAAGGAAAAAAAGTATGATCTTTTTTTCTAAAAAAAAATAATAATATTATAAATATGTATTATTATTATTATTATTATTATTATTATTATTATTATTATTATTACTTTATAGCAACCATTGTGGCTATGACTTCCATAAGCAAGCACCACTCACATTGTCCTCAAATTTTTTTTATAAATTGTTTTAAATTATGAGTTTGGGGCTTATGATTCAAGCCACTCACCTCAGTTTTACTACCAAACAAAATCATTGTGAATCGGTACGACAGAATCATTCAAAAGAAGAAAAAGCAGCTGTGTAAACCTGTCTAAAATAAGCACCTCATTAACTGCTTTGACGTTCCTTGATGCTTTCTCAGGTGAAGCTGAAATCAATCATTCTTTCAGGTCAAAACGCATTATCTCTACACCCAATGCAAAAAAGTTTCAGGCTTGAGGAGCTTATTAGCATTTAATTTCCTCTCCAGACACAATGCAGCTCTTATACGGCTGTGGAGGAGCAAATAGTTCCCATAACATGGCATTGTTATAAAACCACGGCCTACAATCTAGCTAATGGTCAGCGCTTTGTCCTCTCTCATCTGAACTCGGACCGCTTTTGTGCCACAGGTAGAAGCAGGTGCAAAGAAGCTAATTCCTTTTCTATCCCCTTCCACACTCTTCCCCTCCTCATAGACAGACAATCAATACTTTATCAGCCGCCAGACAGCTAAAGCTACAGCCGCGCCACTAGAGAAGCAATTAGCCGCCTTAACAAAGACGGACGCTTGTCTCCGTCCCAAACAAAAGGAAGCGACGGCCGGGAGAGAGAAAACAAACTCCACATCAAGGTGTTTTTGTCACTTTGCATTTGGATGCCAAGTGCCTCACGCCGGCCACTAATGGATATTGAATAGACAGGCGCACATTAGGAAACCGCAGCAAACAAACAAATAGTCCTTATCAGGGCAGGCTATTCATTTGAAAAGCAACGTGGGAACCCTGAGGGGACCCTTGAAGAGAAAACAAGAGAGGGACCGAATGAGAGCGCAAGAGAGAGAGACACTTCTTTGTTCGACTCATCCCCGGAGTATTCGCCACCGTTATACATTTTTCCCGCTACGATCATTCAAAGCTAATTGGGTGACAGGAGTTCTGAGTCGGCAATATCGCATGTTTGCTTTGACACAAAGGCGAAACTCAGCAGGGCAAGATGGCGCGTAAACAAGCGTGACAGTCGCTCCTGACGCTCTACCATTCATTTGTTAATTAAGACGGATGACTCATTACGGTCTCGTAGGCTACGTGCGCTATGGGGAGAGACGGAGAGAGACGCTTCACGCTGGTGTCAGTTGTATAATTGATGCCAGAGCTTGCCAGAGATCTGACGCGCTCTTCCCTCACATGTTTCCAACGAGACGAGGGCCTTTCATTCACTGATGACACACAGGAGGCAGCGTGGGTAAGCCTGCGGCAGAACATACACTAGCCTACGCACTTCAAAAAGGGCATCGTATACTGTACAGCGCCGACACGCACGAGTCATTTCACACGTCGCTTCCAAAAACAAAAAAATCTGCCTGGAAGGGCAAGCCAAATTCTAGATTCAACCTCAGACGGTGTGTCCAAGAACCACACAGTCTGTTCACGGTCCGCCTGATCACACAAAAAGGGCTGGCACTGTCTGAAAATAAATCAAGACTTGTATTCAGCAAGGATGTATTAAATTGATCCAAAGTGACAGTAAAGTCAATATAAATGTTACAAAAGATAATTTCAAATAAATCAAAGAATCCTAGCGGGGAAAATGTATCATGTTTTCTGGCAAGCAGCACAACTGTTTTTAGCATTGATGATCTTGAGCAACAAATCAGCATATTAGAATGATTTCTGAAGGATCATGTGACACTGAAGACTGGGGTGCCTTGATGTGCACAAGAGACTTTTTTCAAAAAA
Organism: Gobiocypris rarus; assembly: GCA_023029165.1. Lineage (NCBI taxonomy): Eukaryota > Metazoa > Chordata > Actinopteri > Cypriniformes > Gobionidae > Gobiocypris > Gobiocypris rarus. The sequence goes on along the minus strand of CM040931.1, from coordinate 6,410,264 downwards.
AAGTTTTTTAATTGCCCGACCTCAAACTTTTGGACGATAGTATAAATTATTTGGACGAGCGTTTACAGTTTTTAGCATGATTTCAACTAAATAAACTCAATTTATAGTACCATTGATGGAAGAATTTATGGTAACACTTTATTTTAAGAAGACGTAGTTAGACGTTACTATGTGCTCACTATAGTAAGTAACAAGTAACTAACCGTAAACCAAACCCTAACACTATAGTAAGTACATAAAGTTAATTAATTTTACTAAGTACTTATTTGAGTAAGTACAATGTTACTACGGCACCTTAAAATAAAGTGCAACCAAATGTATTCCTTCAATCATTAAAAACAATTTTGGCAAAGTTACACAGATTCAGACTTTACCAATTCAATTAGACAGAAGCTGTTCTTATAATGTTGAAATAGCTGTCTGTCGGTGTTAATAATATGGCTGCAAAATGAACTGACTTGCTTTAAAGTACTCATCAATTTGATCAGACAGGAATTTTGATTACATAGTCTATACCAATTTTCTGTATACTGTTTGCGAAGACTGTTTTGAAATATTTTGAATGCAGCATTTATACCAGGCCGGCCTATTATTTTGTGGTAAAATGCAGTTTACTCATAATTGGCTTTGCACATATAAAGCACATAATTATAATGCATTATAATAACATACATTATAATACCTTAATAATGCATCATACATATGGCTTTAACCCTCATGTGGTTCCAAACCCCTAAGACTTTCGTTCATCTTCGAAACACAAATGAAGATCTTTAATGATGAAATCTTAGAGCTTTCTGTCCCTCCATTGACAGCTATGCGACAAAACTTAAAATGAAATTAAATGACTCGAGCAGTTCAGTCGCAATTTTCTGAAGAGACACAATTGGTATATATATATCACAGATTTAATTTAGGCTTTTATTCACATTTAAACACTGATCAGCGAACATAAACGGAAGCTCAACCGAACCTGCTTGACGTGTGAGAACAGACCTTACTGGTTCTTGTGGAAGCTCAACACACGAGAATGAACCTCATTGGTTCTTGCTGAAGCTCAAACGTGCTGCGTAACACGAGAATGAACCTCATTGGTTCTTGCTGAAGCTCAAACGTGCTGCGTAACACGAGAATGAACCTCATTGGTTCTTGCTGAAGCTCAAACGTGCTGCGTAACACGAGAATGAACCTCATTGGTTCTTGCTGGTGCTGTGTAACAGAAGAATGAACCTCATTGGTTCTTGCTGGTGCTGTGTAACAGAAGAATGAACCTCATTGGTTCTTGCTGAAGCTCAAACGTGCTGCGTAACACAAGAATGAACCTCATTGGTTCTTGCTGGTGCTGTGTAACAGAAGAATGAACCTCATTGGTTCTTGCTGGTGCTGTGTAACAGAAGAATGAACCTCATTGGTTCTTGCTGAAGCTCAAACATGATGCGTAACACGTGAATGAACCTCATTGGTTCTTGCTGGTGCTGCGTAACATGAGAATGAACCTCATTGGTTCTTGCTGAAGCTCAAACGTGCTGGTGCTGTAACACGAAGAATGAACCTCATTGGTTCTTGCTGGTGCTGCGTAACATGAGAATGAACCTCATTGGTTCTTGTTGAACCCCAATGGTGATACGTGAGACAATTCATATGGATTAGTTTTACAAACTTTTTAAAGCGTCAAAGTGTGCGTAGCTGTCAACAGAAAGCTCTCAGACTTCATCAAAAAGATCTTCATTTGTGTTTCGAAAATAAACGAAAGTCTTACGGGTTTGGAACGACATGAGGGTGCCTAATTAATGACAGAATTTTTTAGTTTTGGTTGATTTATTCCTTTACTAAACTGTAACCAGAAGTTTTTTACAAATCAGTCAGATGGTCTGTTCTTCTCTAAGAGGGCAGCATTCGCTTCAATGAACAACACCCTTTATGCCGATTGTTAAATGTCAACATGAGATTAGATTCATGCTTTTTTTAAAGCGAGTCAAACTCTTGCGGTCTAGAGACACGGAGCACTTGGGCGTCCTCGGTCGACTGCGCGTGGCACTCGTTGAGCAGTGGGAGTTAGTTTTTAATGGAAAGTGAACAGTGGGAGAGAATCTCCCGTTTGAACACAGGAGCCCCCGCACTACACACACACACACACGGCCGATGAGTAACGTGAATGCGAGCACTGGGTGAATGGCTGCGGCTTCATGAATTCAACATCCTCCTCAACACGTGCACATATGACAGGTTGAGGATGTGCAGCAGGCAGAACAGCGGGAATCAGTCTCTTTCTCTCACTGTCAATCATAACATATCTCCCCATCTTTTTCCTTCTACCCCTCAGTGCACAATCCATCCCAGAATCCCTTGCTTTCATTACCAGAGGCGAGATGCCCTGCTCACCCGCTGTCTGTTTGGTCCTCACCTCTCTCTGAAGTGACCAAGACCTGCATCACATTCACATCACACATTCGACATTTAGAACCAATGAAATCCTGCTAAACACCTTGAGATCCCTGCATCCCCAGACTATAAATACCAGCTGTATTATAATTCACACAATATTCAGTTGTTTCAGGATGTCCAGAGTTTCAGGATGTTATGATTTACTTGTGAAAACAATTTCTGGGTCATTTTACTGGAATTTGTAACATGTCCCCAAAGATTTTTTGAATACTGCATTTTATTTCTATGCTAATGCTTCTTTACATCGTCAAAAAAATGAATAAACCTAAATGTAATATTATTATGGTAACAATTTACATTCAAGTTCAATATGTTTAATAATAGATATGCATTAGGCACCCTAACAATGAACATTTTTTTCACCAGTATTTCTTATAAATTAAAAGATGCTTTTGTTCATTTTTAATTCATGCTTGCCCATAAGGCAATTCACTTTTTACAGTACTGAACACTGACAGGTGAAGTGAATAACACTGATTATCTTTTCATCACGGCACCTGTTAGTAGAGCCGCAGACCAGTCAGGGTACCCATGCTGACCCCTGTCCACCACCGAAAGTGCCAACAGTGGGCACGTAAGCATCAGAACTGGACCACGGGGCAATGGAAGAAGGTGGCCTGGTCTGATGAATCACGTTTTCTTTTACATCATGTGGATGGCCGGTTGTGGGTGTGTCGCTTACCTGGGGAACACATGGCACCAGGATACACTATGGAAAAAAGGCAAGCTGGTTGAGGCAGTGTGATGCTTTGGGCAATGTTTTGCTGGGAAACATCCACATTCATGTGGATGTTACTTTGACAAGTACCACCTACCTAAGCATTGTTGCAGACCATGTACACCCTTTCAGCAGGAACATGTGCCCTGCCACAAATCAAAAACTCAACAACGAGTTAGAGGTGTTGTCTTGGCTTCCAAATTCCCAGATCTCAATCCAATCGAGCATCTGTGGGATGTGCTGAACAAACAAGTCCAATCCATGGAGTCCCAACCTCGCAATTTACAGGACTTAATGGATCTGCTGCTAACATCTGGGTGCCAGATACCACAGCACACCTTCAGGGGTCTAGTGGAGTCCATGCCTCGACGGGTCAGGGCTGTTTTAGCAGCAAAAGGGGGACCAACACAATATTAGGTCATAATGTTAAGCCTGATCGGTGTATATAATTTCATATAATAATTATTTCATTTCTTAAATATATTATTTTGATTTAATTAAAAAACTAATAAAAATGTCACTGTAAATCTGTTCATCTGTATAAAATGACTTCATAATCTCCCTACCAATGTTAAAACCCATTCTAGGCCCAGCATTTTCATTTTTGGAGGAACTACACCTTTAAGCGTGCATACAGAATGTGTCTTTACATGCGTAACGTTATATATACGCTGCACCGTTCTGCCTCCATATGTCCCCGCTCACGTTTATCCCTCTCTCCATCTCAGTGACATCCCTGTCTCATGTTATCTCTCTCCCACACACATTCTGTCTTTTAAAGCCGTGTATCTATCGCTCTCACTCCCCTTTCATCTCGTCCATTCATTCCGTCTATCTCCTCTTGTCTCTTTCCGTCTCTCTGATAGACTGAGCGCAAAAAAGCAACTACTTTTCCACCAATATCTCCGGTTCCATCTACTTTTCCACCCCCTTTTCTTCTCCATCTCAAAACCCAGACAGATGTCTCATCCCTTTTTTCTGAGATCTTTGACAGCTAAGACGAATCGTCCAACGTATAGAATGCGCTCATCGGTTAAAATGATGAAATAAAACAACAAGAAACATTGGAATTATGTGTCTGCAGTCAGGCCGCATCTCAGCGAGTGCGATTACTGGGATATCGGAGTGTGTCCTCTACGAAATGGGTTTTACAGGATTTCATTTGCTCTATATGAGGGAATCAGGTGCAGAATAGGACATCTACTTTACTGGTGTGATAGACATGGAGACATGCGACCTAGGTCAACACATATTACACACAAACACACACACACACTAGTTATTATGTGGCAGCTGCAAGGAAGTTTGACACCGTCTGCCATTTCTCTTTGTTATCCAGACAATCGGAGCAGAGCAGAATGTTTCTTCTCTCTCCGCTCTATATAAAGCTTTGGGCTGCAGTGTCTGTCAGAGGGATACTAAGTTTTCGACAGAGGAACTTACTGTACGTTTCAAAGTGAAACTTTAGAGGAAAAGAACTCCTGGGGTTGGGGATGTGTTGAGAATTACAACATCCCTATAAGAGGAAAGATACAACCATATCTGACTTTATTTGGTCTTGGGTATACAATACATTACACTTCCATCATATACCATATATTACTATTAAAGATAGGACAATTTCTTTGACACTCGCATCATTTTCTCTAACACTTACCCCGTTTTCCATTACCGACCAAACGATAGTCTTGCCAGTTGCATCTGCACATAAACAAGGATAGGAGAAAGTATTTTAACATTGAAAAATTACATGCATCACCTTTAAAGAATAATCATATTTACAAGTATGGATGTACAAAACTATGTTCCATGGCCGTGATTTTGTTAATTAAGGAACAGTTGAAGATAATTGGTGCAGTAGAATTAGTTTTTATAAAAAACAGTAATAAAGTTGGCAGGAAAATACAAATTTAGCTGGTTTATTATGGCAAAAAATGATTTTCTTACTTAGTGTATTGTATCTTGTTTTCCAGTATTTTACACATTGTTAAATTAGGATAAGTTTGCTTGAGAAGCAAAACACAAGGTGAAACAAGATTAAAATTACTGATTACTTTTTATTATTTTAAGCAAAAAACTCACTTAATTTTGATACATTTTTATAGAAAGCAAGTCATTTTGCTAAATGAATCTTGACATGTATAAGAATGTTAGCTTTTTTGTACTGGAAAATTACTGAGCTATAAAATCATTCTCAACCATTTTCTGTGGTGGCACAATCCAGACAAAGCATCAATTACAAATCAAGCCACTCTTTATTTTGTTGCATTAGAGCTATAAAAGCTTACTGTGTTTGTCAATATGTGATAAAGAGAGAAAAGGATATGGATTCAACACAACCAGCTCATTTATTTCCATTCAAAATCAATTTTGATAAATCCAAGCCCCAAGACAACTTGGAAAGACAGCAAAATTGTTCCTTTCCTTACAAATATTTACCACCCCATATACTTTTGTTGGATATTTTTTGTTACAACAATAAAAGCAATCAGTGTCATCCAAAAGATTACTTAAAATGACCAAATTCTGCAAGATAAGATGTTCTAGCTGGTTACCAGTTTATTGCCATGTGGCTGTTAAGGTGTTTTGGTGGTTGCCAAGGTGTTGCTAGGTCGTTACCTCTTGGATCTAGATCTGGCTCTCCCTCTGTAGGTTCATCCTACAATGCAAGTCTTGGGGATTTGATCAAAAGTCCATAAACGATAAACTTGTGATGAACAAGTACACAGTGAATTATTTCTCCCCAGGGACATTGCTAGACCTTTTTTACTGGGGCACGAGCCTCTGTAAAGTTTGGCTGTGCCCCAGTAAAATTTTCCTGATAAATAATTTTCTGATGAGGTAGGTTACAGTAGATAGATACATCTGAAAATAGGCTTTTCTATTCATTGAACGTTATTCATTTACATAATCTGAATTATTGAAAACTTGAAGGCTGACTGCAACGCAAGCTGAAAATATCTTGCACATCCTCTTCAATCATACGCCATGGCCCCGCCCCCTCACTATGCCCCTCCCCCTTCACTTTTCCCAGTGGAATCCTCGACTTGCAGACAGTCAGATGATTAATCAAAATACGATGTAGCTGAAGAGAGGTAACTAGTAAGCTAACACTTATTGATAATGCATAGTTTGTATTGTTTAGTTGAATGAGGACATCCCGTATTCCAGATCTAATTTAATTGGAGCAGATTGAATCGAAAATGTTTACTTGTTAATGGCTAAAAGAATGTTTGCTTATCCCTTCTAATTTGGCATTGTTTAATTGTGGCTTGGTTTAGTCTAGCCTGACGTCGTTATACTCAACTCTAGTCAGAATATGAGTCTGGTACCGCTCCATTGGGCTGTGATTATGGGGCATGTTTTAACCAAACCAGGAAAGACCTCAATTGGATAGACCTACAGCCAATCAGAGCAACGGAGCGATGCATAGTTGTCAACAGAACTCAACTGCATGCACGCTGGAAGAAGTAGAAGAAGAAGATGAGTATAAACGATCTTTGTTGCAAAAATGATTTAAGGATTGCACAGAGTACTGAGAGAAATAGTAAAGGTGAATGTATATACGAAAAAGTTCTCCGTTTAGGATTAGAATGAATTCAACCAAATCGCTCTTTGGTGACGTGGATGATTATGTTACTGTTGATCATCTGTCCATCATCGTACAAAGCCCGCCCTGACAATTTGATTGGTCCGAACAGATGTGTTTCGAGCATAGTTGCTCCACAACGGATCAAGTCCAGACCGAATTTCCAGAACTCAAATGTTGTGGGCAGGGCAAAATTTGGCTTGCATCCAGGCTAGGTGGTTTTAGTTTCAGAGTATAATTTTAATTTAACTCATGTTCATGCCACCTCTGGACTGCTTTTAACAGTTAAATATACTAATATATATATATATATATATATATATATATATATATATATATATATATATATATATATATATATATATATATATATATATATATATATATATATATATATATATATAAATTATACCAAAATTGGACAGTTGAAGATTGGAAAAATTTTGCCTGGTCTGATGAGTCTCGATTTCTGTTGAGACATTCAGATGGTAGAGTCAGAATTTGGCGTAAACAGAATGAGAACATGGATCCATCATGCCTTGTTACCACTGTGCAGGCTGGTGGTGGTGGTGTAATGGTGTAGGGGAATGTTTTCTTGGCACACTTTAGGCCCCTTAGTGCCAAATGGACATCGTTTAAATGCCACGGCCAACCTGAGCATTGTTTCTGACCGTGTCCATCCCTTTATGACCACCATGTACCCATCTTCTGATGGCTACTTCCAGAAGGATAATGCACCATGTCACAAAGCTCGAATCATTTCAAATTGGTTTCTTGAACATGACAATGAGTTCACTGTACTAAAATGGCCCCCACAGTCACCAGATCTCAACCCAATAGAGCATATTTGGGATGTGGTGGAGCAGAGGAGCCGTGCCCTGGATGTGCATCCCACAAATCTCCATGAACTGCAAGATGCTATCCTATCAATATGGGCCAACATTTCTAAAGAATGCTTTCAGCACCTTGTTGAATCAATGCCATGTAGAATTAAGGCAGTTCTTAAGGTGAAAGGGGGTCAAACGCAGTATTAGTATGGTGTTCCTAATAATCCTTTAGGTGAGTGTATATATATGCAGATGCAGCTTCTGAAAAAGAAAATGTTATATGGCCACATTGTAGCCTTAAAAGTTTATGTGTAATAGATTCTATGTTAAATCAAAATATTTCTTTTTAAAGCTATGCTACATCTCGTTACATCTAAGCTTTTTGTAATGTCTATTCAATGCTTTTCTTATTTAACACAATAATGACTTTAAATATCTTTTGGGGGTAACTGGTCAGCCAGAATTGATGTGCGATTTCAGATTAATTTGATTAATTAATTGACTGATCATGTAATTAATTAGATGAAAAATTGTAATCGCTTGACAGACCTAATGAAAATATGTTAATAAGTTTGTCATTTCCATCATCCAAACAGTAAACAGTTTAGACACCTAAAAAAATGTCACCTTGTCAAGCCCTTTATACAGTAAATTAAAATGTAAAATTAAACTAATTAAATGATCAGATGATTTACAGATCAGAGTAAATTTCATTGATAGTAATTATAGTATTTTGACAAAACTGTGTAAAACATGTCTATTTTTGTTGGAGAAGTGAGCAACTTCTGAGAAAACCATCGTTCAATGCTGAAATGAGCAACAATTCCATTTAGTCAGAGTGTTTTAATCAGTACAGATGACAGTCGGGTTAAAGCAATGCGTCTGTGTGAAGCAAACATTCATTCATGTCATTTCATGGATCAAAACCACCACGCAGAAGGGCTCCATTAATCAGCATTAACTTGCACCGAGTGGCTTTGACGTGACAGATCTCATTTGATGGGTCTCCTCTCACTTGTAATTCAACACGGCGACTTACGCCTGGACTGCAACTGAGCTTTCAAAAAGGAAAAAAATCTAGTAAGAACCTCTGAGGATCTGGCCCTCAGACAGGATGTGACTAGCTTACAGTTCCAGCTTTTAGACCTTGAGATTTCTCTGAGGATTGACAAAACGCTCCACGCCAGCCAAACGCATGCATCCGTGGGTGGCAGGGGAGGAAGGGACGGGCTCAGACAGGGACATGTGGACGCTCAGTCTATGTGTCATCCCTTTTTGCACCGGGTGAGATGGAGAGAGAGCTTCGAAGGACGGTGGTGACACATGGGCGAGCTGCTTTATTAAAATTCTGCCCACGGTGTTGCCCCTGACACTGACTCAGAGCCATAGTCTACCCCCTCCACCTGCTCCCACAGAGGTCGATCAGCTAATGACGTGGCCACCGGCCCCAAATGTCACTGGATTCAGACGATAAAAAGACGAGGTGAGTTTTATGGCTTCTCAATTGGCAGATAGATAGACAAATAGATTGGATGGATGGATGGATGGATGATTTTAAAATAAAAACAATTAAAATAAATATATGAAAATGTTTTACACATTGTAACCTTAAAGGGATAGGTCACCCAAAAATAAAAATGATCCCATGATTTACTCACCCTCAAGCATTCCTAGGTGTATATGACATTCTTTTTTTCAGATGAATACAATCAGAGTTATATCAAAAAATGTCATGGCTCTTCAAGGCTTTATAATGGCAGTGAATGGCAGCCCAAAATTTTAAGCCCAAAAAAGTGTATCCATCCATTATAAAAGTAATCCACATGGCCCCGGGAGGTTAATAAAGGCCTTCTGAAGCGTAGCAATGTGTTTGTGTAAGAAAAAAATCCAAATTTAAAACTTTATAAAGTAAAATATCTAGCCTTCTGTATTCAACTTGCGCAGAAAGTGTAACGCCTCTCGCAGTTCAAAATGCATATGCTACATCCGTCATAAGTCGTGCCGGTTATGAAAAAGACAAGGTGAGTTTTGTGCCTCAATTGGCAGACGGACGGATAGATGGATGGATGATTGGAGAGTCAGATGGATACAGTGGGGCAAAAAAGTATTCCCACTTAAAAAGGCAATGACAGAGGTCAAACGTTTTCTGTTAGTCTCCACAAGGTTTTTTCACACTGTTGCTGGTAGTTTGGCGCATTCCTCCATGCATATCTCAGTGATGTTTTGGGGCTGTCGCTGGGCAACATGGATTTTCAACTCCCTCCAAAGATTTTCTATGGGGTTGAGATCTGGAGACTGGCTTGGCCACTCCAGGACCTTGAAATGCTTCTTACCAAGCCACTCCTTTGTTGCCCGGGCGGTGTTTTGGATCATTGTCATGCTGAAAGACCCAGCCACATTTCATCTTCAATGCCCCTGCTGATGGAAGGAGGTTTTTACTCAAAATCTCACGATACATGGCCCCATTCATTCTTTCCTTTACACGGATCCGTCGTCCTGGTCCCTTTGCAGAAAAACAGCCCCAAAGCATGATGTTTCCACCCCCATGCTTCACAGTAGGGATGGTGTTCTTTGGATGCAACTCAGCATTCTTTCTCCTCCAAACACGAGTTTTTACCAAAAAGTTCTATTTTGGTTTCATCTGACCATATGATATTCTCCCAATCCTCTTCTGGATCATACAAATGCTCTCTAGCAAACTTCAGACGTGCCCGGACATGTACTGGCTTAAGCAGGGGAGCACGTCTAGCACTGCACCGTGTGGTCCTGGGATTTTTACTCACCGTTCTTGTGATCATTTTGTCCCCACGAGGTGAGATCTTGCATGGAGACCCAGATCAAGGGAGATTATCAGTGGTCTTGTATGTCTTCCATTTTCTAATAATTGCTCCCAAAGTTGATTTATTCACACCAAGCTGCTTACCTATTGCAGATTCAGTCTTTCCAGCCTGGTGCAGGTCTACAATTTTGTTTCTGGTGTCCTTTGACAGCTCTTTGGTCTTGGCCATAGTGGAGTTTGGAGTCTGACTGTTTGAGGTTTTGGACAGGTGTCTTTTTTACTGATAACGAGTTCAAACAGTAGCCATTAATACAGGTAACAAGTGGAGGACAGAGGATCTTAAAGAAGAAGTTACAGTTCTGTGAGAGCCAGAAATCTTGTTTTTTTTGTAGGTGACCAAATACTTATTTTCCGTCATAATTTGCAAATATATTCTTTAAAAATCAGACAATGTGATGTTCTGGATTTTTTTTTCTCATTCTGTCTCTCATAGTTGAATTGTACCTATAATGAAATTACAGGTCTTTCTCACCTTTTTTAAGTGGGAGAACTTGCACAATTGGTGGCTGACTAAATACTTTTTTGCCTCACTGTATATGGATGGATTGATAGATGATGGAGAGTCAGATGGAAGGATGGATGGATGGAGAGTCAGATGGATAAATGGATGGATTGATGGATGATGGCAAGTCAGATGGAAGGATGGATGGAGAGTTGGATAGATGGGTAGTTATTTTCATGGATGATGTGACCACAAACCGATATAAGAAAACTGTGGAACATGCAAATGTGTTATTAAATTATTAAAATATATTGACTTAAAATCTCAGGGAGAAAAAAGTTTGATATACAGTCCAAGAAAACCCCCGAAAAGGCACTAGTAATTTTCTTTTCCATCATCCATTTTCTTTAATCCTCAAACAACACCGCAATTATTCAAAATAAGGGTAAAACACCTGTGAAAAATCAATACGCAAAATTCCTTCATATTAACAGTACATTAGGCCCTATTTTGACAGACTTTGCCATTTGTCTATTGTAGGTAAAGCAGCCTGTCAGAAATCTTGCTAACACAGTTACACAACTTAAGTAACACTTGTTTTGGTCAAAAAACCTCCTCAAAAGTGGGTTGCCTTAGCAGGGTATGTCTAATGGTCTCATTTATGTCTACTTTTATTTTTTCAAAGAAGCTTTATGAGAAACATCTATAATACAAAGTTGATACCTACTTAAAATATGTCCAAAAAATGCCATTAAATCGAAAAAAAAAAGTTCCTCTGGATGGACAATTTCGCATATTAAGTCCAGGCCAAATGCAAATTCTCCATAATGTGGAAGGAAATGTGAAAATAACAACATCGAAGTGCATCATTAATGCATCCCGGTGCTCTTAATTCTCATCTGTTAGTTAATAATCCCACAACAAGCCTCAGCAGATTCCGAGAATTAAGTGGAAGGGATTTTTCAAATTTCTTGTTTTAATGAAACAGCGCTTCTCAAACAAGTCTGGCACTCTACTGATGGCAGCCAAAAGCCTGCATTTGTATTCCCGCACACAGATCGGTTCCTCTCATGAATCAATTTCAAACAGAGAATACGCTGTGAAATTAAATAGCCTTTAGCGAGATGCTACACCCCTGAAATTATTCAAACAGACAGTTGAGAATTGTTATGGTTATGGAAAAGTGGGGGTGGCACTATTAGATATCCAATCTTATAACCAACTGTGCGGAAAGCTGGAAACACTCTTCATTAAAAGACTATTGTGGGAAGATTGTTTGCAATGCACTGACCTCTGCGTCTCGAGGAATCAAAGGACTTTTGTCCGATTTTAAACCGCAATTTCCTGCCTGTGCCCTCAAAAAGCACAGGGCGCTCGTGCATGATCAAATACGCATTGACGATTTTTCATTGAGTTTTAATTTACAATGTCTGCTGTCTGTTATTTCAGTTCTTGCTTTAGACGCACAGAACACATAAAAGAGTCTCTTCACATCTTTTATACATCACCTTGATGCTCAAGATATGTCTGCAGGCTGCTACACGTTCTGCTTTACCACAGTTTCATGAGAAAGATGGTCTATTATATTCACTATCATCAGAAAGGAACCAGAGCATCATTTTACTAAAAAAAAAAAAATCTAATATCTCGATATGCTGTAATACAGACAACATGACTGGCTTTTACAGGAGTGTGATGGTATATGGCCTTTTTCAGCAGATGATATTTGAATCGCTCCATCAGGACAGGATCATGACACTGGTCTGCCATCTAGTGGAGGAGTCTGACATCAGCTCACACTGAGCACAACAGAACATCTCTGCCACTTCACCTGCTGTAAACCTACTATATTTACATACAAGTGTTCCTCAAATTCAGCTCTGGAGGGCCACTGCACTGCAACGTTTAGCTCCAGCCCTAATCAAAGACACCTGAACAAGCTCATCAAGGTCTTCAGGGTTACAGACTATCTATCTATCTGTCTGTCTATTCCTCTATCAATCCTTCCATCCGACTATTCTTCTATCCAACCACTAAACTATCAATTTATCTATCCATCCTTTCACCCGACTATCCATTATCTATCTATCCATCCATCATCCTTCCATCCATCATTCATCATCCATCCATCCATCCCGACTATCTATTTATCTATCCATCCTTCCATTCAACTACCCATTTATCTATCCATCCATCCATCCATCCACCTGACTATCTATTTATCTATCACACTGTCTATTTATCTATCATCAATCCATCCGACTATTCATCAATCCATCCATCCATCTATCTCATATCCATCCCTCCATCCCAATCTATTATCTATCCATTCATCCATCATCTCACTATCATCCATCCATCCATCCATCCATCCATCCACCGGACTATCTATTAATCTATCAATCCATTCGACTATTCGTTTATCTATCTATCTATCTATCTATCTATCTATCTATCTATCTATCTATCTATCTATCTATCTATCTATCTATCTATCTATCTATCTATCTATCTATCTATCTATCTATCTATCTATCTATCTATCTATCTATCTATCTATCTATCTATCTATCTATCTATCTATCTATCTATCTATCTATCTATCATCCATCTATCCTATCTATCTATCTATCTATCTATCTATCTATCTATCTATCTATCTATCTATCTATCTATCTATCTATCTATCTATCTATCTATCTATCTATCTATCTATCTATCTATCCATCCATCCATCCATCCATCCATCCATCCATCCATCCATCCATCCATCCATCCATCCATCCATCCATCCATCCATCCATCCATCCATCCATCCATCCATCCATCCATCCATCCATATATCTATCTATCTATCTATCTATCTATCTATCTATCTATCTATCTATCTATCTATCTATCTATCTATCTATCTATCTATCTATCTATCTATCTATCTATCTATCTATCTATCTATCTATCTATCTATCTATCTATCTATCTATCTATCCATCCTTCTATCTTACTATCAATCCATCCATCTATCTATCTATCTATCCATCCATCCATTCATTTGTTCATCCACTCACCCGTCTATCTACTTATCCATCCATCCACCCGACTATCCATTTATCTATCCTTCCACCTGACTATCCATCCATCCATCCATCCATCACACTATCCATCCACCCGACTATCCACTATCCATCCATATGTTTACCCCTCCACTCACAACACTGTAAAGTTTAAAATGATAATTGATGATAAATCCTGCACCTCTGTGGCCTCTTAATAAATTATAGTTAAAGCTGATTTGATAATTAAAGTTTAAAATGATAATTGATGATAAATCCTGCACCTCTGTGGCCTCTTAATAAATTATAGTTAAAAGCTGATTTTGATAATTAAACCAAAATCATCTAAATCACTAGAGTACGTGTTAGTCTAGACTAGAGGACGTTTTGCCTGTTCTCTGTCTTTGAAAACTCTGAAGGTCTTTTGTAAGTCATCTTTTGTTTGTTCCAGTCTAACAGCTTGTTTTTTTTTCTCTGTCCTCTTCTACCTGTCTCTACCTCTGATTTTGCTAAACCCTTCGTCTCCTTTCCCTCTCTCTCTTCTGATATCCCTCTACCACACTCAACCTCTGCCTTATTCTATCATTTGTTCATCTGTCCTCTCATCCTCTCTTTTTCGCTCTCTGAGGTCAGACATCTTGCTAGGAGGCTGTAAGCGAGAGCTGTTGATTGGGTTTAAGATGTGGAGCAGAGAGGGTTCAGGAGAGAGATGAGACAGAGAGAGAAAGCAAGAGAACTCAAAGCCTGCCGAAGCATGAAGGGGGTAGAGACATATCTTTAGAGGACAGATAAAGAGAAATAAAGCAACATTCCCCGAGGAACATGTTATTGCTCAGACGCTGCTTTTTCACAGCACAGGAGACCTAAAGGCTTCTGCTTTTGTTTTGATGTGAAAATAGCAGAGCAGAAATAACACATTTAAGTCTCAACTTTGCCTCTCTTTTTCTCTAAATTCTGGAGAAATAAAATTATCAACACACAATACAAAAAGAAAAAGAAAACGCACAGCAGATCAGATTATTTGCTCTTGAGAGTATATGAGTTCACATCGAGAAATTTGATTCTATACTTCGATTCTGGGCAAATCACTGAGACGCTGTTGAGATCTACTTTAGAAAAAAAATAAAAAAATTGAAGAAGCAGGAGAAACATCTCCATAAACTCTCCATTTCATCTCATTTCTAGGAGAAACAACTCCAGCAGAAAAAGAGAGAGACAGAAAACAAGGCTTGAGGATACGAGACGTGATCTAGGACATTAAATCTCTTTGCAGAGGAACCGCTCGCATTGGAAGCTTTAAAGAGACGCATGCATAAAACATCACAAATTTATTGCACAAGTGCTTTTAGTGCTCCAAGGCATTAAAGAACACATGTATTACAACGGGAGGTGTAAATACGTTACTTGAAACAAGAAGAAAGCGGAAAGTGACAGGCGAAATGATAGAATGGGAGGATGAAGACAAACTAGCTGTAATGCAGTTTATTCCCAGCGAGCAATATCTACTTAGAGTTGTTTTTAGTTCAGCGTACATCATTCACTCAGAGTAACCCCACACACTTATGCAACAGATTCGATTTTAGGCTGCTAACGGAGCACTATCGGCCCTCCCCGCCCCGCATCTGTCCTGTTCTGTGATGAGAATCAGAACGCAAGGCGGGAAAAACTTTCTACAGAGGGAAATAAACGGCTCGGCATCTCCCGAGGCTTTGCTTAGTTTTCCCACAGATGAAAGCGGGGAAAAAAATGCAAACAAATGTTCCACTGAAAACAGCCATAATTATCTCGGCGTAAAGGCAATTCACACACTGCTGGGGAGGTGTCTATGTGGATATGTCTATTTTGAGCTTCTATCAGCTTAATGAGAGGACTGCTGCCAATGCAGACAAACTGATGCTAAGCACTGAATTGAAACCCTCAGGATAACTCTGCCAAGGACATGCGTGTTAAAAATAAGTGTCAGGTGAGCACAAATTGCAAAACAGCGGTATAAAAAAAAGTGCCACTTTTGCAGGTTACCATATGTGCATGCTAGTTATGTAGTGCCATTTATGTGAAATATGTCACCCTACAAATAAGTGGTGAGAGACCAAATTTAAAAGTTTACAAAACAGGTTTGCTTCTAGTCGGACACTGTAGACTGTAGAGTAACCTGGAAAAAGTAGAGTAACCTAAAATTAAAGCTTTGCACTGTAAAAGAAAAGAAAAAAAGATTTCTTATTGAGTTAATTTCTTATTTTCCAGGGTAAGACCAAATTAGTTGTACTTTAAAGAGGACCTATTATGCAAAATGTGCTTTCTTCTCTCATCTGTTTGAACACAGATGTGTGTCCACAGTGTGTGTGTTAACAACCAGCCTATAATGGAAAAATCCACCTTTTTTTATAAAGTTTTGTAAAATGTATAAAGTCTCTCCAAAAGAACGGTTCCAGATGTCCAGACGCCCTGCCCATGCCTGATGTTGATCTGCCCTATTAGCATAGATCCACCATGGCCCTGTCCCAAATGGCACCCTAAACCCTCACGGTCTTCCTCTGCATCCGCACTTTCACGACGTAATGCCTCTTTGACTGCCGGGTAGAAGTCCTCTGCGTAGCTTGCGAACTTGCAGGCTCAGCTAAAGTGCGCATCGAGGGCACATAGCAGCCGCAAAGGGGGCGCTCACGAGCACCCTTCTTTAAGCTTAAATGACGAATGGGACACTCTATGGTCTTTACACAAGAACGAAAGTGCACATGAAGTGTGCCATTTGGGACAAGGCCCTTGAGTGAGCCGCACCAGTCTGCCATTTCTGCACCCTCGCTATAAGCAGCCGGAGATATGCTCATACATTTTTGCTCATTGTATTTTTTTTAAATACAAATGTTCTGTTATTAGACGTACCAACAAGCATTAGTATCTCCATAGGCTTCCAGCATCTGAGCTATTGAGGACACTGTGGTTGAATTTCATTTTTGAAGCAAATGTGCTGAAGAAAATCGCAAATCCATTTTACGCCAGACTGCTTCACAAATGAGGATCAGTTCAACGCTGGATTTGCAGAAAAGATTAACATAACGGCACATGCTTGTCGATGAGTTGCATCAACTTAAATCATTTATGCACTAACCATTCAGAAACATTCAGTTGCATTTTAAGTGTTGTAACTTATTCCTAAGTCTCTCCATCAGTGTCCGAACAGTTTAAGGCTGAACACTGCAACTGACAATTCCTGACATTTTGGCTGCGTGAGATTCTGCAGTTTTGTTGTTGCCGGACTATACAAAGCCCTCTTCTGGAAAGGGGTCTGGAAGCAGCAGCTCATTTGCATGTAAAGGGACACAAATAATTGCTGTGTTTTTGCTCACTTCCATACGGGGCAAACTTGACAAGCTATTTATTAAATGATCTGTGATGTATTTTGAGCCAAAACTTTACAGACACATTCTGGGGACACCAAAGACTTATATTCATCTTGTGAAAAGGGGCATAATAGGTCCCCTTTAATGCATCTTTAATCCAAGCATTTTCGCTTAAATATAACTAGTTAAGTTAACAAGTGAACATATCCTAACATATCCAAAATACACTTATATGCATGATGCAGAGAATGAAAACAAATCTAAATATCTTATGCAGTGATGCAACAGGAAATTGATCATGATTTAGAAAAAAAAACTAACTCAAAAAAGCCCATGAAACATAAAAAATAGAACATTCCACAAATATCCAGTGGATGCAGTTTTGTTGGGTAAACAATAACCTCAAGCAGCACAGGACATTCACAAGCCGTTTGAAACATACTGAAAAGAAGGCCGGAGCTGGTAATTGGCAGTTCCAAACGGATTGGTTGGCATTTCATATCTTCCGTGAGTTGGAAGTTCGGGATGCACTGGTCCACCTGGAAACAAAGTCATGTTTACAAGGTAACGGCTTATTAATGACCACTTATGAAGAGAAAGGACTGGATTAGCCAATGTTTTCCAAGTTAGTGCAGGCATCAGATTTTCAGGTTTGTGGAGTACCTGTTTCTGATTGGCCAATTACAATATAGCCTGTTAGCAGTCAAATATTTCATGAGAACATTTTCATCAGCCATTTCTCCAGTCTACAGTGTCACATGATCCTTTAAAAAACATTTTAATATGCTGATTTATTATTAATGTTGGAAACAGTTGTGCCAACGCCATCTCACGACAAATTTGTACATTTTGCCTAAACCCCAGTGATGGGTAGGTTTAGGGGCGGGGTTGATGTAGGTCATTCGTACGAATTTGCCAACTTGTCAAATATCTATGATTTATTAAAAATCGTACGAGTGAGGTCATACAAATTCGTACGAATTAGCCACCTCGTAAAATATGTATGAATTGCCATGAGATCGGGTTGGTTGTGCTGCTTAATTTTATTTTTTTTGAAACGGTGTGACACTTTTTTCAGGATTCATTGATGATCATTGATTTTTAACAATGTAATTATCTACTATTACTTTTTATCAGTGTAACACATCCTTGCTAAATAAAAGTATTAATTTATTTCAACAAAAAGAAAAAAAATTACTGACCCCAAACTTTTGAATGGTAATGTTACAAAATATTTCTATTTTAAATAAATGGTGTTCTTTTTTAACTTTTTTTGAAAAAACTATAACAGGTTATAAAAGAATATTAAGCAGCATGTTTCATGTTTCCAACATTGATAACAAATCAGCCAATTCGAGTGATTTCTGAAGGATCATGTGACTCTAAAGACTGGAGATATGATGCTGAAAATTCAGCTTTGATCACAGGAATAAATTACATTTTAAAATATATTAAAATAGAAAACCATTATTTTAAATTGCAACAATATTTCACAATATTTTGATCAAATAAAGGCAGGCTTTATACACACACACACACACACACACACACACACACACGCTTTTGACAGTAATTAACTACACAATATTTCAGTAATGTAACAACAAAACACTGATTGATCGCTGTAAATGTCAATCAGATTGTCAGTTCATGTCTAAGTGGGCGCTTTTGGCCAGAAGAAGCTTTAAAATGGATCATCTGATATCAAAAGTGTTGTTGCGTGACATTGACTTATCGTTTCATCTCCCACGACCTCGCTTTCATAGTCATCAGATTAAATGCAGTGTCTTCTGACTAAAGTCTTGCTTATATAATCTTATGACATATGAATCAGAGCTTTTAGAAATGTTAGTTTACCGCTAATGTTGTCGGCTGTTACTCATCATACATTTGACATATGAGAAAAGGCAAAGATGGATGAAATCCTTGGCAGAGAACTGCAAAATACTGTGCCAGTTTTTACTGTCTCAAGACGAGCCTCTTCTCTGAATGAAGATACAGTGTTAATAAAAGAGTGGCCGCCTGTCTTCACAGGGACGCCGTTGCCTTTCATCTCTTTTGTTCTTTGGCTTAAAAAATATCAATTTGAAGTGTGGAACTTGCATAATTCAAAGGCCAGCTAATGCTTTTGTTGAGGGAGGCTAGTGCCTTTCATCCCTCAGCGTCTCAGAGCTGCCGTCATGAAACCTGGAGCCGGCGCTGCTGAGCCACATCCGCGCAGCCAGATCTGCTCTCACTTCACAATGTGTAATAAGACAGATGAGAGAAGAAAGCAAGTGAAAGCGAGAGCAATAGCTGTTGCATTTGATTGGAGGTGGCAAGTCTATGTGATCCGAAGTGGAGCCTTTCATATGTAATAGCTTTTTAAATTAATATGATTACAAAGATGATGATGATAAGGGTATGGTAAGAAATAATTCTGGAATGATAAATAATGCTGAAAAAAACCAAAGATTTGATAGATTATAGTAGCTTATCTTGTTTACATTCTAACAACAACTTACAAAACCACAGTTTAAAAAATTCAGTTTTTCTATTATAAAAAAATAAAAATCAGTCAAGCCAACAAGCTTTACACTTGATTATTAATTTAAGATAATATTAATTAAATCACATTTAACATTTTATTAAACTATATTAATGACAAGTGAAAAAATATTAACCATGAATAAATAATTGATTAAATATTTGACTGCATATGATTTGCATAAGATTGGTTTACCAGTTGTTGATGATATTGCTGTCACAATACAATGTGTAATTCATGTGACCACTCATGTGATGCTATCAGTAGTTTCAGGCAAGACTTTGCCCTATAGAAAACATTAAATGAAGCACAAAACTATTTAAAACTTTCATCACATCAGAAATAGTCTGTGTTCAGCCACACACTGATTACATCATTTGCCCACCGCGGCACTGCAGTATAATTATAGTAATAAAAATAATTTAGTTCATTTAGAAAACAGACACTACAATTAAAAACTGAACTTGTTTGCTCAATTCAGCTTGAGCATAATGTGACCAAAGCACAGTGTTGAGGAATGTTACTTTTAAAAGAAATCCATTACAATATTGCGTTACTCCTAAAAAGTAACTAATTGCATTATTTAGTTACTTTTTATGGAAAGTAATGGGTTACATTACTTTTATGCGTTACATTACTTTTGCATTACTTTTCATTAGTTGGGCTTGCTTGTTTGTTTGTTTTTGATAACAACAAAAGTTACATTTTTGGCAAATGTAAAGGACCTTTTCACACCAAAAGTTAAAAGAATAAGTCTCAAGCTAAAAGAAATTCAAATTCACACCTGTACAGTAGAGGGTATGCACGTGGCATCACCGTCGGCCAGACTGACAGTGGTTACACCCACTGAGTGCCTAAAAGACTGAGAGGAGTATTTGTTTACAGCGCAAAAAAAACACCAAGCGCATCTAAAGCGGGAAAGAGTTTTGAGATTGACTGTACAAACAGATTTGACATGAAATCTGAATAATATTTTTACAGACTGTCAAAAGCTACAGAAAAGAGAAGCAAACGGATCGCTGCATTTCACAAAAACAACTGGACTCAAAACGTGGATTTGCAGTTATCATTTGATCTCAATATGTTGAAGTTTGTATTGTTATATATTGTATTGACAACTCATGAATCTAATATTTACCATCTTATATTCTGCCTAATTTTATGTTTTTAAATAAACATTGACAAATCTATACAGGGCGGGACGATATGATGATCAATTATTTGAAGGTTGACTTTTTGTATTAAAAACACTTTTCTTTTATTGGTCGGATGAAATATGCTAATTTTTTTAGATAGGAATTTTGGGTTTTCATGAGCTGTATGCCAAAATCATCAGTATTAAAACAATAAAAGACCTGAAATATTTCAGTTGGTGTGCAATGAATCTATATATATACAAAATTTGGGTTTGTGTATATATATATATATATATATATATATATATATATATATATATATATATATATATACAGATTTAGACACGGATTTACCTATATTGTATTTATATAAAGCGTTGATGGGAAAATTTACTTTATGCATTTTTCCGTTAAAATCAGGCTAATATATATGTCGGAAACACGTTTTCTGGCTGCACGTCAATATCCATGGATCACTGGATCTTTGGAAAGTTGTAGAACACTATATGGAGTCCAAACTTTAATTTAAAGTAAAAATTTTAAGTTACTTGTGTTTTCGCAGTTTCCTGTTAACTCCAGTCATGCTGCAGCTCTTCTGCCACTCAATCCGGCTGAGGCGTGTTTCAGCGGGAAAGTGACATCAACGCATACAGAGACAGCATTTTTATACGTTTTGCGTAATACTGAATCTTTTTTTTTTCTTCAAGTGCCTCTGCACTTACTCACAATTTCTCTCAACATAGGGACAAGAGAGCTGTCAGTCAATATATGGGAAACAAAGTAACTTGCATTACTTATTTGAAAAAGTATCTCAAATATTTTGTTGTAAATTTAAAAGTATATATGTATACTTTACTAGTTACTTGAAAAAGTAATCTGATTTTGTAACTCGCGTTACTTGTAATGCGTTAACCCCAACACAGGTGAGGGGAGCTGACTGACAAGGCGATGGCCGCAGAATTGGTTTCAAAGCGAAAAGTAAAAGCACCTATTTGCCAATATTTTTATATTTTAGGTAAAGCGTCTAATTTAAACACGTACATCTTCAAGCAAGAATGAAGCTTCTAAAATATGAGTTTCTTATTTAGTGTATGCTAAATAAGTGTATGCCGTGCCCACAAACTGTATTATTCCTTTTTTTTCTTTTTTTTTTTAAACATTCTATGTTTAATATTAGCGAGTTTATATTAATTTCTTATTTATTTGGTTCTACAGTGTTTGCTGATTTTCTTTTTTTTTTTATTTAAGCTTTGTGAGTTATTTGTTATTTTATATTAGGCATGTATATGGTGTGCTTATTCATTTTATTATAGTTATATATTTAAAATAAGTGAGTTTGTCATTGTATTGTTTTGTTGGGTTTTTCATTAAGAATAATAATGAACCCACCATTCAAGCAATTGCCGCGGAAAAAATCATCACTGCCACATCCCTAATATACATTTCTCTCTCTCTCTCTTTTTGTCCTTAGGCCCATAGTTGTTAAGTGAAATCAGAAATTCTTCTTGCCTCCAGAAGGTCATGAGGATATTTATTAAAAGGCCAGATTTGTTCTTTTAACCACCTCCAAGAAAAAAAGGTAACCAAACTTAAGTGTATTCCCAGAATCTTGAGGTCACCAGTCGCACTTGCTGTGAAATCTCTTTTGTTCTGGTCTACGACAATATATCATCTTCACGCAGTGTAACGGAACGATGACATCACGGTCTGATAATGGAGCCTTTATTGCCACCAAGGTCATCAGAAAACTAGCAATTGGCCCTGACTGAACGCAGTGTGCATGCGGCCCGCCGACAAAGAGCATCACTAATCAGTATTAAACCTCACTGAGATCTCCAATGAGATGAATTGAGAGGATTCTCAAGAACACAGTTCGTTCCTTTGTCTTCGGCTCACCTCACGGTTGGGTTCAGATGGAATTTTCACCAGGAGAATAATCACACTTATTTTCTGACCTTGTGGAGTGATTATATTTTTTGTACCACAGAGCGCAGACAATTCACCCATTCCCTCTAATCAATGAGTAAATAAACCATCTTATTGTTTTTAATGGTTGTTTACAGCTATCTTCAGCTCTTCTCTGATACAGTAAATGACAGTGGTATTATTAAAGTCAGTTACGACAATGCCGTGAGTGAAAGTCTAAATAGTTATTTGGCTGAGCAAGTTATTACATTTTGATAAAGGATTGTGAAGAAAATGTTTTTCTTTAGAATAGAGTGAACTGATGACTCATGCACAATAACATGTTTCAAGACAGTAAAATAGGGTCAATTTTTATGTCAGTTTTTATGTTGACTTCGAACAAAACAGAAAATCTTGACTCACTCGAAATCATAATCAAGAAAACCATAAGCCACCACCAGCATTTTTGATAATTTTCACAACATTTTAATGGCCCCCAGAATATTTTGTTGTATGAATATCTGAACATGCAATATATCAACAGAATTCAACACTTGTGGGTAGGTTTCATAGCCTGGATGCCAACCGAATGTAGCCCCGCCCACAACATTTTTGCTCGGGGAATTTGGTCTGGACTCGATCCATAGAGGAGTTATTATGCGCGAACAGAAACTGTTCGGACCAATGAAATTGTCAGGGCGGGCTTTAGACGATGATGGACAGATGATCAACAGTAACATAATCATCCACGTCATCGAAGGCACTTTGGGTTGAATTTTCTCTTATCCTAAACGGAGAACTTGTTTGTATATGCATTCACCTTCACTATTTCTCTCAGAAATGATGATCGTGTTGGTAAGTACTCTGTGTATCCTTAAATTCTTTTTTTACAACACTGGGGTTCGTTTACACTCATCTTTTTCTTCTAACATTACTTAATCCAGTGCGCATGCAGACAAGGTTGCCAAGTTTTTTTGCAATGTCGCGCACAATTGCTACTCAAATAGCTTTTTCCGGGGAAGGGGGAGTTCACCGGAAGAAAATGGCGTTTGGTTGGCAAAATATGTTATTTTGACAATGTTGCCTGCTAAAATTCACATTCCTGGGTCTATATATCACATAATTGGGCAGACATGGAGAACAATCCGCGGGAAAAACATGGACTTGGCAACACAGTGCAGTTGAGTTCTGTTGACATCTGACAACTAACCTTACATTTGACAACTAAGTCCAGTCGCTCTGATTGGTTGTGGGTCTATCCAATTGAGGTCTTTCCTGGTTCGGTTGAAACGCCCCATAATCACAGCCCAATGGAGCGGTACCAGACTCATATTCTGACTAGAATTGAGTATGACCAGGTCAGGCTATAGGATTCATAAAAAAGCAAAAGAATATAACTATATGTTTTTGTCAAAGACTATATCTGGATGGGAATCAGAAGGATGATCAAAACATACATAGAGTAGATCGAGTCCATCAACACCCACTAAATGCTTCACAGTCCAATAGATTCAATGTTAATGTTCATGTTATTTTACATATGTATCTGCTTACATATGCTATTGCTAGTTTATGCTTCTTCTTCTCCTGTCATTCGGTACTCTTACAGAAGATGTGTAATAGTGCCCCCTAGCATATAACAATGAAAACATGAAAAGCTGTAAATGTCTGTCAATGGCAGGGAAGCTTTCTCTCATAAATGACGGAAATTTTTGTCAATGTCAGGAAAGAGCTAGTGTTCATTTAGAAAATATAAAAGTTATTCTAATATTTACTTTATAAAAAAAACTTTAAAGATGTTACATCTTTTACTTACTAAAAAGTATGAACTATCAATCAGACGACAGAAGGCATGTAGTAGCTTTATTGTGTACAACCATTTTTTCAGCAAATATATAAGATAATTTAGAGGCTTAAGAAATTTGTGTATAGAATACAGTAAATTTTTTTGACTCTTTCCCCACCATTGACAGAATTTTCCGACTCCATATTTTCACTGTTATACGGTAGGGGGCACTATTAGGGATCTTCTTAAAGAGTACAGAATCTCCAGATCAAAAGACAGAAGCAGAAACAAGCAATAGCATATGTAAGTGGAACTGGTCCTACTCAAACCACTCCGAACGGGATTTGAACTGGGGTCTCCGGCATGGGAGACAGCAGCTTCTAGCCTCAGTTGCTAGTCCGCCTTTTGAGGCCAGAAGTGAGGTTTACATGCACAGCTCTTACTGGCCTACATTATACTCAACCCCCTAAACCTCACTCCCATCCAGGTCACGGCACCAAATATAACCAGTCCTTCTCAACCCGGTCCGAATTGAACTGGGGTCTCCGGCATTGGAGGCGGGCGTGCTAACAAGGACTTGCTAAAGATCGCAGCCTCTAGCGTCAGCTCTTACTGGCCTTTGTCCGTTACATAAGCAGATGCATGTAAAATAATGCGATCATCAACATTAAACGACAAATAAATCAAAACTGCCTAACGTTACCGAATTAACCAGGGCGAGCTATAGGACTGTGAAGCTTTGGGGTGTTAATGGACTCGATCTATTCCATCTGTGTTTTGATCATCGTTCTGAATCTAAAGTTTTAAATATGGATATTTTTCTTACACAAACGCATCGATTCACTTCCAAAGGCATTTATTAACCTCCCGGAGCCGTGTGGAGCAGTTATTTGATGGACAGTTGAATTTTTTTGGACTTCAAAAACAGAGCAACAGTTACTGCCATTATAAAGCTTGGAAGAGCCAGGACTTTTTTAATATAAGTCAACTTTTATTCGTCAGAAAGAAGAATGTCATATACAGCTAGGATGACTTGAGGGTGAGTAAATCATGGGCTTATTTTAATTTTTGGGTGAACTAACCCTTTAAAACTGCTGGCAGGAAAAGAGTTAATATATAGCAAAGACCTCTTAGTATGCACAAACCTATAGGTCTTTAACATAAGCATAATGAGCACTGAGATTCTGAAGAAGAGCAACAGGCGTCCCATCAGGCACTTCTACACAATGCACACACCCTCACAAAGGAGAAACACTCCCAAACAAGAATACAGCTAAATCGATCGAGAGCCACTGAAACAAGTTCTCTCACAGGGGAAACCTTGATGGAGAGTCTTGTTATCCAGTCAGTGTGCTGACGCCATGCTTTCCCAGCACAGAACTCCATCAGACGTGTCCTCTCTCACAGGGCGTCTCCTCGCACAGCATAAATCAAGGCGGCTCTTTAAAAAAGCTGCAGATTGCTCTTGTGCAAACACGGCGGGTCCAGCAGCTTGCCACCGCATCACGCTCCTGTTTGTTCATTAAATATTAACCCCGGCCACTTGGTGCCCGCTCCCCCCTGAAATAGATTTTCATTTTCCGGAGCGTTCGTTTGGCCCAGCTCGGATCCGAGTCCACTGTGAAGGGCATCACTGATCTAATCAGATCTCAGCGTGTTGCCTGTGGGGAGAAAACTCTGTCCCTCTGCTGTTCAATCACTTTCTCTTTCGTTCCCGACAAGGTCACTCAGCCGATTTGGTCTCTTTGGCTGCATTTACACTGCGATTTGTTGACTATATCCGATTTTTTTGAAGACCAGCTTACATGTTTTAAAAGTGACCCATATCTGATATCTGCATTTACAGTATAGACTTGGTGAAACAACCCAAGGTAGACATACTGACCCAGAAAAGCTTAGGCCAAACGGTGGGATTTGCAAAGGGCCCAGATGAAATTATAATACAAGGTATTGTTTCCCGCACCATCTTTAAAGGTCATCTTTAAAACATTGATCTCTTAATGCGGAGATATAAAGAGGAGAGCCATTGTTGCAGCCTGGGCATTGAAAAGAGTCATGTGATCATGGTTGGTGCCCACCTGAGTTGACGTCATTCGCCACCGCCGCTTTTTCAATGACGTATGACCTGTATTTACAGAAGAAAATATGATCTGTCTGCTTACAAGGCAGACGCAAGTGCACATATCCGATACATATCAGATGATCAGAGCCCTGAAACTGATCTGAGAATATCAGAATGCATGTGCTTTTTTTCCTGCTTATATGATCGTGGGTTATATCCGATCTGTGCCACATGGGAGAAAAAAATAAAAAAATCTGAACTAGGTCACTTGAACCATGTAATGCAAATGCAGCCTTTGTCAGCAGAGTTTTCCAGGTTAGTCAGCTGAGTAACTCATAAGAAAAGGCTTGACGTTATAACACACCTCAAAATAATCACTTCTGTCAGATTGAAATCTGTATGTTGATGACTGATAGCGTGTGTAGTATGAACGATCTAGTGCTGCAAAGTAGATTTACATACACTATCAGCTCAGTTTAAAAAACTAAAACCGATCCTGTCACTGATTGCAGGTAAATTGCATATTCTCAAAACTATTATCTTCAAAATCAATATTTTGCCTTGCTGACAGCTCCTTCCACAGATCCACCATCAAGTGACAGTGACACTAATATTTGATTGCATCCATTGCAGTAAATAGCTGATCCATTGGAAGTTTTTCTGATATATTATTTTGTTTTTTGCCTGCGATAAATGCACACTGCTCGCCTCACCTGCCACATCATTTAAGGGTTAAATTGTAATATGTCACAATATTATTGTTTATACTGTAATTTTGATCAAATAAATGCAGCCTTGGTAAACATACAGGTATGAGACTTCTTTCAAAAACATTTCAAAAACGTAATTATTCCAAACTTTTGATAAGTATTGTAAACAAAGGTTGAAATAACCATTAGGAGCGAAAAATAAATAGATAATTTTAATCGTTTTTAAAAAAACTAAAAAGTTAATTTCCATCACAGTTCATTTCAATCTTGTACAAAAAGTTTGAGTTAACGGAGTTAACTTGATATGATATATGAGACATGATTTATGAAGAAAACTCATTAAAACTACTTATTACTAGTGAACAGATTGTTTTTATTTCATTTGCAGTCAAGATGTAATGTCAAATTATGCAAAGAGCATGAAAATATGCCACACTGTAAACCCTAACGCTCAAAATAATGAATTGGTTTGAGTAGAGCCAACTCAAATTAAACAAATTAGTTCAAACAAATTAACTTTTATTATCATTCTAGCATTTAGAACTTTTTTTTTTCTTTCGAGGTTCTCAAAAACTGACACATTTTAAGTCATCTGAATTGTTTCATTGTTTTGAGTTTTATGAACTTGTTTCTTTTAATTTAGACCAACTTAAATTTAACTGAAACTGGGCTGGGATTTCCCAGCATGCTTAGCCATGACACTCAAAATGGACAGTAAATGCCAACATTAAGTGTTAAATTATGTTTTTTTTATGTGTGTGTGTGTGTGTGTGTGTGTGTGTGTGTGTGTGTGTGTGTGTGTGTGTGTGTGTGTGTGTGTGTGTGTGTGTGTGTGTGTGTGTGTGATAAATCACACTAAGTGATGTTTTTGAAAATGTAAAAATGCAGCATGTCTCCTGTGATGGGTAGGTTTAGGGGCAGGGGCAGTGTAGGGGATAGAAAATACGGTTTGTACAGTATAAAATGCATTACGCCTATGGAATGTCCCCATAAAACATGGAAACACAACGTGTGTGTGTGTGTGTGTGTGTGTGTGTGTGTGTGTGTGTGTGTGTGTGTGTGTGTGAGATTAAAGATTAAGATTTAGTAGTGTTTAATGTTTTGTTATGCTAGTTTAGAAGAGTTTCTGTTATGTTGGGTTTTGTAGGGTCATCAGTGACGAGTGGAGCATGAGATTGGTTTGAGAACAGATTTATGTTAATTGTATTATATTGCTGTACTCATTCAGCAAGTGCTATGCTAACGCTACTAAATCATTGTGTAACCAGTTAACAAGGTGGCATTTATTGAATTAGCTAGTTAAAGCTAGTCAAGTTTCCATCACAAAAAATTGAGATTACATGATATTTTTAAGTAAATGTATGAATTAGCTTACTCAAATATTTCAAGTTCAGAGCAATAAAATGTATGATTACACAATAAAAATCTGCAAATTCTGCTTGCTTAAACTTTAAATTTATTAACTTGAATTTTGCCAACTAATTTGGGTTTACAGTGCACTGTAAAAAGCAGTTTTTATTGCATTTTATTGCAGAAATGTAAAGAAAATACTGAAATGTATCTAATCTCTAAAAAATATTGCATTTAGTAAGTCTAGCAGTATGCCATTCTGATCAAGACCTTTTGAAATTGACATACTGTAGAACAAGAAAAATGAAATGTATTCCCATATACGGTACATTCAGCAAAACTCACAATAAATGTTGCAGATTCAATAAAACAAATGACATAAATTACTCAAATATGCTGTATCACACTATAATGGAGTTATGATTTCTTTTTCCATCGTCAGCCCTCATAGTGTCATCATCAAGTTTTGAAATCAAACGACTGATTTGTATCAGACCAATTCATCTTAGAAGCATCCTCAGAGTCAGCTTATTACAACCTTCAATGGTCACTGGTCCATTTTTAAAAAGGGCCAAAAGAGCCTTTTAGTTTTAGGCTTTTACAGAAACAGCTCCCCATCGGGTCCTCTGTGATGCTTTTGTGTCCACAAACAAAGACTTCCCATTTGAAATTAAGAGGAAAAGCTACAATGAACTTCAGCATACAAAACTTATTTGTGCCGCTCACCGGAACAACAAAGTTACGAGGCAAACACGAGCTTTGATCATGCGGTTTGATGTGCGTCGGGAGTTCCCATCACAGAGGAGCATGAGATACCATCATCCTCGAGTCCTGACAGCGCAGAGGCGTTTGACGGCTTCAACAGGGCCAGATATCTCAACGCTTCACTACCTTCACCTACCTCAAGCTATTATTATCATCAAAGCTGATAAACGATCAGAGTTATGAAAGCTGTCAGTGTGTGTAAACAATCCCAGTTTCTAATATCACATCATTCTCATCCATTCAAAATTATAATAATAATAAACATAATTTTATGCAGTACTTTTTTAAAGGTAGAATGTATAGTTTTGGTTTTAAATATGTTTTTGTGCAGATATAAAGAGTTAAGAGTTAGGTAACGTAAATAACTGACGAGTATGGGTGCACTGCGACAGTTCCAGATGGTTTGATGTACTTGTTGGAGAAAGGAAATTACATTTTAAACATCTTTGGAATAAAACGGTTTTGTTGTCTAGTATTTTATGCATCCTAAATACACACAATTAAACAGTAGTGTCATTTTTTTAACACTTTTTTTGCATTACAGCTTGGTTAGAACTACAATAATAATATTCTGTTTTTTCACATGTCAGGTCTCAAATTTGATCTCAAGCTCTTCACTGACACTGTTGTCTCTTTGCTAAACAAGTAAACAGGAAATGATGCCAGTTTAACTGTGATGAACTGAGACTTTAGAAAAATAATAATTAATAAATACCTAAATTGTTCATGTTTATTTCTCACTCTGCTCAGATAGTAATTGAAACAAAATAAAATATAAAAAAATAATAAAGTAAAATATTTTGATGGGATAGTCTCCAGCATACCCACAACCCTATAGTATAAAATGAATGTAATTAATTTTAATATAATTAATATCATATTAATATAATTAATATAATATAATGTAATTAATATAATGTATAAAACAACATTTATTTTATTTAATATATTTAAAAATATATATAAAAAATATATTAATTATAAATAATATTATAAATAATAATAATAACAATAAATATATTACAAAAAAGCATTTTAAAAGGTGTAAAAATAAATTGCAATGTAATACAATAAAATATGATAATTTAAACATGATATGTAATATAAAACACCAATTATATTTTATATTTATGAATTTTTATTTAAAAATACATTATATTTATAAATAATAAAAAACTTTAGTACAAAAGGCATTTGAAATATAGTAAAAATAAAGTATTGTAATAAAATAATTAATATAATAAATTTAATATAATTAATAAAATATAATATATATAAATAATATATTATAATAATACAATAAATTTATAATGTAATTGATATGTATTGAACAACATTGATATTACATTATTTATGACATTTTATTAAAGAATATATTAAGTATAAATAATACAAATCTACATTAAAAAAAGGTTTTGAAATGGTGTAAAAATAAATTATTGCAATTTAATACATTATAATATGTTATGATAATATATACGATATATGATATAAAACACCATTTATATATTATATTACTTAAGACATTTTATTTAAAAATATATTATTTATAAATAATAAAAATCTATAGTACCAAAAAGGCATTTGAAATGTAGTAAAATTATATTATTGTAATAATATAATTAATATAATATAATTAATCAAATAAAATAAATATAATGTAATTGCATTATATTTAATGTAATTGCATTATATTTATTATATAAAACATCAACCAGTTTCGAACCATCTCACTACTGAGTGTTGAAAGGAAGGTGTTTTTCAGCATCGTCTCGCGAAGATTGACAGAGTTTCTCCTCAAAAACAACTACATCGACTCTTCAGTGCAGAAGGGGGGGATTCCTGGAGCTCCTGGCTGCTTGGAACAAACTGGTGTAGTTACACAACTCATCAGAGATGCCCATGAGAACAAAGGTGATCTAGCTGTCTTGTGGTTGGACCTGGCCAACGCCTATGGGTCTATACCACACAAACTGGTCGAGCTCGCTCTACACCTCCATCATGTTCCCAGTAAGATTAAAGACCTGATTGTGGATTACTACAGCAATTTTAGGATGCGGGTCACTTCTGGGTCAGGTACATCAGACTGGCATCGCATTGGGAAAGGAATTATTACAGTCTGCACCATCTCTGTTATCCTTTTCGCGCTCGCCATGAACATGGTGGTTAAGGCAGCCAAGTGGAGGGCCCCTAATGTAGAGGGCCCCTAACCAAGTCAGGTGTACGACAGCCCCCTATAAGAGCCTATATGGATGACCTTACCATCACAACGACATCGGTTCCAGGGAGCAGGTGGATCTTACAAGAACTGGAGAGACTCATCACCTGGGCAAGGATGAGATTTAAGCCCTCAAAGTCAAGGTCCATGGTGCTGAAGAGGGGAAAAGTGGTTGACAAGTTCCGTTTTTCCATCTCAGGAACTGTCATCCCAACCATCACAGAGCAACCTATTAAGAGTTTGGGGAAGCATTTTGACTCCAGTCTAAAAGACTCGGCCGCCATCCAGAAGTCCAACAAAGAACTTGGAGCTTGGCTCACTAAGGTTGACAAGTCTGGTCTGCCTGGTAGATTTAAAGCTTGGATCTACCAGCATTCCATCCTGCCCCGAGTCCTGTGGCCCTTGCTGGTCTATGCAGTCCCAGTGACAACAGTTGAGTCCCTAGAAAGGAAGATCAGTGGCTTTCTTCGGAAGTGGCTGGGCCTTCCACGTAGTCTTACCAGCGCTGCATTGTATGGGACGAGTAATATGCTGCAGTTGCCCTTCAGTGGCCTCAAAGAAGAATTTATGGTAGTACGTACCAGAGAAGCCCTACAGTATAGGCATTCCAGGGATTGCAAGGTGTCAGCAGCCGGCATCGAAGTGAGGACAGGAAGGAAATGGAAGGCTGGGAAAGCAGTGGAGGAGGCAGAGTCACGCCTGAGACAAAAGGCATTGGTGGGCACTGTGGCGACAGGCAGAGCGGGTTTGGGCTACTTCCCAAAGACTCTGGTTAGCCAGGTCCAGGGCAAGGAAAGGCATCATCTACTCCAGGAAGAGCTCCGAGCAAGTGTGGAGGAAGAGCGAGTGAGCAGGGCGGTGGGACTCCGGCAGCAGGGAGCATGGACTAGGTGGGAGAGTACACTGCAGCGCAGGATTACCTGGGCAAACATCTTGCAGGCAGACTTCGATCGAGTCCGTTTCCTAGTACAAGCAGTCTATGATGCCCTGCCAAGCCCAGCGAACCTTCATGTCTGGGGGAAGAGCGAGACACCTTCCTGCCTTCTTTGCACTGGAAGAGGTTCTTTAGAACATCTCCTTAGCAGTTGCCCAAGGGCTCTGGCTGATGGTCGCTACCGCTGGCGCCACGACCAGGTGCTTAAAGCACTAGCTGAGAGCCTAACATCATTAACACCAGCAAACACCATCATGCTCCAAAGAAGGCAGTCCTCTTCAGCAAAGCTGGAGAGAAACCCCAAGCACGGCCACAATTAACAACAGGCCTACTCCATAAAGCCTCGGACTGGCAGCTGCAGGTCGACCTAGGAAAACAGCTAAGGTTCCCTCAGCACATTGTAAAAACAAATCTCCGCCCAGACATGATAGTTACCTCTGAGGTTTCAAAACATCTGATCATGGTGGAGCTCACGGTTCCTTGGGAAGAGCGTATTGAGGAAGCAAATGAGAGGAAACGCGCTAAGTACCAGGAACTGGTGGAGGGGTGCAGGGAGAGAGGCTGGAAAACCTTCTATGAGCCTATAGAAGTTGGCTGTAGAGGCTTTGCGGGACGTTCTCTTTGCAAAGTTCTCTGTCGTTTAGGCAATACAGGGGCGGCCAAGAACAGGGCCATTCAATCCGCGAGTGAAGCCGCAGAGAAGGCCACAAGGTGGATTTGGATTAAGAGGGCTGATCCGTGGATTGCTACTGGGACGCAAGTCGGGGCTTGATCAACCCCGGCTGGGTCGCCTGGGTGAGGGTGAATGATGTTGTGAGACCCGAAACACCCAATGAGCTCAGGATACATCACTGAGGATGCGTCCAAGCGCATCCATGAGATGTTTCTTGCATAGTCAATAATATATTAAACAGCATTATATTACATTTATGAAATTTTATTTAAAAATATATTATAATAAAGATCTTTATTTAAAAAAGCTTTTGAAATAGTGTAAAAATATATTATTACAATGTAATACATACAATATATTAATATATGCGATATATGATATAAAACACTATTTATATATTATATTATTTATTAAAGGTTATATTCTTTATAAATAATAAACATATAGTATGAAAATGTAGTAAAAATAAATGATTGCAATATGATATAATATATAAAACAATATTTATATTATATTATTGGACATTGTATATATATATATATATATATATATATATATATATAATAAAAAAATACAAAAAAGGCATTTGAAATGGAATAAAAATAAATGATTGCAATGTACAATATGATATAAAACACAATTTATATTATATTTATGGAATTGTATTGTATAAATAAAAAATATAGGCCTAGTACAAAAATGCATTTGGAATGTAGTAAAAATAAATTGTAATATATAGTATAATTAATAAAATATAATAATATATAAAGCACCATTTATATAAGACTATTTATGACATTTTATTTAAAAATATATATATTTTTAAATAATAAAATCTATAGTGCAAAAGAGGCATTTGAAAATTTTTAAAAATAAATGTCTATAAATGAGTTCCAAATCAGTTTACTTATATAAAATATAGCACTTATATTTTAAATGTAACTTTAAATGTGTAGAAAACTCAACTGAGCATCATAGGGCCAATTCTTCATTTATATTTATATTTATTTATTTAGCCGAAACTTTTATCCAAATTGACTTGCAAATGAGGATAATACAAGCAGAACTGATTAATCCAAGAGAGAAAACTATCAGAAGAGCTCCAGACAAGACAATATATAGTACATTTCCACAGCTGAAGAGGACACAGACAAGAGATTTAAGTGCAATCAAACTAAATGTTATAATTAAGGTCTTTATTTACGCTTCACTGTCCATCATGGTTGAGTGTTCATTTTGCGATAATGACCGTTTGACTGTACATGATCCCTTATTGAGAACTTTTTAGAAAGCCACTGTTTCATTAAAAATAATTGTGTTCAGAACGTACTGTACTGAACTGTACTTTCTATTTTTTTTGTGTAGGTCTCCTGTAAACATCTCTATCAATTATTCACTCATTCTAATATAAAAATAAACACTGCTGACATGCTTCAATATTAATGAAGAAAACGTGTGAAAGTTGCACAACCCTTTTTTCCCCTCTGCCTCCATTCCTGCTTCTAAACCTAATTTCAGTGAAATGACTGAGACCAATTCGGGTGTGAAAACCTCATTTGGATGCCTAATTTTTTGTTGAGCACTTGTTCTGCTGCTGTTCGGGTCAATGCCTCTGAAGTCTCGTGATGTAGTGTGATACGCATACAGCGGGTAAAGACACACACGGATACGCAAACAGCAACAAACCTTGTTATTGAAATTGAGCCGAAAGTTGTTTAAACGTCTGAACTGCTCGCCAGATGAAAAGGAGCTTTTACTGTGTTACCGCTGTGAGACGCGCAAGATCTAACAGGGATTTTGTTCATTTGTAGCCACATTTGAACATCCCTTGGTGTTTTAAAACACAAAACTGGTTTTAAAGGAATATAGAACTGAAGAAATAGTTCAGAGAGAAGCATGAACATTCTGTCATTATTTAACCATCCTCATGAGGTTACAAACCTGTTTGACTTTCTTTCATGGAACACACAAAAAAAATGCAGTTCCACTAAAAGCATGTGTCCATAGATCTCCAAAAATATTTTAAAAACATAAGGTGAAAAACTAAAAAAACAAACGAAAATTAGACAAGTTAGACTTAAAAAGTCTTTATAAAGTTATATTTAGTACTTACAAGTTTTAAATACTAAAACTAATAGAAATAAAGAAATGCTACATAGAAACATTACAAAATGTGTGCACATTTTAAAATGACTAAAATCAAAGTGAAAACTGACATTATAATTAAAAGCTAATTTACAATAAATACTATAATAGCACTAAAGTAACTTTAGCATGAAACTTCCTAAAATGCCATATTTGAGATGAAAGCAAATGAGATTCAAGAGCTAGAAAAGAGGGAAATACACTCACCTAAAGGATTATTAGGAACACCTGTTCAATTTCTCATTAATGGAATTATCTAATCAACCAATCACGTGGCAGTTGCTTCAATGCATTTAGGGGTGTGGTCCTGGTCAAGACAATCTCCTGAACCCCAAACTGAATGTCAGAATGGGAAAGAAAGGTGATTTAAGCAATTTTGAGTATGGCATGGTTGTTGGTGCCAGACAGGCCGGTCTGAGTATTTCACAATGTGCTCAGTTACTGGGATTTTCACACACAACCATTTCTAGGGTTTACAAAGAATGGTGTGAAAAGGGAAAAACATCAAGTATGCGGCAGTCCTGTGGGCGAAAATGCCTTGTTGATGCTAGAGGTCAGAGGAGAATGGGCCGACTGATTCAAGCTGATAGAAGAGCAACTTTGACAGAAATAACCACTCGTTACAACCGAGGTATGCAGCAAAGCATTTGTGAAGCCACAACACGCACAACCTTGAGGCGGATGGGCTACAACAGCAGAAGACTCCACCGGGTACCACTCATCTCCACTACAAATAGGAAAAAGAGGCTACAATTTGCATGAGGTCACCAAAATTGGACAGTTGAAGACTGGAAAAATGTTGCCTGGTCTGATGAGTCTCGATTTCTGTTGAGACATTCAGATGGTAGAGTCAGAATTTGGCGTAAACAGAATGAGAACATGGATCCATCATGCCTTGTTACCACTGTGCAGGCTGGTGGTGGTGGTGTAATGGTGTGGGGGATGTTTTCTTGGCACACTTTAGGCCCCTTAGTGCCAATTGGGCATCGTTTAAATGCCAAGGCCTACCTGAGTATTGTTTTCATCCCTTTATGATCACCATATCCCCATCCTCTGATGGCTACTTCCAGCAGGATAATGCACCATGTCACAAAGCTTGAATCATTTCAAATTGGTTTCTTGAACATGACAATGAGTTCACTGTACTAAAATGGCCCCCACAGTCACCAGATCTCAACCCAATAGAGCATCTTTAGGATGTGGTGGAACGGGAGCTTCGTGCCCTGGATGTGCATCCCACAAATCTCCATCAACTGCAAGATGCTATCCTATCAATATGGGCCAACATTTCTAAAGAATGCTTTCAGCACCTTGTTGAATCAATGCCACGTAGAATTAAGGCAGTTCTGAAGGCAAAAGGGGGTCAAACACAGTATTAGTATGGTGTTCCTAATAATCCATTAGGTGAGTGTATATTCAATAATGAATGAACAATGGCTTCAGTTTCATTCTGCTCCTCACACAAACCTATCGCATTGCTTCAGATGACTTGAAAAACAGTGCAAAAGTCTTATGGACTTGTGTTGTCACGATACTGAAATTTCCACCTTCGATATGACACCTTGAAAAATATTGGTTTTCGGTACCATGGGTAAAACTGCCATTTATACTGCCATACATTTTGGTATTATCTAATTTTTTTTTGCAATAGCTTCGAACAGGGAGGCACTAAATTTAGCAGAAAGTAAACACAGGCTGAATCCGAAATTGCCCCCTAAACCCTCAATCACTATTCCTTACTTTAGTCTACTAATACAGTTCACTTGAAGGAGTGAATGAAA
This sequence comes from Gobiocypris rarus, assembly GCA_023029165.1. NCBI lineage: Eukaryota > Metazoa > Chordata > Actinopteri > Cypriniformes > Gobionidae > Gobiocypris > Gobiocypris rarus. The sequence continues at coordinate 6,373,018 of CM040931.1, read as the reverse complement.
ACAAGTGAGCGAATTCAGACAGCCGTTGAGTGTACATCGGATGTATACTCGTTATTGCGGTGCAATGTGGGATTGAACGAGTGCACTCAATAACGTCCACTATGGTTTCGGACACCACTACAAATGGCTGTCCCCTCAAATAGTGCCATACTTAAGGATATAAGTGGCGATTTCGGATTCTTCCTCAGTAATTAAAATAAGAACAAATTGTAAACTATAGCTCAAATAAATACACTAGAATAAAGAGACATAAAATAAATATGGCTTTAGGTTTTTCAGGAGGGTCTAACAGTAGGTTAGTGTTCAGGTAAGAAAAACTACAGAAAGGAAAGTAATAAAATATAAAGTTACACTGTATAGTAAGCATTAAATGCAGATTGATGCTTACAATTGACCGTTCGTAAAGACCCGCCCCCTTTGGTTACTGTTGCCATGTCCGACAAGCCATGGCGCTCTCACACCACTGACATTTTCTCTACGTGAGAATGTCTGTGGTGTGAGAGCGCAATGGCTTGTCATGAAATGTTTCAACCGCGGAAAGGGAGAATTAAAGTTACAAAAGTGATTCAGTCAAGAGCAGCAAACATGAAAGTCATCAGCAGGTTTATTAGGCTGCTGTCACTTTAACAGCTTATGCATGGATCCAATATACAGTTACACAACATGCGTTTTCTCTCAACTACGTTCCAAAACTGACTATATTTACTTGCATACTTGGCAAGATGGATCATTTTGCATGTATTTGGCCGTTTAAGTGCAATTTGACTTAAAAGAAAAAGTCAAATTGTTACTCGCAAGCTATTTGAGAGGCGGCTTTATGTTAGCCCCACTTGCATAGATTTGTGGGGCGCACGGTTTTGGTCTGAGGCGGAGCACAAAACCTACGGGAATGAGTAAACTTATGCACAATACATGCAACCCGCATCGAAATTCAGACCAACACTATTCAAACAAAGCAAGTGAGACGAGTGAGTGAGAAGAGGCGAGCGTGTGTCAACCCCGGAGAGAAGAAAGAGCGACTGGGATTTAGCAATCCTGTGAATCACTAAACTAATATTTAGTTGTATGACCACAGTTTCTTAAAACTTCTTGACATCTGTGTGGCATGGAGTCAACCAACTTGTGGCACCTCTCAGCTGTTATTCCACTCCATGATTCTTTAACAACATTCCACAATTCATTCACATTTCTTGGTTTTGCTTCAGAAACAGCATTTTTGATATCACCCCACAAGTTCTCAATTGGATTAAGGTCTGGAGATTGGGCTGGCCACTCCATAACATTAATTTTGTTGGTTTGGAACCAAGACTTTGCCCGTTTACTAGTGTGTTTTGGGTCATTGTCTTGTTGAAACACAACTGGAATTGGAATTGCAGAAAAGGAGTAAACACTAATATGGTCTATTTTTTGATCATTTCATGATGCTTTTTGTATAATTTTTGGAGCTTGACAGTCTATAACCTTCACTTTCATTGTATGGAAAAGAGCAGCTTGGACATTCAGCAACATATCTAATTTTGTGTTTCACACAAGAAAGAAATTCATGCAATGAAAAATTGCAATGGTACCATGCCATGGTGTTTTTGAATTAAATATCCCAAATTCCTTAAAAACAAGATACATTTTTTTAAGAAGCAATACTGCATAAGATATTAAGGCTTGCTTTTAGAGAATACAGTCAAACCAAAAATGATTCAGACACCAGATAGAAAATTCTTCATACGATGACTACCACTAAAACTGATACACATTTGGGACCAAAATGATTCGACACTTTGACCTGAGCATGTTTTGCTTAAGTGTTTTTCTTTAATTGCTAATGCGCCCTTTGACACCACAGACTGAACAGAATGAAGCAGTGCTTGCTCATTGGTGGACCTAAATTGTTATTATCTAATTGTGTAGTTAAACTGAACAGCTGACAGCTGATTGGTTGATTGTGAGCCATTACATCCCTTTCTATCAAAGTTTTCTGACATTATCAAGATGAATTTGTTCTGACACAGTTTAACTCTGAGTTCTTGTCATATTTTATTACCGCTTTCTAAACTATAGCGAATTAACTGTGGTAATGTGAGAAAATATAGAAGAAGCCTGAATACATTTAGGTTTGACTGTATATCTTTAACCGTGTATTTTGTACTGCTCTGATTTATTTTGTCATACTCGTTTTAAGCATAAACAAGAATATGCAAAAATAAATAAATCTGACAGTGCGGTAAATATACTTGTATTCAATATAAAATCTATGAAAACAAGTCCTAATAGAATAAGTAATTAGTGCTGCTTCAAGTAAATGATCTTGTTTTAAAGATTTTTAGAATATTAAACAGGAAAACAAGACAATAACCCTCATTAAAAACACTTCATACTCTCTAATGAGGTCTTTTAACAGTGCATTCTCTATTGAACCTAAATCAACAACTGACTATGAAAACCTGCATGTTTCCCAAGCTCTTCCCTAATTAGTCTACGCTGATGTGTTTGATATCTTTCTTCGAAGTGCACACTAATGATAAGATGGTAAACCACAAAGCAGAAAAGTTTGACAGCTTAGTACAACGAAATACTGTTTAACCTTTCACTAGACAGATCAGCTAATTAACAGAACACACACACACACACACTACTGGTCCACAGCCATATTGAACGAGCTTCGGTGTGAAAGAATCACAGTCTCCCGGCAGGCAGAGAGGGCTTGTGTGATGAAGTGCTCTGATTGGCCGTTGCTATAACAATAGGGGAGGAGAGACAGCCAAGTGGGGGTGGAGACCCAGCATGATTATAAAATCCTTCAGTGAGACACATTTGCTTCCTGTATGTTTTTATTTTTTTATTTATTTTCTGTTATGTTTCCCGCATCTCCTCCTGTCAGAAGGGTCTCTCATGAGCAGAAGTAGGAGGGAGCGCAGCGAGGGGACGCAAGCTAAACGCCTGAGCCTGTGTCTACTGCATGCACGCATGCATGCGTGCTGCAGACTAAATAAGACACCTCCAGTTTTGGATTATCTGTCTGCCGGTGCGCTGACTGCCTCCAGACCTGGAGGCCGCCCTCCTCCTCCTCTTTCTCCTCCCTTTCACACTGAAGGAAGAGTAGAGTAGAGACGGTATACTGTTTGCCTCCTGCAGACTCCAACCACCCTTGTGAGTATGTCTGTGTTGTTACATGAACTGTCATGACTTTATGACGTGCTTGAGATGATTCTGACTGTGTATCCACTTAAATGCACTGCTGTTATTGTTGTTTGGATCTAAACTGAAGCCTTCTGATTAAAACAGCGTTGGGATCTACATCTAGCGCTCGGTTGATGCCGTAAAACATGCTCTTTCCCTTCAGGTTTCGCTCTTCTTAGAAAACCCACATGCAGGCGTTAGGCTGACGCGCGCTGACGCAACATATGCAGCTTCGGGGTCATGTGTGTTCAAAGCCTACACCACTCATGATTCACAGCTGCGTGCACAGGACTATAGATTTGGAGAGAGCGTCCTGAGAATGGCGAGATGCTTTAAAGTGACATTGCAATGTTTACATAACACGCCTGCTTATTGCAGCGTATCTGACAGCACTCGAACGCACAAATGGAGTCGGTCAATAACATTAGTGTGAAGCAGGACCAGTGTGAAGCCACAATAGGCGGCTGGCGGTGGCTCATTAGTGCAGAAAGGAGCTATTAATAAACAAGTCATGCATCTTGAAGTCAATCAGCCCACTGGCTGTGGCTGTACTTTTAAAAATAAAGCTTCCCTATGCTCACAAAGGCCGTTTTGGGCTGTACAGGGTTCTTGAGTTGGCATTGTGCTGATTGCAAGAGCAAAAAGTACTTGATGAAGGTCTGCAGATAAGCGTTTGGGTTTCTGGATCTTCAAAGCACTAGTATGTGATGGTTTTCTACAGAACAAGAGAGAAAAAAGTTGTTTGGAAAACTTTAAAGAGCACACCATGATTCGGTCTCCTGTCAAAGCATGAATTCACAAACAAACCTCACCTTCGCAACTCTTCCCAAAAGCATCGTTAGCCACCTATGGTTTCAAGTTCCGTCGTTATCAGCATAGTTCAGCATAGTCGCTGTTTCCTGAAACCATAGTTCCAACGAACATTCGCAAACAGCATCGCAAAGTTACTCTTGACCTGTGGTTGGAAGCATAGTTTCTTATTTGCACAACATGTAGACTTAACAAGCCTTTATCTTGAGCAAAATAAGCATTGTGAAATTTAGTACAATCCGTATCTTTGTTTCAAATATACAGCATACAAATGTCATTTACATGTTTTAGTTTGTCAAGAGTTGTCAAGCAGTTTTTGAAGAGTGCGCGTGTGCGTATGTGCTCTAGTACACAAGAACGAACCTATGATTGAATCGGGAAATAAGGCAAAATAACTGAGAAAATTGAGAAATAGTCCTCAGATGACATGTCTGTAGGAAAAAACTAATTAATTAAAAGACATTATTACTCCAGAACTTGCGTGACATCATTAACCAGGATGGTTAAACAAATGTGCGACAACCTGGTTTTGGGAAACCATGACCAGCTAGTTGATTTCTTCAACGATGCATCGTACTATGGTGGTTAAACAGCGAGTTACGCAGTTGAATAGGAAACATACCCCAGATTAGGTCTCGAAATGCTCATGGGATCACAAAGATGATCCAGGGCACGTTGTTCAGCAAATGTATATTTACTTGAGGGAAAATTACTTGTATTTACTTTTTATTACAATGTTAAAATAACTGTGGAATTGAGCAAATGCTGCTTTTGAGACTTGGAATTGAATTGCATTAAGTAGCAACTTCTTCTGGTCTTAGTGGGACTTAATGAGAAACATTTAAGTTCATATTGAGATCTTTGACTTTTGATTGCATATGTTGGTAGGTATCTTGGCAAATCTAGAGACACATGAGTGTACTGGAGAAAAAGCAAAAGCCACTATTTTATCTAGATGCTGTCTAGAAGAAACAACTGAGATATTAAAGGGATCTCATGTGTGTGTGTACCTTCCTATGGGTGGAAAACCAGTGGGAGCAATAATAGAAATGGGTATTTTTATCAGTTAGTCATGGTGACCACTCAGTTCCCTCATAATTTGCTCCACAAACTTTATTCCATGTGTGGAAGATAACCTTCATTTAATAGACAGAGAATATGAGGTCAAACCTGTGATGTGGTGAAGAAAACGACATTATGTAAGTTTATGACTTCCTTTATGGGATGAGAATATGACAGATATTATCACCTCAGTCTAGACAGGCAGCATTTCCTCTCAGAGCTAAATTGTGTATTCAGGAGGAGCAATTGTGGTTTGTTGGTCTTCTAACTCGGTTAATTTCCTTCCTCGACTGCGAAGACTTTCTTTGAGAAGGTGATTGAAGATAATTGTGCAAATGGGCCTAGGAGGACAGCATCAAATGAGAGGTTTTATTGCTCATTTGAGATAAACGGTGCATCTCAAATAGTGATGGCTGCGAAGGGTGCAGTGACGCACAAACATGTCCTAAGCAAAACGTATCGTATATCATGTGCTTGGATCCAGTGATGTTAATGGCTCTGTGTAAGTGAGCAAAGTATCAGGAAACAACAAAAGCTCCTTCAAGAATTTCCTTGTGGTTTGTACCCAAGCCGGGATACAATTTCAGACCCCTGTGATTATAAAGAAGTGCTTTTTGCTTTTCTTCTCCACCTTTGAAATGGAAATGACACAAAATTCCCTACCTAGAGACGGAAAATAACACGTCGGGAGAATGAATATGCACAAACGCCGCCCAGTTTTGTGGATGATTCTCATTAGTCAAAAGAGCTGCTGTGCTTTGATGGCGACAGGAAGATGAAAACAAGGTCGACCCAACATGGACACCAGGGTACAGGCCTGCGGTGGCGCAGAGCTCTCCGTTCAACCTCTTCACCATCTGCCCTCTCACAATCTCTCGCCTCACTGGCACCAGTGCTCACGGCCCTGTGAACTAATAACCTCTGTTCACTCCGCTAGCGAGCGTTTCTGATAAATGTTCACACCACAGATTTATCGCTCAAAACAAGATGCTGGATGTTGGTGGTGATAAAGTGCAGATGTATATATATATATATATATATATATATATATATATATATATATATATATATATGGATGCAAATAAAAAGTGATTAGATATCACTTTTAAATTAAGAAATAATACTTTAAAGCAATAAAACAAATATTATAAAATAAGTATTGCATAATTGTAAAGTAAACAGTGTTACACACTTGTGAGTGCACATTAATACATTTCTATAAAATTGGCATGTTTCAATGTTGCTAAATAACCATAAGCAACTAAAATCCATAAGGCATACGTCCTGTTCCATACTTTACATTAACTTTATGTTTCTTTGTCACGCTCACATGTAAATAATGTAAAGCTGATTCTCTACCAGTTCGTATATCTGCTTATCCTCACACCACCAGGCCCAAGTTGGCACTTCTCTTACACTTAATCAGTAAATTGCATGTTGATGTGTAAGCAAGTATTTCAATTCATGTGCAACTGAAATAATGAGCAATTAAGACGAAGCTAATTGCATTCACAGAGAGACAGATCTATTGTAGAAATACATGGTGATTTTCATGGGTTGATTTTTTTGTTATATTTATTTTTATTTTTAAAAGTGATACTTCACCCGATAATGAAAAATCTGTAATTACTCACCCTCATGTCGTTCCAAACCTGTAAGGCTTTTGTTCATCTTCGGAACACAAATGAAATCTGAGAGCTTTCTGTCCCTCCATTGACACTTTGACGCTTCAAAAAGTTCATAAAGAGATCGTTAAACTAATTCATATGAATTGATCAGTTTAGTCCAAATTTTATGAAGACCCTCGATCACTTTATATGATGAACAGATTGAATTTGGGCTTTTATTTACATATAAACATTCATCAACTCACACACCAGTTGTGATAAACAGAAGCTCTCGCTTGACGTGCGAGAACCAATGAGGTTCATATTCTCGTGCGTTTGTGCTTCCGCAATAACCAATGAGGTTCGTTCTCGTGTTACGCATCACATTTGAGCTGCTGCAAGAACCAATGAGGTTCATTCTCATGTTACGCATCATGATTGATCTTCCGCAGGAACCAATGAGGTTCATTCTCATGCGTTTGTGCTTCCGGAATAACCAATGAGGTTCGTTCTCGTGTTACGCATCTCATTTGAGCTTCTGCAAGAACCAATGAGGTTCATTCTCATGTTACGCATCATGATTGATCTTCCGCAAGAACCAGAGGTTCATTCTCATGTTATGCATCACATTTAAGCTATCGCAAGAACCAATGAGGTTCAATGAATTAATCAAGTTTTTGAAGCATCGAGTGGTAGTTGTGTAGCTGTCAATGGAGGGGCAGAAAACTCCCAGATTTCATCAAAAAGATCTTCATTTGTGTTCCGAAGATGAACAAAAGTCTTAGGGGTTTGGATCGACCCGAGGGTGAGTGACAACTGGAACTGTATTTTGATACACAAAACACAACTAGATAACAACCAGTGATCCTTTTGATTATATACTTTGAAATATAAAGTAAAAAAATAAACAAACAAAAAAAACTGATACCGATCCTAACAGCTGTAGATTGAAGTAATGTGTCAAATTAAACATATGTACTGTAATATTAGCATTTTACACATTAAGTCCCACATCTATCCTTCTGTTTTAACTTCTTTTGGGAGACTCAAACCTCTCCCCCTTGTAACTCACACCCTGAACAGTCACGAAGAGAGAGTGAGAGAGACAGCGAAATAGTACACTATTGATCTGCACAGACTAATTATGGTGTTTAGGGTCTCTATAGGGCAACGATTGATTTACTAGAAATAACTTATAGGACTGAGTGCTTATTGATCAAGCTTTGCTTCAGAGCTCTGATGACATCACTATAAATCTGTGAGTGATTACAGGAGATGAATGGTGTGCTAGACTAATAATTAAATCCTTATAATTTAACCCACAGCCGCTACAGATAGTTATTACACAGCATATGGCACCGGGAGACAAAGGTTGTACATTCAGAGTATTTTAATTATTACGGGCAAAGGTAATCTACTGTGTATTTTAGAAAGGGCTATCTATGCATACACCAGCTTAACATGTCTGTAGTATGCCAGAGCTGCTTTTGCTACAGAACAAAATGTATTCTCTGTTGCAGTAGTTATTCAAATAATAGGAAAAACTCTCCTGATGGATAGGCTTATTAATGGTATTTGCCAAGTCAAACATTAAAAAACCAATCAGAACGCCCAGGCTAATATCTAGCAATGCACCAAAAACCATCTTAGAGCACTCGAGCAAGAAAAAAAAAAACTAATACCTCAGCAACAAATTAAAAATGAGGCAGAATAGGCCTACCCTAGCAACTGCAAAGCAAGTAACTCACTACAACTCACTTAGAATACCCTAGCAACCACAAAGTAATGCACAAACCACTCAAAATGAAATATCAACCGCATATAGCAACAAAAAACACTCAGAACACAACAGCAACCACATAGCAACACCATAAAAACCACTCGGCTAATCAAGTAGGTTTAGCCGAGCAAAACAACACCAACACATTTAGACAAGATTCGGCTTTAGATGCATGTAATGTTTAGCCCTGTCAAGGTTTTCCACTATAATTCCATATATTTGATTTCAGTTATTTAAGCTGACCCCTGGAATGTGTGGTGACTCATATCATGGTGGGGTGACTCATTAGACCTGTAAAAATAGACAAACACTAGTCATGTTAGTCATGGTAAAGTCCCCCATGTGCTGCATGTGCCTGTTTGTGTTCATTTAACTTCCCTGCTCAAGTCTTTCATTTGGGCACAAACTGTCCTCAGATCAGTGAAGATCTGTGAATATCAGAGTGAGGATGTGCCACCCACAGCGCAAACAGAGCTAGTCACCCAGCAGCTCTGAGCTAGTTAGCCTGTCAACACACTTTCATTTCTATAAATCAAATCTCGTTGGGGCCATTTATGGGTCATAACTTCTGTGCAGCCTCTAGCAAACCAGCATGGGACCAGTTCCTTCAGCACAGGACATACGGTCATCTTAAATCCATATTTCATATTTGGCCAGCCTTTTAGCTGTATAGCTCTATTTTCTGTCTAGCAAGGACAAACACATTTTTAAGTTTTGGTCTCAGGAAAGAAAAATCACAAATGAAAGCAACGTAATTAAATGGAGATCAAAATAGATGCTTGCTTTAGTCTCTCCTTAGAAAAGATCCAACAATCTCACAAATCTTCTCTAGCGTTTCAGATCTCAACGCACCAAAGTCTTCAGTTAAAAGAGATCCCAATATGAACTATAGTTCTCATCACAAAGTTCTCATCAAATAGTTCTCATTAAATTATTTCCCAAAAATGTTATATCATTTATATGAAAATATACAGTAATCATGTCTCACAATTTCAGAAGTCTCAATAAAAACTCAAACATTTCTCATTCATTTCTTCAAATACAAAATCTTAAATTTACAAAAATAATATATATTTTAATATAAGGTTATATATTAAATATTGTCTGCAATCAAAAGTCAGTGTTCTTAATATAAACTCAAACATCTCTTCAATTTCTTCAAAGACAAAATTATCTAAGTCCACAAATATAATTAATAATATAATATAATTATTATATGCTATTATTAATTATATTATTATATATCTTATACTATATTAGCCACAAATGTATAACATCATAACATAACATAAAATATTATATAACTTACATCCAAATATAAAATACACTAATCTCTAGTTTCAGAGGTATGCAATCAAAAGTCAATGACCTCAATATAAACTCAACCATTTCTCATTAGGTTCCAAGACCATGTTATCTGAGCTAATATCCCCATACATTTATAGCTTTGGAATTTATAAAGAAAATGACCAGTTTTCATAAAGAAAAGAAATTTGAGGAGAAACACAGATACATAAAACATCACCCAAATCCCTATAAAGCTCCCTGAGTTATGAAAGAGCAACCAGTGAGCATGAAGGTTATCATCCATAGACGGGTCAAATAAAGTCTCTGCAGTAAGAGAGATAGCTTAGCAAAAGCGCTAGCGTTCATGTGCTCCTCAGACTAGCTCATTCCCAGTAATGTTTACAGTAGCTAGCCTGCTGTTTGCAGTAAATAAAAGAAGGTCTTCACAGTAGTGTTGCCCAACATTTCAAGCTAATCCAGTTTCACTCATAAAAGGGTGGCATATTGACCTCTATGTCGAACTAAAGTAAATGCTGTTTATGGATCGCTAAAGACGTTGATAACAGCTAGGGCCTGCTAGCCATCGTCACAGCAGGAGGGCACAAACTCAACGCATCTAAGGAGCAACAAAATGACCATGTACTCCTGATAAAAATCACAGTTTGTTCATTCTCACCACGCTTAGTTTCTTTTCACGTAATTGTGAGCCAGCTGAACGAACACTAGCACAACTATTAAAAACATTTAGCTGATAGTTGCCGGTTTTGTTATGCATTTCTTAAATAAGAGGAACACTAGAGCCATTGTTTTAGCTTGACGCCAAACATTTTTTTTGTTTGTGCATCTGCATAACTAAAGAAAGAGCTTCTTGTAGTGAAGCAAGACATCTCTGCCGTCGGTCATAGCGATGCGGCCAGAGAAAACAAAAGGTCGTTTTTATTACTTCATCTATATGGGAGGAAGGCATTTACTGCTGGTAGGCTTTCTAAAAATATATAATCACGCCCTCCCCCAGATTTATGTGCATTTTGAAGTGTTTACTCAAGTAATGAAAAGTGTACGGGCAAATGAAGGAAAATTATATGACACCAGCACTAACAGCATTACTAATGCATCATTCACAAGCTCACAGCTCGCTCCTTTTCGAAAAAGACAGTCTAATGTGGCATTCAGAATAATATGCATCTTTATCTATGTCCACACATGCCATGAAGCCAAAGGCAATGACAAATGGCCGTTCCTGTCATGTCATTTTGGGCTTTGCCAAATATTAAGCTGTCTTTGTGTCCATGGAACCCATTTATCTTAGTTTAGTCATATGATTTTCAGCTTGACAGGCAGGAATATTGTGTCGGGCGATACGTGTCGAGGTACCGCCATCCGTCTTAAGGGGACGTCTCAATTTCACAACCACTGGGGCTGGACGGGGCGTCGTACCAGGTCAGTTACAGTGCATTCAATCAACCATTGGCTCCAGATAATGAAATGACTAGAGAGCCACTGGCTCCCAAAATGAAATGTTTAGGAACCAAATGACTAAATTGTCAAATAACAGAATCTCTCAATATAGATGGCTGTTCAGAAGCAAAGTTGTGCCAAACTATACTAAACTATAACCTAAACCAAAAACTGTTGGTGTACATCTTTAACTACATGTTGACTTATGAACAATCAGTTGGTAATCAAACTAGTAAAACATCATATGAGATATGACCAAAAATTTTAGTGAGTGATTCAGTTCCAAACCAATGCAGAAAAGTAAACTTGTGAGCTTGAGACTGATTCATTAAAAAAGATCCGATTCATAAGAATCGTTCCTTTGAGAATCTGACATCTTAAACACCGTGAACAATCACAAACACTCTAAAGATGTGACTTACTAACACCTAATCATCAAATCAATATAATAAAAACACTAATTCAGGAAAAGAATGCCATCTGTAGCCCTGTGAACTGAAAATGCAAGCTAAGTAACATGTTAATTGTTAAATAAATAAAGTAACTGCTTTGGTTTTGGCTTCCTAAAAGAACAGGCTTTAGTGGGGTAGAAGGAATCCAGTGTAACTGCTAGGAGGGATGTCATTCTGAAAAACAAGGGCAACGTTGTGCTGGCATATTGCGAGTTGTAAAACCGCACTGAAGCATGCATTTGAATGAGTGTTCCTGTCACTGAGGCGTAAACTAATCTGACCGCAGGACTGAGCTCGGTTTGTCTTTATGCGGTTTGGGATTGAGTCAGAATTGGAATCTGGGTTACAACCTAATGCAGCCATTATTGCAGAGGCAATCCAGCTTGAGATGATGGACATGAATCTTCTGATGGACAGGTATGCTAATTTAATACATTCGATTAGCTGGAACCTGGAGACAAATAGCATTAGTTGTAAATGTACCGAAAATGATGCACAGATGTGAAAATTATCTTTGGAATCACCCATGGGAAAGACACATCACAAATGACATCTTTTCAATGTCTTACTTGTTTCACCTAGACAGCAACAGCAGGCTCCATATAAAATCAAATACTCTTCAAATTATATAATAAAATAAAAAATAAATATATAATAAAATTAAATTATCTAATAAAAATGTTTAACAAAAATACTGTATATAATAAAAAAATAGTAATACAAATATCAAATAGTAATAAAAATAGTAAAATAAAACAATAATAAAAAAGCAATAATAATAAAATAAAAAAGGGAGTTTCAATATGAAAGTAAACACTTCTTAAATATAATAAAATAACACAATAAATGCTGGGTTGTTTCAACAAATATGGACAGACCCAACCATTGGTTTACATTTTTTAATTAAATTTGAAACTCATTGGTTGGGTTTGTCCATATTTGACCATATTTTAGAGTGAATAGACCCAATATGAAAGCAACAATTTCTCAAATTCTTCCACAAATTCTTCAAAAATCTAATTATTTCTTTAAAACTCAACAACAGTGAAACTACGTGTCATAAACATTCCTCAGTAATATCTTTAATACCTCAATTGTTTTGTCAGCAGTAAGGTTTATTGAACAGCTGATTTCCCTTTTAAAAAGGACTGCATGGCTTCTCATCTCTTCAGTATCAGAAAAGCCCTCACACACTGACCGCAATCAAGCCTCAATATGAACTCAAACATTTCTCATCAGGTTTATCAACTAACTCATCAACTATCTGAACTGCTATCCACATTCATTTTGTATTTCTGTACTCTTAATATACGTCAGCTATCGACTTGTCAAAGATACTTAACTGGGAGAATTACGTAGCCTGAGATTTGAAGGAGCCGCCGGTAAACAATCAAATTCTCTTTTGGCCATTTCCACACATATTTCTAGACGAGGCCACTTAGACCGAGTCATTTTAGTTTTTCAATATAGAGAAGCAATCCACTACTCTGTGAAAGATCATGATCCATAGCAATGCCGGTGGTAATTTCAGAACCAAAGGAAATCAAGTGTGAAGGGACAGAAGAAGGAGACTTTCTCCTCATTAATCTGTCCTGTTTATTCCACTGTGTCCTCATGACTTCCCCAAAACTAACACCAGAGAGCAATAAGCAGAAAGCGCTCTCCGCTATCCTTAGTTAGTCATTCCTCGCTTTACTGATTTAACTCAAACAACAGCCAGGCTAAATTACACGTCTGCTCCAAATTGCCATTGTTTTCACTCATTTTACTCAGAATGAAGGCAAATCTGGAGGTAAAACATGTCATTATCTGTTGCTGGCTTTTACTTTCATTATCAACTTTAAAAGCAGCCCCACAATTTCAGGCCTGAATGGTTTAACGATTTTTAACACCGTTGTCTCAACAAATGTTGCCACAGTATTGGAATATAAGAGCCAAAGTAAAATGACAGCGAACACTAGATTCCTGGATTTTTCTCTTTACTGGAGCAGCACCTTTATTCCCCCTGAGACTACATTACAGGAGCGCACTTCTGGATGAAATGACTGTCGATCCCCCTGGGCGTCTAACGGGATCTAGGTCATCTTTTTACAGACACATATAGAGAGATTTAAGGGCTTCGTACAAAATATGATGAGTGTTTCTGGATGAGTTATTTTATAGAAAACCTGCAGTATGTTCTCTGCTGAGGAAAAAATCATACACTAAATATCTTAAAATCATATTGTACACAATTCATCAGTGAATGATTTAAAAACAAACAAAAAAAGGATGCAAAATCGAAACAATTTCAAAATACATCAATATTAAAATTCTGGATGATAAGTCATTAATTATTGTGATGTTATGGCTGATATAATAAATAAATGATATTAAATTCCAATGTAAAATAATAATTATAAATAAATATAAAAATAAATAATGCATTTTAAATTCTACAAGTGTATTTATAAAATAAAACATTTTATAATATTTTCTATTTATATTACAAATCTGCAAATGCTTAGTGTTGTTATTCAATTATTAGAATAATTAAAAAATAATTTAAGTAAGCACTGGTGCAAAAATAGGGAGAAATATACCAAAATGAAATATTCTATATCATCCGATATACAAATAAATTAAATAAATTAAAAACTAATATCAGCCAATATGGTGCAGATATATTGTGTATTGAAATGCAATAACTTGAATTCAATTGAATTGATAAAGTGCCTTACAAACTACCTAGTGAATAAGGCAAAAGCAATAATAGCAATAAAAGAAAACTTAAGAGGAAATATACTGTGTGTATGTGTATATATATATATATATATATATATATATATATATATATATATATATATATATATATATATATATATATATATACAACAATCAGGAATAACATTATGACCACTGACAGGCGGAGGCAGTGTGATGCTTTGGGCAATGTTCTGCTGGGAAACCTTGGGTCCTGCCATCCATGTGGATGTTACTTTGACACGTACCACCTACCTAAGCATTGTTGCAGACCATGTACACCCTTTCACAGAAAACGGTATTCCCTGGTGGCTGTGGCTCTTTCAGCAGGATAATGCGCCCTGCCACCATGCAAAAATGGTTCAGGAATGGTTTGAGGAGCACAATGAATTTGAGGTGTTGACTTGGCCTCCAAATTGCCCAGATCTCAATCCAATCGAGAATCTGTGGGATGTGCTGAACAAACAAGTCCAATCCATGGAGGCCCCACCTCACAACTTCCAGAACCACAAGGATCTGCTGCTAACATCTTGGTGCCAGATACCACAGCACACCTTCAGGGGTCTAGTGAAGTCCATGCCTCGACGGGTCAGAGCTGTTTTGGCAGCAAAAGTAGGACCAACACAATATTAGGAATAGTCATTATGTTATGCCTGATCGCGATCTATATGTGTGTGAACCCTACATTATGAAGACAAAATGTACCCACAAAGATGGCAATATCCGGACATTTTTTGGTCCCCATGAGGAAAACAGCTTATAAATCAGCCTAAAAATGTAAAAATGCAGAAAGATGTGTGTGATGGCTAGGTTTAAGGGTAGTGTTAGTGTAAGGGGATAGATACAGTTTTTAAAAATCATTATGCCTATGCAAGTCCCCATAAAACATGAAAACACAACATGTGTGTGTAATTTCCCAAATCAAAACCCTGGTTTTCACGAAAAGTTGAAAATGACAATTGCAATGCTACTGTTGATTAACTGTGACATATACACCATACAATTACAAGCAACAAGCTGTTTTTTTCTCTTTGCATGACAAGAGGATATCCTTTTTCACCTTCAAATCAAATCACAATACAATTCAGTACCACCAGCAGCTCTCAGAGGTCTCCTCGTGCTCGTCTCTGCATGCTTCTCTTCCTGGACAAAAACTAGCATTTGATCAACTGCAAGTATTGAATGAACTGAACCCACGGGCGCCTAAGCATCAATTAAAGTGTTGGTGAAATGATTTCTCACTCTGTACGTCAGTACTCAGTCTCCGCAGCTCTGACGCCGCTCCACTGGAGGGCTTGGCCGTGTTCGCCAAAGGCAAATGTCATGTTGTTTTCTCATTGTTCAATAAATGGACTCGGTAGACGGACATCTGTGCAGTAATGCTAGTACTGTAATTGCAGCAGCAAAGCCAGATGGAAGAAAAACCATTGTCTTTAATGTCACAAACAATCTCTGCAGGGTGTTCGGATGCAAGAAAAGTTCCCACACATTCAATAACCAGACTTGTAACTAGATTTGATCTCCATTTTTTTAATATTGGCCACATGATGATGACTATGTGGTTGGATGAATCTTTGGGGAAGCAAACCCAGAATCGAACGTAATCCGATTGTCACTCGCGGCCATAAGCGGGAATCTAATAGGCAGATGAGTCAAAAAAACGCCTTCATGTTTTCTCTCAAGTTTGGACGAACGCAGAAAAAGGCAAATTGTCCTGACACACTACCGTAGGAAAGCAGCTTGAGACATCACTGTTGCACCATCAAGGGCTTCCTGCTGCCAAATGATGGGTTTTCCCGCTCGGAGCCGAGGGCCAAGTTGATCTGGCACGAGAATGAGAGCAGATGCCATTTGATGATGGCGAGCCAGAGACGGGGCGGCCAAACTGTCAGAGAGATCAGAATCATCTCATTATTTTCTCACATCTTTTCATGTGGGAAGTCGTGTTCCCAATCAAAACCGCCATACCCCGCAGAGTGTCCAGTCCATAGAAAAACAAAATTAGGGTTTGCTTTTCAGTGTGTTTGCGCCATGCTGGGCTTCTGGTTGCACTTTTCGCTCTGTATACGTGGCCCTGAATGAAACCTGCATGGATGTTGGCCTTTTGGCCGGGTGCACAGTGTGCCAGTGTGTGCTCTCTGGTCCAGATCTGTAGTCTGTAAAGAAGACAAATGGGGCGCATCCTGATTTGGAATGCATTCCTGGCAATGAGCAATTAAACTGCTTTGGAAAGAAAGAGTGAAAGACCAGAGAAAAAGGTGGATCAAATCAAAGTGTCTGAAGTGTCTCTTTTTTTCTGTTCACTATTTTATAAAGACCGATTTATTACTGTTGTACAAGCCTCAGTATTAAACTTTGACAGACGGACTGTAAACTGGCAAAAAATAAATAAATAAATAAAGAGAGCAGAATATCACAGATCCTTAAAGGGATAGATCACCCAAAAACCAAAACCAGAAAACCAAAACTGTAGGGTAACCAACATTATTCCAAATATCTTCTTTTATGTTCTATAGAAGAAAGAAAGTCAAACAGGTATGGAACGGCATGAGGGTTGAGTAAATGATGATGGAATTTCCATGTAAAGGTGGATTATCCTTTTAATGCTTAATTTGTAACAACCTAGATACCACTCAGAAAACCCTAACAACAACATAGCAACTTGCTAAAAACATCTGGAGCACCCAAGCAACTCCATAGCAATGCCATGGCAACCACTCACAAAAACTCCGTCATATTGGCAAGCTTAAAAATCTAGTTACTTGCAATATCAATTTCAAATAGATAAAATTTAAGGCACATCCTACATTTGTTCTTGAATATTACAATGTGTCTAGCACTGTTCACAGTCCATATCGCTACAAACTTGCTTGACAAAAAAAAAAATAATAATAATAATAAAGTGTCTTAAAACCCACCCAGTAAATAAGTCAGATAGGTAGACGAGAAAGAAACCCTGGGTGGAAAATCCTGTTTTACTAGATTACGAAAGAAAGACAGGTTGTTAATGGAACCACCCAGAAGACCATTACAATCACATAGCAACAAGCTAAAAAAAAAAAAACTCAGAACACTATATAAACCACATATCAACACCCTGGCAACCACCCAGAAAAACCTAATAACCACATTGCAGCACCATGCTAAAAACATTTAGCAACCATGGCAACCTACCAAAACACACTAGAAACCTTATACAACATTCTAAAAACACTCAGAACACATTAGCAATTCCATAGCAACCCCCTGGCAACCACCCAGAAATACCTTAGTAACCTTATAGCAACATGCTAAAACACTTTATAAATCAAATAGCAATGCCCTACCAATTAAGCACCCTAGAAACATAATAAAAAACACTCAGAACATTTCAGCAACCACGTACTGTAACAACACCCAGGCAACCATCCAAAAAATATATAAAGATCGGCTGCTAAATATATATTTTTTAAATATATTAAGTATATAAAGTATTAAGTAAAAAACACGAATATGCAATATAGTGCATATATTTAGCTAAATGCTCCCCTCTAAGTTCATATTTCTAGCTGACAAACAAGTTTTTTTTTCAATTGAATGGCTTTTTCTGAGGTGAATGCAACATTATCCGACACTGTTGTTGGCTTGAGAGTTAATGGATGGGAGGTGTGCTGCAAAGCTTCAATTCATCAACTGAAAATATAGATTTCTCAATTTTAATCGATTCTCATTTTGAAGAACCAATATCTGTTCTTAAATCCCAATAATTGATCTTTCAGTCTGATCAATTCTTGGGATTTAAGAACAGATATTGGTTCTTCAAAATGAGAATCGATTAAAATTGAGAAATCTATATTTTTTAACCAGCCCAACATTTTCTTTAGAAAATGTAAAACTTTTATCCTGTGTGGCTTGGTATGGCACACAACAAGTGCACACAGACAGAGAGGTTAAAGGAATGGTTCATCCAAAAATGAAAATTCTGTAATCATTTACTCACCCTCATGTCGTTCCAAACACTTAATTTCATTCATCTTCAGAACACAAATCTTTTTGATGAAATCTGAGATTTGTCTGTCTATTGACACCTACTCAACTATCTTTGACGCTTCAATAGAAGATCATAAAGAGATCGTAAAACTAATCCATATGAATTGTCCACATTTCTGAAAACAGATTTTTTTATTTATTTACAAACATCTGTGAACATAAAAGCTCAACCATTCCAGCTTGATGCACAAGAATGAATCTCATTGGTTCTTGCTGAAGCTCAAGGGTGCTATGTAACATGAGAATGAACCTCATTGGTTCTTGCTGAAACACCCAACTTGGGTGTTTTTTACCCAGCATTTTTAAAAGTGTACCTCTTTAACCCTTCAAAAAGTTCATAAAGAGATTGTAAAACTAATCCATATGAATTTTCCAAATTTTTGAAGAGATTTGATCACTTTATATGAATCACAGATTTAATTTAGGATTTTATTTACAAACATTGATCAGTGAACATGAACAGAAGCTCAACCGTACTTGCTTGATGCACAAGAATGAACCTCATTGGTTCTTGCTGAAGCTCAAACGTGCTGAGTAACATGAGAATGAACCTCATTGGTTCTTGCTGAAGCTCAAACGTGTTGCGTAACACACGAATGAACCTCATTGGTTCTTGCAGAAGCTCAAACGTGCTGCGTAACACGAGAATGAACCTCATTGGTTCTTGCTGAAGCTCAAACGTGCTGCGTAACACAAGAGAATGAACCTCATTGGTTCTTGCTGAAGCTCAAACGTGCTGCGTAACACGAGAATGAACCTCATTGGTTCTTGCTGAAGCTCAAACGTGCTGCGTAACACGAGAATGAACCTCATTGGTTCTTGCTGAAGCTCAAACGTGTTGCGTAACACGAGAATGAACCTCATTGGTTCTCGCACGTCAAGTGAACATGAGTTGATTAATTTTTATATGTAAATAAAAGCCTAAATTCATCATATAAAGCAAAAGTGCCTCTTCAGAAAATTTGGGCTAGATCATATGGATTACTTTTACGATCTCTTTATGAACTTTTTGAAGTATCAAAGTGGTAGTTGCGTAGCTAACTCTCAGACTTCATCAAAAATATCTTCATCTGTGTTCCGAAAATGAACAAAAGCCTTATGGGTTTTGGAACAACATGAAGGTGAGTAATTCGGATGAACTATCCCTTTAAACATTCAGTGTCTTTGACCATCTCCCCAATGTTAATGCGATCTTTGATCTTGGTGTCTGCCGGGAGATGGAGAGAGGTAGTCAAGGACAGCAGGGGCTTCTGAATGGAGTGATGGCGGGCACAGCTGTTCCTCGCTGGTTCATCCACAGACTCACACAGAGGTCAATACATATATCAGACTGCAGCGTTTCAGCTTTGCTAACAGTGCAGAGCTCAATTAAGGCCATCACTACCTAGAGACTCGAATGTAAGCAGAGATGGACGTGACACTGGGAAGATTACGTAATGAGAAACAGTATAGCTGGAAGGAGAGAAGGGGCAAACAATGTCATTATAAAGACAATAGAGCGGGATTCTGATATGATACGACTGTCATTAGCTCGAGGGTCAGATCAGACAAAAAGTCTGTAAGTGCAGTAAATGCATTGAGTTATGTTTTCATCAACTTACAGATGATAAAGTTTCCTGTAGCCATGTGGGCACTCATTTGGACAAAATGTCATGTTATTAAAGATGAAGTGCTATGGACAGGCTATTTAAGACAATATTGGCAATGAGTCAATGACAAATTCTAGACAATATACTCTGCTCCTCAAATACATAAAACATTAGCCTCTATATAAACCGACCAGGCATAACATTATGACCTAATATTGTGTTGGTCCTCATTTTGCTGCCAAAACAGCCCTGACCTGTCGAGGCATGGACTCCACTAGATCCCTGAAGGTGTGCTGTGTTATTTGGCACCAGGGGTCAGCATGGGCACCTTGACTGGTCTGCGGCTATGCAGCCCCATACGCAACAAACTGCGATGCACTGTGTATTCTGACACCTTTCCATCAGAACCAGCATTAACTTCTTGAGCAATTTGAGCTACAGTAGCTCGTCTGTTTGATCCGACCACACAGGCCAGCCTTCGCTCCCCACATAACATTATGACAGGCGAAGTGAATAGCACGGATTATCTCTTTATTACAGCCCGTTAGTGGGTGGGATATATTAGACAGCAAGTGAACATTTTGTCCTTAAAGTTGATATGTTAGAAGCAGGGAAAATGGGCAAGCTTAAGGATTTGAGCGAGTTTGACAAGGGCAAAATTGTGATGGCTAGATGACTGGATCAGAGCATCTCCAAAACTGCAGCTCTTATGGTGTGTTCCCGGTCTGCAGTGGTCAGTATCTATCAAAAGTGGGGTAATATTCTGCTGTGAAACCTTGGGTCCTGCCATCCATGTGAGTGTTCCTTTGACACGTATCACCTACCTAAGCATTGTTGCAGACCATGTACACCCTTTCATGGAAACGGTATTCCCTGGTAGCTATGGTCTCTTTCAGCAGGATAATGCGCCTGCCACAAAGCAAAAAGGGTTCAGGAATGGTTCGAGGGGCACAACAACGATCTAATCGAAAATCTGTGGGATGTGTTGAACAGACAAGTCTGATCCATGGAGGCCCCACCTCGCAACTTACAGGACTTAATGGATCTGCTGCTAACATCTTGGTGCCAGATACCACAGCACACCTTCAGGGATCTAGTGGAGTCCATGCCTCGACGGGTCAGGGCTGTTTTGGCAGCAAAATGAGGATCAACACAATATTAGGAAGGTGGTCATAATGTTATGCCTAATCGGTATAAATACATAAATAAAATAATAGATAATACAGAGGATTATAATATGCTTCTGGAAACATTTATCTCACTTTTCTATACCGATGGCCTGACTTTTAGTGAAATCAGTCTGTTGAAATTGTAAATGGACATCAATGATGTTAATTGTGTTTTAATTGATGGCATTGAGCCCACACTACTGACCATTACTTATGGTCATAATAAGCAATTTGAGCCAAGCAATCATAATCTGCTGGTTTATATGACATCTACATTAATGTTAATACATGATTACATGAACATGAAATCTGGACATCAACTACCTTGAGTTGTGTTGCAATAACCTAGCAACATTCTAGCAACTGCATAGCAACACTGACGCTAGAAACTACACCGCAATATACAACAGAAGATTCAAAAGACCCTTGCAACTGCATAGCAACATGAGAAGACTCTGAACCCCCTGGCAACTTTAATTAATTGCCTTTATTTTATGTACCTTTTTATCATAAATTAACCAGATTAAAGTGCAAGATGGTTCATTTGAGTTGTGTTTGTGCAAATCACTAACCACCAGTAATAGTAATGCTTGAATTGGCAAGAACTGCTACTAATATAGCTTTCCTGCTCTACAGTAAGCTGATGCCATTGTTTTAAATGTATCCAACAAACCATTGAAAAAATGTCAGTGTTTGACTAATGCAAAATCATCAGAACACACAAGACGAACAGCATACCATCACCAGTTATATTTTAGCATGTGCAGGTCTTGTGAAAACCCTCTGGGGTCTGTGGTGTCTCGTCTGAGCTCAGATCAACAGAAAGCGGCCCACTCCAGGAACACACAGTCAGTCAGCCTCCATATGCCACCAGCCCACCGACCAAATGAAAAAACCTTATTAATAGATTCCCTGTCAAAGAGGATTCAAGTAGTGTGTACAGAGCGCCGAATGAGTCACGCTGAGAATTCCTTCGGCTTCTTCAGACGCGTCTGGAGGAGATCGCATCACGGCGGAGGATAGGTGTCTCTATTTTGAGCCACCGCAATCCCCACGGAGCAGAGGCACGAGCAAATGCAAAAGGCAGCGAGGCGGTGTGGCTGATGGACAGGGTCGGTCAAATGAAACGAGAAGGCTGTGAATTACCTGAAGTACATGAAGCATCTTTGGGAGTGAGTAAGCTGGCAGCAGACGAATGCAAACTCAGTTTTATCAGCAATAGCATTAGAGAGACGAAATTCTTCTTCAGGATAAGAATTAGAATAAATTACAGATGGAAAAACAGCCACCACAGGAAGTTTGACAGAGAATATAAGGTCACCTCTCCGGATGATTTGGTTAACATCTGCTTATGACACCCTCACATCTTTGGAGGGTCCCTGGAGTTTGAGACGTAATTACACTCGGATGAGGTTTTGGATTCAATCAGAGTGAATTTGGAAGTGGGAGAGAATATCAATAGTGTGTGTGATTAATACTAGGGAGCTATAAGATGCTGAGATCTTTAAAATGCGTGTTAATATCCTGCCCTTTGAATCAGAGCGGATTAAGACTCATCTCAGTGAAGCTAATCGTTTGATTTCGTTCAACAAAAACACACGTTTAGATTCGATTAGAGACCAGAAGGTGGCACCCAGTGGGTCAAAGGTTTGCTTAAAATGGTACACTTAAAGGGATAGTTCACCCAAAAATGAATGAATTAATGTTTTTACTCACCCTCAAGTTGTTCCAAAACTGAATAAATTTCTTTCTTCTACTGAACACAAACTTTTGAAGAATTTTGGTAATCTAACAGTTGATGGACCCCATTGACTTCCAAAAGCCAAATTAGTGAATTTCTCGGACACCATACATGTCACCATTTTAATGGATGTCTGGGTGTCCAGTGAAGAGCACATTCAAGGCTTTTCAAAAATAGTAAATGTTTGGAGGTAATTAATAAATTTAGCACTTTTCTGAAAATATGATAATATTTTGTAATTATCATTTAAATGGCTCATTTTAATTTTTTTTTGTCATTCTCCTGAGAATTAAGAAAAGAAAGTTTTGTGAATATTTTTTGTGTCATTACATTGTTTAGAGCAGGGGTGTCCAATCCTGCTCCTGAAGGGCCACTGTCCTGCAGAGTTTAGCTCCAACCCCAATTAAACACACCTGAACCAGCTAATCAAGGTCTTATAGGCATACTAGAAACTTCCAGCAGGTGTGGAAAAATTTAAAATATAAATATTTTATTGACATGTTATGCTATGTAGAGGACACAAGGTCCCTTTTAAAAAAAATAAAAAGACATGAATAGGCAAAAACAATGCAAAACAACTTTTATACCAAACTTTTAGATGATTCTCAACTATGTTATGAAAGATATAACAGAATGATTATATCATTTTGCTTGATGCAATATGAGTGAAAAATGGCCATAAGCGGGTTTTCCCATTAATGTATCTATACATTGTATCTAATTTGCATATTAATGTGTTCTCGGGGCAACATGTCATGAAAAAAAGAAGCGTAATAATGAGAGTAGTAACTGGCAAGATTTTCATAATAATGTGTAATATTTCATAGGAATATTGAAATATAATTATTTCCCTATTCACTTATGTGTCCAAAATTTCTGATAAACATGATTTAAGTCCTGGTGTCCTCTACAGTGGACATGTATGAAATACATATCTTTGAAAAGCCCTGCATGTGTTCTTTACTAAAATATAATGTCCACTACAGTGGACAAAAGTCTATTCCCAGGTCCCAGGAGGATAAATCAACATCTCAGGGGTTTTTATTTAAAATAGGACTTTCTGTAATAAAACTGGGCATGGATTTCATACGTGTCCACTGTAGAGGACATCGGGACTTAAAATCATGTTTATCAGGAATTTTGGGAAATATAACAAGTGAATAGGGGAATAAATTATATATCAATATTCCTATGAAATATTGGATAATATGAAAATGTTGCCAATTTTCAATCCCATTATTATACTTATTTTTTCATTACACATTAATATGCAAATGAGATACAGTGTACAGATTCATTGTATTGAATGGGACTACTCGTTTATGGTCATTTTACCCATATATTATGGTCCACGAGAATCATCTTTTTACAAAGCACAAATTGATTGGTATACATAAAAAATCCCATTGTTTTTGCCTATACATGTAATCTCATGTGTCCTGGTGTACACTACATGGAATAACTTAATTATAATGAATAAAATATATTTTTTCAAGGTTATTTTTTCTTTCATTTGTTTCTTATGCTCTAAAAACAATGTAATGACATGAAAAAATACTAAATAAAAATAAAAATAAAAAAAGAATCTGTCTCAGGAGGATATTCTTATTTTTTTCCCTTGCATACTATGGACGTCAATGGGGCCCATCATCTTCTTAGCTACCTATATCCATAACCCAACAGCACAAATTTACAAATGTAAGGACTTCGTTTAAAAAAAAGTGAGTGTAGTTCAAAACCAAAACACAAAAGACAGAATGTTGTTTCATGCTAGAACTGTTAACCTCGCATCAATCCAAGGTTGATGATGAGATTATTCAGACAGACGCTGGTCTGCATTTCATCAGCCCTATGATGGGACTGCATGGAGCGATTATTGTCTTATTAGAGTCATGTTTCAGACAGGAAGGCTAAATCATTATCCTTAGCAAAAAACAACCACAATAATCAAAGAGAGGGAGAGGGTGTGAGGCAGAAAACAAGTCTGAGAGCCAGAGAGAGAATGAAAAAAAAAAACCCACGGCTGACAAGGGAACTTTTTAGCACTAGTATTTATTTAATAATTTTTTGTTTCAGAGTCATTCGAGAAACAATGGTGCTCTGAGACGCAGTTATTTTGGGGGTAGCTGACGCTAATTGGCAATGGGAGTATTGGCAAGTCTCCCACTTTCAAAATAATTAGTAAAGCACACAGCACGATCTCACACCCGGAATTAAACGAACCGCACTGGAACCCTTAGCAACCTCTCTGCCTAGTAACGTAAGAGCAGATAGGAAGAGATTTTGATAAGCTGTAGTGAGACGGACCTGAACTTCAGCTGTGAAGAGATTCAATGCCATTAGAAATCCATTAAATCAATATGTTACGTCCATATGCATACAGAACCCACTTAATCACTTATAAAGGACATCATTTATACTTTTGTGGTGTATTACGGTCTATTTTCCCCTCAAATTAATTTGAAATGTGAGTAAAGATGTCTTGCACCAAAACTATCATCTCTTTTGTGCCCTATAGAAAGCACTGATGTTGGACGGATAGGGACATATCTGATTAGAGGGACTATATTTACCTATAGGCTGAGTAAAACCAGCCCGATCTGTCGGGCGATTTGAATGCACCCTATCGTTAACACAATGACGATAGAGAAGCGATGGATCATTGGTCTGATTGGTTGAAGGACTATCCAATTGCGTACAGAGTCATTTGAACTATGTCCGTTGATCACGCCTCTCGTGCAGTAGAAAATACAGAGCAGACTCTGACTCCCCAGACCAATGGTTTGATTGAGCTTGGTCTTGTGAGAGCCAGATAAATATCTACTCAGATAAAAACTATTGCTTAGAGGTTGCTCTTTTATAGCTCACAAGACTTTAGTTGACCTACAGTAAAGCTCTGAAATTGCATACTGTATAGTAGGTAAAACAGTTGGTTAATGACTGTTAGCATCCTTCCCTCGGGTCATTTTGACCCGAAACTCATTCGGAGTGGTCCAAGACGTCAGGACTTTTGTCACACATGAACTACGAATACATGGAAAAAACGAACTGGATTGGTTTATGTGTTTTTTGTAAAAAAATAAATAAATAAAAAAATCCTTCCCACACAGGTCAATTTGAACCTGTTAGGAATCAATAGAAGTCTTCAGTATACATAGGAAAATAAAAATAAATAAAAAATTCAAAACTTAACCAAAATATTTTTTAAAAATGTCTACATGTGTATCTAAATGCATACTGAAGGATAAACTCGAAAACTGACTTGAGGACCA
Organism: Gobiocypris rarus; assembly: GCA_023029165.1. Lineage (NCBI taxonomy): Eukaryota > Metazoa > Chordata > Actinopteri > Cypriniformes > Gobionidae > Gobiocypris > Gobiocypris rarus. The sequence goes on along the minus strand of CM040931.1, from coordinate 6,346,846 downwards.
AGAGGAACAGCTCATTTGCTCCATAGAGAGCTATAAGGCCATCTAGTGGCATGTCATAAAAAAAATATTTTATATTAATTTTTTTCCACAAGAGGTCGGCAGAGACAAATTGACCCAATGTGGGATATTTTGAGCTGGTTATTGCATGTATTGGAGAGTTATTTAGTTTTATTAAAGAATGTGAAGAATGTGCTTACTATTTATTGATAAAATCTAGTTTTAAATAAAAAAATAAAATAAAAAAATGCATCAAAAATAGAAAAGGATATTATAAAAATTAAATGATATAAGCTGGACAAAAAAAATAATTATAATTTTAGAGCTTCGGGTCATTTTGACCCGCAAGGGAAGGATTTATTACAGGATGCGAGGAAAGGATGAAGGAAAAGTACATTCTATTTGGTATGAATGTATATAATATGAATGTTGTCATTGTCATGTGGCCTACATTGTTAGTTGTGTCACTTCACCACTCTTCACAAATCCTCTCCCGTGGCCTCATGGGATTGTAAAGTGTCCACCAAATGCACACTACAGAATTGCTTTTTACCTACACTGTTTTATGAATGCTATGAATTCAGACATACTACTCAGCTCATACCCTTTTTCGTATGGAAGTAGGCATATTCGGACACAGCGTAAGAGTATAGAGCTATATAGGGATAGAATTTCATGAGAAGCATTTGATATCTCTGACTTTTGATCGTAGACATATCTTGGAAAATCTGGAGTTTTTGTGTAATCAACACCACACTTGGCTTTCTGACAGAGCGTTAAAGCAGCCAGCGATGACAGAAGAGAGGCAAATCTTTGTAAAAAGAAGTTGTAAGCATTGAGTCAATCTCAGTTTAATTCAACTAAATTCTGAAAAGACAAGAACACAAAAGCCCATTAATATCATGACAGCTTTCATGAAGAGAGCACAACAAAATCTTCTCATTTTCAGAAGTGAAAAAAATAAAACAACACATAACTCAAACTGTTCTTGCTCCCTCCACAGGACTTCTGGTCCAACGACATGAACAAGATGAAGAACTTCAAGAGGCGTTTCTCACTTTCCGTGCCACGAACAGAGACGATCGAGGAGAACGAGTTCACAGAACAGATAAACCAGCTCAACATTTGCTGCAATGATGGTACGGTTTTCCTCTCAACATTCATATCTCACATTCAAAGCCTAAAAATCTGGATGTGAGCATCACAAAACCCATTGAAATAAACAAGACTTAATTATGTGACTTATATGGATCATACCTGATGCTGCTACTACCCAGAAAGTTGCCACAAAAGTTGAAATGCATAATGAAAGTGCACCATGTGTTGCAGTGAGAAATGTAGCTTCATCTGTGTCTGAAAAAGTTGAAAATAAATGAGGAGAAGGGTAAATAAATAATATACCATAATCACAGAAAGTCCTATTCAGACAGGATTCGATTTCTCAGAGGACGCCTGTGTTAGCCAAAAAACACAGACATGTTAGATTTGGAAGAGATTAAAAAAACGAATTCTGTGTAACACAAAACTACCTGACTTTCTAAGGGAAAACTAGTCCTGTCCAAACAGGGCTTTAGTCTAATCCTACAATATGAACTGTTTGTTTTTCATTAATTTCATGCATAATCAAGATTTTATAATAACAAAATATTTTTTTTCCTAATTTGGGCATCTATAACGAAAACTAATTCTCAAAACAACTTGAAACCAGTTTTTTTGTGGTCCGTTAATCCTTTTATGTTTTTTTTTATTTAATAAATCCAGAAAAAACTATATGAAACTGCATACGCCATGCGTTTAACCTCCGTATGGTGATATTTTCATGTAAAAACTGAATAGAAAAGAATAATGAATATCAGTTCTCATACCCAGCAGAGGTGTGAAAGGTTTGTCTGAGAACAATAGAAGCGTGAATGGGGCAGTTTGCCACATCATACATAACCAACTGACTACAAGGGAGCTTGCAGGGGGGGCGATTCATATTTTATAAGTCCTTTCTTTGTTAGACTTCTCTAAAAACACACATGAAATAGTCTTAGAAAATGTTGCATAAAATTCAAAGTTTTAGAGATAACATCTTCAGATCTGAAATGAAGCATGAGCAGATTTGTGTGGCTGTGTGCTACACCACAGCCACATTATATTTGTATACATTTAAAGGTTTATGAAATAGGGATGCACCGAAATCAAAATTCTTGGCCGAAACTGAAAAAGAGGAAACCAAGGCCGAAAGCCGAAAACCGAAACACCGAAAGAAATTATGCCTATTATTAGTACCATTGCATTTACTTTACTAAAGATCAAGGCATCTTCTTATGCAATTGCATACATTTATATTAAAGTTTCAAATAATAAATCAATTACAAATTATGCAAATGCACAGTATAAAATAAAATTCAAACTAAAAATGTTTAACTTGGCCTCACTCACGTGTACATTAAATAATAATGTACAGGCCTACTGGCCTGCAGAAAGGTAAAGAAATTGTATTAAGTAATCAAACATAAAATAACTGCATATCTAACTGTTTAAATTTAAGATTAATCCTTATTAAACTTACAAAAGCTATTCAATCAAGAGCAGTGAGTGATGTCCTTGACTTTTGTTTGAGATTAAACAGACCGCAGTAAAGGCTACTGCCCCTTTAAGACCTAATGCAGGGATATGCGTCGTCTTTCTCGACTGTATACAGTTCACTTACGCTGCATTCACACGGATCTTCGGCGTTAACGCTTGACGTAGGGCGTGGCTGAAGCTTGGTCGTTATAGTGACAACAGCCAATCACGCGTCTGCTCTAGGATTGCATGAACGCAATTGGCTAGCGCCTGCTCTAGGGTATTTGCATAGGGCGATCTGATTGGATGACGCCTCCGTTGGCGCTTGAAAAGTTGAGAAATCTTCAACTTCTGCCGCTAGCAACGCGAGTGAAGCGACGCGACGGAACCCACAATTCAGTTCGGCAACGGATGATGTCACCCATTCAAAGTAAATGAGAAGCGTTGACGGCTACGCCCCGCGTGAGTGTAGCGTTAAGGCATATACAGACTATGTCTGCAAGGATACTCATCAAGATGGACATGTTGACATACTTTTTGAGTGAGTTTGTCCGTTTAAGCACAAGACTTGAAAGATAACTCTATTTGCGCGCTGTGAGACGAATGCGCGCTTTCGGATGAGTGCCCGAGACAGATCTTATCGCAGCATGTGTGAGTTCTCATTCGCGTCTTCAGGCTCTACACCCGGTGAAAACGGCGAAAACAACTGGTCATATTCGAACATACGGCAGCACTCGCATGCATTGAACAAAATTTACAAAGAGAGTCCGTTTTGCCCAGGTTTTTCTTTTATTATCGCTGTTGTTGTAGTGTATCACTGAGGAGCCAGCACGTGTATCCATCAACAGAAACAGAAACAAAGCATTATTTTCAAGTTACAACCCATATTATAGATGCGTCATCAGATGTGAGATGAACCACATAAGTCCACACCGCTGACATGTTGCATGTTGACCGGTTAGACAAGCACGTGTAAGTCGCGGTTTCTGTTTGCGTCATCACAACATTTCGGCCGTATTGTTTCGGTGATAAAAGTCTTTCGGCCGAAAACCGAAAATGCCCTTTTGGGCCGAAAATTTTCGGTGGCCGAATATTCAGTGCATCCCTATTATGAAACCCCGTTTCAGCAGCAGTCATTTCTCACCACAGTTTTGAAAAATGCTATAAAAGTGGGCGTGGTTTAACAAACTCTAAGTCAACTAAAGACATTCAAAACCTATTTAAACTTTTTTTTATACAATCAAGAACCTTTGTTAAGAAAGTAAACAGTGTCAGTTTTAAAGCCAACTGAGGCTACCTTGTCTCGATTTGAAGCCCTTTGGATTGTTCTCAAATGGAATGGGACTCACAAAGATGAGAGTGAGAGTGAGCAGCCCATACGAGTTTGATAATCTCTCCAAGAGATGGGAGAGAGATGAGTCTAGAGGCCTGTGAGGACCTGCGGCGGTCAGGGCTGCTCCAGAGAAGATGAGGAGGAAACGGGATTTTGAGTCTCCAGCGTCTTCGCTCTTCACTCACAAATTGCAGTGGTGGTTATCATTGAGCCTGCATTATTAATGCAGAGGTAATAGTACTATTCTGCTCTGCTGTCGGGCTCTATGGTCTTAGTGCCTTCTCGAGTCAATATTAAATCGAATTTCAAGGGAGAGACTACAAGGTTGGACCACTTTAAGAATTTAAGACTCTGTCAAAGACCTACAGGAGTTTTCGCACACCTGCGGCCTTGCAATATAAATCGATAATGTTTGTTATTGGCTAGTCTATATCTTGTTTAAATGAGTCTTTATAAACTTTATTTGGGATTCCAACCAATTCCATTAGAACAAAAATACACCATATTTTGGTAACTGGGAGCAGTTATCAAAGGCATATTTTCTTTATTAGTTTGATTTGCCTAGGCAAATATGAACACGGAAATTGTGCTTGGGATGTGAATCCAAAGATGGTCTCAGGTATATTTTGGTGTAGATCCCAGTGTGATTGTCATCTCAGTATGATATACAGTGAACTCTGGAACTTCTGTAATAGATACAGTGTGCTGATCACCATTAACATACAGCACCTGAGGGATCTTATGAAATCTGTGGGTCAGAATGTCACTGTAATTCATAATCAATTCAAGTTCCACCCTTCATTATATGGTGTCATTTTTTTTTTGTCACTGAATATTCTTGTTGTGGTCGTTAGGATAAATCTAAACATGATGGGTGTAAATTTGCAAGTTTTTTATAAACAACATGAAATGTTCTGTAATATAATGCATTCCCAAGTGGACAAATTTGTGCGCAATTGAAAAATCCCAGCAGGCGCCCAGCGTTATTGTTTTTCAGACTTATTGTTTCCCTAATATCCACTCAAACTGAAATATTTTTATGAGTATTAATACTTTTATTCAAAAAAGATGCATCACATTTATCAAAAGTGGCAAAAAAAAGACATTTATGATGTTTACTTTCTACTGTATTTCAAATAAACGCTGTTCTCTGTTTCTATTCATCAAAGAATCCGTAGTTTACACAAAAATATTAGGGAGCACAAATGCTTTCAACATTGATAATAAGAAATGTTTCTTGACCAAATCAGCAATAATGTAATGGAAGTAAATTCATTTTAAAACTTATTAAAGTAGAAAAGAGTTTTTCAAACTCTAATAAATAATATTTCATAACATCACAGTTCTTACTGTATTTTTATCAAATAAATGCAGCCTTGGTGAGCATAAGAGACTTTTCAAAAAACATTTAAAAAATCTTACCGACCGCAATTGAACGGTAGAGTAAACAGCACACAGACATTCTGACCAATGATAAGACTCAAAATGTGTTACATTTTTAAATGTTGCCCAGTGAAAATAAATCATAGCAAGGAGACAATGCAACTTTGTGACAATTTAGTAATTTTGCAACAGACACAAACAAATTAGCCCCCGGTTTCACAGACAAGGCTTAAGATAGTCCCAGACTAAAATGCATGTTTGAGCTGTTTTAACTGAAAGAAATTACACTGGCATATCTTTTCTAAGGCATGTTTATAAAATATTCTTAAATGTTCTAATTGAACTAAGGCTTAATTCGGGCTTAATCTAAACCCTGTCTGTGAAACTGGGCCTATAGACCCATTGGAGCAGACGTCCCTTGCAGCTGCTCACGCATAGTGGCTGCAGAAAAATAGCATAACAAGTGGAGGTAAATGGGCAAAATCCACAGAATAAGAAAAAACTGTTTTGTTGTGCCTTTGTATGTCAGTCTACATAATATGTACATAAACAACATGAGATAATATTTAAACCTATAACATTTTACATAACTTCTAAAACACAGCCTATAACATCTAACAGTTCTTGACTCTTTTTCTTGCATTTGAGTGTTTATATCTCCCAGTTAGGACTTTATAACTCGCAATATCACAATTCTGAGGGGAAAAAAGAAAAGAATTGTGAGATATAAACTTGAAGCTTTTTTTAGTCTTTTATACTGTGGCTACCACAGACTGCTACTGCAGAACTGTCATTTTCTGCTACCAGGTAGGCTCCGCCCTCCACCCAAAAAACATCAACACTGTTTGCAAATAAATCTATAAGTCTGAAAACACCCTTCGACCGAAGCCCACAGCAAACACATGGTTACTGCAGGTTAGTGGCATCAAATCAGATGGATCCACCCTAAACGGCATGTGAAAACAAAACAAACTGCGTCTCTTCCTGTCTAAGATAGCTGTTCTTAGTCAGAACAGGCTGTGTGGTGAATCAGACTTTGTTGAAGTTAAAAGTCTGGTTACACAAGACTGAATAAACTCATACTCAGAAGCGAAACTGGGCGATGAACCCTCGGCCCATGCATGGCAGGACGGGGGTTTGGACCTGGTTGCATGCAGGGAACAAAACATTTGTTTGGGGAGCAATCATGCCCCTCAGCTGTCTGTCTGAGGCAGCTGTTTCCACAACGCCCCATTTTTTTCCCCAACACGGACCAGCTGCTCTGATTGGCCGAGGGTACAGCACGCTGTTACTTCTTCCCCCCCCGGGAGAGATGGCAGCGGTGGAGACAGCTGGAGTTTGAAAAAAGAGTGCGGATCCGAGGACAGGCGGGGAGGAGACGCAAGAGCAGTTTTCTTCTATTTACCCCAATCCCCTTCCCTCCAGCTGCAAATGAACCTCCAAGCCAAGCGTGGCAGGAGAAACGTCAGCAGGTCGGGATCGAAAAAGGCGTCGGAAGTGCCTTGAGAAATGGAACGCTTCGTTCCAATTTACTCGCCTATATACCTAAGATTATTAGAACTCAATTACCGCAAGGTTAATGTGGAAGAAAGCGATCCGAGTCACGTTAGGGAGCCGGACCTCATATTTCCTCCCTGCCAGCACGTCTACCCCCATTATCTCGTTATATTTGTGATGTATCGCTGATCGAGGTGCAACAGAGTAATTCTCCATGGAGAGACACCCATGATGGAGCCATCATGCAAATGTTGGCGGCAGTCTTTTAGTTAACAAGTGTTTCTTGATTACCACAAAAATGTAAGCTATATTTAATGATAATGCTTCCAAAATGGCTTTTCGACAGACTCCTTGGAGGGTTCGAACATAATTACAGACCCAGAAACACCCACACACATTCACACACACAGCAAGATGGCTTTTATAAGCACTAAATCTCATTGAGTAGTTTATACCGCAAAAGGATGAATGTAATGTTTGTTAGGCAGAATTGAAAGCAGAGGCATCTCATTTAGAGACAGCCATCGAAATAACCACCAGCTGTCGTGTGGCCCTCTGGCTAGGCATGAATGAAAAGGGGGTTCATTTCCGATGAAAAACGGTAAGGATTGAAGTGTCTAGATGGTTTCGCTCAGAGGTACGAATCAAAACAATCATACGAACACCACAACAAGGAACCAGGTGTTCAGGTGTGCATAAAATAGCTTATATTCAAGTACACACATCAGGAGAAAGATAACTAGACCAAAGAGGACCTGAGGCTCTTGTAACACTCAAAAAATGTAAACAGTTTTATTTCTGTACACTACTGTTCAAAGGTTTGGGGTAAAATTGTTTAATTTATTACTTACATACACACATTATATATGTGTGTGTGTGTGTATATATATATGTATTTTTCATGGTTTACTAAGAACAATTTTACAACCTTCTACCAATCTTAACAAACATACAGAGTTGTAAGCAGTGCATTGTGGTTATGTTGAGAAGCCCTGACCCTGAAGTCACATGAAAGCCTTTTATTCTAAATATTTAGCCCTTCACGTTCTATTATTAATTCACTCTTAAATGAGGAAGTCGAATCGTTTTCTGCATAATGAATTCCGGTCCAGCGGGTCAAAGCATTTCGACACAATTTGCTTAATATCGGATGACCTACTTTCAACTGGACACTAAAATCAATTCAGTATAATTATCTGAGTGTGTGCGCCAACTGTAACCTCATAATGAAGCAAAATAACACTGGCTAAGTTAAGAGTACCGTAAATTTAGCTTTACAAGCAGCCTCTCATGGTTCAAACCTGAAAACCTTCCAGTTACCAACCTAGATCTTTAATCACCACCCCAGAGAAAGGATCAAAACCACAAGGGTACAGTAACACGTCTTATCAGTCATTCACCTCAACCACTGAGCCACCTTTGTTTCAATGACAGCTCGATTTCTCTGCATTATTAATGTGTTGAGAGCTTTTGTCTCCGAACAAGAGATGTACTTGAAAAAGGGAAGTTAGGCCCCGAATGAATGTAGAGAAGAATGATTAATTTCCTTTATTCTGAACTAATTCATATTATGTTATCGTTTACTCACCCTCATGATATTGCAACCCATAGGACTATTCACTATATTCATTTCTTTTAAGTAAACATTCTGCAAAAGATCTTCTTTTGTGAAAGACAGTTAAGGCCCATTCACACTAAGTGACAGCCAATCAGAATACATCCTGCTTTCAAAGCTCGAGCATTTTAAGTGAGGTCAAAACTGCATCTTATAACAGTTCCCACATGAGTGAATTATAGATTATCATGACAGAACATGCTAATCAATGACTTGAAGACAGAGGTGGGAGTAAGTCACACATGTGCAAGTCACAAGCAAGTCTCAAGTCTTAACCTTCAAGTCTCAAGCAAGTCCAAGTCCAAGTCCATTTTTGTGAGAGTCGAGTCGAGTCAAGTCAAGTCACAGCTTTATGTCAAGCAAGTCACTGGCAAGTCATACAAATGTTTGATGGTTTAACTGAATTTTTATATTAAAATAAGCTAAAACTACAGTAGTTATGGACTATGGGAGTTTTATTTGCAATAAAAATTGCAATATACATTTCTACTCAACACACATACAGCTGAGTTGTTAATACAATACAAATCTAATTTTTTTTAAATAAGATTCAAAATTACATTGCCAACATATAAGGTGAGATATATTTTTTGTATCATTTGCTTGTCCTCTACAGCGTGACCAGGTGATTGTTATATGACTAATAAACTTAAAGGGGTACTTCAGCGCTGGGAAGATGAATCTGTATTTAAAATCAGTCATTAATGTAGTAGAAATGTGAAATTATTTTTGAATTTGGTGCCTTCTAGACTGAGAAAACACAGAAAATGTATTTTTGTCTCATGGGGATGAAAGACAATAATTCCCAGAATAAACTTCACTGCCCTACTCTAGGCACGACCAGAGCCACGACATGGTTTACTTTTTTGGTTTGGTTTACACCGTGTTCATTTTCATAAGATCAGTTCAGTTAGAGACGCAAAAATTAAAAGCTGAACGTGTCTGTTCAATATATTACGAGTGAGTCGATTGAGTGTCACTGCACAAACGCAGCAGGATCAGATTATATTCATCACATGAGCTGAGGTAACAGCGGAATTTAACTTTCATAGGAATTCATTTGAAAATGAAATGGTCTCCACTGCTCCATTTACATGAATCTCCGCAGCTCCGCGAGCCGAGCGCTGACGCTGTGAGTGCGATGTTTAAAACATGTGGAAATAGCGCCCACTGCTGGCTGTAGTCTTCAGCCTCTGGCCAAAAACTCCTCCGATGACGCAAAATGACGATATTTGCGTCATCGGAGGAATTTTTCCAGAAATAAAATTCAGAATTCTCTCGTCTCAGGGGGATGTGAGGGGGAAAAGTACGATAATTTGAATATACTCCCGGCGTTCTACTGATACAAAGCTTAATGCTAATCGCTGAAGTAACCCTTAAAGAGAACTCAGATTGTGTTTGCTGCTCATACCCTGACGAAGGCTCATTAGCCACAATGCGTATGTGTCCAGTACTTGTCACCTGTATACTAAATATTAAAGCCATGATGAAATAAAGTTTTTTTTTATATTTCTTCAATATTTGAGTGCTTTGGATTATTAACATGTCCAAACAGGGGCGTAGCCATCATTTCAAATGTGAGGGGATGAAATGTCAAATCTTATACCAGTTTTTTTCTGACCTATGTCTAATTGATGGTTTCATTTAAATGTTATCTTTTTGTTGTGCTTAATTGGCTTAAAATGCTATTATTGTAAGCTATCTGGGTCTTTTTGACTCCAAATAAAGTTTGCTGAAAAAAAAAGACAACAAGTAAAACATACTCACTTTAGTAGTCATGTTTTACTAAAATGTTTTACATTTGTAAAGTGTTGGCGGGATTTCAGCATTTTTTATTTATATAATTCCAATCATTAGGAGACTATAAAAATTACTTTTAGTTACATAATTTGTCAAAAATCAGCTCCAATGCAGAACACACAGAATGGTGACTTTAACCCAGACGTCCAATCACAACAACACTGACCAACCGACACATTTTGCTTGTACAATGTCAACAGTTGACAAACACAAGCATAAAAACGGAGCAAAATGACAACAGCCAGAGCAAATACATTGTGTCGACATTTTTATATAGAAACCATCTGTGATCTGAGATACTAGTAACACTTCCGCGGGTATAACACACAAGTGCTACTCTGTCTAAGCACTCACAGAAGCGTTTTGCAAATCTGGTCAATTATTCAACAAGAGAAATATGCAGTTATCCATCATTGTGCAACACAAGTCGGATACCACTTTTCAACTTACAGTGCTTGATGGTTTCGTAGTCTAGAGTTTTTTGTTTTTGTTGTTGCAATTTTGAACTCATCATCGCGAACTCTTCGTATGAAAATGATGGATAAAGCGCAGCCCAGAACCCGCCCAGTCTGGCAACACTGAGCGCGGGTTCGAGCATGGGCATGCCGTGATCTGTGAGTTCGGTTGCGGTTCGTTCAAAAACATATATTTATTAAACAAAAACAAATTATTTCGAGTCATTTAACTCAAGTCCGAGTCATGTCTCAAGTCACGAATATCAAGTCAAAGTCAAGTCGAGTCTTTTAGTAATATTTGTCAAGCAAGTTAACTTCACTTCAGCTACATACAATTTAACTGAACTAACCATTCAGAAACATTCATGTTGCATTCTACATGTTGTCACTTCTTCGTGAGTCTCTCCATCGTTGTCCGACTCCGGTTTGAACATAAAACAATTTCTCACATTTTCATTGCATGTCTGCGATGAGGTAATCAGAGCGGCTATTGAAAGCAAGCTCTTGAAACTCCGCCCTCTTCTTGAAAGGGGGCCGGGAGCAGCAGCTCATTTGCATTTAAAGGGACACACACAAAAACGTGCTGTTTTTGTTCACCCTCAAAAAATGACAATTTTAACATGCTATAAAAATGATCTGAGGGGTATTTTGAGCTAAAACTTCACATACACACTCTAGGGACATCAGAGATTTATTTTACATCTTGTAAAAAGGGGCGTTATAGGACCCCTTTAATATAGTTAGCATTATAGTTTTCATTCTTGGTGTGAACAGGCCTTTATACGTGTTTAGAGCAACATGAACGTGAGTAAATGATGATGGAATGTTCATGTTCTTTTCTTTTAATCATTCTCCAGTTGCCTAGCAATACTACATCACTATTGGAATATCCTAAACTAATTCACGTTCCCACAGCAGCTACTAGCTCACCAGCTGTTTTATGCCCCCATGGGACTCATGGGATAGCTTTGATATAGATATAAGCCTCAGATACAATTCCACAAGGGAGGTTAGAGCTCTTGAAAGTTCACAGAGATGTAGCCAGGCTCTTTATAGACCTGATAGGTGTGTTTAGACAGACTCGGCTGGAGTCCAATGGGAGAAAGTGGTCTGGGTAGAAGACTGACTGAGCCTGGAGGCCTTCTTGAAATAGGAAACACACATACTCCGATATCCAGGGTCGACAATTGCCTACTGGCAGGGCACACACAAACTAGTGCAGGTCTGGGTGCATGGAAAGTCATTTCAGGACAGAGCGCAGGAAACTAGCAGTTTCAAAGAGTTAAGTTGTTGTCAGATATATCTATTATTCCTTTTGACCTATTCACAGACGCTGGGGAGATACTACAAAGGCTCAAACTGCAGGACTTTGCTTCCATTTTCTACTCCAATATTTCATCCAGTAGTAGTCTTTGCTTGCAACCCTCTACAATGCGAGGAAATCACTCGCATATGTGACTAAATCTTCACTCTGGGCAACTAAATATTTTTCATTAGCCATTGGCTAAAAAATACTCACCGGTGTGTGTTAGAGGCTAAGTATAAGTTTAGCATAGATATATTTTCACTTTCTGGACACTTGACTTGTTTTGCTCTCCTTCAAGCTATAGTTCAATTCAGCCCAATGGACACGCAGCGTACCTGTATTCAGCGTACCCTAAACTGTAGTGTGAAGGCGCACAACTCGCCGTTGCTTTGCTGAGAGTGCTGTGTTTCTCACACACACAAAGAGAGAGAGAGAGTCTTACATACCATGCAGAATCGACTTGCTAAATGTGAACGATATTCTTTGTTGTATTTTCCTGTTCATTTGGAATTATTCAAATTTTAAGAACAAGCAGAAGATATGCAGGTTTCTCCGGTAGTGGGCAGAACTAATGCACAAACGGCAATCTCATTGGCTGGCGCTTATCTATTACAGTCCCTGTTTTGATTTCAGCAAATCAGTTGAAACCTGACAATTTGATTAATATTCATGAACCCAGCAGCTCATCAATCTTTAAAGAGTTGTATATTGTTAGTAGTAGAATGAATAGTAGTAGTAGTAGTATATTTTAATAATAATTACTATTATCTATTACCTTTTTTTTAATTCTTTTTTTTAAAGAAATTCTGACTGACCAACAATATTTTAAAGGGATAGTTCACCCAAAAATGAAAATAACCCCATAATTTACTCACCCTCAAGCCATCCTAAGTGTATATTACATTCTTCTTTCAGACAAATACAATCAGAGTATTTCTTCCAAGTTTATAATGGCAGCCCAAAATTTGAAGCCCAAAACAGTGTATCCATCCTCACGGTTTGGATTACTTTTATAATGGATGGATGCACTTTTTGGGGCTTCAAATTTTGGGCTACCATTATAAACTTGGAAGAGCCAGGACATTTTTTTTATATAACTGATTGTATTTGTCTGAAAGAAGAATGTCATATACACTTAGGATGGCTTGAGGGTGAGTAAATCATGGGACAATTTTCACTTTTGGGTGAACTATCCCTTTAAGCACCAACACAAGTCCAAAGTTCAGTTAAAATTACAAATATGCATTTATACATGGTTGCCAAGTTTTAGTTCTAATTACTAAAGTTCTATGATTAAATACTGCTTGATTTTCATAATGCCATAATTTAACGATTGACTGACTGATGTTAAGTGCGTACGTTCAGATATTTAAAAAGCAGTGCCATTATACAAAGATGATTTGGTGGAATCTATATAAATAGTATATCAGTCTGGCGAGTAAACTAAAACGTTTACTAGCCAATGGCGATTCTATTGCCAGGGTGTGCATAGAGGGTTGTCTTGTGTTCAAAACAGTTTGATAGGACAGAACGGAACAGAATGAGATGACTTTCGTCTTGAGACGACGCCATCAATCTGTAAGTGTGCACAGATCAACACTCAACTCTTAAAAAACAGCACTGACTAAATTCAAGAATGGGAACTGAAAGATATTCAACAAATATATGGGCTATTAACAACTATATAACCTTTATTGCACAAAACTATCACAGTCAACCCCCAAACAACAGTATTACGCCTTGAAATTTATTGTTTAAGACAGTGGATTAGTTACAAAAGCAGTAAAAGCGGTGCTTTAAAATGGATAAATTTAGAGATGCAACTTAATGAGCGCATTTACCATACTGACAGTTTAAAAAACATGGTGTCAGCACCCTACAACCCTCTCTGCATTTATAAATTCACCCCTTTAAAGCAGCTGCAGCATAAAAAATATTAACGCTAAAACAAATTAGAAATAAAGAAATGAGATAAACTGGTCGATCATCACGACCCTTTGCTCTTTCATCTTAAAGATTCACAAGCTTACGCAATCTTTCCTCTATTCTGGACACCTCACATAAAAAAGCAAGCCAAATCTCCTGAGCGCATCGCCTTGTATTTGCTCGCCCTGCAAGCTATTTGCTCGAACCTTCTGCGGCGCGTCTGGATTTTGTCACTAGAGAAGGCCAGGATGTAATTTGACACGTACAGTAGGTAGATGAAGGTTCAGGGCGGATATGAAAGATTGGTGGGGAGTCCATATTGCCGCTGGATTTCCTGGAGAGGAAAATCTCTCCGATAGTGCGCAAGAGGACGAGAAGGAGAAAGCGAGAGGAAAATGACTCGCCTGCTACGACCCCAATTACCACAGAGGAGATCAAAGAGCTCGCTGCCACTGTGATATTTAAATGATGAGCCTGGATAGGGCCTCGCTTTTCATATCTGCAAATGAAGGAAACCAAGGCCCACTACCGCCCTCTCCCTCTCTCGCTCGTTCGCTGTGTCTTTGTGCCGTGGTTTTGAAAGCGCTATATAATGGTCTCATTCGCCTACCGCAGAATATTAATGAAACCGAATGTCAGAACATAGGAGCCTATTTAATAAATTCTTCCATTTTTATATTTAGAATGTATGATTGTCATTTAGATGTGCACACCATATTGTTAACATGCATCATTTGTACTATCTGCATATTACATTGTTTTGCATTACAAGTGGAAAAATGGCACTGTCTCTTTAAGACTATCAGCAGTGCAAGTGAAAGTGAAAAAACAGCAGGAACAACGCAGAAGGTATAGACATTTTGTAATGAAGGGTCAACAGGAAGTGGATCCATTTGCAGCTTTATTTTGAGAGCAGAGAAACAGACAGGGACAAAGCAGTACCGTAAACCGGAACAGGCAATGGTCGAGGCAGGCAGCAAGGATCAGAGACGGGTCACAGGCAAGGGTCAAGACAGGCGGCAAACAATTACAATCCAAAGTACAGGCAAGGTTCAGGGCAGGCAGCAGAGGGTCACAGATGAGAAACAGTCCAGGTAACAACAAGATATCAGTACACAGGGAAACGCTCAGAAATGACAACCGTAGCAAATCAAGACTTCGCAATGGTGTGATGCATGTGTGTGTCTTAAATAGGTGTGTGATGCAGTGCAGGTGTGAGTGTAATCAGTCCTAGGAATGAGGGCCCATGGGAGTTGGAGTCCGAATGATCGTGCCTCAGTATTCCGGTGATGGCTCCTCCGCGGTCCGGAGGATGAACCGGAGAAGCGTTATTCATGACAGAGCCCCCACCCTGCGAGCGGCTCCTGACGCGAGGAGACAGACGCCGGGGTCTACCACGTGGTCGAGGGGCCGGTCTCTCCGGTGCATCCGATGGAATTCTCCATGAGTGTAGGGTCCAGGATATCATCCCTGTTGACCCAGGATCGCTCCTCTGGACCGTACTCTCCCAATCGACCAGATACTGTAGTCTCCGACCCCGACGCCTGAGTCGAGCAGTTCTCGGACTTGATAGGCCTCCTCGCCTCAATCGTCAGTGGTGGGGATATCGCCCTCGGTTCCCTCCGGTTCCCCTCTCGACTTCGGAGGGTTTCAGCAGCGAAACATGAAAAGTGGGAGATACACGATAATTAGCAGGCAGATTCAACCAAAAAGAGACAGGTGTAATTTGTTTTATGATTTGAAAAGGCCCTACAAACCTGGGACTGAGTTTCTTGCATGGAAGTCGAGACGAGGTCCCTGGTGGATAGCCAGACCCACTGACCCTCAGTGTACTGGGGATTCGTCGCCGACGCCGGTTGGCCTGAACCTCTTGTCTTCTGACCGCTTGGAGATGATGATGAGCCAGCTCCCAAGTCTCCTCGCCTCCTGCGCAGCCATTCGCTTACCGCTGGTAGTTCCGAGGGTTCGCCTGACCACGGAACAGAGGGGTTGATAGCCTAAAACACACTGGAAAGGTGTCATCCCTGTGGCTGGTTTTCTGAGGGAGTTTTGAGCGTATTCGCCCACATCAGATATCGACCCCATTCAGTCTGGTTTCTTTGGCAGTATGTGCGGAGGAAGCGTGTGAGTTCTTGGTTCATCCGCTCTGTCTGTCCGTTGGACTCTGGGTGATAGCCAGACGTGAGACTGACGTTGATGTTCAATTTCTTGAAGAACGCTGACCAGACTCGAGAAGTGAATTGTGGGCCTCTGTCCGACACTATGTCCTCAGGTAATCCATAAAACCTGAATACAAAATTGCAGAGTAACTCAGCAGTCTCAAATGCAGTGGGGAGCTTGGGCAGCGGAATGAGACGACAGGCTTTTGAGAAGCGGTCATGACAGTGAGAATGGTGGTGTTGCCCTGTGATACCGGGAGATCGGTGACAAAGTCTATAGCGATGTGTGACCAGGGACGTTGTGGAATGGGTAATGGATGTAGTAGACCTGCCGGAGACAGATGAGGGGTCTTGGAGGTTTGGCAGGCGTTGCAGTTGTGGATAAATTGGGTTACATCCGTGAACATGGAGTTCCACCAGAACCGGTTCTGTAGGAGGTTATGAGTGGCGGTGATGCCTGGATGACCGAACTGGGTAAGTCGTGGACGTGATGTAACAGTTTCTCCCTTAGAGGAGCTGGTACAAACGCTCGATTCGTGGGCATGCTGCTGGTGGAGCGGACTGTTCGCTGGCCTGCGTAATCTCGACATCACATCCCATTGAACTGGTGCTAGGAGGAGTGAATTAGGGATTATAGGTTCCTCTGTGTCTGATCTTTCTACCTGGTCAGTCTGTCGGGATAACGCGTCGGCCTTGATGTTCTTAGACCCAGGTCTGTAAGTCACTTTGAACTGAAAGCGAGTAAAGAACATAGCCCATCGGGCCTGTCGAGGATTCAAGCGCTTGGCAGAGCGGAGATATTCTAAGTTCTTGTGATCTGTGAGTACGGTGAAGGGATGTTGGGCTCCTCCAGCCAATGGCGCCATTCCTCCAGCGCCCTTCATCGCCAGTAATTCTCGATCGCCCACATCATAATTTCGCTCTGCTGCAGATAACTTCCTGGAATAGAAGGCGCAGGGAAACATTTTCTCAGGGGTACCTTGGCGCTGAGATAGAATGGCTCCGATGCCCGTGCTAGAGGCATCTACCTCCACTATGAAGGGTCTCTCAGGGTCTGGGTGATGGAGAATTGGTGCCGTGGTGAACTGCTCCTTAAGCTCCTTGAAGGCCTCCTCGGCCTCCGGGACCAGTGAAGACGAGAGGTTTGGCGCTTTGTCATGGAAGTTAGCGGAGCTGCCACACTGCTGAAGCTGCGTATAAACCGCCTGTAGAAGTTCGCAAAGCCCAAAACCTCTGTAGTTCCTTGAGCGCAGCGCTGTCTGGGCCAGTCCAGGACTGCTTTAACTTTGTTATCATCCATAGCGACCCCTTCTCGACTGATCACGTACCCCAGGAAGGAAGTAGAGGTTTGGTGAAACTCACATTTCTCAGCTTTTGCATATAACTGATGCTGAATAAGTCTCTGCAGAACAGCCCGACATGCTGGATGTGTTCCTCCAATGACCTGGAGTATATGAGAATATCGCCGATATATATTATGACCCAGCGATTCAGCATTTCTCTGAACACGCCGTTGATGTAGGATTGGAAGACGGATGGACTGTTGGAGAGCCCGAATGGCATGACGAGGGTCTCAGAGTGGCCAGTGGTGGTGGAGAACGCAGTCTTCCACTCGCCCCTCCCTTATGCGGATGAGATTATATGCACAGCGGAGATCTAGTTTGGTGAAATATTCAGCCTCTCTTAACTGTTCGAGGGCAGCGGGTACCAGAGGCAGAGGGTAACGGAACTTGACGGTAATGTCATTCAAGCCCCGATAGTCGATACAGGGTCGTAGTCCCCATCTTTTTCTTTACAAAGAAAACCCTGATGCGGCAGGTGATGTGGATGGTCGGATGAACCCCTTGGCTAACTCCTCTTCAATGTAATTCTTCATAGCGCGGATTCTGGCTGTGACAGTGGAAAGATTCTGCCCTTGGGGGTGTGGTACCTGGAAGTAATTCAATGGCACAATCACCTGGGCGATGAGGGGTAATTCAGTCGACCCTTGTTTGCTGAAGGCCACCGCTAAATCAGCATATTCGGCCGGGATATTAGATTTCTCTGGACCGACCTGGTCCAGCTTGACTGTTTGGATAGGCAGGGGAATTACTTGTTGTAGGCAGTTCTTATGGCAGGAGGCATCCCACTGCAGAATCTGTCCCTTCCTCCAGGAGATATGTGGATTATGGATACGGAACCATGGCAGACCAAGGATGATGGGGTTGTTGGGTGAGTGAATGACATAAAATTGAATGCCTCATGGTGAAGAATTCCTATTTGTAGTCCGAGTTCCTTGGTGATGTGGACCACTCTTCCTCCTCCAATAGGTTTTCCATCTAACGCCTCCACTGTTAGTGGAAAATGACAGTCTGTTAGGGGAATGTTATGTTCATTAATAAAAGTGTCAGAAATGAAATTCCCAGCCGCACCAGAGTCTAGAAGAGCCTGTGTGGTGACCATTTGTTTATTAAGAGTAATTAGAACGGGAATCTTGAGACAGGAGGGTGAGTAATCCGAGTGAGTGAAGGAACTCACCGCTTTGGAGCTGGTGGGTGTAGGACTAACAGGACATTGATTTCTGAAGTGACCAGCCTGACCGCAGTATAGACACAGGTGCATTCGACGCCTCCTTTCTCTCTCTGGCTGGAGAGGAGTGTAACCCAGCTGCATGGGTTCGAACTTGAGCTGGGGAATTGGTAACGCGGTGAAGCGCCTAGAGCGGATGAGATTGTCAAGGTGAATGGAAAGTTCGATGAATGAGTTCAGTGAGCTACCTTCGTCCCGGCAGGCGAGTTCTGCTTGCAATTCCATGTTTAAACCTCGACGAAACAGTAGTTTCAACGATCCTCCACCCAGTTGGTTTGTGCTGCCAACGCGAAACTGTAGAGCATATTCAGCTGCTGTTGATTTGCCCTGAGTGAGAGAGAGCAGCTGATCGCCTGACTTTGGCCCCCGGCGGGTGTTCAAATACCTCTCGAATCGTTGTAGAAACACCGCGAACGAGGGAAATATTGAGTTATCATCTCTCCAGACAGCAGTGGCCCAATCCAGCGCTTTGCCGGTAAGCAGTGAGCAGACAAAGGAAATGCGACTAGTCTCAGTGGGGTACAGAGAGGGCTGTTGATTAACATACAGGAACATTGAAGGAGAAATTTTTGGTTGGAGTGCCATCGAACTTTCTGGCAGGGCCAGACGGGATTCACCACTGGTGAGGCAGAAGATGCAGGCATGGCAGGTGCAGTGGGCGGTGGCATGGCGGTTTCAGCAGGTTGGACGCAGAGGTCTTGTAGCGCCTTCATCAGTTCTTCTGTGAGAGATGTTAGGCGGTTCAGTTGGTGGTGATGCATCGCTAGCTGATTGGCCTGTGCGGACAACTCGTTGGAAATCTACCAAGCTGCTGGATCACTGGATGGCGAAGTCTTCTGTAATGAAGGGTCAACAGGAAGTGGATCCATTTGCAGCTTTATTTTGAGAGCAGAGAAACAGACAGGGACAAAGCAGTACCGTAAACCGGAACAGGCAATGGTCGAGGCAGGCAGCAAGGATCAGAGACGGGTCACAGGCAAGGGTCAAGACAGGCGGCAAACAATTACAATCCAAAGTACAGGCAAGGTTCAGGGCAGGCAGCAGAGGGTCACAGATGAGAAACAGTCCAGGTAACAACAAGATATCAGTACACAGGGAAACGCTCAGAAATGACAACCGTAGCAAATCAAGACTTCGCAATGGTGTGATGCATGTGTGTGTCTTAAATAGGTGTGTGATGCAGTGCAGGTGTGAGTGTAATCAGTCCTAGGAATGAGGGCCCATGGGAGTTGGAGTCCGAATGATCGTGCCTCAGTATTCGGTGATGGCTCCTCCGCGGTCCGGAGGATGAACCGGAGAAGCGTTATTCATGACACATTTACTGTTGAAATAAAACAATAGATCGACCTCTAAAAAAATCTACTTATGAAAAATAATATCTTGGATGTTTTCTGAGGAAAAATATTAATGTACGTGATTGATTCAGAATCAACATATGCAATGAATTTGATTCGAATCGATTGACAGATCTAGCTCAAATTAAGGACAGTGTCACGAGTAGAACGGATTGTTTAATTAAAATGTGTGGATGCATGAAAATACATTATATTTAGAATAAGTCAAGCCTTAAAGTATATTTGAATTAAAGGGATAGTTCACCCAAAAATGAAATGAACACCCTCATGTTGCTCTAAACACTTTCTTCTTTTAATGTACACTCAGAGTACACAGAGCTGTAAACCTGAAAGAAGCACCATAAAACATCATAAATGTAGGCCATCCATTTGAATCCCGAACTACATTTCAAATCCTCTGAAGCCATTTGATAGCTTTATGTAGGAAACACGCCAATATTTAGGTAAGAGGACAATATCACTAAGAACGATTTGTGAACTGGATGAATGATTCATTGAAAAATATGGGCATCTCTACTTCTGTCATGGAATTAACAACAACATGCCAAGGAAGATTTTCACAAAATAAATATCAACATGTTTGTAACACAGACTTGTAATATAGCCCAAGAGTCATATAATAATAGTTTATGGTGCTTTTTCGGAGTTTTGGAATTACATTAAAGTCGACAGGACTTTCTGTTCTTGCTTCCACAGAAGAAAGTCCATCCTACAGTTTTGGAACGACATAAGAATGAGTAAATGAGGACAGATTTTTCATTCTTTTGATGTTTACAGAAATGTAACACCAACCAGCCATCCAACGCTCCTCTCTTTACTGGTTCTCACTTTTAAATTAGCATATGTGGGCTAGGAGACATTTACCTCTATCCTAACAAATCAAGGATAGCAAAACATTTACCCGTCTGTTTCAGCACAAACCGTACCCCGCTGCATTCCTAGGCCAGGTGTGAACATAAAATGCAATTAAATCAATATGAGAATGATGGAGAAAGCACACGTGAGAGAGAGAGAGAGAGAGAGAGAGAGAGAGAGAGAGAGAGAGAGAACAAACATCTAAGGCTGTGTGGGGGACATGGCATTGAATTTCAGATCTGCTGAAAAGCAGGATGTGATATAAATATTGATGAATCAGATGGCTACCTGAGAGACAGAATAGCTATCTCTTGTTATCCGGATCCGACGTTGCCTTTGTTAACAGTCTGCGTCACCATAGCAACAAGCAATTAAATGGCAGCATGCATTTAAACATCAGAGACAAGTTGAGATTCATGCTGCCGAACAATAGAGGAGGAAAAAAACGCTGGCTGTGTGTGATTGCTAGGGGAATCCGAAAAACATTTCAGCGAGAGAGAAAAGTTGCGAGGCACCACTAAGTTGAGGGTAGACAAAGACAGTGTAAATGCTGGCATACACTCGATGTCTCACAATATAAAAGAGCTTAATGCACATCTGACATGTATTACACAACAGTGACCTCAGACTTTTCTTCATTCATTTAAAAAATAACTCCTGAAACGAAACGAAAGCCTCCGAATCACAGCATTCCAAAAATGTATTTCAAGCAAAAAAAAAGTTTATTAAAATATGATCAAAATCTCATTAGTATTATAGGTAGTTTAGTTCTTCACAGTGAATTTAGTTATTAAACATGCTTTTATGAAGTTGAAATCCCTAAAGAAGCTTCAATCAGCACTTAAACTCAGAGCTCATGGCAAGTCATTATCACTAAAAATCAAATTCTGTTTGAAGAAAATAAATGTGATTTTTACTTCAAGATCCCTATTGCACTCAGCAGACATATGATTGGTTGAGGTCTTTAGCGCCCTCCAATCAGAAATCACGCTACTGAGGGTGCATTAGGAAACATCTACATAAATGTATCTCTAGGAGCCATATGATGTGTTGAGTGGCACTGACACTGAGAAAATGAAAAGCCTTCAGGGTTCGCTCTGCAGTTATAATCCTATTACTAATGATCTTCCATTGAAAAAACAAATTACCCAAGTATGATAGCCTTTAACTATGCTAGTGCTAAGCCATGCTTATTACCTGAAACATCAAATATCGCTGGACGGAATCGGTGATTCATCCTCACAATTCGCCGTGTTAATGGGGATTCTCGGGTTTGCCAAAGAACAGAATGGGCTGAAGCGTTAGTCTCATTATGCTGGAAGAGGGAGGGGGCGAGACAGGGCTTTTGATCACCCAGCGAGGCCTACTCCTGCTTTCAAGGCTGTCATTGACATAAAGGAGCATTAGTGATCTTTTGTGCACCTAGAAAGGGTTTTACAAAGATAAAGAGAAGAGGCATGAAAGACTACAAAACAAATGAAACTGAGTAAAAAGGAGAATAGGGCGATCTGTCAGTTATTCTCTTTATTTATACTCCAGTGACTGTTTAGCCGTTTCGTGAACTGGCATCCTTCACTGGTATAACGATTCAGCAATTTTTAGTTATGTAAGGGGTTTTCTTGAAGCAATGAGAATGCCAGACACCCAAATATGATGATCTCCTTGTAAAAACTCGTTTTGAAGTATACAGACTCATTTGAACTGAGTGTGGCAAATATAATAGCATATTTTAAGAAAACGTTTATTGCTTAGCAAATTTACCAATGCTGATTATATAAGACATAAAGCTGAGTAATAACCCGTACAAGTGTACTAATGATATAACACGTATACCAAAAAAATTCATATCAAAGAATATTTTTCTCAGTGTAGTAGGTGGTGACAAGCGATTAACTTTATAACTGTGTCACTGTAGGCCTACCGATTTTGTTCAAAACACTTTATTCGGGAAGGAAAGTAATTTCTTTGAAAATCATTCATTCAAGATTCATTCATTCTGTTCATACATTCTTTAATGAGTCACTGAATCATTTTGTCAATTGATTCGTTCGACAACATTGATTTATTCAGTAACAAAGCCAGCATATATAGCTGTCAAATTGATTCATTGTGAAAATGTTTGTATACATATTATATACACATATTATATACACACTGTATATACACACATATATTTATACAATTTACACCAATCAGGCACTGATTATCTCTTTATTGCGGCACCTGTTAGTGGGTTGGATATATTAGGCAGCAAGTGAACATTTTGTCCTCAGAGTTGATATGTTAGAAGCAGGAAAAATGGGCAAGTGTAAGGATTTGAGCGAGTTTGACAAGGGCCAAATTGTGATGGCTAGATGACTGGGTCAGAGCATCTCCAAAACTGCAGCTCTTATGGTGTGTTCCCGGACTGCAGTGGTCAGGATCTATCAAAAGTGCTCCAAGGAAGGGACAGTGGTGAACCGGCGACAGGGTCATGGGCGGCCAAGGCTCATTGATGCCCGTGGGGAGCGAAGGCTGGCCCGTGTGGTCCGATCAAACAGCTCAAGAAGTTAATGCTGGTTCTGATAGAAAGGTGTCAGAATACACAGTGCACCACAGTTTGTTGCACATGGGGCTGCATAGCCGCAGACCAGTCAGGGTGCCCATGCTGACCCCTGGTCACCGCCGAAAGCGCCAACAGTGGACACATGAGCATCAGAACTTGTGTGTGTGTATGTGGCATTTTATGATGTTTATTACTAATACACTTGTAAGAGTTATACCTATTATATTGCCTTTATTAATCACGTAATGTTCGCATCTGTCTCAGTCTTTGTCATTTCCTGTCTATGACCTGAGAGTCATGTCTGTCCCTCCATCTGCACAATTGCATTTTTACATCCTCATGCAGCTTTGATGATTTTCAAAGCTTCACATCTTTCCTCCTGAATTCGACAGCACCGAAACCAGTGACTGTGCATGGTGACAGTCGGGCTAGTGAGTCGATGCAGGTGGTCATCCTTACCTTTCATCATGTCCCTGTTAGCCCGAGCAGAGAGATACAGTGAGAGTGTGATGTTGGGGGTCAGTTTGTGTGTCAGCCCAGATCAGATGAGATGGGCTTTGATGTTCAGTGGGGGCCCGAGTCACTCAAGCGGCTCAGATCCAATTTCTGACCCTGTCCTCGGTACACGCACTGGGGTCAAGACTCAAATACCCCTCTGGCCTGTCAGGAGGGAGGGATTCTGATCCCTGCACAAACTCAGGACAACAGCAAATGCCAAGTAAGATTAGAGCCGTCGATAATAACCTGGCCGCACCACAAAGAATTCAAATGTCATATTAGGTGGGAGAATGCAGAGTCTGATTCTCCATATCTTTCGTATGGCTGGATTTTTACAGATTCCATGATTCAGTTCAATTCACAAGCTCTTGATTCAATTCCATTCCAATCTCGGTTCAACATCAATTCATTTGGATATATATCATGGCAAATTAAATCATGGTTTCATTAAAAAAAAAAATTATTTAATATGCCAGGCATTACAGGGCATAAAAACAGCATTTATTGTTTGAATTTAGTGAGAAAATTGACAGAATTTGAAAAAGTAACAAGAACAAAGGTTATTGGCAGGCGAAAAAATGTTTAGTGCAGTTTTATTCATGCATCAACTGAAAACAGCAAGAGATCGATCTTAGGATTTAAGAATCAATAGAGATTGTAAAAAATGAGGACTGATTAATCAATATTGTCAGCCCAGTCCTAACATTCAGGGTCATAAGAGGGACTCGCAAAACAGCTGTTGTGATCATCTCAGATTGGATAAAGAGAGCCATGGGTAATGCATCCGCGTCGATCAGCCGCCTCTGCCAGATGTGGCATTTCACAGCGTTCCCGCCTAAATGGCTCCGATAAAGAGTTCACTTGTGCGGTCCGGAGAGGATGGGACCTCCATAAATGAGAATGGATGAGCCTGGCAGGCAATTCTCATTCAGTGATGGGCTCGGCCCAATAATGAGGTGGATCTCAATTATGCCGGCATGGCGCTGTGAAATGGACCAGGGTCTCCCACCCCGATGCCTCCGGAGGCCCTTCAAACCCCCTCATCCAAATTGAACTGATGGAGCAGAAAAGCCATTTTGATTTTCGTTCTCACCTCCGAAAACACGGTTTGGCAGTGATAATGCCAGGCTGCCGTGGGCATCTGCCGTGCGCTTGCGAAGGGGGTCGGTGGGTCCCTATCGGACGTGCCGTATAGGGGCGTAATTGGATTTGTGCTGACAGTCTGTTGACACAGACATTATTAATTGGGGTGGCTGGATTGACACGCACTTAGATAGCCACATCATAAATGCATGAAATTCGGCGCGATAATTGCAATCGCTCCACTAACTGCGGTGGGCTTGATTAATGATGCCGTCATCAGCATATGCCAAATCTGACCTCACGGTTATCGAGTTAGCGGGCTAATCAGAGAAGAGGTGGGACGTCTATGGCTCATTCGCACTCAAAAGCAGCATGCGAGATTGTTGAAGATCTTCAAACAACTCTTATGATTCAGTTACCATTGAAACTTCCGGAGTAATAAAGCAACAACCAAACAAAGCCCAGTAGGATCACTAAAACATGGCCTATAGGCTTTGATTAAGAGACAGGCTAGAGAACTGGAAAAAAAATAAAAGTTTACAGAATGTACCAAGGATTTTTTGTTTTGTTTTTTTTGTGAATCTGCTCAACATGTTCAAAAGCACTTGCTTACAATCTCCTGCTTTGTCCATTCTTCCATAAAATGCATTTTCCCCTCACCTATCACTCAATACATTCAGATAACAAGAACAGTGTCAAATATTTATTATAAATATTGAATGAACTGAGACTACAGGATGGTTTCTGAATATCAGCTCCATCTACTGAACCACAGTCAGACAGCAAATATTTAAGAGTATCATATAATATAATATAATCATATTTTGAGTTGATTCTAGTGATTATCTGTTTTGTTGCTATTTTCAAAACTATTGGCAGATAAAGTAGTATGAATTAAAGGAACACTCCACTTTTTTTTGAAAATAGGCTCATTTTCCAAGTCCCCTAGAGTTAAATAGTCGAGTTTAACCGTTTTTGAATCCATTCAGCCGATCTTTGTATCTGGCGATAGCACTTTTAGCATAGCTTAGCATACATCATTGGTTCTAATCAGTCCATTAGCATCTCATTCAAAAAATGACCAAAGACACTTTCAATATTTTTCCTATTTAAAACTTGACTCTTCTACAGTTACATTGTGTGCTAAGACCAACTGAAAATGAACAGTTGCTATTTTCTACACTTATATGGCTGGGAACTACTTTCTCATTCCTGCGTAATAGTCTCGGATCTTTGCAGCCGTACCATGGCTGCAGCGGCGCAATGATATTACACAGCACTGAAAGTAGCCCCCAGCTAGGTAACTTTCAGTGTGACTGACTGGCACTAAGTTTGTGTAGTTGCAGAGAAAGTTTCAGGCTTGCAGCCGTCAAATTGTTTTGGATTTACCTGTGTGATTAGCCATGGTTCTCTGTGTTGTAAAGGGCTGTGATAGTAAGTCGAAGGTGTATACTACCACCATGTTTCACAGAATACCAACAAATCATTGCGCCACTGCAGCCATGGGACGGCCGCGAAGATCCGCGACTATTCCTAGTAGTTCCTAGCCATATAGGTGTAGAAAATCGCAATGTTTCATTTTCAGTTGGTCTTAGCAAACGATGTAACTGTAGAAGAGTCAAGTTTTAAATAGGAAAATACTGAAAGTGTCTTTGGTCATTTTTTGAATGAGATGCTAATGGACTGATTAGAACCAATGATGTATGCTAAGCTATGCTAAAAGTGCTACCGCCAGATACAAAGATCGGCTGAATGGATTCAAAAACGGTAAAACTCAACTATTGAACTCAAGGGGACTTGAATTTTTTTTTTAAAAAGTGGAGTGTTCCTTTAAATATATAAAGTGAGAACTATGGGTACAGAGTCATCTATATATCTGTAAATATGATTGTGTCCTACAGGTGTTGTGCCCAATAATCTGGGTCTACATAGCCTGCAACCTAGTCCAGTGGCTCCAGACAGCCAGGCTCAATCTCCCACACAACTGCAGTACCGCAACAAAGTCCAGCACCGCCGATTCTCCATGGAGGTGAGTACTGCATCATCTCATCCTTTCCATGCTAAAGCACAGCCAAGTGCTCTTTCAAGAAGCTTTGATGGAGACCTAGTGAACCTAACAGAACAACACAAGCTCTGCTTGTAATCTTATCTGAGTCCTTGCCAGAGGCACGAAAGCCTCGTTATCAAACGCGTTGTCTCTTTAAGGTGAGAACAGGTCAAATAAAAAAAGTACTAAACAAAATGGCAAGTTTGTGTCTGACTGCTCTAAAGCACTCCTTTACTATGGAAATCACAGTTTTATGGAACCACCAAAAAGATAATTATTAAAAGTAAAAAAAAAAAAAAATTTATATATATATATATATATATATATATATATATATATATATATATATATATATATATATATATATATATATATATATATATATATATATATATATATATATATATATATATTTCGACAATTTGCGCAAAAACTAAAAAAATGCTAAATTTCTCAAGGGAATGCAACAGATTTACAAGAAAATGCATACTATATGTTTTGAGTATAAATGCAACGTTTCTCGTGGTAAATGCAAAACTTTTGAGAGAGATCGCAACGTTTCTCGTGGGAACGCAATGCTTTTGAGAGAGAACACAACATTTCCGGTGGAACCCAATGCTTTTGAGAGAGAATGCAACGTTTCTCGTGGAATGCAAAACTTTTGAGAGAGAATGCAACATTTCTCGTGAAACCCAATGCTTTTGAGAGAGATCGTAACTTTTCTTGTGGAAATGCAATGCTTTTGAGAGAGAACGCAACGTTTCTTGTGGAACGAAATACTTTTGAGAGAGAACGCAACGTTTCTCGTGGAACCCAATGCTTTTGAGAGAGAATGCAACATTTCTCGTGAAACCCAATGCTTTTGAGAGAGATTGTAACGTTTCTCGTGGAACCCAATGCTTTTGAGAGAGAACGCAACGTTTCTCGTGGAAACCAGCCCTTTTGAGAGAGAGCGCAATGTTTCTCGTGGAATGCAAAACTTTTGAGAGAGAACGCAACGTTTCTCGTGGAACCCAATGCTTTTGAAAGAGAGAACGCGACGTTTCTCGTGGAATGCAAAACTTTTGAGAGAGAACGCAACGTTTCTCGTGGAATGCAAAACTTTTGAGAGAGATCGCAACGTTTCCAGTGGGAATGCAATACTTTTGAGAGAGAACGCAACGTTTCTCGTGGAACCCAATGCTTTTGAGAGAAAACACAACGTTTCTCGTGGAACCCAATGCTTTTGAGAGAGAGTGTTTCTCGTGGAACCCAATGCTTTTGAGAGAGAACGCAACATTTCTCGTAGGAACGCAAAGCTTTTGAGAGAGATCGTAACGTTTTTAGTGGGAATGCAATACTTTTGTGAGAGAATTACAAATGTCTTGGGGGAAAGCAATACTTTTGTGAGAGAACGCAATGTTTCTCAGGGGAACGCAATACTTTTGAGAGAGAACACAAATGAGAATTTTTCCTCCCATCAGTGTCCCCTTAGGGGCTCTGTACAGATTTTTGGCAAAATTATGCATTATTCAAGATGTATTTATATAATGCTTTTCACAATACAAATCATTACAAATAAAAAATTGAGAAAAAATTATTCAGTGTAATCTGAAAATATAATTCAGTGTAATACTGTAATTCAGTGTCATATATATGTCTCACAAATATTAGTCCTGCTTTCTACCTGCTAGAAAAAGCGGATTCAAAATAAACCATGCCAACTGGATTGTCAAATGTCAAGAACAGACTAATCAGAGCCTGCACTAGGCTCCTGCCTTGATCATCTTCCTCGTTTTTCTCCTCTCTTCTATCATAATCATCCATGCGCTGATTCTATATCGGGTGTACGGGAGAAAAGCCTCGGTTGGAGGGGCATGAGAAAGATAGAGTCCATCATTAAATGGAGTGGAAGTATTACCTGTAAGTTAGTCCAGAGTCACAAAAGACAGACTTTGCATTCACCGTGTTCTTTGCCTCGGCTGTCAGCTTTCTTATTCAGTGGCCATGAATCTACAGGGGGAAAATTGGAATGAATGCCCTCTCCCATTTTCAAATGCGACGGCTTCTTCTGCTCTTGCGAACCTTTTATCTGCACCAAGCACCCTTATTTTATTCCCATGGGCATGACGGGAGAGCACCGAGGAGAAAGGGAGGACTTTTTATTCCCTGGTTTTATTGAGAATCACATGCTAGTTTTATTGCAGGACCATACAAACTCAGCCACAAGGCAGAACAGGAGGAATCACAGGAAATGCTCTCATTTTTCAGAGCACATAAGATTCCCCCTCATTGCTGTGATATTTTTAGGCTTCGCCTAACCGTGCAGATGAATCGAGTTACGAACTAACTCCATCAGTGCTTCTTAAATGCGAGAAGATTGTTGGAGATATTTCAGCTCGCTGCGCTATACAATATTTTGTCCTACCCTGCCACTGCGTATTGAGATTACACCAGAATCCTTTATTGAGTGAGAGTCTTCACACTAGAAAAAAGTGACAAGTTTTCTCATTGTCATGCCGAGTTCGTCCTGGTAAGAATAGTCAGCTCTGCCTATAGGCGTAGAGTTGTGTTGCGCAGCGGAGAAAGCTGTCATATTCACCTTGACTCGCTGTGTTTTTATGTGTGCAAGCTGAACACTAATAGCTGACAGCTCTTTGATGTGTGTGCAGGATGTAACTAAAAGGATGTCTCTGCCCATGGATATTCGTCTCCCGCCAGAGTTTCTGAAGAAGTTACAGATGGAAAGCACTCCGCCATGCAAACCTCTCAGCCGCATGTCCAGAAGAGCCTCACTGGTTAGTAAATTAAACTCACACGTGATGATTAGTTAGAACTGGTACAAAACCATGAGAGCTTCCTAGCTTCATGTTTTGGCATCATAGACATGCAATAGTGTGCAGAGGCCTAGTTATTTTAGTTTTTGTCTGACAAAATCTCCAGAAAATGTATTTTTTGCAGATATTGAAATCCCAGAATGCATTGCAGTATGTGTGTGGGGGAAAATTACATTAATGTCATGTACACTGTGAACCTGAATAAGTTTGGCAAAATTTAAGTTAAGAAATTGAAGTTCAAGAAAGCAGAACTGGCAGATTTCGATTTCGTACTTAAACATTTCAAGTTAAGTACAATTAAAATGCATGACTTTAATTTAAACTTAAAATTTCCATGTAACCTCAATGTGAACATTTTTATTAGTATAAACTTAGCTAGCTATAACAAGCTAATTCAGAAAATGCTAACATGTTAACAATAGCATGGTATAACACAGCAATCTAAAAGCATTTAACATACTTGCTCTCAAACCAACTTGTCACCAAGACGGCAACTCTCCAAAAATGAACTAAACTAGCATAACAAAACATTAACCACTACTAAATCTCCCACTTAACGTTAATCTTGCACAAACATTATATAACACTTCATTTTAGCATTTACTCTCCCTTTTGAGTGCCATGGGCAAAGCATGCTGGGAAATAGAAACCCCAGCCCAATTTCAGTTAAATTTAAGTATAGCCAAAATTAAAAGAAATAGCTTAATAAAACTCAAAGTTGTGTTTATTTAAAATATATCAGTTTTGTGAACTTGAAAGAAAAAGAAAGTGCTAAATACTCATAAAAGTTAATTTGACTTAACTAACTTGTTTAGTTTAAGTTTGTCCAACTCAAACCAATTAATTATTTTGAGCCTTAGGGTTACAGTGTATGATCACATTATATCTTATTGAGTACTGAAAAGAAAGAAAATGGGATTAATCAGAATTTTTACATCCAGAACACGACTGTTGCACTCTATGACAATCCTTGATTTCAACGATGTCAAACCATCTGCTTTTAAACTATAGGCTATACTGTGCAAAGCTAACCCTAACCCTACCTCCTTCACTGCCTAGCATTTCTGTCTACATTTGTATACTTGGCAAGCTTGCCTCTCAGCTATAAAAAATACACTGATTTATAACACAACAGAAGGCGCATTTACAGCGTTGCAGCAAGAACTGCTATAGCAAACATTACCGTAAACGAACCATACCAGAAGCCCTTGCTCACTCCACTTCACATTAAACAATACTTACACACACTTTCAGTTCTAGCTCTTAAATGTGCTTTTCTTCACTCATTTCATTCATGCACTGCTTGGATCACAAACAATTCATAACGTTTTAGTAACACAGTATTCCATTATTTTCCAGTCGGACATTGGCTTTGGGAAATTGGAGACCTACGTGAAGTTGGGCAAACTAGGAGAGGTAAGATGTTTTCTCTTCCCTGGGTGAAAACAAATGCTATAGCAAAAATTAAGAACATAAAACAGCAGTCTTCAAAATGAAGAATCAAATGTGTTCATTACGAGATTCCCTCCAGGCGATTACAGTGAATATGAGTCGCGTTGAATGTGGATTCTGATTTAATGGGCTTTTTTTTTGGCATGAAGAGACATCAGTCTGTAATATGCTCAAAGCTGTACTTCGACTAGCCCGTCAATTTTCCATTAAGTGCAACAAAGCATGCTCATTGCAAATTGTGAGAAATAATGTACTACATACAACCCTGAGGAATACCATATCTAATGACTGTGTGAGGAAAAACCTGAAGTATTGGAAAAGTACTGGACACGGACTGCTGTGAATTCTCTTCAATAAAGAAACAAATAACGGTAAAGTGGGTTTCTTTATATTAGCAGTTATAAGCGTTTTCATTAGCCTCTAAAAGGTGCTTTCAGCTCGGTGAATTTCTAGGCCTGGAAAAGTCGTGGAAATTAATAAAATCAAAAAAAGTCATGGAAATTCATGAGATGTGGTTTTTTCATGAGATGTGCTCCAACATATTCCATCAGCTAGAAATTGCTCAGTGAGTGAAATATCTGTAATATTATATTAAAAATTCCTTATCCTATTATGCAAGTTATTTAGCAAACAATTTTATACAAATCAATTTACAAGGATTATTATTATTATAAGTCTTCCTAGTGAATGATGAGAGAGTTCATGGATCCAAGCAAGGCTTTGAAACTTACCTACATTAAAATTAATAATTTGGGGGTCAGTGATTTTTTGAAAGATATTAATACTTTTATTAAGCAAGGATGCATTAAATTAAGCAAAAGTGACAGTATAAAAATGGATAATATTACGAAAGATTTCTATTTCAAATAAATGTTGTTTTTCCTATTCAGAGAATCCAGTTATTTTTAATGGTGAACACAGATTAAAAATCGGTGGTTCGATCAAATGAATGCAGCCTTAATGCAAAAATATTTTTAAAAAATCTTACCGACCCAAAAAACATTTTGAACACTTAGTGTACAACCTTTCAGTTAATAGCCCACATCATGAACCACACTGTTCGATAACCAGCTCAAATTTTATTCCTTAAGAAACATTTTGATACACTATTCATAGAAAAGTTCATAAGTACATGGACATTTTACATTAACAAATATATATATATATATATATATATATATATATATATATATATATGTATATATATATATATATATATATATATATATATATATATATATATATATATATATATATTATAAAACCATATATATATTTTATTCTACTATATATGTTGTTGTTCACATAAGTGATCATGTATCCATTTAATCTTGTATTTTTGCACATCGAAATCGAGACACCTGGAAACCAAATGTTCAGAATTGGTCATATTTTGGGGTCTTTGCAGTTTATGG
This sequence comes from Gobiocypris rarus, assembly GCA_023029165.1. Lineage (NCBI taxonomy): Eukaryota > Metazoa > Chordata > Actinopteri > Cypriniformes > Gobionidae > Gobiocypris > Gobiocypris rarus. Next base: position 6,314,188 of record CM040931.1, on the reverse strand, counting down.
TAATAATAATGCATTATAATGTTTGCTTTCAAGGACATTTCAATGTTCCTTTGTTTTGTAAGTTAAATCATTTTGGTGCTAAATGTTGGTTTTAAATATGTGTCCTGATCTATTCTGCACCGCTTCTGTTTCCCAGAAGACTGACATTTTTTTCTTCCTGTCTGTCACACAGGGCACATACGCGACGGTATTCAAAGGTCGCAGCAAACTCACAGAGAACCTGGTGGCTCTGAAAGAGATTCGACTCGAGCACGAAGAGGGCGCCCCGTGCACGGCCATACGGGAAGGTAGCGTCCTTCTCTCACACAAACACAACTATGATTTCGAGCTCCCAGTTGTTCAAAAGCCAGATTGTCACGAAGACTATACAGTCTAAACTAGCGAGCCACAGGCATCTTCTTCACCCACCCTGAATCACTCCATCTAAATGAGATGGTGTACGTGAGAGGGGTTGCTAATGGAAGATGCTGATGTAAAGCAAGGCTGCCACCCAGTGGCTGCCGCACACATCTAATGAGCTCACGCTGGAGGGACATGCACACAAGCCCAGGAGATAACACAATACCATAATGCATTGCATTACAAAACATGTTACAGGAGGTCAATTATTTTATAGCTCTGGGACTTCATTTAAGTATAAACTTTGTTTCAGATCTAAGATTACTGCTCTTTTTTTCTCAGGACAAAAAACTGATATAAGCAGGGGACAAACGTCAATTAATTTTCCCTTTAATCTTTAATTGTTTTTCATTGCATTAAAAAAAAAATACTTAAAGAGAGGTAAATTAGAGCACTTACAAATTCATAAAATCACTATTTAGTTAAGTAAAATAACAAATAAAAATTTATATTAAGTAATAAGATGTATAGATATCAAATGTATGCATTTTATTAGTTTTAAGTAATTGTAATTGAATTAATGATGTGTACGTATATACATACACACATATATAAACTGTATATAGATAACATTATGACTGACAGGTGAAGTGAAGAACACTGATTATGTCTTCATCACGGCACCTGTTAGTGGGTGGGATATATTAGGCTGCAAGTGAACATTTTGTCCTCTAAGTTGATGTGTTTGAATCAGGAAAAATGGGCAAGTGTAAGGATTTGAGCGAGTCTGACCAGGGCCAAATTGTGATGGCTAGACGACTGGATCAGAGCATCTCCAAAACTGCAGCTCTTGTGGGGTGTTTCTCCGGTGTGCAGTTGTCAGTATCTATCAAAAGTGCTCCAAGGATTCCTTCCTTGGAGCACTTTTGATAGATACTGACCACTGTGGTGAACCGGCGACAGGGTCATGGGAGGCCAAGGCTCATTGATGCACGTGGGGAGTGAAGGCTGGCCCGTGTGGTCCGATCAAACAGACGAGCTACTGTAGCTCAAATTGCTCAAGAAGTCAATGCGGTTTCTGATAGAAAGGTGACAGCATACACAGTGCATCACAGTTTGTTGCGTATGGGGCTGCATAGCTGTAGACAAGACAGGGTGCCCATGCTGACCCCTGTCCACCGAAAGCGCCAACAGTGGGCACTGAGCATCAGAACTGGACCACGGGGCAATGGAAGATGGTGGCCTGGTCTGATGAATCACGTTTTCTTTTACATCACGTGGATGGCCGTGTGTGTGTTTATATATAAACACACACACACACAAACATTATAGATATATGCATAAATACACATACATTCATATTGTATAAAATCAATTAAAAATACTTCAAATACATTTTAGGATTTACAGATTTATTTATATATATATATATATTTATATATATATATATATACACACAATACATTTCAAGTTTTATTTACAAATAAAAATAATGTACATATTAATGTTTCTGTGAATAGCTAATATTTTGGATGTTTATGAATAACAACATTTTATTCTTCAGTGTGAGTTATTACAATGCAACACTTACAGCAGTTATCTGTATAGCTTTTCTTATTTGATAAAAATTCTGCATCCTGTTTGACTCAATTTATATTCAGGAACTGGATTAGCATTTCAATTTAATTCTGAATGTTGCACAACCCTGCTGGAGGTTATTGTTGTGGTGGCTCATTGTCATATTCTTGATTTGTTGCAATAGTGTCCCTGCTGAAGAATCTGAAACACGCCAACATCGTAACACTCCATGACATCATCCACACAGACAGATGTCTCACCCTTGTCTTTGAGTATCTGGTAAGCCACGTCATGCAGCTTTTCTACAATAGCAGGCTTTAGGTGAACACTTACCCCAGTCTCTTGTCAATCCCATCAATGCTTTGTGGTACTGGGTGAGGCGTTTTTTAAAGTATTTTCTTTAGGGCCGTTTTGACATCATAACCCACTGTCTTTGCAGGACAGTGACTTGAAGCAGTACCTCGACAACTGTGGAAACCTAATGAGCATGTACAATGTGAAGGTAACAGCTCTCCCACCATCAAACCCTCAACAAGCTTACCAATTAAAAGTCAACAGAGCTGTTCCAAACCCTGTTTACATAGACAGCTACCTTCTAAGACAGCATCTTAATGCAAAATAGCACAAGAGAGACGTGCCTCACAATTGATTCTGACAGAGTCTGACACGTTAACAAGTTTTTAAGATAACAACAACAAGCAATTTGTCAATTGATTATGAGCAAAACACTGCTCGACAACATGATCACAACCGTAGATATCAGAAGATATGTTCTAACGAGCAGGATTTTGCACCAATGAGATTTCACTGGGCGGGGCTACCACACAGACCAAAGAAGCAACAGTGTTATCTCATTTGTGATTTTTCTTTTTTATAGGGAAGACTTTGATGGAAATTAGAGCATTGGAAACCCATAATTGACTAATTAGTTTGTTTAAATGACTAATAAGTCATTAAAGAAAATTAAATATAAATGAAGTGTAGATCTCTAGGTGACATTTCAAACACTGATTAACAGCATCTAATGATTTGGAAATGGGCCATATGTTTTATGATAATGGGCAATTTAAACTGAAAAATTAAAAAATTAAATAAATAATAAAAACTACACTTACAGCAATAATAAACTTTTCTAATTCGGTAGCTAATAGCTTTTTGCATTTACAGTGTCAGGCATAAAAAAAGCATCTTTAAAATAAATAAAATTAAATATAAAATTAAATAAAATATTTAAAAAAAATGTATATTATAATATTTTTATAATATAACAAAATAAAATATCAAATTATAAAATTTAATTATTAAAAATTTAATTAAATAAAAATAGTAACACTCTAGTTTAGGGACCAATTCTAATTATTAATAACTAAGCTTGCGTAGCATGCATAATACTAGGACATTGGCTGTTTATTAGTACTTATAAAGCTCATATTTATGTCTTATTCTGCATGACTATATTCTACATCCTTAATCTGACCCAATACCTAAATTTAACAACTTCCTTACTAACTATTAATAAGCAGTAATTAGGAGTTTATTAAAGTCATAGCTAATAATAAGATTTGGACCCTAATCTAAAGTGTAACCAAAATAAAATAGTAAAAAGTATTTACACAAACTTCATCTATATTTGTCAGTATTGAATTAAAAAGTATAGTTACATTTACTCTCGACTTCTGAAAATGTTGCAATGCATTCTGGGATTGCATTATTTGCAGTGGATACGTGTGATGTTGCTTTAAAAAAATAAGGTATTTTAGAAGGCAACTGCTTACATTTTGGATGCAATAAAATGCGGTCTTTGTTGGTAGCTCAAGTTTTAGAAGCGCTAACATCCGCCTCTCTGTCCTTGTAGATATTTATGTTCCAGCTTCTTCGTGGTTTATCATATTGTCATAAGAGGAAGATTCTCCACCGGGACCTGAAGCCTCAGAATCTGCTCATTAATGACAAGGGAGAACTCAAACTGGCAGACTTTGGTGAGAATTTCTTACACGGCCTAAATATTCACAAATGCGATTACTTTGGTGTGCTGTACAAAGAATATCTAGATGTTTTTTTAGCACATTACCAAGCAGAGGTCTCCCATGTGACTCCTCATATTGGCTGGGATTCTGGGTTTCCCAGCAACATTTGTTCATCACCTTAACTATCTGTCTTATCTTGCTTGTTAAGGTTTGGCCAGAGCGAAATCAGTCCCAACAAAAACCTATTCGAACGAGGTTGTGACCTTGTGGTATCGACCCCCTGATGTTCTACTGGGCTCCACGGAGTATTCCACACCGATAGACATGTGGTAAGACGTTTCTCGCATTAATCGCTGCTAGAATGCATTGAACATGTCCGTGCACATTGCATAACAGTACAGAATGACATCGGCCACAATGTGCTGCTAACATTTTGAAAGCATGAAGGAAAACTATTGATATTGTTCACAGACAATGCTCACAGATTAGGAAAAAAGCAAAACTAGGCTATGATATAAAACTATAAATCCAAAGCATAAAAATATAGCCATATCTAGAGACCAGAATATCATATACTGGAGGGTGGACTTTTTTGACTCAGTAAGCTAAGCAACATCCCAGAAAGCACACACATACTGTAGCAACTTAACCATTTGCATAGACAAGTTTACCAGATTAATTTAGAAATGAGTTAAATTATTTCAACTCTGTACAGTAAAGGGCTGTGATAGTAAATAAAGGTGTATACTTCCACCATGTTTCACAGAATACCAACAAATCATTGTGCCGCTGCAGCCATGGTACGGCTGCGAAGATCCGCGACTATTATGCAGGAATGAGAAAGTAGTTCCTAGCCATATAGGTGTAGAAAATCGCAACTGTTCATTTTCAGTTGGTCTTAGCAAACGATGTAACTGTAGAAGAGTCAAGTTTTAAATAGGAAAAATAGTGAAAGTGTCTTTGGTCATTTTTTGAATGAGATGCTAATGGACTGATTAGAATCAATGATGTATGCTAAGCTATGCTAAAAGTGCTATCGCCAGATACAAAGATCGGCTGAATGGATTCAAAGACGGTAAAACTCGACTATTTAACTCTAGGGGACTTGGAAAATGAGCCTATTTTCAAAAAAAGTGGAGTGTTCCTTTAAGTATTTGCATCTCCTTATTTTATATTTTTTCAAATTCCTTAGAAGTAGCAATCTATTCATTGTGAAAACAATTACATTTAATTGGTTAAAAATATTCCTAGTTGTGGAACAAGCAAGATTCAATTAGTTAAAATGTATAAGATTGGTTTACAATACATATAATAAATTGGATTTATGATAAATATATATAAACCTGGTTGTGCATTTAAACACATTGAATTTAATAGTACTACTATCTCATTTTTAGTAGTTTCATATATGTATGACTGAGAAATACGCATCACGTGTAATCCAAATGGATGGAAATATACTAAATTATATTTTATACGAAATTAAAATACATAACTCTCAAATATAGGATAACATTTTTTTTAAATGTCGTTAACATCTATTATTTAATGTTGTCAAATTGCGTCAAACATAAAAGTTTGTAAATATAACGTGTGTGCATGTGTATGTGTGTGTGAGAGAAAGTGTGTGTATACACATATACACACACACCAACTTTTATGTTAGATGTGATTAATCCAAATGAATTGATTTGACAACACTACTATTATTATGAAGTGTTTTAGAGACGATAGCTGGACTAAAATTGCCATCAATGAAACTTGTTTTGCTTTTTCAGCACTCAAACACAATCAATTTCAGTCGGTTTCATTTATTTATCATCTCATGTCCAAAGAACTAAATGAATGGGTTCATGTAACCTTTTGTTTTGGTGGGGGAAAAAATCCCATTTATGAACTTTATGAAATAATACATCAAACCCCCTTTTGATCATGCCAAAGAGCTCTTGACTGTTGCTCAGTCCTCCAGAAGAAACATTAAGTTAGAAAATTGAATTCTGTCTTTCCTGACACAACCTTTTAACGTCACATACGCACTCTGACACGTGCTCCTCGGGCAACCTTGGATAGCTGACACGGACTCGGACATAAATGCTTTTTTAAAGCTAAGCCGTCCTGTTCGATAAAAATACCGTGTTGTTTAATCCTCAGGATTAGTCCAGTGGGCTAATCAATCCGAGCGTGACAGCAGCCACATGTGTCTTTCCCATATCTCCACCTCACAGCTTTCCCGAGACAACCCTCCAGTCAAGCAGACGTCAAACTGTGATAGGAGAATATTTTCAGATAAGACATCTGTGACAGTCCTGATCTGATATATTCAAATGATGTCTGCAGGGCTCATTTAAATGATTTGACGTATAGAATAACAGCACTGAAATTAAAAGAGATTTTATGATCATAACACAGTACAATGATGGATGTCTCTGTATGACTAGGGGCGTGGGCTGTATCATGTACGAAATGGCAACAGGGCGTCCTATGTTTCCTGGGTCGACTGTCAAAGAGGAACTACACCTGATATTTCGGCTCATGGGTAAGATATATATATATATATCCCTATATAGCCATATCTTGAGAATATCATACACACTGGAGGGTGGTTTTAAATTTCAATTAGACAAAGTTATCCATCTGTCTAGTTAAAAAAATTTACAATACCATTCAAAAGTTGGTTGTTTTTGGAGTCTCTTATGCTTACCAATGCTGTATTTATTTGATCAAAAATATAGTACGAAGAGTAATATTGCAAAATATTACTATCATGTTTTAAACTTTTGTTTCTATTTAAACATATTTTAAAATGTAATTTATTCCTGTGATGCAAAGTTTCTGAATGTTCTGAAGACTCACATGATCCTTCAGAAATCATTATAATATGCAAATTTGAAAGTTGAATAGTCACTTTTGATTAATTTATTGCGTCCCTGTTAAAAAAAACACGCTTGAACAGTATTTGAGACGAGTTTTAAATACTTCACTATTCTATTGGCCTGGATGCCAGCCGAAATTAGCCCCGCCCACAACATTTAAGTTTGGGAAATTCGGTCTGGACTTGCGGAGCAACTATGCTCGAACCGGAGCTGTTCAGACCATAGACCGTAAAAAGATTTCAGACCAATCAAATTGTCAGGGCAGGCTTTATACGATGATGGACAGATGATCAACAGTAACTTAATCATCCACGTCACCAAAGAGCGATTGGGTTGAATTCGTTCTAATCCTAAACGGAGAACTTGTTCGCATATGCATTCACCTTTACTATTATTGTGTTGGTAAGTGTTCCGTGTATCCTTAAATTATTTTACAACCATGGCAAAGATCGTTTACACTCATCTTCTTCTTCTACTCGTTCCTTTGTGCATGCAGTTGAGTTCTGTTGACAGCCATGCGTCGCTCCGTTGATCTGATTGGTTGTGGGTCTATCCAATTGAGGTCTTTACTGGTTCTGTTAAAACGCCCCATAATCACAGCCCAATGGAGCAGCATCAGACTCATATTCTGACTAGAATTGAGTATGATGACGTCAGGCTACTACTTTTCTATAGCCTGCCAGACTTTTGAATATCGGCATTAAAGCAAAAGTTTGGTGCTAACTGCACAGAATTTGGTTTGTATCCATCAGTAATTTTCACAAAAATAACTTCTCAGATTCAGTGATTACATGCTCTTCAAAAACACTCATTCCAACAGCCAGCTATCTTGTAAACATGACAACCTGTGCACTTCGATTCCAGCCAACCAGATCATAGCTTGCCAGATGAACAAAACAATCTGCAATCTTTTCATGCAATATCATGCATCGGCGGTCAGTGACCAGCGGGTGGTCCATAGGTGCACGTCTGAAGCTTAATGGAGGTCTAATTATCTCACTGTAGGACACATACTAAAAAACTACTTTTTTCCGTATCCAGGCACCCCAACTGAGGAAACCTGGCCCGGAATCCCAGCTAATGAGGAATTCAAATCCTACCTGTTTCCTCAGTACCGAGCACAAGCGCTCATTAATCATGTGCCCAGGTACTACAGAAACACTGCAGACTGACTTTCATGCAACAGGACTAGCTTTTGGCTCCTTTAAATAAAATGTGCAAACAAAAACCCACTTGTATCTATACTCAACAATAGAGGACCACAGTATGTTTTGGAGACTTTGCATGCTATGAACTACACACTGCCCAGCCAAAGTAAAAAAAACCCTGCTGTTTGGATTGAAATAGGCAAATACTTAAGAGTCTACAATTGGATCATTATTGCAGTGATTTTTATGTTTCTAGTATTTTATATATGTGGGAACATTTCTTCCAACCCTAATCGGAATGTGTGTATGGAGTGTGTAGCTTTTCTACTAACAACCATGTAGGAAGGCACATCATGGCAATATCCCAGGATGATAATGTCAAGATTCATCAGGCTCAGACTGTGAAGGAATGGTTGGGAGGGAGCATGAAGGATCATTTTCACACATGAATTGGCACCTCTGAGTCCAGACTGAATTCATTGAAAGTCTTTGGGATGTGCTGGAGGAGACTTTACAGAGTGCAGGACTCTTGCATTGTCAATACAAGATCTTGACCAAAAATTTTCTTTCCATAAGAACTGGTGCCAAATATATAACCAACTTTCTTTTTTTTGGCGAGGCAGTGTAGATGGTGAATATTGTAATATACAAGCTTTTTTATCATTATTTTTTTTTTCAAGGCTTGACACGGAGGGGATAGACCTTCTTTCGGCTCTGTTGATGGTAAGTGAATTAATCTGAAACATCAAAAATTATGGCTTATTCTGATTTGAGCTACTGTAGAAACATACTTCATGCAAGTATTTAAACACAAAGTGACACCAATGCGTCGCATGTGTGTGGCTTCAAACATACTCCAAACTGAATAGAGTTACCGCTAAATGTTTGTGCAATTAAACCAGATAGGATACTATTCAGGTAACTAACAATACACATATCAAAAGCTAGCTTGAATATCATTTTATGCACTTGCATTGAGTACAATTTTACTGAAAAAGCATTTCCAGTGTACACGTCTTTCCTTTTCTTGTAATGTCGAGGTGGAGCCAATACAATACACTCTTAGAAAAAAAAGGTACAAAAACTGTCACTGGGATGTTACCCTTTCAAAAGATTCTAACATGTACCATTTAGGTACTAATATGTACACTTTTAGTACCATTATGTACTTTTGAGGTACTTATATGCACTCTTTAGGTACAAAGATGTACCTTTTGAAATGGTACTTCCCTAGTGACAGCTTTTTTACCTTTTTTTCTGAGAGTGTATGAGACAATAGATTCACACAATAAGGAATTTGCCAGTCTACGTCAGATGTCCCTTGCAGGGATGTACTGAGAATAGTCTAAAACCACACAGATACTTAGTCAGCGGTGGTACCGTTTAGAAATGCCCTGCGGATGAAAGAGGTCATTGGAAGATGATATATGGCAAGCATTGTTGGCATCACAGCACAGATAAAACAGGAATATTACTGCTTATTTTGATAGAAATGTCTAAGCAAATCACTGATAAAGTGTCAGCTTGTTGTTAAAAACACTGCTGTCCAAGAATCATGAATCTTAACAGATGATAGCAATAATGCTGGTTGTGCAACCAACCATGCATGCAAATTAGTTGACATATTCATGTCATGCAGATAAATGTCACCATTTGGTAGGTCTCCAAATAGCACCCAACAACGCCATTACAGCCCCATGAACTTACATCACGACAACTCTTCATCTACGTCTTCTCAAGCGGGAAACAAATTCCTCGAACATTTTAAGCCTGAACAATTTTTGTTACAGTATCTTCTTTGTTAATGTTAATTAAAATACAGTCGTTCATTGTTTGATTTAAATTATGTAGTAAATGTTGAAATTAACATTAAGGTTAACAGAGTAAAGTATTGTTCATTCTTAGTTTACGCTAGTTAACTAATGTTAACAAATGAAACCTTATTGTAAAGTGTTGTTACCTAATATTTTTCATTATTATTAACAAAAAATATGTATGCCATTTTTGCAAAGGTGTTTCAATTAAAGATTTATTAACAAATTAATTAAAAGATCAACTATGAATCAATTAAAATAGTATTGTTATTACTATTAATAAATAATAATTAATAAGCTATAGCTTATTGTGTGTGTGTATATAAATAAGTATTTTTTGTCTGATACAGATTTTACTTAAACTAATTATAATTGATTGATTTTAAATTATTAGTACTGATCATTTTTAATTGATTACTAGTATTTGATTTTTTTTATTTATCTGTACCAATCATTTCAAATCAATCAATTCTAATTAGCATAAAATTATTTTAAAATCTGTATTAAATTATAATTGATATATAATCTATATATGCACAGTTGTTTTGCAATCAGAATAATAATTTAAAATACACTTTTATTTTTTTATACAGCAAAAATGATTAGTATTATATACTGTAAAAACTAAGGAAAAAATTAAAAAATTAAAATCTACTACTAAATAATTCAAAATGATCTTCACTAATCATTTAAAATCAATCAATTATAATTATTTTAAAATCTGTACCAGACAAAAAGAAAATAAATACTGGTTACCCTAGCCCTAGTCTAGCATGACTTTTAAGTGTGAGATTTCTAACAAGCACACAGCACATGTGCAGAGGCCAGTGAGGTGATGTTTAATGCCATGGACCTGCAACTGTCTTCAGCTCCCACAAATCCCCTGGTGAAAAAAAGGCCCTTGTTAAGAGTTTCGCTGCCGAGACAGAGTGAGCTCAGAAGCTAATTATGGTGTCAACTTCCCCTCTCTGCCTGCTCTCCTCCAGGTCCAATTAGTTTGATACAGGCAGGGGTGTCAGGCGTGGAGCATTATAGTGTTATCAAAACACAGGTAAACAAACGCAGGCTGACACCTCGTCGCTTCACTCAGGTACAGGCAAGAGTAAGGACCTTTCAGAGGAATAGTGTTCAAGATTATGTTGGGGGAGCGACTGAACAAAGAGGGGTGCGTCAGGCTAAAGACTCTTGATCTTTGGCTGTAGGCTACACATGTACATTGCGTACAATAAGGCATTGTGTAAATGTGCCTAAAATGTCCTAAATAAAATCTGCACCTACAAACTCTCTGTGTGTGTGTGTGTGTGTGTGTGTGTGTGTGTGTGTGTGTGTGTGTGTGTGTGTGTGTGTGTGTGTGTGTTTATGTTTTTCTATCCTGGTGGGGACTTCAACCTGACTGCACACAGACTCATGGGGACTCGTGTCACCGTGGGGACCTAAATTGAGGTCCCCATGAGGAAACAAGCTTATAAATCATACAAAATGAGTTTTTTTTGAAAATGTAAAAATCCAGCATATCTTCTGTGATGGGTAGGTTTAGGGGCAGGGGCAGGGGCAGTGTAGGGGGATAGAAAATACGGTTTGTGTAGTATAAAATGCATTACGTCTATGGAGAGTCCCCACAAAGATAGTAAACCAGACGTGTGTGTGTGTGTGTGTGTGTGTGTGTGTGTGTGTGTGTGTACAAGCTTGGCAATGAAGCTCTTTCTGATTCTGATCAATACAATATACCCTGATGGTATCAGATGGTAATACCAGTTATGAATAGTTTAATTTAACAACAATAGACTTAATGGCAGGCCCTCACAAGCAGGTTTAGATTGTGTGCGTTTGAATTTCAGTAGAATATGCTGCAGTTGTAAAGAAACGTGAATGCGTTTCTCTTTCTCTGTGCGTTCTGATGGCACACGCAGCTTGAGTGCGCGCTGACCTGTCATTATGATGAAAGACCAAGGAGCGCGCGATTCGTTAATGGTGACAGCGGCCTTAATGAGTCCGAACCGTGCACCTGTTTCTCATCAAACCCCGCTGACTGATCGCGCTGTCAGCCTCACACAATGCGCTCTGAACGCTCTGCTCACTTTAAACAACGGCAAACTTCGCTGGAGACAATTTTATAACTTTGTGCGAGATGACAGGAGGATGATGGGTGCTTCATTATTTAAAACTACTTTATAGCGCAGGGATCAACAAGTCAGGTGAGCTGTGCTCAGATCGTGTCATTAGTAAAGAGCGCGCACAAAAGCACAAAATGATGAAAGAACCACTATGCATATTCAAAATTCAAGTTCTGTGCATCTACTGCACTTCATAAAGACAATCAAATGAACTGTCTGTTCATTATCCAAACTTAAGTTGAACATATATATATATATGGTCAATTAAAAAAAACATAACTCTGTTTTCCCCCCTTTCAGTACGACACCAGGCGTAGGGTTTCAGCCGAGGCGTCTCTGACACACTCTTACTTCCTGACGCTGGGCGAGAACATCCACTCCATACCTGACAGTGAGTTCCTCCCAACATTTACATCATTTCTACAGAGTCTGCTTATATAACACAACCTCAGCAGAAGCGTTATAATCTGTCTTTTACCTTTGCAAAACAACAAACAACAGTACATTTGCTTTGATCATCTTCCTCTCTAGCCTCATCTGTGTTCTCACTGAGGGAGATCCAGCTACAGAAGGATCCGGGACACAGGAGTTCAGTATTCCAGCCTCCAGGTATTCAATTCCATTGCTTTGACATCACTCATCTCTATATTTGCAGAGCGCAACTTGATCATGGGTAGTCATGCATCAGGCTCATTGATCACATCTGCAAACCTGTAAGATTTAATCAAGCATTAATACCTGCACTCCTGCAGATCTTTCTAACAATGGGTCGTTTTCTCCAAATCCAGGTCGAGGCAAGAACCGCAGACAAAGCATTTTCTGAGGAAAAGAAATCAAAGTGGTGCGCATGAAGAGATCGGCAGAACAAAACCATTATGAAGGAAAAAGCATCCAAAACATGCATTCATCCATTCATATACACACCAATATATTACAGTCTGGACTCAATAGAAGTAAATCATAATATTAGTTGGTTAAAAGTGTAACCAAGACTAAATCAAATCTCTATTGCGGTCTAGTTCAAACCTAAAAACCATGCTGATCTTGACACTCGGAGCTAGGATGCTCTATGGGAAGGCATTTAAAGCGTGTCTAGACTCTGGAGACGTAGATCTGAACACCTCAAAGTACTGCTAGATTTAGTCATTTCATTTGTGTGTGTGTGTGTGTCATGGTAGCTTCATATCCTACTTTTCCCATTTAGTGAAATTTCCTTCATTTCAGTTTGGGGTTTGACTTGTTTTGCCATACGTGTTTGATCAGACACCGCACATACTTCGCAAACATTCATTCATTACTGTAATATTTCAAATATTTGTCATGATACCATTGAACTTCAGCTGCTAAAGGTGCTGTAAGTGGATTTTTGGTTTTGCAAGCAAAATAAAAGGTCCATTCATACCAAGGACAATAACTATAACGATAAAGGGGTTCGTACAGATACTGTAAAATGAAATTCGAGGACTTTTCAAGCACTACTTTTATGGATTTCAAGGACTACTACCAAAAATCGCACTTATCAAACAATATCTCAATATATCAAACTCATTTTTAAACTCAAATTACAGATATAAGGTATCCGAAATACAACTTACAACCTATTTAATAATATATATTAAATACAAAGTTTATTATTATTCAATTCCTATTATTATAGAATTATCTTATTGTCTGTTCTTATTAAATTATATTGTCTATTTTGTTAATATAATATTTTATATTATAATATTAGCGTACTTCGTATCAAGAAAAGGACTGATGGAGGTTTATCAGACAGTCTGAGTGTTAATTTTGCATGACAAGATTGTATTTGTTGTGTTTTTTTTAAATTATTATTAAGTTAAGCAATCAAGTATCTCTTTATAAAAAGTCAAATTCAAGTACCTTGTACGAACCCTGCAACAAAGATATTGTTCTGAAAATCGTTTTAAACATAAAATATCAGAGTTCTACATCGGCACAGAGAAACAATATCATTATAAATATCACTTTCAGAAAATACTTTTTTTTCAGCTGGTGAATGATTAAAATATTGACAGCCAATCAGAATCCACCCTGCTTTGAAGAGCTTGAGCATTTAAAGCGACAGACGACAAAACTGCAGCATTGAGATTGTCTTGTTTGTTCACGATATTGTCTGCTGGTGTGGACACTACTATAGATATCTGTCTTGGTGTGAACGGGCCTGTTTCATATTGAGCTACTCCAAAAGAAAATCGCTTACAGCATCTTTAACTAGTTACTTATTTACGAAATCATCAAAAGGTGCCTTTTGCAGACCAAAAAAGATGATGGGTCCAATTTTAGCCTTTCGAAAAACCATCTACTTCAATTTTCTCAAGGATCTAGCTCCTTTCAAGTAATTGCACATGCAGATATTAGTTGTGCCATTTTAGCTAATTGCTATTCCGTATTTGCACATGGCATGCAAGTGTCCTGGAATTGAAACCTAATGTTGTTCACCTTCTCCTACTGTATCTTGTAGTTTTTGTTTTTTTTAAATGAGTGCACTATGACTCTTTACTGTAAGTGGCAAGTGGACAGAAATTAAAAGCTTGATCATTTAAAAGCCACCAGGGAACAGAAATACTGACTGACAAAGAAGAAATCCTATCAAATATAATGACTTATGAAGATTTAGTTTAACATCACTGCAGCAGCAGCACTAATTTATGTGTTTTGTGTTAAATGAAAAATATTTTAAATACTCTATTGAAAATAATTAATATATAAATATATGTATTTTGACAAGTGTTTTCTTTATTCTCAGTGAACTTTTGCCAGAAAGACTATGGTATTAAATGATCTTAGATGATGTCTAAATGTTTTATAAAAGATTTAGATTTTTGTATGAAATGTGATATTAAATATTTTGTGTGATTTGTCTATATGATATTATGAAGCTGAATGTATTGTGACTGCAAAAATGCCAAAAGTAATTAAATAATAACTAAATAAATTATGAAGTTGAGTTGAACTATGCGAATGTTACTTCCCTCGTCTCAAACAATAGTCTCACTGTCTTGCATGGTGCTGTTTGTCATTAGTACACTTCACAAAGTAAACTTAAAATAGGATTTGCTTTAAGTGCTTATACTGACACTTACTGACATACTTACTTACAGCCAGATAAACCGGTGTATAAATTAATGTGGGTTTGTGTTAACCTAGCTGTAACCATAGGCTGCTGTCGTGTAACAAAAGACAAAGGCCTATAAGAACGTGTCAGACCTGTCAGATGAAGGTACGCTGAATATGAAAATATAAAACAAAAAGTGTCCAAATATGTATTTCGGCAACCGTGCGTGATTTCTTACCCTCAAGTGTATTTGGCTTTGATGACGGAATGTTGAGAAACACACCTGTTCCATGAGAAAGTTTGGATGTTTGAATCTTTTTAGCGAATCATTTAGTTTGAGTGAATCGGTTCGCTTGAGTCGGTTCGCTTGAGTCATTAATCGATGGTGTTATTTTTGGGCACCAGCACTGATCTCCCATAATTTTAGAGAATCTATTCGCTTTAATGTGTCCGGTTCGTTCACTCAATAGCGTTCCCAAAAGTCGTTATTTTAATAAAATATTGTTCGTCATAGGTTGGCAAATTGTAGTGATTTTAATTTATGTAGCCTATAAAGTAGGCTCCAGCTCCACAATATGATTTCCCACGGAATTTCTTTGATCTTATCAAAAACACAGATAAAATACCAGTAACATACTTGATGCCTAACATCTTTTTACCAAAGCGAGTCAGTTTGACCGAATCGTTCAAAAGAACCGATTTGAATGAACAACTCGTTCGCGAATCGTTCAATCATCACTCCGCGTTCACTCTGAACACGCGACTCTCAGTTTGGACAAGTTTTCTGCTGCCCAGCGTGAATTGCGCTGTGTAAATGCTGAATAAACACCTTGGAAACTTTCTCCAGTATGAAGCATCTTCTTAATGAACGGATCTGCGCTTTATTCCGCAGTAACTGGCAGCATACTTTCACATACTGGAGTGTGTTCTTCAGTTTTGGACTCTGTGTCGCTTTTCTGGGTCCGACCATTCTGGACCTAAGATGTCAGACTCAGTCCACCCTACAGGAGATCACTCTGGTCTTCTTCTCACAGCAGTTTTTCCTCTTTATTGGAAGCACCATTGGTGGTTTCTTCAGTAAAACGTAAGTATTGAGGAGGATACACACAGCTGTTTTTGTGTCGTAAGATTTAATTGGACCTTAATGGAATATAGAATTATATTAGCCTATACAATTATTCCAATTAAATTTAAATCAGAAAAAAAGAAATGATCTCTAAATAGATACACTTCGCGATACAAACACTCGCTTATTTTAACCATAAATAAAGTTTTTAAATTGTTAAAAAAGTAATATTGTGATATATTATTAAAATGTAAAATAACTGTTTTCTGTTTGAATATGTTTAAAAATTTAATTTATGATCAAAGCTGATTTTCAGCATCGTTACTCCAGTCACATGATCCTTCAGAAATCATTCTAATATGATGATTTGCTGCTCAAGAAACATTTATGATTATTATCAGTGTTGAAAACAGTTGTGTAAAATATTTTTTTTTAGGGTTCCTTTGATGAAAGTTCAAAAGAACAGTATGTATCTGAAATAGAAAGCTTTTGCAACATTGTACTACCGATTAAAAGTTTTGGGGGAAAAATGAAGAAATGAATACATTTATTCAGCAAATATTAAAATGATCAAAAGTGACAGTAAAGACATTTATAATGTTACAAAAGATTCTGTTTAAAATAAATGTTGTTCTTTAGAACTTTCTATTCATCAAAGAATCCTGAAAAAAACTGTTTTCAACATTGATAATAAGCAGCAAATCCTCATAGAATGATTTGTGAAGGATCATGTGACACTGAAGACTGGAGTCATGATGCTGAAAATCAGCTTTGAACCCAGGAATAAATTACATTTTTAAATATATTACACTAGAAAAATTATTTTACATTTTAATACTATTTCACAATATATCAGTTTTGTTGTTGTTGTATTTTTAATCAAATAAATGCAGCCTTGGTGAGCATAAGAGACTTCTTCTAAAACCTTTTACAATCTTACCAGTCAAAACCTTTTGAACAGCATTGTATACTGAATTAAAAAAAAAAAAAGTAAACTTCCCTTATATAATATTGTATTTACAAATGTGTTTTTTACAGTCTTAAGAAAAGTATTTACTTCCTCAAAATAAAGATCTTTCAAATCATTTATTTATTGAAAAATTTGGCCTATACTGGAAATAGTTTTTATTATGGCAGATCATTTACTGTATTATGCTAATATTAAAAACCATTCTGCTTTGTGTAAAATCTGGATTCCTACACACAATCCAGTGAAATGCATAGAACCGTATAGCCTGCTCTGATATCATCTGCCTCTAATATTGACCATTCTAATAAATGATTTTACTTTGCATAGATTGTGTTTGAACATGAGTTTTTTGAATGAGCTTTGTAATGTCAGAGGTTTTCTTTTCCCCTCCTGTATGGCATCTTGTAACTTCCTCATAAGATAAGGCATTACACGTGTGTCCTACCCATATTTAAATATGATTGTAAACTGTTTTGCAGCCTTTAATATTTGTAACCGATTTCATTATCAGATTTCTTTGGGACTGATCCGTTTCTGACCCATCCGTGGCCTCGGTCTGGAAAAGCCTGTAGTGGTCACTGGTCATGTGCTCATTATGGTGCTTTCTCACTTATCTGAGACTCGAGCCATAAAAACGCACGCTGGCCTGCTGTTGTTTTGCCTGACAGATAAAGAAATGCACTTTTAGTTTTTTTGTTGTTTTTTTAATGTATAAGCAAATATTTCCTTGGTATATTATAATTGTTAACAGTTTGTTTTGTAGGTTACCTTAGACCTTACATTACCGGACATGTTTCATGTGTTGACTGAAACACAAGTAAAACCATGCAAATACTAGCTAGCATGGCTGTAGCAATAGATAGTACTCTCTTTCTCTTGCTTTAGTCATGTTTTGACCCTCAGATCTCCTTTAATTGCTTTTATTTGGAAACGTGTGTGCTCTGTGTCAGACTACAGTAGTTGCAATACCTTTTCTATTGGTTTTCCTCATTACAGATAGTCATATTACTTTATCTCTGTGGATTTGTGTACAGTTGTCTTGTAAAAGATCTTTATCTCTTTTTTTTTTACAGTCCTGGATATATTTAAACAGAACATTCTCCATGTTTACTTGCGCCTGTAATGCTTCATGCTGATAGAGTTTGTGGCATGAAACCTAAATGGATAGTTCATTCAAAAATTGATTACTCGCTCTTATGTTGATCCAAACCCTTAAGACTTTTGCTCATCTTCAAAACACAAATGAAGATATTTTTGATGAAATCTGAGACTTTTCTGTCCCTCCATTGACAGCTACTCAACTACCACTTGATGCTTTAAAAAGTTCATAAAGAGATCATAAAACTAATCCACATGAATTGAGCCGTTTCGTCAAAATTTTCTGAAGAGACTCAATTTCAGAAGACAGATTGAATTTAGGGTTTTATTCACATTTAAACATTTATTAACTCACACATCAGTTGTGGTAAACAGAAGCTCAAGCATGTTCACTTGATGTGAGAGAACCAATGAGGTTCATTCTCATGTTACGCAGCACGTTTGAGCTTCAGCAAGAACCAATGAGGTTCATTCTCGTGTTACGCATCACGTTTGAGCTTCTGCAAGAACCAATGAGGTTCATTCTCATGTTACGCAGGACGTTTGAGCTTCAGCAAGAACCAATGAGGTTCATTCTCATGTTACGCAGGACGTTTGAGCTTCAGCAAGAACCAATGAGGTTCATTCTCGTGTTACGCATCACGTTTGAGCTTCAGCAAGAACCAATGAGGTTCATTCTTGCATCACGTTTGAGCTTCAGCAAGAACCAATGAGGTTCATTCTCATGTTACGCAACACGTTTGAGCTTCAGCAAGAACCAATGAGATTTGGACTAAATTTGGACTAAACCGATCTCAGTTGGATTATCTCTTTTACAAAATTTTTGAAGCGTCATAATGTGAAAGTTGCGTAGCTGTCAGTGGAGGGACAGAAAGCTTCCAGATTTCAAAATATCTTCATTTGTGTTCCAAAGATGAACGAAAGTCTTATGGGTTTGGAACGACATGAGGGCGAGTGAATAATGACAGAATTTTCATTTTTGGATGAATGAACCCTTTAAAACTGATAGAAAGTAAATGTGTCACGTACCCATCTGCTATCAGTAGAAGCAGCATTTGATAAGCCATGCAAACAGAATTTAATTGGGCCAAGGTGAAAATAAAGTCAGAGACGCCAGACAGAACAACTTTTTAAAAAAAACTGCACCTAAGGCTGTTTCAGGTGGGATCTGTTTGAAACTTTTCTTTATATAGAACATTCTACTAAACGTGCTCAGTCACTTTTTCCACTATAAAAAGTTTTAAGTCTAAAGAAAAGCGTTTGCATATTTTGCATGCCACCCAACCCTGACTACTAGGACTATTACTTTTATGTTTTTTTGTTAATGCCTTATTTTTAAAACACAATGTCCTATTTGTTTGTCTCAGGCTTGTGTGTTCTTTGTCAGCTTTGGCTCTGTCCACCCTCATCATCTCCGTGGTTTTTGCCATCATCCCACTATGCCATAAGCTGCTCCTGTTGGCGTTTGCCATGGCGGTGTCTGGTCTTGCCATGGGCATCATTGACACCATATCCAACCTACAACTGGTCAAGATCTACCAGAAAGACTCCACTGTTTTTCTGCAGGTTAGTGTATTCAGTCAAGGTATCTTGTCTGAAATGCTGTGGTATTTCAGTTCCTTTGACATCTAAATGAAGTCCTTGCACGCAATGCAATCGGATCATTTGCTTTAAGCAGAAATTCTGTTGTTTTTTACCCACCCTTGAAACCTGTTTGACTTTTACAAAAGGAGTACAATGAGGTTATTATGAAAATGTCAGAGCTACTCCTTCCAAAAGCATGATGATCACTGAAAACTACAACATATTAGGCCAAGATTTGAGCAAATTAAATAAATATGGTAACTTATATCATATATTTTTCTATTTCTAAAATAAGTCTCTGATGCTCACTAAGGCTCCGTATATTTGATCAAAACTACAGTAAAACTGTAAAATATTATTACAATATAAAAAATATATTAATATTTATGTAAAATATAATTGATTCCTGTGATCAAAGCTGATTTTCAGCATCATTACTCCAGTCTTCAGTGTCACATGATCCTTCACAAATCATTCTAATATGATGATTTTCTGCTCAAGATACATTTATTGCTGCTCAAGACTAGCATTTATTTGAAATATCCTGACTTATAGTTATTATTATATAGTTTTAAAATATATTTTTTATAAATGATGATGTTTTTTATTATATAAGGCACAGAGCATGAGCAGTTTGGCACACTACACTGTTTTTCCTCATTGAAAACAGTGCTTACTCATTAAGTCATTCAGTAAATCTCATTATATGGCAATTCATGATGACTTTCAACAGATTTTACACTTGAACTCATCACTGACCATGTTTAGTCCCAAGAAATTAAACTTCGTAGTGAATGATTGTGGGTGTTAAATGTAGCATTTTAAAGTATTCATATTAAAGGAGATGACTGATAGATTCAATTGTAGGTTCATATGAGCTGATGTGTTTTTCTCATCGTTGGCATTCCTCCCTCACACATACGGAATGCGAAATGCATTTTATGGCATGCTATCGGAAATTTCCTATTTCCCACTTCTGAAGTCGTGATTACAAGCTGGTCGCTTTGTTTATCGGAAAGAACAGAAACTATGGAGGACGCCAGGTTTACTCTTGCTTATTTATTGGAAAAATCGTATTAAAGCCAAAATGATACTTAGAATCCACATTCACCACGCTATCTAGATCAGATTCTGGCATTTCAGATATTTTGCTGTGTATAAAACATACTATATACTTCAAATTCTTATTCATAAAAGTAAACATGCCTGCACTACTTTAACGACAATACAAGGTGATTTAATAAAGAATAGCAGTCATAGCAGCAATCGTTCTCCCCTTCACCATGTTTAAAGTTTATGGCATACCCAACTTGTGAATTTCCCAGTGGTAAATACAAAGTATTTAAATTTAAATTTTTAACCAGATGATAGCATGTGAAGGCAGCATTAATTTTCAAACTGCAAATCTTTATAAAATGAGCTATATGCAAGTCCCTTGATCTATAGGATACAGTCAGGCACTCACAGAACCAGTTTCATTGTCATAAATATTTCACTGTCATTTCAAAGATTGTTAACAACATTCTGTTCCAAGTAAAAAGGAAGCACACCCTCAAGGTTAAAATGCTTAACAAAAAGAAATATTTAAGCAAAACACACTAGTCTACAGCTAATCATCACACTCATAATAGTGAGTGTGATGTTGCTGTACCAGTTCTATACAGTAAATATGAAATTGATATTTCATACACAGCTTGTTTATTTGTGCTCTGCCAACTAAATACATTGTTACATTAGCACTCTTGGAATGCGGTTAGTCATATTAAAGGATTTTTTTTAAGATAAACTTGCACAATACTTTCATGAGTTACAGATTTACTGAGTATAATCAAACATAATCAATCTCCTTTCACACACTGATTCTGTTTACAGTCATATCGAAACAATATGACACAAAAGGGCATGACTTATTGATTTTATCATGGTTAAGGGTGTAGTTGTAAAATTACTAAAGTGTATCTTGAGTGGTTTATTCTGTTTAAAACACAATATTAAAATGGTTATTATTGTTAACTAAAATGATTGAAAACATTTTTGATAATTGAAATGAAGCTAAAATATAAAATATTAAAAGAACATTATTAGTATTAAGTGAAAAACTAAATAAAATGTTGCCAATGAAAAGAACTACTAAAAATTAAATAAAAAAATACATATCAATATAAAACAACAGGGTTATTATTAACTAAAATGATTGAAAACATTTTTGATAATTAAAATAAAGCTAACATATATAATAAAATATTTACCCTTTAGGTTTTATATATATATAAAATATTTTTTTTATAAAAGTATGGCATAAAAAATGTAATAGAATAGAATGAATGAATAGAATATAAATAATGCTAAAATAACAATCAGTAACATATCAATGTTCAATAAACTATAAACTATAGGCTGTTTCAAGCATCATTAAATCTTGCCATATAAACATATCAATATTAAAAACACGAGGGTTATTATTGTTAACTAAAACTATTAAAAAAACATGTTTGTTAATTGAAATAAAGCTAAAATAAACAAAACAAAACAAAAGAAACAAAACAAAAGGTAAGATGAAAACCTCATTGAAAATTAGAAATGTTGCCATTGGAAATAAGTTGAACTAAAACTGAAATAAAAAATAGCAAACCTAAATAGTATTATTACAAGAAAATATATACAACATTTTCATTTACTTTTAATAAAAGTATGAAATGAAATGTGAACATTTAAATGAAAAGTGGAAATAAAAGCTTATTAAAAATATAAATAAAACTAACAGAATATAAATAATGCTGAAGTAACACTGGATAACACATCAATGTTCAATAAATAATATAATTTATTATTTTTCATTAGATTAATTAGCATATCAGTGAATCTTGGCGTATTAATATTTCATCACAGTCGTTCAACGGCTTTAAACACACATCCAATCAGACTTTGGAACTGTGTTCTTTTGCTTTGTCCTTCTCATCTGGTGTCTCTCTCTGATCTCTTCCAGGCCCTTCACTTCTTTGTAGGTCTCGGGGCGTTAGTGAGTCCCCTCATTGCTGACCCCTTCCTGTCTGAGACCAGCTGTGTGATTGGGAACAGCAGCGTCAATGCCACATCGTTAACGCATCTGAGGAACAAGCTCGCAGGCAGACGTATGCACAACGAGTCCAGTGTCCACCTCCACACCGAGGGCGAGGTGGTGACCAACGTCTCCTACGCCTTCTGGATCATGGCTATCATCAATGTAAGACTGATCTGTCTTGAGTTTTGAGGTTGTACTTATTGTGTTCATATTGGATTGCTTAACACTTTTGATGCTATTGAGGTGGGATACGGGGACAGGTGTGGTGGAATGGGTAAGTTTAAGGGTAGGGTTAGGGGTAAGGGAAGGCTCAGCAGTGTAATTATAAATGTAACAACAGAAATTAATTACAGATGTAATTACATGCAGATTATTTTTAAAATGTAAGTACAATGCACAACTATGTATGTACACAATAAATGCATTGTATCAAATTATTATTTTAAAGTACATAGTAGTTAAGGACACCTAATATTAAGTGGGTCCATTAAGATTGTCACCTTGGCAGCTGCACTCCATCAAACATGACTAAACTAAATAGTGATAGTATAGCGGGTATGCATTGACGTCACTTTCCCGCCGGAACACGCCCCCTCAGCCGGACTGCGTGGCTAAAGAGCTGCAGCATGACTGGAGTTAACAGGGGAAACTGTGAGTAAAACAAATGATTATCAGTTTAAACTAAAGGTTGGACTTTCTTTTATTAACTTACTAAAGATCCAGTGATCCATGGATATTGACATGCAGTCAGGAATCGTGTTTCCTGACATTGAGATGTGCCTGATTGCGATGCCTCGGAAATACCTAAAGCAAATTTGCCTGTGAACGCTTTTTATAAATACAATATAGGTAGGTCAAAATCCGAGTGATCACTTATATCAATGTTATATATATATATACTGTATCGTCATTTCGTCCAGCCCTAAAATTTATATTGTTTTTGTCTGTGTTTATATAAAAACAGCCAGTTATGCAGAATATAAGATGGTAAATATTTAATTGATGAGTTGTCAATACAATATATAACAATACAAACCCAAAATTCAACATATTGAGATAAAATGATAACTGCAAATCCAGTCCAGTTGTTTTTGTGAAATGCAGCGATCCGTTTGCTTCTCTTTTCTGTAGCTTTCGGCAGTCTGTAAAATTAAAACTCAGATTTCTTGTCAAATCTATTTGTACAGTCAATCTCAAAACTCTTTCCTGTTTTAGATGCGTTTTGTGTGTTTTTTGCATTATTTGCTCTGAACACCAATGCTGCCGCTCAGTCTTTCTGCCACTGTCACTCTGGCCGACGGTGACATACGCAGTATTGGGGAAAGTTACTTTGAAAAGTAATGCATTACTATAGTCCCTTAAAAAGTAACTAATTGAGTTACTTAGTTACTTTTGCGTTTCACAATAGAGCATAAGATATATAGTTTCCATCAAGTCTTCATTATTATAGAGTTCTATGAATGCTTTGCAAATTGGTTTAGCTGAATCGTTTTAAGAACACCTGTTCAAAAGAATGATTCCTTTACAAATCAGATATGCCTAATTCAATGTCCGTATACTCTGTCTTGTGTTTGTGTAGCTTCCGGTACCCATCGCGATATTCGTCCTGATGTATCGTGAGCGGTTGTTCGCGTGCAGATCAGACCCCAGACGACGTTTACTCAATGGAGACGTGTTAGCGATGAAAACCTGGGGAACCACGGGTCTGTCAGAAGACGCTGGTCATCAGAAAGAAACTTCCAGAAGTAAGACTGTGAACCCGCCAGCACTCACGCAACACTGACGTTGATGAAATAATTGCAATGTTGGGTCAGACATGAACGCCATGTACGCAAGTGCGTGCGAGTCAGAAAGAGAGACAGCCAGCATGCCGTTAGATGTGCATAACAGCCAGAAAGGATGTTGTTGTAATCATTCAAGCTCTTCTGTCTCTCCAGGCCACATAGACGTGTTCAGCTGCTGTCTCCTTGGCAACACGCACGGCTTTCCGCTGTCTTTCTTTGGGATCCATATCCTCGGGGGTCTGGTGCTCTTCTGTTTTGACGGTATAGTGGTAAGCAGGATTAGCACTTCACAGCCGCTTCAGCTCTGTAATTTAAGAGTATTTGCTTAATTACGTGAAGTCATGTATTATTTAATCTCACGCTCCTCAGGGCTCATACACAGGCTTTGTGTACACCTACGCAGTGGCGCCCCCTATGAATCTACCTCACAAGACCGCCGGCTACTTGACCTGCGTCTTCTGGGCGGCTATTACCGCCGGCCGCCTGTCCGCCATACCTCTGTCTTACTACTTTAAACCCATCCGATTGCTCATCGTCAGTCAGGTGTGTAACGTTTCATGGAAATGATTTGATAAAATATGGAAAAAAATATGGGGTCAGTTAAATATATATTTTTTTATAGTTTTAAAAGTCTAAAATGCGCACCAAAACTGCATTTGTTTGATCTGTTATATTTTGAAATATTACAATTTAAAGGTGCACTATGTAGAATATCCAAAATCACTAGGCCAGTGTTATATGTTTTATTCAATTGACTACTTATAATATCCCAAATGTTTCCAACTATTTGTAAATATTACTATTTATACCAAATTACTATTTTAACCATCGAACCGGGACATGTGAGGGAGTCGCCCGTCAATTGCTTCATATCTGCGTTCCGGGTTTATTTGGCAGAAACGCTTTACTCTTAATGCAGTCTGAACAAGTGTCACAGCAGTCGCCGAGCGAACGCACAGAGTAATGTCATAACATCATTTTCAACACACTCAGATGTATCTAATATGATAAACAGGGCTATGTTACCTCATACTCATGACCAGAAAAGCGGAAATGGCACCGGCGCCGGATAATCAAAGTCCCGCAGCTCACGAGACGTGTGTTGCGTTCATCTTATTAACAATCGCTCCAGCAGCCTTGCTCAGGTGCTGCTCTGCTTCATACTGCAGTACCATTATTTATTGCATCCATAAACTAGATTTCTGACCAAGTCCTATCCCACCGGCTATGAGGTGAAGACCACATGTCCCAAGATTCCACGCCTTTGTTTTGAACAGGCGCCCTCTAGCGGACGGAAAAGTTACATAGTGCACCTTTAAAATAACTATTTAAACTATTTAAAACAATTTATTTGAATTTTATTTACTCCAGACTTTTAAATATTAGTGTTATACGGTTTCCACAAAAAAATATTAAGCAGCACAACTGTTTTCAACATTGATAATAATCATAACTGTTTCTTGAGCAGCAAATCAGCATATTAGAATGATTTCTGAAGGATCATGTGACACTGAATGACATCACAGGAATACATTTAATTTCACAATATTACTGTTTTTACTGTATTTTTGATCAAATAAATTCAGCCTTGTTGAGCAGAAGAGACTCTTTTTTTTTCAAACTTTTGACCGATAGTGCAATTGTGAAAATTAACAGAAATAAAAGAATAGGCTCGTAGTAAATTATTAAAATATTGCATTTTAATGTAATATAATGTTAGTTATTATTTTTATGTAAGTATTATTATTTTTGTATTCTAGTGAAAGTGGTGTAGAAATGTGATGTAAGTTTCCAGTTCGTTCTAATGGGATGATTGGTGAAACTCGTCGGGGGAGGCGGAGCTTAGCGAAGCATCATTTATCAGTCCATTACATTCTCTCCTTAGTCACTTCACAAACTCGTGTTAAATACAATGGACTATAAAAGTGGTTTACACTATCAAAAAAAGGTGTGTCACCCTCAATGCACCAAGGGAAACCATGGACAGGAACAAACATCCTTATTCTGCATCCTGCTCTGCCCTGTCCATTTGCCAGTTGGGACATTTGTTTATCTGGTGTGTCTGAGGCTCCTTTGTCATTCCACGCTTTTATTTGCGGCTAAAGTTTATGACAGTGGGCCGCTTAATTTCCGTTCCTCTGCAGATAAAGCAGGGGTGTTCACCTCAAATAACAAAGGCTTCATTGCTGGTGCGCGTTCAAATGCAAACACTCTCCCTTCTGTTCTGTCGTAGGTGGGTGTGATAGTCACACTACTTCTGCTGCTGATCTTCTCCAACAGTAGTGTGTTCCTCTTCATCGGCACCTGCTGTCTCGGCCTATTTATAAGCAGTATTTTCCCCTGCATGCTAGCGCTCACTGAAGACATCCTGGAGTACAAAGGTATTGCGACAGATGGACCGCCGCTGTCTCCGGCAATGTTAAATCGCCTTTTTGTCTATGGCTTTCATTGATTTGACAGTAGCCATTGGTGGTTTTGCAGTTCAGTATTTACTCAAGGTTTACCGCTGAGACCAAGGCAACAGGAGCTGCCCTGTTTAATTCTTTCCGCTGTTGGCCTTTGGCTTTACAGGAAGGTTCGGCATGACAGGTCTTGTGTCTTACGGCGGAGACGATCTTTTTTAAGCCCAGCAGTCAAAGCCTCTGGGAGGAATTATTCTGAAATAAATGTCTAATTACTGAGCGCCCTCCCTCTGTACGCCGCAACTTTGTGGGTTGGTTAGGACAGGGCGATTAAAAGATTAAAAGTATCATCATCATTAAAAATATCCTGCAGATCTGGACCTAAAATGAACGGACTGGTTACAGCATATATTAAAATGCATATAAATAACGAGATGGACGACTTGAAGAAAAATAAATGGGAGAAATCCCATCGCTGCTTTGAGCTAAACGAGCCAATCAGCTTTTTGATAGAGACATCATGAGTGTGTTAAACAGAAATGCCTTAAAAATACAGTGTGAGTTTACATAGGGCTTCATGATTAAATGAAATAAAGCCAAAAGAACAATATTGCAATAATCAAATTATATTTAATTATTTGGGGACCCAACATGCGCCAACTATTTTCCCAAACTTGTAATTAATGGCGCTCCCTGAGGTTTAATGTATGAAAATGAAGAAATTAAGGCTATACAGTATAATAGTATTTTAATTGTACAGTTGTACTGTAAAATGGTTATCATTTATATTACTTTTTTTAAATACTCAGATTTTATTTTACAGTGAAATATTAAAATATACGTTTTAGTGCTGGGAAATCGATTAATCGTATCTAACAAAAGTTAAATATAATGTGTGTATGTATATGAATTTGTATCAAATTGATTAATTTATACAATTATATTAAATATTACTACTTTATTACTTTTTTTTTGTCATTTTAATATATAATCACAAAATCCTCTGCCAAATTGTGCATACCTACAGACAAGCACTTTTTTTAAAATCGCATTTTATATCAATCAATTTCTATCAGAATATTTTTCCCCAAATCGTCTTAGGTTAACTTAATTCATTTTAATTTAGGTTAGATTTTATTGACAATTTATATGTTACTGCTGCATAATTTTGTCAAAGAGTTTGTGTTTGTGTCTTTTTTAAAGTATTTGTAATACTTCATGCCAGGCTGTTGGCAAGATGGCGGCAGTTGAAAATGTGAGCTGATAGTTTGGTTTCATCTTCAGGTTGTGCCACCGCGGTCCTGGTGACCAGTGCAGGGATGGGGGAGATGTTACTCCAGGTGCTCGTGGGTTCGGTAAGTCTGATTTACATCGCATTGGGAATTGAACCCATGCCATGATGCGTTACCAATTGAGACGGTTTGTAATTATATTGATTTGAGTCTCTTTCCCCGCCTCAGGTGATGCACAATCAAGGTAGCTTCAGCTTCCTGTTGTGCGGAATGATCTTCGGCTGCCTGGGATTCGCATTCTTCATTTTGCTGTACTTCGTCAAGCGAAATCACAAAGACTTCACAGAAGGTGCGCTGACTCAAATACCTGTAGCTATTTGAACCACTGAATTTAATCAAGATCCGAAGAAAGATGTTACACACATGTAGTATGAACAGTTATTTTTTATTTAAATAAGATTGTATAATTTCAAGATTTCCAAAAAAAAAGATTTCACAATTTGTTTTGTGAAATTATGCTAGAAGATGACGATGGCGTCCTGTTTACAGGCTTAACGTAATATTCCCACTCAAACGTCATTTTGGCAAATGATTTTAAAGCAGTTTGTGTGCAAGTCTGGAATAGAGATCAGTCGAAATTCAACTTAAAACCATTATGATTTACGGCCGGTGCATCTCTATTTTCTATTATTTTTCAACTCATCCCCCAGGCCTGGCTATACAGGTCCTTCTCAAAAAATTAGCATATTGTGATAAAAGTTCATTATTTTCCACATGTAATGATAATATTAAAATTTCATATATTTTAGATTCATTGCACACCAACTAAAATATTTCAGGTCTTTTATTGTTTTAGTACTGATGATTTTGGCATACAGCTCATGAAAACCCAAAATTCCTATCTAAAAAAATTAGCATATCATGAAAAGGTTCTCTAAACGAGCTATTAACCTAATCATCTGAATCAACTAATTAACTCTAAACACCTGCAAAAGATTCCTGAGGCTTTTAAAAACTCCCAGCCTGGTTCATTACTCAAAACCGCAGTCATGGGTAAGACTGCCGACCTGACTGCTGTCCAGAAGGCCATCATTGACACCCTCAAGCGAGAGGGTAAGACACAGAAAGACATTTCTGAACGAATAGGCTGTTCCCAGAGTGCTGTATCAAGGCACCTCAGTGGGAAGTCTGTGGGAAGGAAAAAGTGTGGCAAAAAACGCTGCACAACGAGAAGAGGTGACCGGACCCTGAGGAAGATTGTGGAGAAGGACCGATTCCAGACCTTGGGGGACCTGCGGAAGCAGTGGACTGAGTCTGGAGAAACATCCAGAGCCACCGTGCACAGGCGTGTGCAGGAAATGGGCTACAGGTGCCGCATTCCCAGGTCAAGCAACTTTTGAACCAGAAACAGCGGCAGAAGCGCCTGACCTGGGCTACAGAGAAGCAGCACTGGACTGTCGCTCAAATTCTGCATGTCATTCGGAAATCAAGGTGCCAGAGTCTGGAGGAAGACTGGGGAGAAGGAAATGCCAAAATGCCTGAAGTCCAGTGTCAAGTACCCACAGTCAGTGATGGTCTGGGGTGCCATGTCAGCTGCTGGTGTTGGTCCACTGTTTTATCAAGGGCAGGGTCAATGCAGCTAGCTATCAGGAGATTTTAGCACTTCATGCTTCCATCTGCTGAAAAGCTTTATGGAGATGAAGATTTTGTTTTTCAGCACGACCTGGCACCTGCTCACAGTGCCAAAACCACTGGTAAATGGTTTACTGACCATGGTATTACTGCTCAATTGGCCTGCCAACTCTCCTGACCTGAACCCCATAGAGAATCTGTGGGATATTGTGAAGAGAAAGTTGAGAGAAGCAAGACCCAACACTCTGGATGAGCTTAAGGCCGCTATCGAAGCATCCTGGGCCTCCATAACACCTCAGCAGTGCCACAGGCTGATTGCCTCCATGCCACGCCGCATTGAAGCAGTCATTTCTGCAAAAGGATTCCCTACCAAGTATTGAGTGCATAACTGAACATAATTATTTGAAGGTTGACTTTTTTTGTATTAAAAACACTTTTCTTTTATTGGTCGGATGAAATATGCTAATTCTTTGAGATAGGAATTTTGGGTTTTCATGAGCTGTATGCCAAAATCATCAGTATTAAAACAATAAAAGACCTGAAATATTTCAGTTGGTGTGCAATGAATCTAAAATATATGAAATTTTAATTTTATCAGTACATTATGGAAAATAGTGAACTTTTATCACAATATGCTAATTTTTTGAGAAGGACCTGTATATTTGAAACCCCTGATTTAGCGGATGCTTTATTCAATGCAACTTAAACCCCTGTTTCACTGAAATTACCCAGAACAATTTGTCCCAGGACCTTTATTCCCCCAGACCTGTTGCTAAAGTACTGTGAAGATTAGTCCAGTGACATAGCACTGTGCTCGGCTTTCCAATTCGCACTGGATTTCGCCCTCCGCATATAAGCTTAAATAAACCCTGAACCTTGTCGCCTGCCCATCGGTCATATTTTTTAAACTCCATTGTTGATTTGAATAGCAAACAACTCTAAAGCCAGGGACACACCAAGCCGACTTGTTGGCTCTAGTCGGACACCGTCTGGTTTTTTCAACATGTAGAATCTGCATCAGGGCCGTTGGCAAACTTTTATGTTGCTTATGTCGCAACAGACTTTTAAAAATAGTGGTTGAAATAAAATGCTGCGTGAACTCAACCGATCAGCAAGTCCCACCTCAGAAAGTTCCTGAAAGTACTACCTTTCGAGCAGGGACTTTTTTGAGGGGAACATTTTTTCCAGGAACTTCATTTAGACCCTGGTCCCTGTGGTAGAACACACACAGTACTACCCCAAATGTCCTGGTTCCTGCGGTGGAAACGCAGCTTTACAGTGCACTCACTGGGGATCGAAGCTATGACCTTGCCGTTGATGCTCTGCCAGTTGAATAAAAATCTCAGGGATGGGTAACTTCAGTCCTGAACGGCCACTGTCCTGAAGTGGAGCTCCAGCCCTACACAAACACCTGAACCAGTGAACTAGAAAACTAAACTCTGCAGGCCCTTCAGGACCAAAGTTGTCCATCCCTGGTTTGTTTTATCAGGTAACACGTTCCTACCATTCATTTGCGAGATGCAGGTCACTTTTCTAAAATGTTTTTGTTCCTCAGCTTTACCCAACAACAACTATATAGAAAGACATGAGCAAAATGGGATCGTGACCTGTTCTAATGCGGTGCTGAACTCATGGGACGTGTCGGAGGGGAAAGCATCAATCGATCCATAACAACGGAGAAGCTGGATGAATATAATGACGGGAGCAAAGGGACAATGGTGTCGTTGACTCAGGGACATTCCCATCGCTAATAGGACAGGGACCAACATATGCAACAATCATGCAAATAATTGATTCCACAGCTATAAAAAAACAACATGGAGTTTTAAAAGATCTTGAACTAAAGATTTATTTTTGTATTGAAGTATTTTTGATGAATAAAATGTACAAGTTATAATCTAATCCTGCTTGATGGCAGCAATGTCATGTGATGTGCAATACAGTAAATTTTCTAACATGAAATGGTTGTGTTTATTGTCAGAAACACACTGACCAATCAGCAATTGAACGAAACTGGTGATTGAAGAAGATGGTTTGTTATTGGATCAAAGTAACAATATAAAAATACAGTAAAATTACATAAACGTTTTCTTTTAAAGTAACTGTTCTTCATAACCTCAGTCAAATCCTACTGACGATTTTACAGATCAGTTGCCAATTTCTTCTCTGCCAAAGCCGATGTGCTCATAACGCTTTGTGGTGAAGAGATTATTGTCAAAAGGACATCCTACTGTCTTCCTGGAAAAGTTTCCTTGTATTGTGTTGCACGGCTTCAGGTCTGACGGTCCCTCTAAAGCCAGTGACCTCGGCGTTCAGGTGGGCGAACCTGATTGTGAGAGGTTGATGTGTCAGCGTATTTCTCTTGGCCTGAGTACATTTGTATTTGTTTTTTCTGGTTTACACAGGTGTCAAACATGCTAACGTTAACACAAATGCTGCATAAATGAGGTCAGCTTTCTGCAGCTGTATTTGATGAAGACACGAGCCAAAAAAGTTGTACATTTGGGTTTTTATATAGAAATCTTCCCTTCCAACATCCATAGATTAGTACAACAGGTACGCCAATGAACATAGATTTGTAAACATTTGAGCTGCTAGAGAGAATCTGAAAATACATTTGCACAAAAAATATTGAAAACATTTGGTGTTGATATTGTACCATTACAGTAAAATGTCACACTTTTGATTACATTTTTTTATTTTTTATACACTTTTGCTCATGAGAAACAAAATGTTGACCCAAATACAGTGCAGTTTTGACATGTCAACATTTAGAGGATGAGAAAATCCGATTCTGTTAAAGTTTAACATTGGCACTTTTCATGAATAGGGTAGAACATAGGGATCTAAAAGAAGGTTTTCTGCAGAAAAAGAGTTTGTCCACCTCAGAAGGATATTTAAGATATTATAATCATGTATTTATGTCGTTTAATTTTCTATTTTATAGAATTTGGAAATTGTCTAAATATGTCTAAATTTTTGTTTCTTGCTATAATAGTCTAATAAAAATACAGCAGAATAGGTCAAAATGTTTCACTCATCAGAGAATAGTTTCTTTGGCCCATTTGTTGGTTTGTAGTCATTGGTTTTATTTGTATAAATTAAAAAAATAATCAGATTGGTTAAGAATATAGTTAACACTACAGTGTGTACACATTTACAGTGGAATGGTATTATGTAAATGCCCATTCTGACATTCTATAGAGGAGTCCAAATAATGTCACTTATGAGAGTTAGTTCACCCAAAACTGAAAATCCTGTCATTACTCACCCTCATGTTGTTCCAAACTCATAAGACTTTCGTTCATCTTAAGAACACAAATGAAGATATCTTTGATGAAATCGGAGATTTCCGTCCCTCCATTGACAGTTATTCCACTGACACTCTGACTCTTCAAAAAGTTCATAAAGAGATCGTAAAACTAATCCATATGAATGTCTAAAGAGACTCAAATCGCTTTATATGATTGCATTTAGTCTTTTATTCATTCATTAAAAATGAACAGATGATAAACAGAAGCTCAACCAAGCATGCTTGACGCACAAGAATGAACCTCATTAGTTTTTGCTGAAGCTCAAATGTGATGCATAACGAGAACAATGCTCATTGGTTCTTGCTGAAGCTCAATTATGATGTGCAACTCAAGAACAAATCTCATTGGCTCTTGCTGAAGCTCATTAGTGATGTGTAACACGAGAATGAACCTCATTGGTTCTCACACGTCAAGCAAACTTGCTTGAGCTTCCGTTTACCAGGGGCCTATTGCACAAAACAAGGATAAGGGATTAAGCCGGGATATCTTGGTGATCCTGGCTCAATTTATCCGCTAATATAGTTATCTTTCGTTATTTTGTAAGCTTACACGACAGTGGTGTACTAAATTTTGCATACAGATGACAAGATCATCAAGATATCCCAGCTTAATCCCTTATCCTAGTTTTGTGCAATAGGCCCCAGATCTGACATGTTGTTTGTTGAATGTTTATATATAAATAAAAGCCCAAATTTAATCTGTTCATCATATAAAGTGATCAAGTCTCTACAGAAAAGTTTTATGATCTCGTTGATTAATTTTTTCAAGCGTCAAGTGGTAGTTGCGTAGCTGTCAATGGAGGGACAGAAACCTTTCAGATTGTATTAAAATATCTTCATTTGTGAGCCAAAAATAAAAGAAAGTCTTATGAGGAACAACATGAGGATAAATAATTAATTACAGAATAAACATTTTTGGGTGAACTAACCAATTAAGCACAATGGAACAGCTAAATATTACATAAATACAGTAAATATTACTAAA
The DNA here is from genome assembly GCA_023029165.1 of Gobiocypris rarus. Lineage (NCBI taxonomy): Eukaryota > Metazoa > Chordata > Actinopteri > Cypriniformes > Gobionidae > Gobiocypris > Gobiocypris rarus. The sequence goes on along the minus strand of CM040931.1, from coordinate 6,280,149 downwards.
CAATAACAAATATATATTTCTATGATTAATTGAATATCAATTACTTTTCATCCCATGTTAACTACTACACAATAGTTCTCTCTAAAAGTACACCATTAGCCTTAATTGCTTACAAAAGTATACCCTACTCATGAAAAGTGCAATTTATGGTATCATTTATTTTCAATTGTAAAAATGTAAAAATTGTAAAATACAGGACTTTTTGGAGTAAGAATCACCTCATAGAGAAAATATACTGTTAGTAATTGATAAAGCAATCATGACATTTTTTTATGCCATTCATTTAATCATGCCAGAAAGTCTTCAAATTCATTACAAAATCTCTGTGCAGCAAATAGCTTGAATGCATAGTTTCCCATGTTGATCCAAAAACCAAAATCTGAGTGTTTGGGCTGGTGGAGTCACTAATAAGATGAGATTAGGTTTTAAAAAATACAAAGTGCCAGAAAGAGGAAAAATGTTTAAGTGCTTTAGACTCACATTAAAGTACAACAGATGTTCAGTATGGCTACAATAGTTAAATGTGCTCAGGGGAAAAAAATAAACTTGAGCAAATAGAGAAGGAACAAAACATAAGACATCATTGCTTAAAAGCTAAACACGTATAACAAACCCATTGTATCCTACAGAGAGATTTTTGAATTTTCATAAAAACAAAACAAATGACTATTTAATGAAGTAAAATGTGCAGTCAAACTAAGCTGCTTTTTCCTTAAAAAAAATTCAATCTACTAAGTGGGTAAGAGAGCATTTAACTAAAATAATGGAAACAGGTTAAAAAAAGTCATTGCACACTGCACAAAATCCATTATTCAAAATGTAAAAGGCATTAAGCAACTCAATAACCCCTCGATGAGAAGGCAATTGCATGTGCAGTGCTCACGATACAGGCAAAAGCAATCAAACACAGTCTGAATGCTGCAGGAATGCAAATGAAGATGCTACAGGTCAAAGTGAAAATACTACAAAACAACAGCACAATGCTACTGACACCCCATCACATGTTACTGTATGTACAATGAACTTAATTCCTTAAAGGAATAGTTAAAAACCCGCCTAAAAACAAACAAATATGACTTTCTTACAAGGAACACAAAAAGAGACATTTTGCAGAATGTCCAAGCTGCTCTTTTTCCATACAATCAAAATGGATCCAAAAAATAGCACAATTTATAGTGTTATTTGAAAAGTAGTTCATTGTTCAAATCCTTGGAGAGCAACAATTTCGGTCTCTTTCTCACAGAAAACTGCATCAGAAAAATATAAAGCGCACATACTTTTACATATTAATTAAATGAAGCTTGTGTATGGAAAAGACATTCTGCAAAACATCTAATTTTTTGTCATGCAGGTTTGAGTAAACAGTGAAACAAAACAAAAAAAACTAAATAAAAGTCAGATGTTTACACACTTGCACTACACTGGCAGCTAATAAATGTAATAAACGTTCCTATTCTTGATTTATTCATACAAAATAAAAATATTAACCCGATAGTACTAGAAAGTATGAGTAAACAATGTTTCATATGATCTGTTTTCTACTGGATCTGAATACAGATTCTAGCTTTTATTAATCTATGTTAATGATACATATTACATTAAAAGAATGTTCTGGGTTAAATACAACTTAAGCTGTGGGGCCCATACATACACCCGGCGCAATGTGACACCAGAAGCGACACAAGTGTTTTTTGCTAGTTTCAGCCAGATGCAGCTATCATTTTCATGTCCAGCGTTTTCACGTTGTTTAAATAGCAAATGCACTCACCCATCTATTCACCCATGGGCTGCTGGTCTAAAAAAACCAGGTGGTCTCAGGCGCATTGCTGGGGGGTTGCTAATTTGAGCAACTGAAAACGACTGCACCATTGACCAACAAAAACCTGGTCTAAAGTCAGTAGTGCAGTGTTTTTTGTGTTATTTAAAGGTGCCGTTAGTAATATGTGCCTATAGGCGGGTGCACAGCACGTACACTCTGCCTATTACACACACAAGGACGCACAGCAGCACACAAACATTTTTAAATATTAAAAATAAAAGGATTCCTCTCTGAAGAAGCGCTCAGTCTTTTCGCTCGCGAATTCCACCATGGTGCAAGTGCACCTGGCTTTTAAAGAAAAATGGGAGATGAGACTGATTGGTTTATTGCACGTTACGCCCAAAACACACCCATGACTCGTTAAGAGAATAGGTACAACTCTTTTAGACCATGCGCCTGGCTCGCAGACCGTTTTTTTCCGTCATTAAACTAGCAAAAGTGGATTCGGACATGCCCTTAGTGCACCTGCGCCATGCGCTTCAGACCATCAGATCGTTAAAATAGGGCCCTTGGTGTCTTAAAGAATAGTTCACCCAAAAATGACATTTTTGTAATTTACTCACCCTCAAGTTGTTCCAAACCTGTATGCGTTTCTTTCTTCTGTTGAACACAAAGATATTTTGAAGAATGTTGGTAGCCAAACAATTGCTGGTGAAAAAAATACTATGGAGGCCAATATGGACCAGAAACCATTTGGTTACCAACATTCTTCAAAATATCTTCTTTTTGTTTTCAACAGAAGAAAGAAACTCATACAGGAAACTCAAACACACACTCATTTTCATTTTTGGGTGACCTTTCCATAAAAAAAACAGAAATAACAAACTAAAAATACAACACAAGTAAAGTCCTAGGGGCAATTTCTTTAAATTGAGTCAAAAATGTTTGCTCGCAAATGCTGTCAAAAGTTGTATTGAAACCAGAACAATCCTTATAGCTGAAGATTTAATTTGTAGCTCTTTTCAGCAGCAAATAACAAACAAAAAAAGCCTTTCAGGATAGAAACAATTAACAAAACTGTTGCCTATTTTTGTTTTACTGGCAACAAACATGACTAGAAGGCACCATGTTAACATGGGTGTGAAAGAGTTATTTCTTCTACTTGTTGGGTCTGTGGGTAAGAATAAGGACTGTGGATAATCTTACAATACCTGAGAGCTGAATTTGAGATGCTGAACAGTTCCTATACAGATACACACACTTTTGATCATTTCCCTTTCTATTTTGATCATTGCACTTTAAGTGGTCCTACTGGGAGGGACTAACAGAGCTCAGTTTCTGCAAATTGAGTGTCAGCATTTTAGTCTTGTTCCAGTTTTTGTATTTAACACATGTCAGTTATAAATCATGGCTTGAGTTTGTTTAAGAGAGACTCTTAGAGGTAGGGTTTTATGTTGTGCAACTTATGGCCGTTCATTTTCTATATTGGTTTATAAGTGGAGATGTGAGACTGCTCACACTCCACAAAAACCACACAAATACTGCATTGACATCAAATAATGACTACCGTATAAAATCAGACTATTGGCAATCTTTGCCGGTGTTGTGCAACATTCAATCTTCTCACAGATCTTGATGCAACTCTGACCCTAAAACGATTCCAGAACTTATGTTATGAGTATGATCGGAAACACAACATTGCTTTAAGCTGTGTTAACCATAAAAATAATTCACTATTAAAGCCTGAAGCCCCCCAAAATGGCACTGTGTATTTACTATAGTGCAATGTCATATCTGAAATGTATGCATTGCCTTAAAAAAAAAAACACAGCTGCTTTTGAATGAGCATCAATGGAAAAAGATATATGGTATAATCTACCAGCAGGGGTTAGGTGGACTGTGCTAACCAGCCACAACAGGACAGACACTTCTGGCTGGGCATTACAAAAAGCTTTGGCTTGTTGTCCAAGGTAGATTGTATTCTGCCGGGGATTGAATCTTGCACAACACTGGGAAAGCTGACAAATGCAGGAATGGTTTTGAGCATTTGGCCTGAGCTCTACAGACAGCCGTCCATTTACAGTACACATCCAACTGATCTCCACCAATCCAACCATCCTAATGTGGGATGAGGGTTTAAGCACTGAGCCGGTGCCGTTCCATTCCATTTTACGCTGTGTACGCTCCATTAGCTTAATGGTGAATCGGCGGTCTATTGGAGTAAAGCAAGTCCTTGGGTTTTCCCACTCAACTTAAATCATTCCAAATGGCTTTCAGTCTTTCAGAGAGGGGAAATGGTTTCTATGAAAAGATGTGCATGATAAGCATCCCCACAGTGGCGTATCTGGTGGTGTTATGGTGATGGCGTTGGGGCGTGTTTGGAAACACGCTTCATTACACAGTTGCCATCAAGCATTGGGTGACGACAATTTGGCCAACAAAAAGCACTCTCAAAAATGTTCATCATGGTCAAATAATTGAATGCTTTACGATGTGTTTTCCAATGTTGAGGGTTACTTCAAGAATATGACATCCTGACTGCCTCAATCTTCATCAGTTCAACCAAAAATGTATGACATATCATGTTGTTCCAAATCTGTATGATTTTCTTTTATTTCTGTGGAACAAAAGTTCAGGTTTTGTGCTCCATACTATGAAAGTCAATGTTTCATGAGTTCACAAAATGAGTTGAAATATTCCCCAAAGCATAGCATTCTACGAATGAAAGACAGATATACAGGTTTGGAACCACATTGATTACATTTTTGGTCAACTATCCCAAAGAAAATCCCGATTGTGATACAGTACAATGCACAATAAAAGGTTGTCACGAGTTGCACCAGCTAGTCAGTTAGTTTTACCAAAGACTTTATATATAGGAAGACAGTCCCGCTTTCAAAATGAAAGAGCCAATCGTTGATTAGTAAAGTCATCACATCACTGCAGCTGCCGGTAGAAGCTCCGGTCGTAATAGAAACAGTGTTTTTTGCATTTTTTTGTCATGATTTGAGTGTTTAGAAACTAATTTTGAGACAGTTGTCAGATTTCATTGGAGATTTTAAATATGAAATTTAATCGTAAGCTTTCCGTACAGTTTTGGAGAATTTGATGTTTCCCCATTCAAAGAGATAGGAATTGCACTTGCATGCCTGAGATGCGTTTTAAAGATGGCCGGCGAGAGAAATGACTTGTCTTAAAGGGACTTTGGATTTACTAGGTGACGCACTGAACTGTAAATGTAGTACATGGAACACAAACTGTGTCCCAAAGTAGCTGTGTGACATTAGTTTTGTATAATAAGATGCAAGGGTCGATTATTTTTCGCAATTATGGGGGAATGAACCTGGAGTGCAAAGCATTCACAAACAGTGCTGGTGCTGCGGACATCTGAGATGGTCTGAGTTCCTTTATATTGTTCACTTACGAACAAAAATGTGTGTATTACCTGCCATTTTCGTTTCTCAGATGTGTCGCGAGTTATTCACGTGAGGTAATTATGACCCGTGAACAAGTTCACTACTATTCTGGACGGCTAGTAAACATGAGTAGGTGCAAAGACCTTAGTAAGTGCTGTTCGTGTGGCTATTTTGACAAAACACTTTATATACATGGCAGTAAGTGCAGCATGAGGAAAGATATAACAGAGGTTACCATTATCAAAATCACAAGGCAAAGGGGCGGTTTGGCTTGACAAGGCAGGTTTGTTTGAGGACTTCCCAAACAAAAGGCAAAAATGAGTTGAGACGAGGTGAACTTGCTGGATTATGTACAAAACGATCCCTCTTTATCCAATGCAGAAAAGGGATCTGGCTGTAAAAACACATGATGCAGAGAATCTCTTCCATGTTTGATTGAAGCCTTAAGCGCCACGAGAAACAAAACACAAGAAAATTCAATCAGGATCCCAATCAAACAGTGGTAAAGCACACACATGATGCTCATTTTTGCAGCTGTGGAGATCAACAGCCATCTGCTTTAGTCACGCTAGAGCCAATCCCTGAAGACCAGTGCATTAAAAAACAGAAGTTAAAGATTTACAGTGTCCTGCAGACACTATATGATGGCTTGATATACATCCCAAGGAAAAGTATTTGTGACATCCTAAGGGTTCAAGAGTCAAACGGATGCTCTTGACACTTAAACGACTGTCATAAATCTTTGTTACCTGAAGAGGACCAGTTCAGGTGAACAGAATGAGGTTAATCTGCATTTATCAATCAAGAACATGAGGCAAAGATGAAGCGTGGCGGTTTTCGTCCCCCTCTTATGTCTTCTGTGGGTCGGGTGAGAGAGGGCCGGGCGTGTTGGTGCCGTCTAAATTATAAACGGGAACAGAGAACTGTGTGGAACTCAGGACAGAAGGAAACTGATAAAAGAAAGAGAAACAGAATGAAAAAAAAAAAAATTACGCATGCTTTCTGGAATATTATTATTTTATTGAGAACATCTCAAAGTCTCTGGTGTTTTCACCAGCGTTATTTTTGTTAACTAATACTAAAACTGTTCAAATGTATTAATTGAAATAAAGCTGAAATTAAATAGTAGATGGCAAACTATAATAAAGCTGAAGCACTAAACTACTAAAACTGAAATAAAACCAAGTAAAAAATTTAAATATATAAAAAAGTAACAAAACAAAAAACATCTTATACAAAATTACTCAAACTTAATCTCAAATGAAAACAAAAAGTAAATATAAATAAAAGCTACATAAAAATATTAATAAATACTATGGTGTTATTTTAGTATTATTAACATACAATTAGTTTTCTCTTTTTACACCACAAGTTTCTGGTGTGGATACTTTGATTAGGTTGATAAGAAAGCTGTTGTAAACCAAATCATAAATTAATATCCAATAATTAAGCAATACATAATAATCGGTGCTTGACATTAACACCCTCCAGCCCGCCAAATGCGGGCAGATTTCAGCTGTGGCGGGTAGGCAGCCGCTCCCACTAGCCACTTTGGCGGGTTGAATATAATTTCAGCCTACAGTCAAATGAAATGCCAAGACCGTGGTATCAGAAAATTACAATTCAATAAAAAATTGTATCAATTAACTTGCAGTTGGTGGGATAGGCGGAACGCGCGATTATTTTTTCCTTCCGGCTGAACAGTCAAATACACGCGCACACTGATGTCAAAATGTCCACCGTGTGAGTACCTCGCATGAACACAGTCGGTTATGGCTTTTTTTGTACGTTAACAGGTGGGTGATAACTGGATATGTGTCAGAATATTACATCCATGCATTCAGAAGCCCAATTAAATACCTGCCTGTCATTAATGTTAATCAAACAACTACAGATGTTAAATAAATGTATACATATTAAATAAACCTACTGTATCAGATTTTTTGTTTTGTTTTGTTTTGTAGTTTGCTAATTTGCTTTTTGTTCATATCATATTAAATTTCTCCTATTAGCCGACCTGCACATCCCAGCTGATATACAATGTAGTCTTGATTGGGTGGTCACTCTGCATTTGAAAGTTTGATAGGGTTTTAAATCTTCTAAATCAAGTAAAATGACTCAAAATCAAGTATTTTAAGTATGCCAAAGTCAACATTAATCATATAAAATGTAATTTCCAAACAGCAAAATTGTGGCCAGTGAAAATGCTGAGTGGCTAGTAACTTCGGAAAACCACTAGCCACAGTGGCTGGTGAGCAAAAAAGTTAATGTCAAGCCCTGATTATAATATATATCTCTATAATACAAATAAACTCATTGTAGAAATAAATGTAAAAAAATGTAGGTCATAAAAATAAATGCTACAAAAAACTATGATTACACAAGTATGATTTTTCAAAGCTTTTGAGATTCCCTGATAATTCAAGATTTTCCAGGACCGTGGGAATCCTAAACACAATCTTTCTAAACCGACTAAAAAACACAAAGACATTGCTCCCATTGTAATCAACAAAGCGCTATATCGGGTTGCATACATGTTGTCTTGCTACAAAGATAATCCAACCACTTAATTTTCCTTGTTTGCCTGAAATAAAATACATTTGCAAATATCATGTGTGTGAACTGATTTCTGTGAATCTTATTCATTTTATATTTAAGTAACTTAACGTTTACAACGAAGATAGCTGGATGACTTTTGAATGTTAAAATATGTTCTCTAAATGAAGATTGTGATGTTTATTTGTGAGTACGTTATGAGATTTACTTCACTATTCAGCTCTCAAATCAATGTAAATGCAGGCTGGTATGAGAACTAGCACCATTTTGGGCAAAAAATGGAACAGCTCTGGTACTCACAGATGACATGATCTGAATCCAAAGAATGAAATGTGACGATAAACTCAAGGGGGGTGGAATCAGATTTAGGTTTGGACCAAGTGTGAAAAGGGCCATCAGGAATAATTTGAGTTCAAGTGACTCACCTGGAAGAGGGTATGCGCGCCCTGTCTCCGGGCGGGACTGAGGGGTGCCACCGGGCTGAGCGTGCTCCAGAAATGAATATTTGACAGAAGTGGACTGGGAGTGAGCAGCAGGGGTGTCTGCAACAAAAAGTACAAATGTACTTTTTCAGAAGTAACTCTCTTTCCATTAATGATGCTCATAGCACAAAGCATTTGCAAGAGGCATAACCCTGAAATATAAATGTTTAATTAAAAGTGGCTTAATGAGACTTTAAGAAGCAATAAGAATTAATCACAGGGCAAGGGTGCTGTATTTCTCGAAAAACCATAAATAATAGATTTGAATTATAGTATATTTCATCTTTCATCTCACTGAAGAGACAGCAGGAGGTGATCCTCTGGGGCTGGCTGTATGAGTGCTCGTAAATGCAAAGATTGTGCAGTCTTAACGAGGTGATCCATCAAAGTAGCATCCAGCTAAACCTCACCATATGATCACGATCATCTAACAGCCAATGAGTGTCTCCTAACCACACATCAGCACGACTGAGTCTCACAACTACAGTGGTGCACTATTGCCCTCTAGTGCCTCGAAATGACATCAACGCAGCCACATCACAAAAGGATTTCAATGCGACCTCACCATATTCCTGTGCAGGATATCCGCATATTTTAAAAAATAAAATAAACTGTAATAAGCCATTTTCTTTTAAACCACACTTAGAGACAGTGATCAGTTTTAACATTAGTGGTCATTTTTAGTAATTGTGCATAATCCTGGTCATTCACAAGCTTTTTGACATCTAAATTGCAAATATATAAAAATATTTTTTTAAATAAAAGTGGAGGTAACTTTCAGGGTATGTAAGTAGCCATAGCAACCCACTCTCTGAACATAACCTTCTCCAGAGCAGCTCATGTTCCAAGGTTAGTTTGCTTAAGATGTGTGTAATATAATGAATAGTTTGTTATATAGTTACAATTATATAATATACAATAGTATATATTAATTCTAAATCACTATTATAACGAGGTAATATTTAAATGTTTATTCAATTAAACTCATTCAATTTGTCATTTCACACATGAATCTGCATTCAATTAATTAGCAAACAATATAATCCTTATTCTCAGTGAATAAAGATTACTTATTAAATAAAGAGATTGAAAAAATTACTGCACAAATAGGTGGCGATGTGCACCAAGTAGGTTATGTAAATCGCCATTAAACAAAAGTAGAAGAATGGCGCACTCTTTCTTAGGGTCTGTTTCCATGGTGAATCACTGATTCGTCGCTCTGTTGAAAATGTCTTGTGTGTTAGCAAATAGTCAAATAAACCAGCAACAGTAAATCACTGCACAAGAGGATGCGCCTCTAGTGAGTTGGATGGAAATCGCAACACAACACGAAAACAGCTGATGGTCTGATTATTCTACCAAACCCATGACAGTCGAAAATAGCATTGTACATGTGTGATGGGGAGGTCAGGAGGAGACTGACCTGCAGGAAGGCTGGGGTGAGAGAGGCCGTAGGGAGGGAGGGGCTGGACAGATTGAGAGGGCTGAGGTCAGAGCTGGTCACCACCAGCGTGGGCATCAACTCCAGGCCTTTGGGTTTCTTAGACTTCCCGCTGAGATTGCGGGGTGGAGATTCGGGCATCTCAGAAGCTGTTAATGTGTCCTTGGAAACAGAGAAGGGCTGGACCTGATGGATCGAAAGAGAGAGACGGAGACAGAGAGAGAGAGTCAGGTTTTAACAACAAATTTTTATTAAAAAAAAGGGTGTACACTTTTTATATATTTACATCTTATAAAATTATTTATATAAATATTTTATATTTATTTACATTTGTATTATATTTAGGGCTCCACGATTATGACAAAAATCATAATTGTCGATTATTCCCTTGAAAGTGTAATTGTGATTATTAATTACAATTCATTACAATTTACATTGTATGATGTTTTGAATATCATTATGTTATTCATTGAAACGACAGCATGCCATATTGTTATATCAAAATAAATAAGGTGAAAACACTCTTCCTGAAAAACAATTTCAGGAAAACGACTTTGAACGATTACTTAATTGTGATAATTGTAATAACGATTACAAATTCGATTAATTGTGCAACCCTAATTATATTTATATTAATTTAGCAAATTATTAAATCATTCTTTTTAAAATATTTTTTTCATTACATATTAAAATTATTATTCAAAGTTATTCAAGTCAAATGCTGAATGTATCACATTGACTGTATTTAAAAATGATAACTAAATAAATTGCTATAAATAATTATAAATAAAAAATAAGTGTTCTGCAACCAAATAAAATAAAAGACATTTAAATTATTTTATATATTATATTATACTATTTATATTATATATTTAAAATTAAATTAAAATAAAATAAATAAAATAGTTACTTAATGGATATACACTGTTTTATACATTTGAGTGTGTTGAAAGTTTTGTTATAAGTCTGCTCTGTGCGTCTGCTTGGCAGTGACTATATGACACTTGTTGCACTCTGCAGTGAGCTATATCAATATTAGGCAGGGTAAAACATGGTACTCGCGGTAAATCAAGAAAACCAGATTTATAGCTATAAATGAGCTATGTAAATGATTAGTTTTCTGTCGATGAATGTCTCCAAACAGTTGTTCCCTTGTCTAATAAATTACATAATATATTAAAGCGTCTTTGGTGTTTTCATGGGTTCTACAAAATAAAACCAGAAATCGAGGGTAACGTGGGTATGATGTCATTGATAGGCGACACACGGACATAGTCTGTGTCCTGGTTAAAATGGCTTATTTCTTTGGATTTAAACATTCGGGATAATGCAAGAACACAATTCAACAAAATATAACATTGGTATAGTGGTTTTAGGATATTTTAATCTAAAAATCTTACATATTATGCCTTTAAGGCACACCAACATCATTCCATTATTAATTTCCAATGCCAGCATGTTGTACCTCTTGCCAATGCATTTTTGGCGCACAGGCCTTCATTAGGGCTAAAAGTTTGCAGGTGTGTACAAAAGCTCATTTAGGCCAATACCTGCATTTGTAACTCTGAAGGCTGTGAGGAGAGGGACTCGATTTCACTGTCAATCACCAGCTCCTGGGAATCTGTCATCGGAGAAGAAGAGGGTGACTGGGAATGTGGGAGCAGTGATGGAGAGATTCTTGAGAGCGGGAAGCCCGTCATGGCATTCTCTGAAGTGGGATTCTCCATAAACGCACACACAACATGCGAGACTGTGCTCTGTTTGGTCTCATTTTCTGTCTGAGAGGGCAGTGGAGCTTGGATGGGAAGTTCAGGCCTCCCTATAGCAGACAGAGTGGTGTTTCTGTTCTGTGGCATGGTCCCAAATTTAATGACTGTGGATGGCTGTGGCGATTCCTGACCTGCCTTTTTGTCCATTAGCTTTTCTCCTGGGTTCTCAATCTTCATGGATTTAAAAAGTTGCGTTCCTGACTGCAAAGAAGTCAAAGTGAAGGATGTGTACAAGCCGGAGTGGATATAGTCATTCCGGCTGGATGCTTTGGACTGACCCGGTGTGCCGGCACCTCGGTCTAGGGCGGCTATGCTGTCTTTATCCCTTGAGATGTTTGCAGGTTTGTCGGAGAGGGGCGGAGGTCCGGCAGAGCCCCCGTCTGCACCCTCCGTTCTGGCCATCATATCCCCCTTTAGGATATCAGGGTATGACACAAAACGATACACAAACTTCTGCCCGTTTACTTTTTTGATGATGTTCTGCAAGGGAAGATTATAGAAAATGCATTTTTATTTTAGCTGATGAATGACTTTCTCCTACATTCATCTAAAAATATCTACGTAAAAAAGCAATCACCCAAACAAATCAACCAAAATGTCCCTTACATGTACATTTTTACCAGCCAGTCTAACAAAATAACATGTAATTAAGTAAATTAACCCATGTTAAAAGACCAGGAAGAATGCGGAAAACGATACCTCTTGCCCTGCGGTGCCAAGATGAGGCTTAAAAAGCTAAAGAGCCAAACCCTCAAACACACAGTTCCCGCTCAAGAATAAACCCAACAGGCCATGACAGGCTGTGACCCTCTTGTTCAGAGTGACTTGATTGTGTGTTTACAACAACAAAACAACTTGATGGAAAAGAGGAATGTGGGTGCGATGAGAGGGCTGAAAGCTAGCAATTATAATAAATGCAAATTTTAATATATGACCACAACAGCATTTAAGCTGCATTCACACTGCCAGCGACACGCAGCTTCAAAGCAGCATGATCTCATTCAATTCAATGGAGAGCTGGCGATATCCGGCGGCAGTGACCACTGGCGACAGGATGTAGGCGTGTTCAGTAATGCAACAAAGTTGAGCTATGTTTAACTTTATGCAAATGAAGAGTGACTTTCTGGAGCGACAACCAACAGGAGTGAAAACAGTGATCCGATAGTGGAATGTCAGCAGCAAGATGGACGAGAAGTTATTTTAGCCGTCAGCACTTTTCCTATAATTTATGTCTCTGTGTACATACAGGGGTACTCGGGTACTGACTGAATGGATTTGTGAACCCAGTTAGACGGGCGCGCACGCCTTGACTGCAGATAAATAGCCGCGATGGCAAAGAGCGCTCACTGTTTCTCGTTCATCTTTAATATCAAGCATTTTATGATTACTGATTCCATTTATATTCAATATATATTATCTTTTCCCTACAACAATATGGAATCAACAACATCCTGATTTACCTTGTAAATCAGGGAAACCAGGTAAGATTAGTTCACCCAAAAATAAAAATAAATATGTATATTTATAATATAGCATTATTTAATAATTTACAATTATTTAACTTTAGAATTTGGAATAGGAATTGGAAAGGCCAAGAACCAAAATGACAAAAAAGCAGCATAAAATAGCATACAAGTTGTCCAATTTTCCCTAATCATAATTTATGTTAATAAAAAATAACCAATATACAGGATAAATATATAATGTATACTATTTTGTCAATTTAATAAGGAGCTAAATTCTAAATTTTACTGTCCATATCAAATCAATGTGAATTTAGACATCTAACAAAAAAAATGCAAAGTATGTAATATGAATAACTATTAATTTTGAAATTAATAGTTGATAAAAAAGGTGATTATTAAAAATGAGAAATTCTTCATAAAGGAGTTTAGACCTCTATTATAAGCCATTTTAAAGTGTAAGTTCACCCAAAAATAATAACTTTAATTTCATGATAACAAAAATGATTTCCTCGTTCTCAAACCATCCTAGGTGTCAATGACTTTCTTCTTCCAGCCAAACACAATCAGAAAATATCCTGGCTTTTCCAAGCTTTATAATGCAAGTGAATGGTACCCTAGTAAAAGTAATCCATACGGCTACAGGTGAAGGACTTTCGAAGCGAAGCAATGCGTTTTTGTAGGGAAAATATCCATATTTATAACTTTATAAACTATAATCATTGGCTTCCAGTAATGGCCATAAGCAAGTCTAGTTCCGGCGGAAGAATGACCTCTGACCCGACACATGACGTAGGATGTAGGACTAGCGTAAGCTTAGGTGAGAGTAGACGCTTCTCGCAGTTCAAACAAACTCAAGCTCCTCTTCTCTTATATAGAAATCCTCCAACAATTCGTAACCAGTGTTTTGTTTGGCTCTATCCTATGCGGTCATGTTAAAATTATTTTATAAATATTGACCAATAACCATTATAGTCCGGATATAAGCCTATTGTGCATCCATAGGCTGAAGAAAATGAACTAAAGAATAAGAATACTGACTAAAATATCAGTCTGTTCCTCACACAAAGCTTTTTTTATTTTTTTAGCTCAACAGACCCCATTCACAGCTTGGACAAAAATGTAAACATCTCCTTTTATGTTTCATGGAAGAAGGAAAGGAATTTGATTTCAAGGTGAGTAAATGATGACTGAACTTTTATTTTTCGATGACATTACACACCTTGTCATAGTAGTAACGCAGCGCCCGGCTGAGTTTGTCGTAGTTCATGCTGGGTTTGTTCTTGCGGGCGCCCCATAATCTGGCCACCTCCTCGGCCTGCAACAGTTTGAACTCTCCATCCTCGTTGGTCCAGCAGATGAGCTGGTCATTGCTGGGATCCAACAGGAGCTGCAGCAGGAACTGCCACAGGGTCACTGAGCTGTCCATGTCCTTCTCTATCCACAGCTGTGGGGGAAATGTTACCTTACGGGACCCTGTTCGCGCTCACAGCCTGGTCGACACGTCACGGCATATTCCGGCAAATATCCTGACAGAGGCTGAAATATAAATGATCGACATGCAATTAGATCACAAATTGAATTGTAAAGTAGTAGCAAGAGGGAGAGATCTATGCAAGCATTTGCTTTAAGGAGCAAACTCAAATGTTTAGGAAGCGTCTCGCTTAAACCGGAACCTAGAGCGACCATTCTTGAAATCATAAAAACGTGGTAAATATGCACACCATATTAAATACCAAATGGTACTGGAGTTCAGCGTAATCCTGGCAGTGTGGACAGTGCAGACCGACAGTGTGCGTGTAAGCAGCTTAAATTAAAACTAAATCTGCCTTGACTCATCTGATATCCAGCTGGTAGTTGCCAAAGAGAGCGAAAAAAAAAAAAAAAAAAAGTCTCCCACATACAATCTGACAGAACGGAACACATAAATATAGAAACCAAGAGGCGAGTCACAGACTGTAGGAGACGAGGTCTGGGAATTTTACACTACACAAAGAGTTCAGGACAAAATGAACTGATATAGCATCACCAATTACATATATCTCAAAATTATGGACTGGTGCATGATGATAATGATTGCATACTGTAAATGTGTCACTTGTGCATCTTTAATTTAATGGCCAAAATTAGATGCACATATTTCTTCTTTATTTAAGACCCTAGATCTTACCATAATTACACTTACAATTTGTGTGATTGTGCACGTCAATAGCCATTATACACCAATTTGAATATTCAATATAAAGATTAAATGTACACTTAATGGTTTTTAACGTAGATGTCATCTTATAATGACATATTTCATATATCCATACTAATTACCATATAAGCATTTAATTTAAAACTACACACATCCCTTTAATTCTTTTGAGATTAACTTGAACTTTGACAAAATGTTGGCAAAACTATTCAAATATAACCTAAATGTGAATTGTACCCTAAACAATCCTTTTGAATTCACAAAACTCTGCTAATTTATGTAACGTTAAAGCTTTGTGTAAAAATATAAATTCGAGAAATCTGGATAGGAGCTAAAGCAAAACCTCCACGTCAATTCGACCAACAGGTCAAAGTACATCATTTATTATTCGTTTGCGTTTTAAAATTCCTCTACAATACTTTTAAGTTAGAAAATTATAAAGTAAGTTAATTGAAAACGAATGTCCTAAACTGCAACCTGTTAGAACTTGAGCTTCGCTCGTTAGCATCGAGCTAATGTCTGTCAAACTCACCTGAGAAGCTTTGTGCTCTCCGGAGTTGGTTCTGGAGGGGTTGTCCCACAGATAAAATCCAAAAATAATAATAATAATAATTTAAAAAAGAATTTAAAAAAAAATGCAGCCCGTTTTCTTGTATGTTTACATCGTGTAAAGATATTTAGTGGTCAGCTAGCGTAGCGTGCTAGCCCACTAGCTAACGGAGTCTTAGCTAACTTTAGACTCATTAGACTATATGATTAAAATTCTACTGTTTAAAGCAGTTTTCTGTCGTATTTACAACGAGAACGACGATAAAAGATTCAGAGAAAGGGAAACACTAAAGTCTCTCCATCTCACGTACTGATATTTTAGCTGCAACCACAGTAACACAAAACAGGAAGCAACAAGCCAACCAGATTAAACACTCTTAACAGCGCACAATAAAACTCCAGAACAAAGACTGAGATTTTATGAATCTGGCTGTAAGAGCGGAGGTCCGTTTAGTTTGAACAGCGATAATCTCCTCCAGATGTAAAATCAGAAGCACGAGAAATAATGCAGTGAAGTGCAGTGAGTGAAAGCATGTAGATTATCTCATGATGGACTCTCTTATTTCATCTGCATGACTAGTTATTATAACGTAGTCCTATCAATACATATAGTATACTTACTGGTGGAAAAAGAACCTCAAAATATTAATTTGGATGGTGTTGAAATATTGTATAATAACGGTTTGAACTTTGACGTTTAGATAAGAATGACAGAAGAATAGGCAATAAAATTACAAGGGTGTAAAAGACAGACAGACAGACAGACAGATAGACAGATAGATAGACAGACAGACAGACAGACAGACAGACAGACAGATAGACAGATAGATAGACAGATAGATAGATAGATAGATAGATAGATAGATAGATAGATAGATAGATAGATAGATGGGCCTAAGTAGACAGACATATATATATATATAGATAAACAGATAGATAGACAGACAGACAGATAAGCAGACGGACAGATAGGCCTAAGAAGACAGACAGATAGATATAGATAGATAAACAGATAGATAGATAGCCAGACAAACTGACAGATAGGCCTAAGCAGACAGACATATGGATAAACAGATGGACATAATGACACATACAGACAGACAGTCATCTAAAGTTTAACATTTCCCTTACACATACATAAAAAAAGTTTATGTTTACAAATATGCCACTATAACCCATACACTATACGTTGTATTTAGAAGGTAGCTAGAAGGTGATTTACATGATGAAGAGCTCAAAAGAGCAAGTGGAGTCATACCAAATATCCCTTATACATACATACAAATAAAAAAAGATTTATATATTACTTCTTAATAACCCATTTACACTACATGGCCAAACGTATAGGTAGTCACTTTAGCTACACTCATTATTAATAGGTGGAAACATTTATGCATGATACAACTGCCTTAAATCATCATTCACTGTGCACCTTAGGGATTAATTGGAGCGCTGACTCTGGGCCCATCAGCACATGACCTCTGATAGCCATGCAACATGCATACTTGAAGTTGTGTTGAGATGTAGTTTTTTATATATAGACTATAAGCTGAGAACTTTAAGGTTGTAGGTTTAAAACTCATTTAGAGACATCAACATCATAGAGAGTGACTGATACCAGACTTTTTTCCAAAATGTTATTTCCTCAAAGCACAGCATCACCATGTGTCCCTGCAGAATAAACTGAGACACAAGAAGCAAAAAAAAGAGTACTATTTGTGGGTATACCAATAATACTATTACAAATAGTTTGTGCACAACAACACCATCACTACCATATTTCACTCCCATTACCACACCTTCCAGGCACCACCTTTTTTTTTTAAATAACATTTATTTATAACCGTCACGTTCATACTCATTTGCCATGTGCGTAGGAAAAGAGTGGCAGAATAAGTGTGTAATTTTAGTCTTCTGTGTCAGTTCCAGCCACCACGCCCTCCAAACAGATTCCAGTGCTGCGGAAAAAACATGGAAAATGAATGCAGGCCAAGCATTCCTGCCGTACAAGATCAGTGACTGATGCTTTTACTAGAAGGGCAATTCTTTGCAGTTATTCTCCAGAAATGTGTGCTAACGTTAACAATAAGCATTTGTCAGGAAATAAAGTGCTCTGCATTATAAAGAAAACCATGCTATCCATAAAAAGCACAATGACTTCTAATTTAAGGGTTACATTAAACCATGTACACCGATCAGGCATGACATTATGTGTTGGTCCCCCTTTTGCTCCCAAAATAGCCCTGACCCATAGAGGCATGGACTCCACTAGACCCCTGAAGGTATGCTGTGGTATCTCATTGTGCTCCTCAAACCATTCCTGAAGCATTTTTGCTTTGTGGAAGGCATTCTTCTGCTGAAAGAGGCCACAGCCACCAGGGGATACCGTTTCCATGAAAGAGTGTACATAGACTGCCTGAAATCCTTACGCTTGCCCATTTTTCCTGCTTCTAACACATCAATTTAGAGGACAAAATGTTCATTTGCTGCCTTATATATCCCACCCGCGAACAGGTGTCGTGATGAGGAGATAATCAGTGTTAGTCACTTCACCTGTCAGTAGTCATAATGTTATGCCTGATCTGTTATTTTCTTCATAAAGCTTCAAAACAAGATTTCTTAAAGGAATGTTCCAGGTTCATCTGTGATATCAACTCTTCCTTCAGTTTGTAAAAACAAAAATGTTTGCAGTAGTGCACTTGCAATGGAAATCTATGGAGAGCGTTTTAAAGCAGAAATGTGACGTTCCTACGAACCAACATGCTTTTGCTGTTTTTTGATAAACATCTAGTTATGCATACTTGCATAGCTATCACAAAAACCGGTGAAGATTCCACCATCGGCCACCGGAGGTCTCACTCACCTGAATACTAATGTTCATTCGCACTTCATTTCCCAAGCACCCACAGTCTAGGACTGATTACTGCACACCTGAGCCTGATCACACTGACTATATATACCCTGGTCTCACACACACACACACTTGCGAAATCTTGTTTGCACTGGCGCCATTTCTGAGTGTTTAGGCCTTGGTGTTATCATGCCTGTGTTTTGACCCTGTGCTACCTCCCTTCTGATCTTTGTTTGCCTGGACCTTGTATGCTGCCTGCCCTGACCATTGACTGTTACGACCACGTTTGCCGCTCTGCTGTTCGCCCTGGTTTATCGACCCATGCCTGACTACACTGTGAGTCTGTTTTAATAAACTGCACATGGATCCCAATCTACCCGAGTCCTCGTTAAAATAGCTAACATAATTGAACTGCAAGGGAGTTTTTCGATACTGTACACAAACTCTCTTTCTGATACCTTTCGGTTTTGTTATTGTTAACAAAAACTTAACAACAGTTTTTGTTCATTGAAATATGGCTGAAATGTATGACTATTGAAAAATAAATCTAAAGAGAAAAAGGACTTCACCTGGTTTACCATCACATAATAATCATTACAAGTGTTGAAATACTGGATAAAATTTGCACAAACTGCACTTTTTAATCATACTTCTATGTATATAATTGAAGTATTGTGGCTATACTTTTAAAACTGTGAATTTTAAGTGTGTAGTTTTGCATTGCAACCAGGTACAATGCATCGCCCCATAGACTTCCATTGCAAGTTCATTGCAGTAAATGCAATTTTTGCTTTATTTTACAAATCGAGAGACAAGTTTAAAAATCATGCTGGTTTGACTTGTATTTAACCCAGAACTTTCCTTTTAAATAGCTGAGATGTTTCGAAACCCTAAAGGTGACATATCACAGCTTTTCCAAAAGGTTTTGTTTTTTTAACTTTATTTTCTTACATAGGAAAATAGCATTTTTCTGTTATTCAAAAATATAACCTAAATTTGACCAGCTATAAGGTATAAGAGCAGCTATAGTCAGATGATTTGTGTACATGAAAACAGTTAAGGTCCGGTCACACAAAGAACAATAACAATACATTTTAGCATCCAATGTCTGTCACTTTAAATGCTCAAGCTCTCTTTTAAAAGGTTAGTTCACCCAAAACTAAAAATGTACCCATGATTTACTCACCCTCAAGCTGTCCTAGGTGTATATGACATTCTTTTTTCAGACGAATACAATCGGAGTTGTAAAAAAAAAAATGCCCTGGCTCTTCCAAGCATTATAATGGCAGCCCAAAACAGTGCATCCATCCATGATATCCACAGTTATCCATACCGCTCCGGGGGGTTGATAAAGGCCTTCTGAAGCGAAGTGATGCATTTGTGTAAGAAAAATATCCATATTTAAAACTTTATAAAGTAAAATATCTAGCTTCCGGCGGACCGCCTTCCATATTCAACTTACAGAAAAAAGGTGTATATTTTTCTTGCACAAACTGATCACTTTGCTTCAGAAGACCTTTATTAACCCCCAGAGCTGTGTGGAGCACTTTTATATTGGATGGATGCACTTTTTTGGGATTCAAATTTTGGGCTGCCATTTATAAAGCTTTCAAGTGCCAGGATATTTCTTTTTTCTTTTCTAAATATAACTCTCATTGTATTCGTCTGAAAGAATGTCATATATACGTATGGCTTGAGGGGAGTAAATCATGGGGCTAATTTTCATTTTTGGTTGAACTATCCCTTTAAAGCGGATGGATTTTGATTGGCTGTGACTTTTATTGTTCATCAGCTGGAAAAATCATTCTGAATATGATTCCAATTATATAATTTCTCTGTGCCATTAAGGTTATAGTTGTGGACTTTTTGTGGATTTTTTGAGCTTTATCTTTATCATTATAGTTATTGTCCTTGGTGTGAACATGCCTTTAATGCATTAACATGATGTTATAGGTATCGGAAATAATTTAACACGTTTATTGGGGATGAATGTGGTGGCAGAAAAATCAAGGATGAGCCCTTGCAAAGGAATATAATGTTATAATTCCCATTTAAAAACAGACATCTCCCTTCAAAAAAAAAAAGAGAACAAGAAAAAAAAGCCTATCTAAAACAGGAAGTACATGATAGTACTATTCAAAACACTGTAAATCAGGATGCTCTGTGCGATTATTAAAATGAATGTACCTACGTGATCGTTCAGAAACGGCTACAAACTTTAGAGTATTGATAAGTCCAGATACTAAATGTGTAGACTACAGCATCTGATAGTTTGTCTACAAGTGCTACTAAGTAGAGCGGGGAAAAGAAATGCATAAAGTAGTTAAGACCAGATGTACAAAGGCAAGACGATGTCAAGCAAATTCACTCCATGTGGTAGATTTAACATGAACCATCTCAAGAAAGAAACTCAAACACAGTCCCATGGATGCTAGAGTAGCCCGTTCAATGACGTATTGGTAAAATTATGTCCAGATAGCTTCATTACGACAGGAAGCAGTCAGCTGCCAGTTTTTATGAACAGTAACAACTGTCCTTAGCGATTTAGCTTATCAACCGTGACGGCACTAAGTAGAAAAAAATGCATTGATCTAATGCAAAGCACATTACGACGACATAAAGGAAACAATTTTCTTTGTGTGATTACAGATCATAGAGAATTGTTTCTAGCTTATATGTTTTACAGTACATAAGTTCGTTTCCACACATGTAGTGATGTTATCCACGGTTTTGGCATACGCTCTCAACAGACTGAGAGAGATGAGGCACACGAAAAAAACGTGGAAAGCTACTTGATGCATAAATACCTTTCAGCTGGCGCAGGGATGTGATTCGGCCGAGAATTCCACGATTGGGTTTGCGCAAGGGGCGGGGACTAAACATTCCATACATTCGGAAAAACGTCAATATAAACACTGTGACATGTGACAAATAACGGCATCGGACCTAATCATAATTCATTTAAAAAAAAGCTGCACTCCACCAGAGTGCTTCAATAAGGTGAATCTCACAAAGAAATGTCTAATAAAATAAAACAAAATCAATGAAGCTTATTGTAAGATTTATGGAGTTATTTTGAGTTAAGTGCATTTCCACCCATATTCCCATTACCTTTAAGCAAAACAATCTCATTCTCATTACAGTAATACAGTTATCATTTCTCGTTTGTTTTAAGACATCTGTATACATTAATTTACAACAACTAATACTACCATGATGTACTCTTACAATTTAAATATAAATTTTGTAGCAATACGGTAATAAGTATGAGAATTTGTATTTAATTTTTTCACAATATGAGGATGAGACGTTTTTGGCGTTACAATTATGAAAATGAAATGTTTTTTTTCATGACAAACAATTTTGAGGGTTAAATATACTTGGCTGTCATAAAAACAATATATAATATTTTCTTTATGCAACGTCAGTTTTTCTTTTTTTTTTGTTGTGCTGTCAAATCGATTACTTGCATCGTCGCATTTAAAAGTTTTTGTTTGCATAATGTGTGCATGCATACATACATACATGCACGCATCCATCCATCCATACATGTGTATACACCGTATATATACACATTATGCAAACAAAAAACGATGTGATTAATTGTTTGATGGCAGTAATTTTTTTTATTTTTTTTTCTCTGGTAACATATGACTAATTATTGCATTTCTTGACATTTATCTTGAGATTCACCCTGATAGAGGCCATATTTGATAATGCATAATATTATAGCCTGAATCATAGTGCATATTGTCTTAATTTAAAGGGAAGGGAAATTGCAGCATTCTGGCTTTAGTTAATGTGCTACAGCTAACCAAAATACTGTATTCCTTTTATATTTTCACCTGGTTAGATCTATAACACAATATTCACACAATGTTCAGGAAACGCGTCTCCTCAAATTAATCTCCGTATTGTCTTTTAGATCTCCAGACTTCCTGCAAACTAGGTTTAAAGGCAATAAAAACAGATCTTGTAATCTGTTGCAGCTCAACCTGTATCTTTGCACCGGACGAAACGTGATGAAATCGACTGTGAGCTTTATTTTAACCCACCAAAAAGCCAGAAATCTGCTTTGAGCTTAATCACATCCCTGAGTTTCAAGTTAGCTGACTGTAGCACCAAGAAACGCAAACATCTGGATAAACGATAAAAAAGTGGGGGAGGAAACAGAGACAAAAATGAAGGCGGAGGGTTGTTACAGCTCGTGAGCCCGTTTAGATATCATAGCTTTCCCTCTCAGACTCCAGGAATCACACTCCAGTTTTATCCCAGGATCAGACGTTTGTCCTGACCAGTCTGCCGGCGCGAGGACCCCGGTGCACCTTGGTGTGTTTGGATAGGTGGTCGCTCCTGGCAAACTTTTTGTCGCACATTGTGCACTCGTAAGGCTTGACTCCCGAGTGAGACCGCCGATGGCGGGACAGCTCATCGGAGCGAGAGAACCTTTAAAGCATAAAACACAGCAGGACATGCATGTCAGCTCAATTCAACTCTCAAACTATTCCTACATTAGTCGACCAATAAACCTCAATTAACCTTATTCAGAGCAGCGTCACGACAGGTATGAAAGCGAGGCTGGGAGGGTTAGATTTACCATGTTTTCAACGGCATCCACTGTAAAAAGCTCCTAGAGCACTTCTTATTTTCCACAGCTCATGTTGTCTGGAGTTCTTTTTTGTCTACTGACATTTCTTGGAGAAGTATATTTTCAGTGTTTCGTCAGCAGAACAATCCAGAAACAAAAAAGATGGCGCTGCTGTGAATAAGGTCTATGGCTTACTCATGGCCTTTCAGTCATTTATTACCAGATCAAGATTTTTTAAATTTTGAACATGGGTCTAAAATTTTTATATTTATTCATCCATATATATTTATAAATAAATATTTTAAATTTCAATGGCATTTAACTTTTTTGCTTTTTAAACTACCGTTCACTAAAAATTTGACGATTAAAAAAAAATTATAATTGAACTTCTAGTCATCAAAAAATGTATCCAAAGTGACCGTAACGATATTTAAAACACTGTAAAAGACTTCAAATAAATGCTGTTCTTTAGAACTTTCTTTTCGTCATAGAATCCTGAAAAATTAGTTTCCACAAAAATATTCAGCAGCACAATTGATTTCAACATTGATAATAAAGAAGAAAAAAATGGAGCAGCCATCTGATTTCTGAAGGATCATGTGACACTGAAGACTAAATGGCTGCTGAAAATTAATAAAATAATATCAATAATAGAAAATGGCCATTTTAAATTGTAATCTTTTTACAGAATTTGGATTAAATAAATGCAGCTTTGGTGAGCATTAGAGACTCATTTCATAAACATTTAAAAACAAACCAAGCCTTCAACTTTTGAATGATAGAGCACTTTTGCCATAGCATAAACAATAACCAATAGCTGGTACAGCCTAGATGACATACGTCAAAAAGGCAAGTTGTTTCATAGATGGAGCATGTTTTTATGAAAGAATATGACAATGTATTTTCTTTTATTTTTTTTTGTGCCTCAGCGAATCTCTAACAGCAATAAAAGTGTACTACGAAAGCAAATTTATTTGATCATTTTTAATGTTATGACGAAACGACTGATTTCAACACATACCTCCACCCACAGTCTGGCCAACTGCACTGGTAGGGTTTCTCCCCCGTGTGTCTGCGGAAATGAGCCTTCAGGTGGCTGCTCTTAGTGTACATCTTCTCGCACCCTGGGTGAGAGCATTTATGTACCCGCAAGGTTTCCGTGGAGGACCTGGAAGGACGTGGTGTGATGGCTTTGACCAGGCCTGCACCCGCTATTCCGACCGCCCTGACGGCTATGGGCAGGGGAGCGATCTTCACATACTTTTGGTCTTGATTGACGGCCTCGCCCATGATGGAGAGGAAAGTTGCTGAGGGCACCTGTGGTGAAAGAAGGGCAATGTTCTGTGCCCCTTGGACACCGAGCACCAGGTGGGCCACTCTGAGCCCGTTAGCCACGCCCGATTGGGTGTCAGACTGTTGAAGGGTGTGGCTTAGCTGGAGAGGTTGCAGCTGAAGAACAAATGGAGCACCAACGAGCACCGGAGCAGCATTAGCCGTGGCGTTAACACTCTGAGTGGCAGGGGCCGGTGAGGTCGTGTTGGATTTCGGCTCTGCGTCACTGGGGGAAGACGGCTGCATGAGAGGCTCATCCTCCTTTGACCTTTCTTCCGGACTCAGAGGACCATCTCTCACCAGCTCCATCTTCTCCATCAAGAATTCCTCAATGTCCTCCAGGGTTGGAGAGAAGGTGCTGGGCAGCTGCGGTATGAAATCAGGCAGCTTGGGCTGCTGAGTCAACAGCTCCTCAGTGGAGTCTAAAAAGATCTGTAGCGGCCCTTCATCCTCGTCTTCCTCCCCTGGGCTGTAGCTGAGTCGAGCTCCAGCATCTTCCGTTTCAGGACTGGAGCACGAGATGGAGCTGCCCCTCTCGCTGCTCTCACTGCCGCCCATCTCGGCGAAAGGCAAGGTGGCCAAACCATGGTCCGCGAACAATTCATTAGCAGTGGCCACCGCTTTGTCACTTATGGAGACCATTTGTTGGTGTGCAGATCAGAGGAAGGCTGAAGATATTGCCACGGTTTGTAAACGCTGCATCAAAAGAAAGCGTTAAAAGAATGTAATAATGACGATAATGTACAGTGGCCAGTGATAAAGTGTTTGGACACTTGAAATAAGTAAATACATTTTAGATCACATTTGCTGGTTATAAAAAAATTAAGCAGCACAACTGTTTCTAACACTGATAATAAATCAGCATATTAGAATGATTTCTGAAGGATCATGTGAGCAATGGCTGATGAAAATTCAGCTTTGCATCACAAAAATAAATATTTTAAAGTACATTAAAATAGTAATCCATTTTTTTTGTATTTATGATCAAATAAATACAGGCACGATGAGCATAAGATACTTCTTTAAAAAACATTAAAAATAGTAATGTTTCCAAGCTTTTGACCGTGTGTGTAATGTGTATTATTAGGAATATTAGGCACTATAATATTCTAAATAAATAATAAATATGCATTATTGGACACAATACTACTTTGTATTATTTATATATTAATTTTTTTATTACAATAATAAATATTTACATTATGGTTGGCTATAACGTCTTTAAGCTATATACTGGGTGAAATATGACTTGTATATGTTCTTTTGTGACATGATTCACCATGCATTTGTTAACAAAATATTAAAACAAGTAGCATTTATTTTCCAAGATTGGTGACACAAACACACTTTACAAGCAATATATTTCACACAAAAATTGTTATAATAATAATAAAAATAAAAATAAATCCCCAAAAAATAAATAATATTTGATCACTCTCTGACTGTTAACTTAATTCATACATCCAATAAAAATCAGCTTATGGCAAGCTAGTTAAAAATTGGCTCATTTAATTCTGCATTTTTTTATCTGATGCAATGAAAATGCATTTTAAGCATCACAATTCTATAAGGGACCAGTATTTACATGCACCCACGCTCATTACCATGCTTTCAGAGATTCAATCACAAAGGTCTGGAAAGGGGTAAAAAGAGGAGGGGCTATTAAAACACCATCACAACACAAATCACAATCACAACAGAAGTCATAATACACACTAAAACTCATTATAAGAAAGACTACTTAATCAAACTTGCATCAAAACTGCACCAATGCTCAACTACACCACACACGAGGCACTAGACATGTGTTTCACTAAAGTGCGTAGGCAGGGCAGGAAAACAGGCCTGCACACATGCTCCCAACAAACAGCCGAGGAAAACTGCACCTTTCGGACAACACAGCCACAACGCAGCCAGAAACAGGTGTCAAGTTCATCAAAGTGGGGTCATTTAGATCGAATCTGACCCTCTGTTAAAAACACACTTCGATTTGTTTTTATCGAACGTAAAACGATATATTTATGCCTCATTACCTTGTGTAAATATGGATTGAAATATCCGGATAGTGGATGCACGACATAGGATGTATCCAGATGTCTCTTTCAGTGTTATTGTTGGGAAGAACATCGTCCTTGCCACGGTTCCATGTTGGCATTTCTCGCAGAGTCCTGTCACATGACACGCATCGCAATGCATTCGAGGGCACGGATCCGATTCCTGGCTTCTGATTGGTTGCGTGGCGGGGGCTCGCTCCAAAACGAGGCACGTCATTGGTTAGAGTAAAAGGACTCATGAATTATTCATAAAAGTTGGAAAAACATCCAACGAAAGCAGAGAAAAAAAAATGCCTCAATGCATTTCTGTATATTTAAATACATACCTTGCATACATCATTCGCAAGCAAAACTTTTAACCCGTTCAAACTAGAATTATGTTCAAGGGCCATTAAAATGTAACCATCTGCTATTTATATATAATATTTATACACACTTTTTTTAAATTAAACATTTCAAGAAAATACTTAATTATATAATAATAAATACTAATTTAAATACTAAAAATATAAAGATGAAATTTTTTTTTTATTGTCTCATAGAAAAATACAAACACAAAAAAATGCATTTCTTATATTTATTCTTATATTAAGATGGAAGGACAAAAACAGCCATGGTAAATTACGAGAAGTGAATATGATGGAGTCACTAACGAAATGAGCTGCTATAGACACACTAGATGGCAGTAGCTGATAAAAAACTGACTGATTCCACCCATCCAGAGATATGAAGAATGACTGCCTATGGCTGAAAATGGTAGAATGCCATTCAACACAGCCTGTAATGAACAGTCTAAGTTTATTGGATTTAAGTTGAACTTCCTTGTTGATATAGTTGCTATTTTAAGAGACATCAACATTATATCGTAGTACCAAAACAAATACAAATGTACACAATTTTTAATTAAATGAAATGCAATGCATAGATCTGGCAACTAAAGTGCTATTAAGTAAAATAAATCATTGAGACAAGCATTGGAGACTTTTTATCCAGTCAATTAAGCACAATAAAAGAAGAACCAGCCCTTATTCTTCTCTAAAGATAATAATTAATAATCTCTGGACCAGATATGTAAACATCACTTCTTTTACAGGGTTGTGTCACAAGGTTCAAAGCCTGAAACTGTCACTCATTTTAAATACATTCAGCATATTTACTTTTCTGCACTTCAATACACCCATGTCATCTAATAATTCATTGCAAAATAAAAATCGCTCTTTTTAATCAATTACACTGTGCCAGATTGCAATATTAAGTCACAGGTAAGATAACTAAAGTGAAGTCATATGAATTGTGATATATAAATGATTGTGTATATAATTTAATGCCCTTTTAAAATGTATGACCACATATTGTTTGCTGACTATTATCCAGTCAGTGTTTTTAATTTCATTTTAAATAAATTACTTGTAATGCATTTAAGCTTCAATTGCACGTTGCCATCGCTCTTTCCAAAAACATTAAACAGAACCAGCTGCCCTTTATAGTTTTTCCTCAGCATGTAACATCCCATTAATCTTGCATCAATATCTGTCTTCTCAAAGATGATCTTCCTGGAGAAATAAACAGCATACACAGATTTCTCCAATTAATTAGCATAATAATAATAAAAAACAGCAAGACTTACTCCTCTCTTAAAATAATGAATAATCTCTGCACCAAATATGTAAACATCACTTCTTTTACAGGTACAGGTTTTTGCCACAAGGTTCAAAGTCTTTCTCTTTAAAACATACATTCAGCATATTTACTGTAATTGCTCTCCTTAATATGTAACATTGTGCAATACAGCAAATGTAATATTGCAATCCACAGGTTAGACAACAAAAGTTCTGTCAAATATATGAATTATAACATATAAATGATCATTTATAGCATTTAATGCTCACAAAAGACCCTTTTAAAATGTATGACCATATAGTGTTTGCTTAAAGGCTTTCTTTTTCAGTTGTGTGGCTTCACTGCCATTCATAAATCCTATTAAAGGATTAACTATATAGTTATACTATATAGTAGGGAAGTATTTGATTTCGGACTCAGAGTACCTTTAAAGTGATAGTTCACCCAAAAATGAAAATTAGCCCGTGATTTACTCACCCTCTTGCCAGGTGTACATGACATTCTTCTTCAGACAATACGATCGGAGTTATATTAAAAAAATGTCTGGCTATTCCAAGCGTTATAATGGCAGTGAACGGCTGTTTCTGTTTTGAAGTCCATAAAAGTGCATCTATCCATCATAAAGGTGCTCCACACGGCTCTGGTTTAATAAAGGCCTTGTGAAGTGAAGCAATGCATTTATGTAAGATAAATATCCATATTTAAAACTTTACAAACTGTAATCTCTAACTTCCGCTAACTGTCATATGTGCGTTCACGAGAGACTGGCGTTCCAGTGTATGTAGGTATTTTTTATATAACTAAATTGAATTCGTCTGAAAGAAGAATCTCACATACACCTAGGATGAGGGGAATAAATCATGGGCTAATTTTAATTTTTGGATGAACTATCCGTTTAATATGATCAAGTTTTCACTTGTTATGCACTGCACTGTGTCTTTCCAAAAACATTGATAATATTAATTTGTTACATTTATATAGTGCTTTTTCTGGGTACTCAAAGCAGCCAAATTGCACCAGAACGCCCACCACACACCAGCTGATTGGTGGAGAGGGGCAAGTGATGAAGCCAATCAGGATATGGGGATGATTAGGAGGCCATGATGGACAGAGGCCAGTGGGCAAATTTGCCCAGGATGCCGGGGTTACACCGCTACTCTTTTTCCAAAGGACATCCTGGGATTTTTAATGGCACAGAGAGTCAGGACCTCGGTGTAACGTTTCATCCGAAGGACATTTAACAGACAGCTGCCTTTTATGGTTTTTGTCATTATCCAGAGTCCTTTGCTCTAGGTAACATCTCAGTCATCTACTTGCATCAATATCCGCCTTCTCAAAGATGATCTGACTGGAGAAATACACAGCCACCACACTCAGCAGAGACGCACAGGCCATGTATGCGGTCACACTGAAGAGCTGCACGATGAAGCCCATGAATAGGGACGGCACCACCTGAGACAGCAGGTAGGCGCTGTCTAATAAGGCGATGTCTGTACCCATTCCTCGGAAAGCTGAGGGTTGTGCAGGATGAAGGTCCATGGGGACAGACACATGCAGATCAATTAATTGTGAATTTTGGATATTGCTCTGTAAGGGTATCGCACCATTGACGCACCCATTGGATCTTTTCTGCTGTACCTCAACTGATCTGATCCGCTTGTCGGTGGACAAAAACACCTGGAAATTAAGAGATGCATTCGGTTAGGATAAAATCTCTTTGCATATTTGCATAATGCATTGTTTGGAGCCCTTACCGGTGCATTGGAGTGGTATAGACATATGAGCGTGTATGGCAGAATCTGCAGGATGCAGAAGGTGTATCCTGTAGCTGCAGCCATGATGGTGACTAGAGTAATGTTGTGGGATACAGTCATAATTGCTGTACTCACGGCCAGCAGCACAACGCTGCTCAGATACAGCTTCCTAATTCCTATGCACAACACCATACGCTCCATAAGCATAGAGAAGATCACTGAGGTCACACATTGAAGGAAAAGACCCAGACTGGCCATTCGCACACCTGGAGAGACGGAGAAGCACACAAATACTTATATTATATACTTATATTATGTATATATATACAGTTTACATGTTTGGGGTCAGTAAGATTTTTCATACATTTATGAAATCTTTCTCACCAGTAAAAACAATAATATTGTGAAATATTACAATTAAATGTAAAAAAAATTATATATTCCTATGATGCAAAGCTGAATTTTCAGCATTATTGCGTGTGTGTGAGTGTGCGGGCGTGCGCGCATGTGAGAGAGTGAGTGTGTGAGAGTGTGTGTGTATGAGAGAGAGAGTGTGTGTGTGTGTGTGTGTGTGTGTGTGTGTGTGTGTGTGTGTGTGTGTGTGTGTGTGTGTGTGTGTGTGTGTGTGTGTGTGTGTGTGTGTGTGTGTGTGTGTGTGTGTGTGTGTGTGTGTGTGTATAAATCACACTAAGTGATGTTTTTGAAAAAGTAAAAATGCAGCATGTCTTCTGTAATGGGTAGGTTTAGGGGCAGGGGCAGTGTAGGGGATAGAAAATACGGTTTGTACAGTATAAAATGCATTACGCCTATGGAATGTCCCCATAAAACATGGAAACACAACATGTGTGTGTGTGTGTGTGTGTGTGTGTGTGTGTGTGTGTGTGTGTGTGTGTGTGTGTGTGTGTGTGTGTGTGTGTGTGTGTGTGTGTGAGAGAGAGAGAGAGAGAGTGTGAGAGAGAGTGTGAGAGTGTGAGTGTGTGAGAGTGTGAGAGTGTGAGAGTGTGAGAGAGAGAGAGAGAGAGAGAGAGAGAGAGAGAGAGAGAGAGAGAGAGAGAGAGAGAGAGAGAGAGAGAGAGAGAGAGAGAGAGAGAGAGAGTGTGTGTGTGTGTGAGAGAGAGAGAGAGAGTGTGTGTGTGTGTGTGAGAGAGAGAGAGAGAGAGAGAGAGAGAGAGAGAGTGTGTGTGTGTGAGAGAGAGAGAGAGAGAGAGAGAGAGAGTGTGTGAGAGAGAGTGTGTGTGAGAGAGTGTGTGTGTGTGTGTGAGAAATAAGACAAATAGCTTTTTTCTGTATATTACAAATAAAACTGCACCTTCATCATAGCGTGTCCGTCCTGGGGTGCCAGGCTCTTCACTGGGCACCCCGTTATACAATCCCTCTCCAACAAAGTCTGCGTAAAAGAGCATAAAGGACATGAGTGCCATCCAGCTGCACAACTCAGCGACGAACAGCCTTGCTATGACTTTCGGCATGCGGCTGCACAGCGAGTAGATTCGGGGAACCACAGAAAAGAGACTAGAGAACGTCCTTCGTAAAAGCAGCAATCTAGGAAACCCCACACAAGGGCAGCAGCAAGTCTTCAGGATTTCAGGCTTTCTGGACACCTCAACTTCCACCAGCCTTTCTCGTACTGTCGGCTCCTCAGAGATGAAGGTCGTACCCATCAAACAGGTGAGAAAGATGAAGGTCAACACAAAGTAGATGAAGGCCTCTTGTCCACCCAGGTAGATCACAGTGTCTGAAGTGGTCCAGTCGACCGCAGGCAGCAGGTAGCCAATGCATCCGCCCAGACTAAGCATGAGGGAGTAGATGGAGAAAGCCTTACGACTCTCCTCCTCTCCGGGGAAGAGGTCCGAAACCAAGGCCTCCAAAGGGGTGAAGCAGGCCTGACCACAGAATTCCACCAAACAAATAGCAAGGACCAGCAGCGGGACCTTCAGCCAGTGCTGCTGTTGTTTTGTGAGCAGGGTGAAAAGTGTGGATGTCTGAGGGATGATCAAAAGCCCGACCAGGACGCCCATGCACAACGCCCATATGAAAGGCCGCCGGCGGCCGTATTTACTTCTCAAGCTATCACTCGCTGAACCAATAAGAGGGACCGCAATCAACCCCAGCACAGGTCCCACAGCTGAAATAAAACACAAAATCATAAAACATGTTTAGTACAGTGGTTTTCAAACCTGTCCTGGAGGACCACCAGCCCTGCACATTTTGTATGTCTCCCTCAGACACACCCATTTTAGGTCTTGCAGTCTCTAGTAATGAGCTGATGAGTTGAAGCAGGTGTGATAGATGCTATTTTTACAAATTATATATTACTTTCATTTAAATATTGAGTAATATCTTTGTGTTATGACACTTATATTTTTCTCATCCAGTACAATTATGTTTGTACCATAGACCGTGAAAAAATATGGACGACACGTCTTCACTACCTTCCACTGAAGAAAAGAAAAAAGTCTGTTAGTGTCTCAGTGACAACTTCACTCAGAGAAGCTGTCAATCATGATGTCACATCCCCCGTTTTTATAGCATCAAATAACTAATTAAAACCAAACTTATTTAAAAACGAACACTTGAAATTAGAAAAAAACTGCATAAATTGACAGAAACCAGTAATTAGATTGTTTAGTTTGTCCATTCGAATTCATGGAGGGGCGGGGTTTATGAGCTATACTGGGACCAACCACCTAGGGGCGATGGAGACGTTTTGGCTTCAGTTTTCAACACCAGTGCTGCAGGCTTGGTTTGTACACGTTAAAGTAGAGCTACAGCATGCTGTCTTTACATTACTTTTAAATGTTCTCTATGTTCTCACATTTTAAAAGGTACACACTATGCAACTTTTGTCCCTCTAGCGGTCAAAACGGCATGCTTTTTGTGGAAGCTTTGGCTGCGTGTCTTTGGGGATGGATATGACCCTTCACAGTAGATATGGAGATTTATCTGTTAAAAAAAATACCTTACTCTCCTGTTAAGTAATAAAAATGCATTGGAAATATCGCTCGATTTATCATCTCCAAAAAGCTAAGACAGTCTTGTTTTTTTTTTTCATTTTATAACAAGCTCTATCACCTTCTTTTTTTGCCAGCAGATTCTCCTCTTTGGTGAAACAGGTGGTGATTCCCCAGAGGTTTGAGATTTAGCAGTTTCGCTTTTTGTTGATGGTCCCTTCAAAGGGATAGTTCACCCAAAAATTAAAATTAGCCCATGATTTACTCATCCTAGGTGTAAATTACAAAAAAAGTTGAGTTATATTAAAAAAGTCCTGGCTTTTCCAAGCTTTATAATGGATTGACTGTTGCTTTGTTTTTGAAGTCCATAAAAATGCATCTGTCTATCAAATAACTGCTCCACACGGCTCTGGGGGGTTAATAAAGGCCTTCTGAAGCAAATTGTTGCGTTTGTGTAAGAAAAATATCCATATTTAAAACTTTTTAAATTAAAAGTGTTGAAAGTGCCTTCTCGGAGTTCAAGATGCATAATTAATGAATTTCGTAGCGTAAGCCTTTGAACTGCAGAGGCACTTTCAACACTTTTTCCATAAACTGAATACGGAAGGCGATCGGCTGAAACTTTACTCAATAAAGTTTCAAATGTGGATATTTTTCTTACACAAACGCATCATTTCACTTCCAAAGGCATTTATTAACCTCCCTTAGTCGTGAGCACGTTATTTGACAGACAGATGCATTTTTATGGACTTCAAAAACAGAGCAACAGTTAAAAGGCTGAAATAAGGTCTGTGGTTTACACGAGCTCAAGACACTTTCCCGTTTTATTCTATGACATAAAATACATCAGTATTACTCAATTTGTGATTTTTTTTTCAAGCTGTTACGCGTCTTGAAAATGGCGGTTGCTAACAAGTGGCTAAATGGGACTACAGAGGCAGTCGAGGAGATTAAACGTCATCACGCCGAAAAGGTAAACTCAGTCCGCTTTTACAGCCCCATTATTCTCATAATTGTTCTCTTATGAACTAGTCTAACTCAAATGTTCTGGGAAAATGTTTTGAGATAAAAACTGGAAGAGTTGTCGGAGGCTTAGTGATGGTGACGTTGAAATCGTAGGACTGTGGTGTAATCCGTTTATAGCCTACCTTTAGCTTTTTACTTTGGCGACTGCATTTAGGCTTTAAAATTCATAAAAGTTGTGTTTATCTGTGATAATTATCTTGATGGACAATACGTGCAAGTATCATTAAACTTGTGTTGATCACAGAGCTTGTCTACTAATACTCTAATGAAAGTTAGTTGACATGCAGTTGCAAAGTTACTTATTCAACACAATGTTCAAAAGGGACCATCAAAGTTAAGTGTTACTGATTTAGCTGCTCCATGTCAACCTCTCTTGCTTGTGACTCGCACAACATTCACATATCAAAGTACCTGGCGAAACCACTCTATTTACTGATGTGATGAGACATGCACGGGGCGAGTGACGTATGTACACTATTTCCCACGAAAACCATCCCGCCCGGTCTAAAGTATAAATGCTTAGGCTTACCATAGTGAATCAGAGTAACATGTATTTGAAGAAGGATTGATGATGTATTGACTCATTGTTTAAATTGTATAAAACAAGTTACATTGTGTATCTTTAAACACCAGAAAATTCTGAATAAATGCTAGATAGAACCTTCCCAGAATGTTAGCTATTTCTGAGAATGTTCCCTGTTAGCTGCACCCACTACCCTCCAAAACAACTTAGACAATGGGCTGTTTTTGAGTCACTTACCCAGTACCATGGTCATGAAGCGTTCCTCCACCCCTGCCTCCAGCAGCATAGGTGGGATGTAGATGGTCCCAGCAGCCAAACATACCTCCAGGCCACATGTTAATGCATTAATCAAGAACAACTGTGAGATACTGCCATGCATGTCCAGATTCTCCACTCTTTCACTTCTTCTCTCTCTTTCTCTCTCCCTCCTTTGCTTTAAACACTGCAGTGATGAAAGAAGCTGTTTAATATATTGATGTATTTATCCAACATTATGACTTAAATGTCATGCTATTCTTCTCACAAAGCTATTAAGCTTTCAGACGAATCAGATGAATCATGTGCTCCTTTTTAGATTTGCCCATTTCCCAAAAAATAATTCATATTACATCTTTACTGAAGTACGTATGCAAACCTTAACTTCCTATTAATGCTGACAAAGATCAGAATTTCAGTCATGTGATTATGAGCATTGACACCAGGATGTGACAGTATATTACACCCCTTTAGTCAACACAGTGTGTTTGTTCAGTGCTATAAAATAATGGTAACTTTCTTAGCACTAAACCAACGATATGTGAGCTTAAAGAAGGTTGTGAGGAACATCATGGACATGATGTCATCAGAGCAGCTTCATGGTTGATTGTGGACATAACAATCTTGATTGTTATTAAAAAAATGTAAATGGTAACAATAAACAAAGAAATGGCATACGTGGCAATCATTTCCACAGTGTAGACAATTTCTTTGCCGGTTTCAGTTTAGCATTGCTTGTGACTTCCAGTTGCCTAAAGAGACTGTGGGTTTGTTGGTTATTCTCCTCAGATCTTTCCAGTTTAACAGACTATTGCTCTATACTTTGGAGAAATTTGAGTTCCCTGTTCAAGTGCACATTGACGTAAATGATAAATGTTTGAATGACGCACGACTATGTTTAGTCCATTTAGAAAACCGTAAATCTCCTATTTCACTTAATAGGTGAATCTCACAAAAGCTGCTAAGAACAAGGAAATGAAGCATGTTTTTAGGACCATTAAGAGGTTGTTGGTATTTTTTTTTTGCATTGTGACTACTTTCATGACAATTAAGGAAATTTCAGGCATAATATTATGAAGTGAATAACACTGATTATCTCTTCATTGCGGCACCTGTTAGTGGGTGAAATATATTAGGCAGCAAGTGAACTTTTTGTTCTCAAAATTGATGTATTAGAAGCAGGAAAATTGGGCAAGCATAATGATTTGAGCGAGTTTGACAAGGCAAATTGTGATGGCTAGACGACTGGGTCAGAGGATCTCCGAAATTGCAGCTCTTATGGGGCGTTCCCAGTCTGCAGTGGTCAGTATCGATCAAAAGGAAGGAACCGTGGTGAACCGGCGACAGGGTCATGGGCGGCCAAGGCTCATTGATGCACGTGGGGAGCGAAGGCTGGCCTGTGTGGTCCGATCGAACAGACGAGCTACTGTAGCTCAAATTGCTTAAGAAGTTAATGCTGGTTCTGATAGAAAGGTGTCAGAATACACAGTGCATCGCAGTTTACTGCAACCAGTCAGGGTGCTGAACCCTGTCCACCGGCGAAAGCGACAACAGTGGGCACATGAGCATCAAAACTGGACAACGGCGGAATGGAAGAAGGTGGCCTGGTCTGATGAATCACGTTTTCTTTCACATCACGCAGGTGTGTGTGCGGTGTTTACCTTGGGAACACATGGGATAATGCGCCCTGCCACAAAGCAAAAATGGTTCAGGAATGGTTCAGGAATTGTTTGGGGAGCACAACAAGTTTGAGGTGTTGACTTGGCCTCCAAATTCATATTATTTATATTATTTAGTATTTGTAATGCAACTTTTTTTTTTCTTTGATTTTGCAGTCAACCTAGACATGCTTTTGCAAAACACTGATTTTGTCATGATTGTATACAATTATTATTATTTAATTTTATATACATGTTGTTCTTATGAACTTTCTATTCATCAAAGAATTCTGAACAAAAAAAAATCATGGTTTCCATAAAAATATTAAGCAGCACAATTGTTTAATACAAATCTACCCCCAACTTTTGAATGCTAGTGTACATTTTAAAGCTGACTTCATTCTCTTAAAATATCTACATAAATACTATGAGGTCACTTAAGTTTACTACCTCTTCTTGTGAATATATTTGTTCATTGACATGACAGCAACAGCTAACTTCCTCTTTTCACAGTTCGTTGAGATCTTGTTGGGAAGGAAGGAAACAAACACATCTGAATTTAACTCTTAGGAGTGACACTCTTTTATTTTGCTGTCAACCACATGCATCAGACCCCTGCCTCACCTAAGAGTAAAAAGTTTTAAATATAAGCTGACTTTATCATAACTGAGCCATGAAAAGGTTTTGGACAGGTAAAAGCACTGAAGCGCGGCACATCTTACCTGATGCTGCCTCTGACAGGGAACGTCAGGTCCTGGAATATTCCTTGTTTCTTAAATTGATATTGTGAATATATGAACACACCTGTTTTAGGATGAAATTACCAAGCACTTTAACATAATTTTTTTTTACCAAATTAACATTTTTGTATATTTACAGTAAGTATTAAAAATATTCTTTTTACTGGTCTGTAAATGAATACAACAACTATTCACTATCACTAACACACACTTATACATAACATTTGAAAACAATAACTTAAAACCAGTTATTATTACAAAGATAGCTATCTTTTTTTATGATTTTATGGATTTACAACCACAGGTGCATCATCAGCCTACACCCTATTATAAATAGTACAATATATTAAACGACACTGACAGAAAACAACAGTTGAAATACATACGTTTGATCTCCATCTGAAAGTGTACATACAAGTGTCGTCGTCTCTTCAGTCTTTATTGATTCCCATGTGAACGTGGACGAAGTGCAGTGACATCAGTAGAAGTTTGAGGAGCAGTTCCAGGCGCGCAGCAGGAAGTGGGCGGGATGAGCTGTGAGAACACACACGTCTAGGAAGCCACATCACAGAGGCTGTACTCGATCTTCTACATTCTTGGGGAATTTGCAGCAGGTCATGAATTAAAGCCACTTAAGCACAGCAGGTGTGTCTCTGTCTCTGTTATATACTGATGTACTTCAATACTCTATTTACAGTAAATGAGATGAGAAGGTAGATTCTGAACCTTTGTGAGGGGATAGACTCTATCTATCACTCATCTGTCTGTCTATCTATCTATCAATCATCTGTCTGTCTATCTATCTATCGTCTGTATGTCTGTCAGTCAATCTGTCTGTCTATCTATCGTCTGTCTGTCAGTCAGTCTATCTATCTATATATTTTCTATCGTCTGTCTGTCTATCAATCGTCTGTCTGTCAGTCTATCTATCTATCTATCTATCTATCTATCTATCTATCTATCTATCTATCTATCTATCTGTCTGTCTGTCTGTCTGTCTGTCTGTCTGTCTGTCTGTCTGTCTGTCTGTCTGTCTGTCTGTCTGTCTGTCTATATATTATCTATCTATCTATCTATATATTGATCGGTCTGTCTGTCTGTCTGTCTGTCTGTCTGTCTATCTATCTATCTGTCTGTCTGTCTGTCTGTCTGTATGTCTGTCTGTTTATCTATCTAAATATTATCTATCTATCTATCTATCTAGTTTTGTGGTGTGGATTTTTTTTTTAAACTACAAATATGACATGTTCTCTTTCAATGAATATAAAGTCATAAAATTGCATAAATCATAAATGTACACATTTCAAATAGCATTAGATGGAGTTTAGCATGTCAGACTGTAAAATGCTGATGTCACCTTTTGACGTCGTGTTAACTACCCACCCACGGGGAAGTGGATGGTTCAGTTCTATTTTCTTTTGAGAAATCCAAAATATCAAGGGCGTTTCAACACCCTGAGGTAAAACAAAAGGATATGCTATTAGAAAGGAATTTGTCACATGAGAGTTGGTTACCTGCTCTACTGCTGGTTAATGAGCGTCAGAATGAGGAATAGGTGATTCAAGTGTTTGTTTTTTTCCTCCCATGTGGCACAGGTCGGATATGATCTACAAACGTGCAAGCAAGAAAAAAGCCCATGGATTCATGCATTTGTGTCGGCCTTGTAAGAAGACAGATTGTATATTTCAGACAGTGCGAGTCATACTTTACTGTAAAAGCAATGGTGAAGTCAACTCAGGTAGACACCAACCATAATCACATGACTATTTTCAATGGCACAATAGAGGACAAAGGCTCAACCCAATGTTTTGTTGACCTTTAAAGATGGTGCAGAAAGCAAAAGCTTGGATTATCGTTTTGTCTGCATCCATTGCTTATTGTGCTGTTTTTACTTCCATTACGGCCTAAGCTTTTTTGGGTCAGT
This sequence comes from Gobiocypris rarus, assembly GCA_023029165.1. Classification (NCBI taxonomy): domain Eukaryota; kingdom Metazoa; phylum Chordata; class Actinopteri; order Cypriniformes; family Gobionidae; genus Gobiocypris; species Gobiocypris rarus. The sequence goes on along the minus strand of CM040931.1, from coordinate 6,241,238 downwards.
ACGTCTACCTTGGGTCGTTTTGCCAAATGTATAGGCTATAGTGCAAATGCAGATATCAGATATCAGAAGTGTAACTTTCAGATGTAAGCTGGTCGTCAAAAAAAAAAAGGATAGTCAACTAATCGGAATTAGGCATCAAGACCTGCAAACGGCCTATGTTGCTTTGAATATGGCATGGTTGTTGGCTGGAGCATTTCAGAAACTGCTGATATACTGGAATTTACAAGTACAACCATCTTTAGGGGTTACAGAGAATGGTCCGAAAAAGAGAAAATATCCAGTGAGCGGCAGTTCTTGTTGATACCAGAGGTCAGAGGAGAATGGCCAGACTGGTATGAGCTGATAGAAAGGCAACAGTAACTCAAATAACCACACCAAGATCTGCAGAAGAGCATCTCTGAACACTCAACATGTCCAACCTTAAAGCAAATGAGCTACAGCAGAACACCAGGTGACACTCCTGTATGCTGAGAACAGGAAACTGAAGCGCACAGGCTCACCAAAATCAGACAATAAAAGATTGGGTAAAATGATGCCTGGTCTCGCCTGCTGCGACATTCACATTCACATTCATGGAGTTTCACTTTTGTAGTAATTAAATAATCACTTTGTTTTCACGAAAGCTCTCTCTATTTCGCTTTAGATTATTAAAGTGTTACACTGCCTCAGAAATCTGTCCAAAATCAGTTTCCGTGAGGTGCCTTCATGCACAAACGCTGTCTGCAAAGTCCAATAGTGCAGCGACGAAACAAGTCAGCTGACTACGTTTTTGGAAGCAGCCTATAGGTCAAATGACAGAGTAAACAGGAACAGAACCAACACACAATGAAACATAGCTAAAACACATACAGTTCCAGTAATGGTCAGGGATGTTTTCTTGGCATACTTTGGGCCCCTTTTTTGGGTACCAATTGAGCATTGTTTAAACACCACAGCCTTACTGAGTATTGTTGCTGACCATCCCTTTATAACCACAGTGTAGCCATCTGGCTTCCAAGACTACAGCAACTTCTGTTTCATGCAGACAAAACTTTGTTACAATTGCATAATTTAAAAACAGCTGATTCCAGTGAGCAGAAATCCTAAAACATAAGTGCAAGCTTAAATGTCTTGTTAGTTTCTCATTTTCAAGCTGACTAATACTTGACACTTTTCACACTGTAAGTTTGTTTCACACCTTTGGCCTTTCTCCAGCCTCTTGCGGTTTTCTTTAACTGTCCCTCCCTTATACACTGTAAACCCGAATAAAATGGCAAAACTAAAAAACATTGAGACAATCGGTTACATACATTTTTTTTAGGTTAAGAAACAGCAAAAATTGCAGATATTTATTTTGTACTCGTGCATTTTAATTGCTCTTAAATTCAAAAATTTGAGTAAGCTAATTCATACATTTAAATTTAAATGATCAAGTGATAAACTTAAATATGTTTAGTAGTGGGAACTTGGCTAGCCTGTACTTTGCTAATTGGTAACACAATGCTTTGAAAGCATTAGCTTAGCATAGCACTTGCTGAAGGAGTACAGCAACATTTAACACATTTGCCTAGTCTGTGGACTGATACAGCCCATGTAATTACTGCTTTTCCCATAGAGCATTTCATGCTTAGCAAACTAACAAGTGCTATAGCAAATAGTTTGGAAGCTAGCTAGTACAGTCTTATAATTTAGTCATGTGATGCAAAAATATAAAACATTTAATGAATTGATCTCATTAGGGAACCATAGTATAATAATTTACTTAATTGGAATACTTAAATATGACTTCATTTCATGATTTTAAAGTTACGTGAAAAAAATTACATTTGTTTAACTTAATTGATTTATTTGCAACCGATGTACAAGATTAAATCATGTAAATCCAACACACTTTTTTCAGTGTACTGTATATCTGTTTTCAAACTAAGTTCATGCTCCCCTCGTCACAATGATGGAACCCTCCCAAAAAACCCAACATCACAGAAACTGACATAAAACATTTAACAGCCCAGTTTCAGTTAAATGTAAGTGTGTCTAAATTAAAAGACTCAAGTTCATGAAACTTAAAACAATGAAACCATTCAGATTACTTAAAATGTGTCAGTTTTGTGAACTCAAAAGAAAAAGAAAGTTCTAAATTCTCATAAAAGTACATTTGATTTAACTAATTTGTTCAATTTGAGTTGGCTCTACTCAAAAAAAAAAAAGTATTTTAAACGATTGAGTTTAAAGTGTAGTTTTCAGAAATTAGTTTTCTCTCATTACATTACAATATTGGATAATTACTTAACACACCTTTTTATTGTAGTATAAATTATATTTTAATGATAACTTGGTGATTTTCTTTACTGGTAATTCAAAATATGGTTAACGTTTTTTTCTTTTTTTGAACAGTCTCAGACTTGCACTGACAGATAAACTTTCATTTGAAAACACTGGCATCATGTGTTGGCATTTAGTATCACAACAGCTGACGACATAATGTGTATGGAAACCAAAGATAAAATGACAAACCAGTTTTAACACTATTCCACAATATATTTGATTTAATAAGTAACTGAAAAATAAGCACCTCATTGGCCTGCACCTGCAAACCTTATTATTACTTTCATCCAGGCTCTGATTATAGTATTTTCATTGGATATAGGCCAAAACATCCTCATCATAACTATTTCGTTAAATTAAGATTGAAGAGGATGTTTAGAGTAAAAAGTGTGATAATGAAAAAAAGCAGGGTTTTGACTGTAATTAATAATAGTGCCTGAAAGGTTGGAGATATAACCATTTGTTCAGACAGGTATGAAATAAGTTTTTTATTCTTTTTGCCCATCTAGCCCAGTCCAACACTGGCTGAACAAAAAAAAAAAAAAAAAAAAAAAGCACATATTCAAACTCTAAATTTTATTTTGATCAAATATTACATATTATAAAGAAATACACTAGCTGAACACAGAAGTCTCGAATACGACACAACATTCTAAAAATAATATATATCATATTTGCATTGTTTTTAGCGTATAGGTTTAGGGTAGGGGTATGAATAATGCTGGTAGCACAATGTTGATAGGCATTTTTCGCTTTTAATTTGTGCTAACGTTACCTAGCTGTTTCAATCTGAGCGGGTCGCACAAATCATCAGAACAACGCTAAACAACATTAAACTCTCATAATTTAACAGTATCGTTGCACCTAATTTAATAAAGCAGTCTTGACAATGAGCTTGACAACATGACTATGAGGAAGAATTACCTCAAAATGTAGGTCTGCATACAAATTCAAGGGACTTTATCCTCATCATCGGGTCATTTTGACCCGAAATTCATTTTCTTTTCATTTTTAAAAATGGTGTTCCTCGGAGTAGTCCAAGATGGTATGACTTTTTTGCTGCACCCACGTGCTACTGCTATCGGAAATTTGATAATTCCCAAATCTTAAGTCGTGATTACGAGTTCAAGACATTAAAATGTTGAAAGGGTGGGGGCGGCGTTCATGTGCAATTTTTACCTAGGAAACTCGTATTTACGTTAATTCCGACAGCACGTGAAGGCAGCATTTGTCACACTTGATCTTAGAATACACACACACACACACACACACACACACACACACTGGATTTGAGGAGTTTATGTGGTTGTAATAAACAAAATTAAAATCCTTCGCTCACGGGTCAATTTGACCCCCAAAGGAATGAATAGGATAGATTTGTGAAAAAAATCTAATACACACACACACACACACACACACACACAAATGAAGCCATGAGACTATAGAACATTCCCAGTTCACTCATATGTACACACACACGTAGTAATTCCCATTAAAATTAATGGGGGTCATATAACGGGGGCCAGGTTTTTAAATGTTTTCAAATAAAAATCAATCAGTCACAATGCATACTGCACACAGATATTGAGTGGTGAGATTTTGAACGCATTTAAAATGCAGATCAAGAAAAAAACGAAGCCCTGACTTTAGGAGTCAGGGGACCCGTTGATTTGCATCATATAGAGCCATGAGGCCATCTAGTGGCAAGACTCATGAAATATCTTTTTTTTTCCCAGAAGAGGTCGGCAGAGAGACTCAATGTGGGATGTTTTCATTGGTCGTGCATCAATGAAAACATATGACATATTATAAGTATTTTTTCTAAAGGAAGGCTTTTTGCACAATAAGACACCGTACGTCAGTTTCTCATTAAAATGAAGATACATTTTATTTCTTTTCTTAAAAAAACAAACAATACAAAAAAAAATCTGAGGAGGAAAAATGAAACAAAAGAAACCAGTTTGAAATTAAATCAAGCACGAAAAACAAAACATTCATACGTTTTTGGACAGCTAGGTTAAAAACCAATTCATAGACAGCACGAGTGGAAAATATTCAGAGATGCCTGGCAGAAAGGATCGAACCATGTCAGAATGCCATGTATGCACTTGTAGACAGAAATGCATCATGGGATATACATCATATGTGTCTGGAATTAAAAACAAGCAGCAACAGAAGTATATATTTAATGAGCAAACACACATAAGGTATGAATAGTACAATTCTTCTCCATCCTCACAGTGCAAATATGCCTCTCTGTGTCATGACATCACAAACACATCTGATCCAGGGCTGAAGAATAACAATATTTGACCTTTTTAAAACATTATTTGCTCGGTTGAAGAGATCCCCAACATTCCGCAATACAATCTCTGGGCGAAACGGGCACGAGTCAAACATGCCCTCGGTTTCTTGAACATTTAGCTTTGTGGTACAATATTTCGAAAAACAAGCTTGGTAAGGCAGAAAGACGTCAGATTCACATTTCCCCTGCAATCAACCGTTTTAAGGCCCGATCTCAGCACACACACACTGCGAGCATCTTTTGAGAAAGAGATGAAAGCATTCATGCTGCAGCCTTTATATGAGATGATCTGGTGGATGAGGAAAAAATAAAGCAAGCAAAAGCACATTACAGAGATCAGAGCAAAATGAACGTGATTCTTGAAGAACTATTCCAGGTTCAAAACGAGTTTAGCTTGATGGATAGCAACTCGTACCTCGGTTTGCAAAAAAAAAAAAAGCAAACAAACCCAGAAATGAACTTACAATGGGGCAGACAATGGACAGTTGCCATTGTAAGTACACGACAAACAGAGGTACAAATTTACATTATTTTATGTGGTAATGTTGCAGATTTCATAACAGAATTTGACATTTTTAATCCAGAATATTCAATTAAAACAGCAACTGCATTATGGTTTAAGCTACACAAATTGAGACTGTTTATTTAAAAGGTAAACTGAAAATTGAATAGCAAACCCACGACAAATGTAATTCTCAAAACATGAGCATTAGATGTCCGCTTCCCCATCCTCCGCTGATGATCCACGCGCAATGAGCGGTGAGTGCATGTTGAATAAATACGAAACGAATCCTCAGATAAGCAGAGCCCTGACCGCTAGTATCCAAACAAACTATTACGGATTGCGAAACTTCCTAAGGAAGGGCTTTCTAGAGAGGGATCACTACACAACTGACGCATTGGACCTCGATGAAACGCTGTTTCAGAACTTCGCAAAACTATTCATACTTTAAATGATCTGCCTTCGCAAATACGTTTTTTATGAACAAATCTGGTAAACGCAAGCAGAAATGGTTCGTAAAACCAATCTTGCGCAACCAATTCGTAGAGAATTGCATTAGCACTCCAATACGCCAATACAGGTTTGCACGGATCTTTGTTGCGATCATTTGCGCAATAATGGTTTTACGAACATGTTATAAAGAATTTTGTTTCATGAGTGAGGAACATCGGTCGCAACAATGCAGAATAGACGATAAGCTTTATACAAGTTACCGAAATGAATTAGAGCGCTAAAGCATTTTTTGTTGTTGTTGAGAATACGGTCATGTGATAACCCTGGGCGAGCAGCGACGCTACTGGTTGGAACGATGGGCTTCCCTCGAGATTATATACCCATAAATAAACAGACTCAGACACATTTTACTCAATAATATATATAGATATATACGCTAACAAGTTCTGGGAAAATGTCCTTTGCGATATGGAATTTATAGGCAAAAAAGGGAAATAAAGAGAGTTCAAACCGTTGAGCCAGGCCACAACAGACACTGAAAAAAATCTGAAAAGCAAACAAACCCAGTCCCCACCCCGTCCCCCAAAAAATGCAGAATAGGAAAAGAGTGTAAAGGGAAAGAGAAGAAGAAAGGGATGCTGTTAATAACATGGCTAGTCTTCCCCAGATGGAGCCTCCTCTTCTGAGCCGTCCTCTTCTTCGTCATCTTCCTCATCTTCAGGGGCATCATCCTTTGTCTTTTTGGTGGGAGGAGACTCTTTCTTCTCCACCTCATCTTCCTCCTCGTCTTCAAGGGGGCTCTCGGGTTCCTCGTCATCTTTAGGTGAGGATTTCTCCAGTGCTTTAGCTGCACTTGGGCGACCTTTCCCTTTCCCCTTCATGGGACTGGGGTTCACTGAGGGACAAACGCGCTAACATTAATTTTAAAACTTTTTTAAAGTGGGGGGTGGGGGTCTGGTTTTCAACATTGATAATACTGAATAATAGGATGTGACACCGAAGACTGGAGTAATGATGCTGACATTTTACCTTTGCATCACAGGAATAAATTACACAGAAAAATTGTTATATAATAGAGTTTTACAATATATATATATATATATATATATATTTAAACTGTACTTTTAATCAAATTAAAGCAGCCTTGGTGACCTAAAAGACTTCTTTTTTTAATCTTACCGATCCCAAACGTTTGAATGGCAGTTTACAGGACTGAAGAGTTAGATGAAACTTCTATAAAAGAGTTATGTTTACTTCTACTCTAGGAATTCTGGCTTTCAAACGCAAGAGCCTTGGGCCAACAACATTTTAATGTGACATGATTTAAATAAGTAAACTTAAGGAATAGTTGACCTTGATGACTCTTTTCAATAGTATGAAAATCTTAGGAGGCAGTGTTTACCTGTGGCCTTTAGCCGGGGTTTAGGGGATTTCTTGTCCTTCTTCTCAACTCTCCTTCCTCCCTTCTGCACCACTTTTTTGCCCTTCTTTTTGGAGTGCCCATAGTCACTGTCATCATCATCATCAACCATGAAGTCTTCATCACTGCCAGACTCTTCTGCAACAGAGAAAATTGGAACATTTTTAGGAAATGTGAATGGCGCTTAGCTGTGCAAAAGTTGCCAACACAATGCTAGTGTATTGTGAACTATTGCTATGGTGTTGCTAAGGTATCCTGAGCAGTTTAAGCATGTTAAGTTGCCAGAGGGAGATGGGTGTCTAATTACTGGCTCTAACCAAGATAAGGCTTCTATTGATTTTTTGTTCATTTGAGGCAACTTCACACAGATGATTTAAGGCTGCTCTGTGCCTGCTTAAAATTCTGTGTAAATTAGAAATGCGCCGATTGATCGGAATCGGACTATTTTCCAAGTTTTTCTGATTCCGAAACAACCGTTTGGTTACCCACAGCACAGGCAATAATATCAGCTTTGTGTTCTCGCTCTCTTCTGTCTGACGGCGAAGTGACGCACACCCTCCTCCTCTCACTCACTCACTCGTCTTATTCGCTCCTGTTAACTATGCGTGTATTGTGCAGGTTTTGCGCTCCAACCAAAAGAGTGCGAACCTGTTATATCTCAATGTTAAGTGGTCTCTTAAAGAGGAGCACAAAAGCCACCTCTCAGTCTCAAGCAGTTTATGAGTCGCAAAGAACCAAAATGAGTGGCTTACAGGGCTTAAACGGTCAAATACATACAAAATACCTGTCTTAGCGAGTATTCAGTTAAACTGTTTTGAAACGTAAATAATTGAGAAAGATAATGCATGTTGAGTAACAGTATATTGGATCTAGGGATGTCACAAGTACCGGTACTTCGGTACTAAGTTGGTAATTCCAAAACTCCCGAGTATATCTGGTAACTGCGTTCAGGCGCTTCTGTGTTTATCTAAACGCAGGGCTCCAGACTGTAGCCGAATATATACTAGTGTCTGTAAATATTAAACAGCAAAACACTATTTAAATATTACTCCTACATGTTCTGCAATAATGACGGGCGCACACACTCTGCCGTGTGTCACTATATGAGGACACAAACGCATTTACCGTTTCATTTGAGAAAACTGTAGTATCATGAACACAGACACTCAAAAGGTCTTCTCGGCAACCCGTCAAAATATAAGTTTGGTTTAACGTGAAGAAATTGACAGAATATATTAGGCTACTGTTGTACAGTAGATTTAGTCTCTGTAATAATAATAATAATAATAATAATACGCCTCTACTAATAATAACAATAATAATAATAATAATGCCTAGATCGTTGCTTATTTTTCACTTGATCTTTTTTTATAAACAATGTTTACTTTAAAACAGCTTACAGCCTTTAAATATTTATGTATTATTTACTTATAATGATTATCATCATAAATAATAAACTTATTGAATAAAATTTTTTTTTTTTTAATTGTTAAATAAAATAAAAACATTTTGCTGTGGTACCTAAATTAGTACAGAGTACCGTAAAATTATGGTATTGGTACCGACTACTGGAATTTTGGTACCGTGAATTGGATCTGTGCAGAAACTCTTAAAGTGACAGCTGTCTAATATTCCTGCTGCTGTCTGTCATGTTAATCAAGTCATCTCATTTATATAGCGCTTTTTACAATACAGAAAGCAGCTTTACAGTGATAATAGGAAATGAATGGAAGAGAGATTGTACAGATCTAGAGAAAAAGTTATTGTCCAGCTAAAGGAAGTTTTTGATTGATTAATTTCCGTTGTAAAAAATTATTCGTTATTTACTTTGCGGCCATTTACACGACAAAAAAGAAAACTCTGGCTGCTCATCTGCATGGCAACAGTGTTTGGTGGCTAGAGAACAAACCTTGAAACAGGTTTGGAAAGGATACCGTTATCATCTTCGTGTGAAAAACGTGAATCTGTGAGAAAGGTGACGGCATGCACGTAAGCATTACGTGTTTAGTCTATAGGCAAGCGCGTTTGAATATGCGCAGGGACGTGGTTTTCTTTACAAAATGGCCGCCAAATGACTTGTCTGGCATGCATACCGTTTCTGATCATTTTGATAACGTTTTCATCTGTACAGAGGATGTTATTCAAAGATCAAAAGACAAAGAATAACTTTTGTAACTATAATTTTAAGAATTACTTTAAAATTATTTAATTTTTCCAATGAAGACTATCCGGTGTTATTTTACATTTGATTGCTTAGTACATTTCTGTAGGGTTTCTTACCTGAACACTAACCTACTGTTAAAGCTGTGTTTATTTCATATCCCTCTTTATTCTATTGCATTTATTTGTTCTGTTGTTTGCAATTTGTTCTTTTTTTTACTGACTATTACTATTTACTTTTGTTTTTTTTATGAAAATAACATTTTGCCTCAAAGAAAAGTAGATCTTTGTTTGTATATGCTGTCAATTATAGTTCTTGGAAAGAAGATCGGTATCGGCAGGTACACACGGCATCTCTAGTGTAAAGAGCATAAAAGGCAGACTAAATTAAGCCTGTTCTAACCCACCTCAACTCCTAGTATAAAAGTATAGTATTAAAATGGCTGTATAATGCATTTATGCCAGCTCTGAGAAGCATTAAAAGTCTGTAAAGACACCTAACTTCCACTTCAGAAGAGCTTCTGTGCCGCCTTTACAGTGTAAATTTGGCATTGTTTTATCATGTGCCAGGCAAAATAATAAGCCCATATTAATGAATCGGAGTAAAAACGACAAACATATTGGGCAGTTAAAATGCAGCACACTTACGGTCCAGGAATGCCTGTTCTTCCTCATCTTTCTCCTCGTCCTCACTGCCGCCGTCTCCCAGAAGGATTTCTCTCTGTTTGGACACGGCCTTTGACGCAGCCTGCCTCACCTGCCTCGGTTTCCTGCTCACCTCTTTATCATCATCACTATCATCTGCAGAGGAATCACAAGTGTCAACATGCAGAACAGATGCATTCACATTTATGCTTTTTCACATCTGATTTCAGAACACGCACTCCTAAACTCTGGTTGTTTTATACATCGGCCAGAGGTCTATTTCTTTCCAAACGGGTGGTTCTTGGCTATGACTTTATGCTCATAGTTTAACATCTGCTGCTTCATGTTTTATGCATGAGAGCTCAAGGAAAAGTGTCAGTTTTTGTTGATCCCCATCTCACCTCCACCTCGTTTCCTCTTCAGTGACTTTTTGCCTGGCTTCTCCACCTTTGCTTTCTTTCCCTTTTTGGCCTTTTTATCATCATAGTCACTTCCTCCATCTTCCTCTTCCCCTTCCTCCCCTATCTCGTTGTCTTCATCACTACCGAAGTCATCTGAAAAACACAAGATTAGAAGTTAGTCATTTTTTATGCAACTTTATTTTTAATCAACACAAATAAGTGAAACTATTTACCTGCGGAGTCATTTTTGGATTTAGACAGTTTTTCATCTGAATCCTCACTGTAAGACAACAGAAAAGGTTAGTTAGTAGTTTGATCTTTGAAGGTTAATGTCCTTGTAATTGGCATTTATTTCCTAGTTATAATTAACCGCCGCATATGTGGGTCATAAGGAGAAAATGGATCTCAAAAAGGTTCACGATCCCTGGGGATCCCAACACACACAAATCCTGTCATGAAATTCACCATTTAATACATTTAAAATGCATTATTCTAATCATAATGTTCATCAACTACAGTTTTATACACCAAAGTTGGAAAAAGACAGATTCTTGCCTCTCTTCCTGTGAATTCTTAGACTTCTTGTGCTTAATTTCACGGGGTGGAGCACGTATCTTCTTAGTTGTTTCCTTGTTACCATAGTCCTCATCTGGAGGCAGAAATGAGATGGATTGAACCATGAACTACATGACTGCACAAACTGATCTAAAACACAATCTCTGAAAGGTCAACCAATCGACCTGCATTCCAATATCGGGAAAACTTGCAAAGAATATCTTTGTCGTACATCAATACTTTTACGAAAGCTAAAATTATGCGTTTTAGAAATGGTTTATTACCTGCATCGTCGGATTCATTAAACTGGGAGTAATTTACCACCTTTCTGTTCCTGTAAAAAAAAAAAAAAGACAAAATACTGTAAATTGAGTTTGTGATGCAGCGGTGCATGTGACGTTAATTCATGTTTTAAGGGCTTATAGACCATCGGAAAGGTGGTCAGCATTTTTTCAGGAAACTAAAGTTCATTTAACATGCCTTGCTTCATTATGTTTACTTGAATTAATGGTTGTTAAACTGTTCCTCAATTAGCATTTCAATGAGGGTTTCATTAATACTGCAGTCTTGTCCCATTTTACCACTCAGGCCCGACAGGCTGTTGAGATGCTTGAAAAGCCACAAGTTACTTTAAAGTAATAAGACTTTTTGGATTATAAATTACAATACTTCATAATAAATCCAGGAAAGACAAGATAAAATGAATAATGAAATGTATAGCCAATAATAATAATACTCTCTGTAATAACGATAATACTATTTTTAATAAATGTACATGGCACATACATTCATTAGATTCAAGTTTATTGTCATTACACATGTACAAGTACACTGCAACTTAATGTGTTTGGAGCAAGCCTCCTTTAAATTAGACATTTAAAACAACTTTTTTCAGTTGTAAATAGTATGTGAGTTGAGATCAGCATGAAGTCAATCACGTGACACACACAGACAAACGAACAAAATAAAAATATATATATAAACATTTAAGACAACTACAGTTAATAGTAAATACTCAGGGTTGTGTTAAACTCCCCCCACCAAAAAAAATCCTGTAAATTAATATATATATATATAAAACTTATATATCGCAAATCTTCTTTTGGCGTAACGCCTCATTTACCATGGCAACAACAGTTACTACTGTATGAAGCTTTTCAGAATCTATGCCATTTTATAAATATCTTGATTTTTTAAATTTTGTTTCATTACAGTGGTGGCTAATATCACGTTATATCGCTATATTTGCATATGGTTACCACGGTGAATGTTCGTAAAGACAACGCGGTACGATTTTTCTGCTCAGTCGATACATGAGGAAGGCGCCCACCATTTTTACTCTGTTCTGTATCGTCCGTCGGTCATTCACTGTGTCACAAATAACGCATAGTCATATATACTAATCTGTATTGCCATTTGAACTCAAAATATGCAGAGTGAACATCAAATTTTGTGCACGTTTTTCACATAACTCCAAACGGGGGAGGTGTGGTCGCTCTCAGCCACCCCGCCCCCCTCTGACGTCACCCGCGTCGTGTTAATTTACCGCTATCAAAAAAATACCTCAAAACGCGCTTCCCTCCCTAAAAACACCAACGGGCTTTCGCAATCTATTGTTTCTGAATCATTGTGAAATTTGCGCAAATACGTGCGCGTTACAGGTTGCAAAATCACTTGAATGGGCCGATGAGCACCTCCAGTGGGATTTTATTACCCCTCCTGAAGCGCTAGCGAGGATGAATGGGAAGCCATATTCTCACTGGCTTACAAGGAAACATGAAGCGTTTTAAGACTTCTCACACAACAAATATAACCTGAAATATAGGTAGGTGATGCACAAAGAACAGCAGATTTTAGAATCCGGATTGATGCAAATTAGAAACGTGCGCGATATACCCATAAATGTAAAAGACACAGTCCCCCGCCACTGGGAAAGAAACAACGAGCAAAATGCATGCACGGATGAGCCAAAATGTTACAAAATCGAGCTCTAAACAAGAACATAAGGATGCCTGGCACATGCGTGAAGCCTAGAGCTCAAGTGTGCATGCAGCAGCCATCAGCAGGACGAATGGAAACCCACGTACCTCACTGGTCTTGCCATTTTGCAGGAATACTGTAGAGGTTAAAATTGTGAAAGAGCAAAAGAAAAGCAGGGAAAATGCAAACAAAACGTGCTATTTTAAAACACAAGGGGCTAAAGGTGACGTCGCAAAACCAACGCCCTCTCCCTGTGGTAAAAATCAAACAATGCGGGAAATATTCCTGCTCTACGAAGGTATTTAGTTTAAATTTTACCTTCAGCTACTCAAAATGGTGAATAAAACAAACTGAAACTGCAGCCTTCGCGCAACCTAACGATTGGATGGTAGGCGGGCATTGCTGTTTAAACTCCGCCCACTCTACTGGATTTGCCCAGAGAGCGACGCTATTGGTCAGTTTAAACGATTGTTCGATTTGGGATTGGGTTTTGTGGCTGTCTATCAAACGTAGGTCTCCGAAGCATTTACCCTCCCCCTCGTTTGCGGATAGGTTGAAACAGCATGGCTCGGCTCAGAAACAAAAAGAGGCCCTCACGATATGCAAGATGTCCCAGTTTAACTGTAGAACAACTTTGTGTCGTTTGTTTCGTTTGAAATTAAGTTATATATAAGTTTATATAAGCGAAAGCACACAACAGAAGGTTTGAGAGGTCGAAAATATACATTTTGCTGGCTATTGGCCTAAAATGTGACCTAACTTAACCACTTTTAAAATGATATTACTGCAAATAGAATGATAACAGAAATATGTTGCTAGTATTATTCAACACTGATATCATATTTTATCATTTAAATGTATATTATAATAATATTAATTATTGTTTTTATGGGAAAGAATATAAATGTTTGGATATTTTACCTTACATCTTTTTCACTATTCCTATTTTTCTCAATGCTGATCATCGTTGAATTCTGAAATAGTTTGTAGTAATAAAAACTAAAAAAGTACTGTTGTTGAGCCTAATGTCTCCAGACTGTTTACACTCATTGTCTGGTCCAAGTATGTTCTCCGCTTTTAGTTGTTTGTTGCCCTAAAATTAAGCTTACATAAATGAATGTGGTTTGAGAGCTTATAAAAGGGTTTTGGAAATATTTAAGACCCACAAAGTATTGATTTTAGCTGACTTTCTAGCCTGAAATGTGACCTAACTTGATAATTACTGACAGAATATTATTGCAAATGTACAAATGTATTACTTTAATAATGACCTTCTTTTGTCTTTATATTATAATAGCTTTAATAATATTTAGCCTCATTATTTTGATGGAAATGAATGTGAATAACAATGTAGGCTGTTTAATATTCAGTCTCCAGAGTCACATGAATGGAAGGAATAAGCAATGTATCTAACATGTAATTTCAAAGGTTTGAATGCATACATCAAATGATGCCACTGTGTATTTCTCTTTATTTCTGTTCCAGGAAAAAGGATTTCTTCCTTTTTATTCCCCTAGTCTTTCGCTGCAGACCCTGGAATCCTCTCTGCTCAGCAGTTATTGAAGTGAGGAGAAGGTATGTCGCCATGGCAACCAGGTATGATTCTCGTCCTTTTTATTTATTTATTTGCTCATCCATCAGTGTTTGCATTTCTTTAGCCTTATGTATTCTTCCAAAACATTAATGAATGGGTTCCTGAGAAGGAAATCTAATACTATCGAGGGTCAGTCATCTCATATTGCTTTTGTTTATTTGGATGTATGTCATCTGTTGCCACAGCAACCACTCACTTTTCTCCCTGGAGTGCACACCAAAATCACATCTAAATTCGAAGACAAATGCTGTCACACAGAAGTAGGACATGTGCAAAAATGCTCTCACAGGCTAGCACACCATATATGTGGGGGCCACATGCATAAACTTGTGTTTGCTCACAGTTAATGGGCAAAGTGCAGTGCAGTGTAGTGCACTAAATCACAAGTTTCTGTTACACAGAGGCTTAGAAGCATTGCCAGACCAAAAAATTTATTTGATTTGATATGAACTAAATTTGAATGTGTGTGAATCTTACAAAACCTGTCATAACATGTCCCTTTAAAATCCAAAGGAATTTGTTTTTGTGGACTATACACTTTTCTTTTCTTTATTCTTTGAATTGTGACAAACAAATAACTTCAGGACTCAATGCTTAGGATATTTTGGTTCAAAATTTTCCTTGCCTTGCTAGAATTTTGAGGTTCATTCTCGTGTTACGCAGCACGTTTGAGCTTCAGCAAGAGCCAATGAGGTTCATTCTCGTGTTACGCAGCACGTTTGAGCTTCAGCAAGAGCCAATGAGGTTCATTCTCGTGTTACGCAGCACGTTTGAGCTTCAGCAAGAACCAATGAGGTTCATTCTCGTGTTACGCAGCACGTTTGAGCTTCAGCAAGAGCCAATGAGGTTCATTCTCGTGTTACGCAGCACGTTTGAGCTTCAGCAAGAGCCAATGAGGTTCATTCTCATGTTACTCAGCATGTTTGAGCTTCAGCAAGAACCAATGAGGTTCATTCTCGTGTTACGCGAGCTTCAGCATGAACCAATGAGGTTTATTCTTGTGTTACGCAGCACGTTTGAGCTTCAGGAAGAACCAATGAGATTCATTCTCGTGTTATGCAGCACGTTTGAGCTTCAGCAAGAACCAATGAGGTTCATTCTCGTGTTACTCAGCACGTTTGAGCTTCAGCAAGAACCAATGAGGTTCATTCTCATGTTACTCAGCACGTTTGAGCTTCAGCAAGAACCAATGAGGTTCATTCTCGTGTTACTCAGCACGTTTGAGCTTCAGCAAGAACCAATGAGGATTCATTCTCATGTTACTCAGCACGCTTGAGCTTCAGCAAGAACCAATGAGGTTCATTCTCGTGTTACGCAGCACTTTTGAGCTTCAGCAAGAACCAATGAGGTTCATTCTCGTGTTACTCAGCACGTTTGAGCTTCAGCAAGAACCAATGAGATTCATTCTCATGTTACTCAGCACGTTTGAGCTTCAGCAAGAACCAATGAGGTTTATTCTCGTATTACACAGCACGTTTGAGCTTCAGCAAGAACCAATGAGGTTTATTCTCGTGTCACGCAGCACTTTTGAGCTTCAGCAAGAACCAATGAGGTTCATTCTCATGTTACTCAGCACGTTTGAGCTTCAGCAAGAACCAATGAGGTTTATTCTCGTGTTACGCAGCACTTTTGAGCTTCAGCAAGAACCAATTAGATTCATTCTCATGTTACTCAGCACGTTTGAGCTTCAGCAAGAACCAATGAGGTTTCATTCTCGTGTTACTCAGCACTTTGAGCTTCAGCAAGAACCAATGAGATTCATTCTCATGTTACTCAGCACGTTTGAGCTTCAGCAAGAACCAATGAGGTTCATTCTCGTGTTACGCAGCACGTTTGAGCTTCAGCAAGAACCAATGAGGTTCATTCTCGTGTTACTCAGCACGTTTGAGCTTCAGCAAGAACCAATGAGGTTCATTCTGTGTTACGCAGCACGCTTGAGCTTCAGCAAGAACCAATGAGGTTCATTCTCATGTTACGCAGCACGTTTGAGCTTCAGCAAGAACCAATGAGGTTCATTCTCGTGTTACGCAGCACGTTTGAGCTTCAGCAAGAACCAATGAG
This sequence comes from Gobiocypris rarus, assembly GCA_023029165.1. Taxonomy (NCBI): domain Eukaryota; kingdom Metazoa; phylum Chordata; class Actinopteri; order Cypriniformes; family Gobionidae; genus Gobiocypris; species Gobiocypris rarus. The sequence goes on along the minus strand of CM040931.1, from coordinate 6,224,858 downwards.
GTTTATTCTCGTATTACGCAGCACTTTTGAGCTTCAGCAAGAACCAATGAGGATTCATTCTCTCATGTTACTCAGCACGTTTGAGCTTCAGCAAGAACCAATTAGATTCATTCTCATGTTACTCAGCACGTTTGAGCTTCAGCAAGAACCAATGAGATTCATTCTCGTGTTACGCAGCACGTTTGAGCTTCAGCAAGAACCAATGAGGTTCATTCTCGTGTTACGCAGCACGTTTGAGCTTCAGCAAGAACCAATGAGGTTCATTCTCGTGTTACTCAGCACGTTTGAGCTTCAGCAAGAACCAATGAGGTTCATTCTCGTGTTACGCAGCACGTTTGAGCTTCAGCAAGAACCAATGAGGTTCATTCTTGTGTTACTCAGCACGTTTGAGCTTCAGCAAGAACCAATGAGGTTCATTCTCGTGTTACTCAGCACGTTTGAGCTTCAGCAAGAACCAATGAGGTTCATTCTTGTGTTACGCAGCACGTTTGAGCTTCAGCAAGAACCAATGAGGTTCATTCTCATGTTACACAGCATGTTTGAGCTTCAGCAAGAACCAATGAGGTTCATTCTCGTGTTACGCAGCACGTTTGAGCTTCAGCAAGAACCAATGAGGTTCATTCTCATGTTACGCAGCACGCTTGAGCTTCAGCAAGAACCAATGAGGTTCATTCTTGTGTTACGCAGCACGTTTGAGCTTCAGCAAGAACCAATGAGGTTCATTCTCGTGTTACGCAGCACGTTTGAGCTTCAGCAAGAACCAATGAGGTTCATTCTTGTGTTACGCAGCACGTTTGAGCTTCAGCAAGAACCAATGAGGTTCATTCTTGTGTTACTCAGCACGTTTGAGCTTCAGCAAGAACCAATGAGGTTCATTCTCATGTTACTCAGCACGTTTGAGCTTCAGCAAGAACCAATGAGGTTCATTCTCGTGTTACTCAGCACGTTTGAGCTTCAGCAAGAACCAATGAGGTTCATTCTTGTGTTACGCAGCACGTTTGAGCTTCAGCAAGAGCCAATGAGGTTCATTCTCGTGTTACGCAGCACGTTTGAGCTTCAGCAAGAACCAATTAGATTCATTCTCATGTTACTCAGCACGTTTGAGCTTCAGCAAGAACCAATGAGGTTCATTCTCGTGTTACGCAGCACGTTTGAGCTTCAGCAAGAACCAATGAGGTTCATTCTCGTGTTACGCAGCACTTTTGAGCATTGTACAACATCACTACCCGTATGAACAACAGCAGAACTGATATCTTTCTAACAAAAGTTTTAATGTTATTTAAAGTACATTATGATAAATACTTTGATAAATACTTTTAAATACTTACGTTATATACGTGCAACATTTAAATAAATTATAAATGTTAGCTAGATTTTGTTCATTTTCTGTCTAGTGATGTTTGTTTATGCTGAAATGATATTAGCTAATGTTAACAAATAAGACATTCTTTTGATTTTAGGATGAAATGTGACCTGGACTTATGCCAATTTTGCTTTAATGTTTTTGAACTGAAACATATTTGTACTTCCTGAGATTTTGGTAACACTTTTCTTAAAGCCTTTATGTATAAAGCATTATAAAGGTATTCATAATATACGTTACAATGCATTATAATATTTGCAGACTCCTTGTTACATTGGAAATTGACATTACACATTATTATAATGTATTTTAATTGTTACAATTATTCTCGGGACAATGCAATTCATCACAAGACATAATTAATACTTTTATAATGCATTATATATAAAGGATGTAAATAAAGTGTTACCAAAATGTTCAAAATGCCCCCAGCAAAGCTAATAACTTTGTATCCTCTCCATTTTATTTTTCTCAAACTCCACAGTCGAAATTCTATTAAAGAAACACAAGAGGGCAGTATGGCACTGCTATGATATGATTTGTGTAGACAGTTTACTTCTGTTTTTTTACTGAGATGGATTTTAAATAATAGAGCTGTTTTGTAACGCAAGTATTTCTGTAAGTGAGTTCATGTTCAAAACCATTGTGATTATATTAATACAGTCTGACTATGTGTAATTTCTATAGCGGCTCTGTATAGAGCACAACATATCAAACCAAGAGGTTTGATATTTTAAAGAAAGAGGGTTTTTCAGCAAGTTTTTCAGAGGGATCCATGTTTTGCTATCTAATGCAATTACATTCATGCTTATCACTGTATAGGTTTTTCATGTGAATTCAGAATATTATGCATCTTTAAAAAGTAATTTTGTCCTTTGGCTATTAGTGTATTAATATATTTTGCATATTAAATAATTTCTTAAACAGCCCCTTTCTGGTGTTTTTGCAAGTACTATGTTTAACCTATAGGGTTTATATGGTCATGAAAGTAGTTGCTTATAGACCCTTTTCACATTTCCGGGTTTCTCAGAGCGGAAGTCGTCATAGTTGGGTTAACTTTTATAGCGGTGAATGAGAGAATACATTAAATATATTTTTTGTGTCCCGATTTGCTCAAATAGCAAAAGAAAAACGCAACAATAGTGATTTCACAACTTTCAAAAAGAGGGAAAAAATAGAGTGAGATTGATAACGGCAGTGAAAAGAGAGAAAGATGCTGTATTAGAAACACCCTCACAGCAGGTACGTTGTTTTTTTGTAATTTAATGCAAAAGTAATACAATACAAACTATTAGTATAATAAATGCACATACATTTAAAAAAAATGAAAATACAAAAAACGTTGCAGGATTTACGATATTGATGACTGTTAAAACGCGTCATCACATTCTGAGAAAAGGGTCCATTATTTTGAAGTGATAATATGCTAATGTTAAAGTCTTGTGGTGAATTACTGTAAACGCATGTAATCAACAAGACTTAGATTGGCTAGACCAGCCCCACACTATAGCATGAACCTTCTTGAACAGCATGCAAATCTCTCTCTCTCTGTTCAAAGTCGGCATTAGTCTTCTTTATTGTGACATATCTGAGAGAAAAGAAATGTATAGGTTGGGATTTGATTTTGTCCATGGGGACTTGATTGGATGATTTCTGGTTTGGTATTGGTGGATCTCATGTGAGTGACAGGTTGCCCCGCCCTCACTCCAGTAAATACATCATCAGAGAAGAGATTATTTGCAAGATGGTGGGAAAGTTATTTTGATAAAAGATAAAGTGCACATGAATAAAAATAAATCAGAGTGGCCCATTCTGATTTCATGGTGACTTTAAAGATGCTGTTGGTCAGGTTGCTTAGCAGGTGAAGGTTCGGGTGCAGGTTACATTTGAAAGAGCTGGAACTTTGAAAAACATCTCTCGCCACATAGCCGCCCAGCATCTCCATCCTGAAATGTGTAGAAATCCAGAAGCAGCTGTGTCCCATCGCTGAACCTCTGATAGCACACTTCAGTCAGTGCTGTGGGGAGTTTATTCAAATAGATCTCAACTCCCTGCAGCCCGCTTTACACACAAACACGCAGGCGAGAAACCCAGTCTGGGGATTTTGAATTTTAAGGCATACTTATTTACAATTGCAGGCAGACTATTCTTGGACAAGAGCCCTGCAGGAAAATAAGAGAAGACTTGCAGTGAGAAAGCAGCGGGAAAAAGTAATAATGTATTTTTTATTGAAGCCTGCCAAATTAAAGAAAACGTACTTGTTATATCTAAATGATGGATCGCTCTGAGTTAGTCCACCCAAAAACGAAAAAAAAAAATGAGTCATCAATCATTCAGCCTCAGGTTCCTCCATTAACAACAACGCAACTACCACCGTGATGCTTCAAAAATTGAATAAAGAGATTGTAAAACTAATCCATATGAATTGAGCGGTTTAATAAAAAATTTCTGATTGAATTTAGGCTTTTATTCACATATAAACATTGATCAGCAAACATGAACAGAAGCTCAACCTAACATGCTTTATGCGCAAGAACAAATCTCATTGGTTCTTGCAGAAGCTCAAAAGTGCTGAGTAACATGAGAATGAACCTCATTGGTTCTTGCTGAAGCTCAAAAGTGCTGCGTAACACGAGAATGAACCTCATTGGTTCTTGCAGAAGCTCAAACGTGCTGCGTAACACGAGAATGAACCTCATTGGTTCTTGCAGAAGCTCAAACGTGCTGAGTAACATGAGAATGAACCTCATTGGTTCTTGCAGAAGCTCAAACGTGCTGCGTAACACGAGAATGAACCTCATTGGTTCTTGCAGAAGCTCAAACGTGCTGCGTAACATGAGAATGAACCTCATTGGTTCTTGGTGAAGCTCAAAACGTGCTGCGTAACACGAGAATGAACCTCATTGGTTCTTGCTGAAGCTCAAACGTGCTGCGTAACATGAGAATGAACCTCATTGGTTCTTGCTGAAGCTCAAACGTGCGTAACATGAGAATGAACCTCATTGGTTCTTGCTGAAGCTCAAACGTGCTGAGTAACATGAGAATGAACCTCATTGGTTCTTGCTGAAGCTCAAACGTGCTGAGTAACATGAGAATGAACCTCATTGGTTCTTGCTGAAGCTCAAACGTGCTGAGTAACACGAGAATGAACCTCATTGGTTCTTGCTTTCTGTCTTTCTACATTTTTATGATGTGATTTTCAATCATCTTATGTGTGAAAGCATTATTTCAGTATGTGTATTACTAAAGAGTTAGCCATTAGTTTAGAGATTCTATATAAAATGTAATTTTCACCACAAAATTTAATTTGAAATATGGTGGAAATTACATTTTAAAAATGATTTTGTTTACTAAAAGTGCCATAAGACCCTTTTAAATAATTTCTCACACCAAGTCACTGAACATAAATCTGGTATGTTTACCTTAATTGCTAATTGCAAGAAGCCCCAGACAGGAACCATTTTTCTCTTATTTGTTTCTGTTTCGCTTTAATCCTGAAAATAATTAGTTTCCATGATCCATTTTCTAACATTTTATAGATGGCTGCATTGAGTTTTAATCTGCAGTAAACTCCAGATGGCTTGCAGTAGGACTTTGAAACCAATGAGATGGAATAGCTGAAAAATTAGGGGCCGTAGAGCTTCAACACCCCACAAAGCAACTTATTTAAATTAGAACAAAGGCGTTCCAGGATGAAACATTCTTCTCAGCCAGAAGGCATTTTAATGCTAGAATATATTCAATGCTAATGCCTTTGAAACTTCCAAGAGATACATTTTAAAGAATTCTTAAGCCGCATTGAAGGGTTTAAAAACTTCCACACGCTAGATAAAATCTTTAAATTATTAAATCTTTAGAATGTTCATTTCTAACAGTCAACTGAAAAAATAAGGCATATATATGCATACAGTTGCTAAAAAGGATTCCATTAAGTCTGTACAGTTGGAGAAAAAAATAAATTTTAAAGGTCCTGGTATCAGTACGGACAGATATTCTCTACAAAACTCCTTCTGGTGAAGGTTGGCCAAGGTTGTCTTGGTGGGTATAGAGAAATGTTCAATACAAATAGTCTTTTGACTTCACAAAATGCATTTCACATGGTTCACACTGCGAAAAATGACTTTCTTACTCAGTATTTCTGTCTTGTTTTCCCAGTACATCTAACAATTTCTGAATCAAGAAACATTTATTTGTGAAGCTAAATTACATGAGATATTAAGTCTGAAAAAAAAAACATGTATCAAAATAAGTGCGTTTATGCTTAAAACAAGAATAAATATCTGTCAGCAGTCTTGTTTTAACCCTTTGAGTTGTGTTTTTCTGACCCCACTGGAAGATTTTTTTTTCTTCTAGTTTTAAGCATAAACTCACTTAATTTTGATGATTTTGTCAGAAAACAAGACTTCATATCAAGTCGTTTTATTTCTCAAGTAAAGGTATTTTGATTCAAGAATGGTTTAGGTATTTAAACTAGATTTTGTTTTCTTTTTTCTTTTTTTTTTTGCAGTGCACTTAAGACTATAGTTTATAAAATCGCTTGCTAATCTTGTCTGTGCAAAGTTATATCCAGTATTTTTCCTGTTATAATTGTGCAAAGCCTGTAAAACAGAAGTTTATCTGCTTTCAACAGTAGTATACCACCACACATTTTTTTTTTTAATTTTACAGCAAAAAAAAAAAAAGTACAGGCTCTATATTTCTAGGCGGCTACTTATAGGTCAAAGTATGTGTACTGAAATTAGGTGCAGTAGCAATTTTTTATCAGAAACTGCTAATAAATTTCCCTAAAAATTACAAATAAGCTGCAAGTAACATTTAATTGAACTTGAAGTAGAAAAAACAAAATAGTATTTTCTTCTAAAACATATATAGCATATAAACTAATAATAGCCTAATCTATTTCATTTACAACTTGGAAAAATCATTTTTTACAGTGAATGATATGGCTTGGGTCCCTACAGGATTTTTTTCAGCAGTTTTATTGTCGGCCTGATCACTTCATAAGCAATACTAACCCTCTCCTCAACAACTAAAGTTGTAATATAATATATGATATAGTAATATTTTTGCCAGCTTAGTGACAGCACACATAATCTGTAAATAGTTTATGAAAGAATGCAGTCTAATAGAGCTAAATCCTCATCAAATAGATCCCATATCATAAAGCTGTCTGGTTGACATGCATTTCAAGGGCCTCCAATCTACATAATGTAAGCCAGTTGATTTTAAGCCGTTTGCCTTGGCAAGGCAAATGAGCGGCAGCTCTCTCCATATGTTTGTGCGAGTAAACAGACATGCTGAGTTGTGTCATAACTGTTTGTCTCTATAGACATCAGCCACCTGTTGGGGAAATCTGCTTTATGTTCTCGAATCCAAACGATAATGCGACATGTCAGGTTGTGTCAGCTGCCACCACCCCGTCAGGACGTCAGAGGTGCGTGTTTGCATGTGTGTCTGTGAGTGAAGTGTGTCTGTTCTCAGCAGGTCCTAGACATTCATAACCTATCGAGGTGCTTGTGTGGTGCTTTACATGTGACCTGGTGATAAAAAATTTAAAAAGTGGCTGATTTTTTTTCTCCTTCTCAGTGGTGCACACTCGTCGAAAAGCTGTCATCTCTTCTGGAGTCTGCAGAGAAGGATCAAAGCGGGAACAGGCAGCCAGCTAGAGAGAGAGGGGGAGAGTGAAAGAGAGAGAGAGAGGGGTGAACCAGAGGACGCAGCCTCCACAGTTAAACAGGGTAACCCAGTTGCTGCCAGATTGAAGGAATGCTGCTTCTCTGTAAACAGATTCAATTAAGACATCAAACTTCAAACCGTACGATGAAAAAGAATGCCGATGAGGAAAAAGACGGGTTCGGGGTCGAACTGCGTGCCTCCGCTGCTTTTCTCTGATTTAGAAACAGACTTCTTTTGATTAAATAATCATTGCTTCGTAAAAATGCAAGTTGCGGACCAGACGCACGCATAGACACAGCTAAAATTTAATGAGCTCCGTAAGATGCCGCAAAAGTGCTGCTGTTTTTAAGACCTCTGAATGAAACCACTTTAGATCAGGGGTGCTCATGCTGCTTTCAACAGATTTCTAACATCCTACTTGGAAAAGTGTATTAGAATATTAGAATGCCAAAAGCTGTAAATCCAGAATTTGGGTTAGCGTACCACTTTTACTACGTTTTGCTTATGCACTATTCTGTGCAATTTTGTTGTATAAATAATGTGAGAAGTGTGTTCACACTGGAAGTTCCAAAAAGAAAAAGTGCACTTTAAAACCAGCATGATACACTTATATAAAAATGAAAAACAAAGTGTGGACACTTCATGTCGCAGTTTTCCTTATACGTAGTGGAAGTGAAGGGCTATCAGTCTCCGAGGTTGGATGACAAAAAAACTCTTTTAAACTCTTTACATATTATAAGTACATGGTGTATAGTGTATATATAGCGCTTGACATTAACTTTTTTGCTCACCAGCCCATGTGGCTAGTGGTTTTTCAAAGTTACTAGCCCCTCAGCATTTTCACTGGCCACAGTTTTGACATCGAAAACATGAGGAAAAACTGCCATGTAGATATTTTTAATATTATCTCATTAATTTGCTGTCCCTTTCAGACCTGATGCATGGATCCATTACAATATTAACTGTTTACAATCACTTAGAACATAACTGAATGTGTTTACGTGAATAATTAGCAAGACTGGCATTTTTACTATTTTATGTGTATTTGACTGTTTAAGCGCAATAAGCAATGTGTGTGCACTTTGGGTGTGAGCACAAAATCTGTGGGAATGAGTAAAATGATGCGCAAAACGCACAATCCCACACCGAAATTCAAGCCCTGTACCAGCAACAATATTCATCCAGAGCAAATGAAACGAGTGAGGAAAGGCGGGTTTGTGTGCAAACTCGCTGTCGGAGAGATGAGAGAGAGAGAGAATGCTCAGCTGGTATCGTGCATCTATTCTGCAGAAAATTATATCGGAAGCATTTCAGATATTTCAGTAACGATATAGAAAAATCCATATTTTTGACTACACTACATTGCGCTTAGTTGTTTATTTCAGATGCCTTTTTAAAAGACTACAATTGAAATGTATATTATATATTAGGGGTGGCACAGTTCACAAAACCCACAGTTCGGTTCATATCACGGTTTTAGGGTCACGGTTTTCGGTTCTGTACGGTTCTTGTTGTTTTTTCTTTTAATGGTTAACACTCCAGACTTTGAGTTCAGCATATGATATATTAGAACACCTGACAGATCTGAAAATATTGATTTAATCCAAAACATGATTTAATTTCATAATTTTCATGAAACATGCAAATGGCTGCTCTGACCATCAAATATCAGATGTACTGTTCTAAAGAACAATCGTACTGTTACTTCAACAGTAATGTTGTCCCATGCTGCCTTCAACCGAAGCCAAAGGTTTTCCTTTGAATGTACAATAGATCTGTCCAGTTTATTTTCCAACTTGAGGTCTGGAGGGGGTCAGTCCATAATTTTTTAATGTTCCAGCAGATTCCTTCTGTCGCAGATAGTTTTGCAAATAGTTAAACAAATGTTTCGGGTCATTGTCCTCTTGGAAAATAAATCCAGGCCCAATACGATGACTCCCAGATGCTAGCATTCTAATAATTTTGTATGTATATATTTTGTATCTCATCATAGCTGGTTGGTTTGGTTCATGGCTTATAACGTTTAAACTAAGACTTAAAAGAAATCCCTATGGGAAAAATGTGGGCAGACGCGGTTGCTCTCGATCGGTTGAGCCAATGCCACCTAATGCTTGCATCTGCGTGTTTGTGTCTAGCTAATTTGATTTCCTTAAAATTCATTATTTCCTTTAGGCTCATGCATTTAATTTCTCATAATTTTCCCTCATCAACTGACCCAAATGTTTCCACGTCCAATTTTAGCCCAAAAAGCATGAAAAACCCGCCAGTAATATTGCACAATCCAGGCAACCTAATCTAGGTAGACCATTTAGATCCAGTCTCCCCAGTGCAAACCTAAGGTGAGACGGTTAGTGCCCCACAGTCCTCTAATGCCACATGAATAGACTTGCTTAAATGTTCGCCTCTACCTTTGACCACATAATTAGACACCGCTATGATAATTGGGCATTTCAGATTCTGTACTCAATGCGATGCATGTGCATTTTGAATGTTATCATGTATTTGACTTGTCAGACCAGAGGACATCTCTGTATTTGCCAGAGGACATCCATGTGTTGATGTGGGATGACTCTCAAAGGTGACAAAGTTCACAATACCGCATGTCCCCACCCAATTATTTGTCTATTACACTGTTTGCAAAGCGGTTTTCATCAGCACAGCTTTCTGCCCCAGATGCAGCCTGCGGTCTGGCGTGAACGAAACCCACTGCAACACTTGCTCTCTGTTGATACTACCACTCTCTAAATCTCTCTATTGCTCTCCGTCCGTCTGAAATTGATAGAAATGTTTGGTGGTTGACGTAATAGTATTTGACATCTTACTTCTCTGTCAGGTGAGCGGATATTAATGGTGTATTATTGCAGCCTCCACCAGTAGAGGTCACTGTAGATGTTGATGTCTGGCATCCCTTCATCTACAGCTCAAGCTGTGAATTCAAGGATGAATGTGATGGGAAAACACATTAAAATGCATTTTCCGGCACTCTTTCTCAAGGTTTGCCATCATTTTAGCAGCATCTGTGTTGTTGCTAAACAGAATCATGAATGTTTCATTTTAAGAGGCTGTTTCTCATTGGTTATCTATTGGTTATCCTACTTTCATTTGCAGAGACAAATATAAGTAAGCATGTTTGTTAGGCGACATCCTGAACATGCCTGACATGTCAACCTCTGGCTCAACCAATGGCATGATTTTGGGATGGGCCTGCCTTTTAATAGGCAGTTTAGCAGGAAATTGAGTTTGTTCAGAACAGCATACCATATTACTGTTTTTGTAGTAGATAGTATGCATGCATATTGTACATAGTATGTCACTTTTTGGTATGCATAGTAGATACGAGTACTGTTCTGGGTAGCTGTATTTTAAAATGCAATGAACTCAATGCAATGCACTCCCTATGAATAATGAATCTGAAGTAACATCAACTGTGATTTCTAACACAAAATTAAAAATAAACATAAAACAACAACAATTTTGCATACTACTGTTTGAGACACTTTAAAATATGTTTTTTTTTATTGTATGCAGCATAAAATATGTTTTTATATATTAAAAAAAAATGTATGCAGTAAAATATAATTTAAAAAAAATATGCATTGTAAAATATGTTTTTAAAATAGTATGCAGTATACAATATGCGCATTTAATTTTAAGCATTTAATAACATATATGCTTGGGAAACCAAACCAAGCACTCAGTGATACATGATACTGATACATTTCAACTTTCATAATAGGCACAGACTGAGTGTGGTTATTGCATATGATAGGCAGTAGAATGTGAAAATACCGCATTTATGTAAATTATTTTGGGCCATTGCCATCATTCAAAAGGAGCAAAAGGAACTGAAATGTATTGGCATATCTGTAGGCAATTATATGTTTGACTGAAAGTGATACTGTAGGACTCTTTATGTATTTTTGCTCTGATATGACTTCCTGTTCAAATATCTTCCATTTCAGGCTGAACTACGATGCCTGGCCACCCACACAGTTCGCTTGCTGACATTTAGCAAAAATTCAACATCCCTCTTCCCGTGTTATGTAAAAACTTTTACATCAGCTTAACTAGATCATATTTCTATGAATTATTTATGCTATGAGATAAGCACTTTTGTGACTGTCGATACTGTTTTTGGTGATAATGAAATCAACAGAGACTGTGGGAAGACACCAGCTCACCCATCCACCTATTCCAACCATCCATCCATCCATCCATCCATCCATCCAACCCTCCATCATCCATCCACCTACCTACCTATCCATCCATCCATCCATCCATCCATCCATCCATCCATCCATCCATCCATCCATCCATCCATCCAACCCTCCATCATCCATCCACCTACCTACCTATCGATCCATCCATCCATCCATCCATCCATCCATCCATCCATCCACCTACCCATCCATCCATCCATCCATCCATCCATCACTTATCCATCCATCCATCCATCCATCCAACCCTCCATCATCCATCCACCTACCTACCTATCGATCCATCCATCCATCCATTCCCCTACCTATCCATCCATCCATCATCCATCCATCCCTCTACCTATTCATCCATCCATACATCCATCCATCATCTTCCTATCTATCCATCCATCCATCCATCATCCATCCACCTATTCATCCATCCATCCATCCATCCATCCATCCATCCATCCATCCATCCATCCATCCATCCATCCATCTACCTACCTACCTATCTATCCATCCATCCATACATCCATCCATCCATCCATCTACCTACCTACCTACCTACCTACCTACCTACCTATCCATCCATCCATCTACCTACCTACCTATTCATCCATCCATACATCCATCCATACATCTTCCTATCCATCCATAATCCATCCACCTATTCATCCATCCATCCACCTACCTATCCATCCCATCTACCTACCTACCTACCTACCTATCCATCCATCCATCCATCCATCCATCCATCCATCCATCCATCCATCCATCCATCCATCCATCCATCCATCCATCCACCCATCCATCCATCCATCCATCCATCCATCCATCCATCCATCCATCCATCCATCCATCCATCCATCCATCCATCCATCCATCCATCCATCCATCCATCCATCCATCCATCCATCCATCCATCCATCCATCCATCCATCCATCCATCCATCCATCCATCCATCCATCCATCCATCCATCCATCCATCCATCCATCCATCCATCCATCCATCCATCCATCCATCCATCCATCCATCCATCCATCTATCCATCTATCCACCTACCTATACATCCACCTATCCACCTACCCACCCGCCCATCCATCCATCCATCCATCCATCCATCTACCTATCAATCCATCCATCCATCCATCCATCCATCCATCCATCCATCCATCCATCCATTCACCTACCTATTCAACCATCCATCCATCCATCCATCCGTCCATTTTTGCAGTTCAGAAACAGAAATCTTTTTTATTTACTGTGTGTCAGTGAACATTTCAATTAGTTGTAAGTATTTGTCACCTTTATTTTGCCCAGAATTTAGGAAACAATCAATGGTTTTATGTTCGATAAATCTTCTGTCACATATTGTATTGTTTTTGCATTATTCTGCTAGCAGTTTACCTTTAAAAGCAATGTATTCTTGACAGTTTAGCGCTACTTTAAACATCTTTCAGATGAACACATCTCTCTACAACAGAGGTAATTCTACCTAAGTTTTTGTCTGTCCTTCAAAGAAGCAGAACGTGTGTGTTTTTCGTGCAGCGTTTCGACCTTGAAGTTTTCCTCGCTTGTAGAGTATGGATCGCAGACGAGAGCTCTCCGTCAGAACGGCAGACAGAGGTGTAGCCTCTTACTGTCTGTATCGACCCGTCTTTGTGGACTGCCGTGGATCTATAACACGTTTCAATCACAGCTGGGCCACGATCTTCACACGCAGCAGGCTGAGGGCCGACACACACAACACACCAGCTGAGAGGTTCAGAGAGCGCCCTGCATCAAAAGCTAAAGCATTGATTGTTGCTTTTCTTAAGTGTAGCACAAAATAAAGGTGCCAAATGCTCATAATTGAAATGTTCACCAACATACAGCAAAGAAAATATTTTTTTGTTTCCTATCTTAATTTTTTTTTTTTTTTGCATCTACTATTTCAAAAACTGACTATAGAGATAAATAGACGGACAGGCAGACAGAATACATATTATGATATATAGACAGACATGGCATTTAATGGCATAACATTTTTAATCCGTAGGGTTTAATATGGAGTTGGCCCACCCTTTGCAGCTATAACAGCTTCAAATCTTCTGGGAAGGCTTTCCACAAGGTTTAGGAGTGTGTTTATGGGAATTTTCGACCATTTATAGAAGCATCTGCATGCATAGGCGATTGATTTTATACACCTGTGGCAATAGAAGTGATTGGAACACCTGAATTCAATGATTTGGAGGGGTGTCCCAATACTTTTGGCAATACAAGATAGATGATAGATAGACAGACAGACACACACACAGACAGACACACACACAGACAGAACGACAGACACACAGAATAATAATCATTAGGGCTATCTCACTGTCAGCTGTGTCTCCAGATAAATAAACAGTTTCAGCAGGGCTAGTGTCAACCCTCTTCTCAATTAATTGCTTTTTCTCAATTTAAATAAGACAGAAATACAAGAATTCAGTCAGGGATTTTCAAAAAGGCGAAACCTTCAAGTATTCAAGGTGTCATGATTCATCAAACTGAGTAGGTTGTTTACACAGACAATTAAACTGTCATTACGTCTAGCGAAAGATAAAACAGCACCGTTGAGTTTGTAGAGGTAGAGCATTTATTCTTCTCAACTTGAGAGTATAGCAACAAATTGAAATTAACCGTGTGTAATACGCTGACAAGATGCATTTTAATGTGCCATTAAGGCGCCGCCACTTCCTGTGAGTATTAATTCTGGGATTAATTAGATTGTCAAGTGCTTGTTTGGGGGGACAAAAAAACGTGGGGATCGCTACAATACGTCACACTTGTCCCAATAAAGGTGGCACCTTTACGGGCCTTGTCATTCCCTCGTTGTTTCCCACTCAAGTGCGAACTAATCCACCAATATAAGCAGCGCGACACTTCAATCTTCAGCTTAACAGGCAGGAGATGAGCGGAATATTGGATACAGAGGGGTGATTAGAGGTCATGTGATGTCACTGTCAGCAAGCCAATGACCTCTGTCACAGCGTCTGCCATTTAAATGTCAAAATGTGCATCCGTGTCGGATGGCCATCATCTCTCTCTTGCCCACATTTGCATTTCAGAGAGTCCCTGTTCGCTGTCAAAAAAAAAAGCAGCCCATCAAACCTCATGCGCCAGCATACTGGGCATCTCTTCAAACGTCCCCTGCACATGTGTGCCCCAGCCAGATGCTAATTCACAGCAATTAAAACAGATATCACAGGCATTTACTCGATCTGAAATTGATGAGCAGGATGCTAAATATACAATGAAATGAGTGAGATGTTTGTCACGTCACAGCATGAGTGATGTTTGTCCTTTCTGACAGCGCTCAGGAATGTTTCCGAGCTTGAAATCAAGTAGCATCTTTGATGCGTTAGAGTTGAAAAATAGTTCATGTGGCTTGTGCTGCATGGAAAACAGATCTGAGACTATTTGCATTTTAATGTTAATTTGGTGGATATGTCAAGACCATGCCCAGGTCGGATAAAATAAAATAATAAAAAAAAAAGTAAACAAATATATGTGTGTATGTATATATATATATATATATATATATATATATATATATATATATATATATATATATATATATATATATATATATATATATATATATATATATATATATATATATATATATATATATATATATATATATATATATATATATATATATATATATATATATATACATATATGTGTGTGTATAAATATATACATATATATATACAGGTCATATATATATACATATATATATACAGGTCCTTCTCAAATAAATAGCATATTCATTATTTTCCTAGTTCATTATTTATAGTTCATTATTTTCCATAATGTAATGATAAAAATTTAACTTTCATATATTTTAGATTCATTGCACACCAACTGAATTATTTCAGGTCTTTTATTGTTTTAATACTGATGATTTTGGCATACAGCTCATGAAAACCCAAAATTCCTATCTCAAAAAATTAGCATATTTCATCCGACCAATAAAAGAAAAGTGTTTTTAATACAAAAAAGTCAACCTTCAAATAGTTATGTTCAGTTATGCACTCAATACTTGGCCGAATCCTTTTGCAGAAATGACTGCTTCAATGCGGCGTGGCATGAGGCAATCAGCCTGTGGCACTGCTGAGGTGTTATGGAGGCCCAGGATGCTTCGATAGCGGCCTTAAGCTCATCCAGAGTGTTGGGTCTTGCATCTCTCAACTTTCTCTTCACAATATCCCACAGATTCTCTATGGGGTTCAGGTCAGGAGAGTTGGCAGGCCAATTGAGCACAGTAATACCATGGTCAGTAAACCATTTACCAGTGGTTTTGGCACTGTGAGCAGGTGCCAGGTCAAGCTGAAAAACGAAATCTTCATCTCCATAAAGCTTTTCAGCAGATGGAAGCATGAAGTGCTCCAAAATCTCCTGATAGCTAGCTGCATTGACCCTGCCCTTGATAAAACACAGTGGACCAACACCAGCAGCTGACATGGCACCCCAGACCATCACTGACTGTGGGTACTTGACACTGGACTTCAGGCATTTTGGCTTTTCCTTCTCCCCAGTCTTCCTCCAGACTCTGGCACCTTGATTTCCGAATGACATGCAAATTTGAGCGACAGTCCAGTGCTGCTTCTCTGTAGCTCAGGTCAGGCGCTTCTGCCGCTGTTTCTGGTTCAAAAGTGGCTTGACCTGGGGAATGCGGCACCTGTAGCCCATTTCCTGCACACACCTGTGCAATTGCCATGTGATTGGTTGATTAGATAAGTGCATTAATCAATAAAATTGTGTTCCTAATAATCCTTTAGGTGAGTGTATATATATATATATATATATATATATATATATATATATATATATATATATATATATATATATATATATATATATATATATATATATGAACACAAACTAATTTTATTTATTTATCATTTAAAAAATCAGTACAAAATTGTCACTCTTTGAGAATGAGAATATGTGAAAAAAAACACTTTTTTTGCATTATGGTAGTAAGATTTTTAGGGTGAAATGTGTTTAATTTTAAGGAAATTGTACAGAAAAAGTCCTAAAAAATCACCAAAATTGGTCTGGGGAGTCTGCTCTGTATTTTCTACTGCACAAGGGGCTTGATAAACGAGCATTATTCAAATGACTCCGTAAGCAATCGGATAGTCCTTCAACCAATCAGACCACAAGAGGCGTGATCAACAGGCAACGGCCCATTCTCTCTATCTGTCATTGTGTTAAACCCGCCAATAGCGCGCCAGGTGGATAAGCCAGTCTGTGATTGGTTCCCGCAAAAGGGTAACAGAAGCAGTAGAAATTAATGAACGGGTTTCCAGACTTCCAGAGTTGCAGGGCGAAATCAAATCGCCGGCAGATCAGGCTGGGTTTACCCAGTATACCTAAAAATAGGCTTTACTAAATAGGCTTTTACTAAATTTAATTAATTTGTTTTATTTAATTTTTTCACATAAAAAATAGGACAAATATTATCGAAGCATGTTTTGCAAGAAAATATTATTTCCACTTCAAAATTTCACATTTAATCAATTTGATACTTGTCATTTCTTTGTTATTATTTGTCAAATGTAATTTTCAATATGTGTGTATATATATATATATATATATATATATATATATATATATATATATATATATATATATATATATATATATATATATATATATATATATATATATATATATATATATATATATATATATATATATATATATATATATAAAACATCTCTAAAAGTAGTTTACCCTCAATAACAAATGCTTTTCAGAGTATGAGGTCACATCCATTCATTTTTGGATGTGACATGTTTGTATACTAACAATTTTAAGCAGAATTGGAAGTTTACCTTGAGCAAACCAATAATGACACGGCATCAATCAACCCCAGCATCCTCGGCGCGTCTGCTGGGTTGAAACGACGCTCGACGGCCACTTGCTGCTGCCTGTTTAATAGTTATTTTACGAACTAATACTAAGCAACAAAACAGCATCATGCTTCCTCATATTTGTGAAGACAGCAAGACTTATTTCCTCCTGAATCTATTAAATCTGGCTGTGATTTCTCTGTGCACTTCATTAAAAGAGCTTTGAGGAGCACAGCTTGAGAGTGATGTATCGCTCAGCTCCCAGATTGAAGTCCCATACATCATTTTCATTGCAGTAGTTTTCCTTCATCTCACACCTCTTGAGCGCGCCTACTAGATAATAAACTTTCTCGAATAGAGTTATAATTCTCGAAGACAAATATGATATCTTTGGGGTTTGGAGAAGTTCCTGTTTGTTCAAATGTCCACCAAGCTCTAATGAAGAGAAGAGCTTTCTGCGAGTGTCTAAAGTTGACTAACTCGCACGCCAACCCATTCCAGTCACGTAACGCGTGCCGGGCCCTCTGGCTTCCCTCTATGCACATCACTAACGGGATTTCATATGCGTCCACTCCAATTGGCCGGATAGAGATGCTCTATTGCCTTCCCGAACCCCTGAGGCGAGCCAACTTTAGGCTATATTTTAATCAGTGCTCAGCCCGTCCTGTTTACTCCCCTATCAGGAGAGCATCTATAAATACCTACTAGAATGAATAATTGTAGCCCTTGGTGAGATTCCAAGGGCTTCCTACAAGACAAAAACAAACCAGAGCTATATTAAAGTGGGAATATACAGTATCCATGGCTGTCTAGTGCAGAATGCAGTCGTCTTTACCCTATAAATGCCCTGTCAGTGTCTCTCGAACATTCTTGGATCACACGTCGCTCTTTGAAACGATGTAGCAATTACATTGTCTCCCTTTCCCCAAGGACCCCAAATTAAAACGAATGAGCCATCAAAGTTCTCTGCAAAACCATGGGACAGCGCAAGAGATGCATGGTGCTGTAGGTATAGGCTTTGTTTGGAAAGTCTAAATGACGCTGTTGTTGTTGTTATTGATGCAATCTTGTCTTCAAGCTCCCACAGCGGAGAACAAAAAGGAAAAAAAGTACCAGCAGATTTTCCGACCGCAGAGAGCTGTTATCCGACAAACTATACCACAATAACCACTTTGAAATCAATAGTGCTGGATCTCTTTTTCTTTCATCTAAAATGACACCGTGCTAGTTTACTTTGTTGTTGGATTGCATGTCGAAGTAATCGATGTATAAAAATGTGTTTATTGATAGCCAACAGTTACAAGCAATGCACAATTTAGACAGTTTTCAAATTTCAAATACTGCAAAGTCAACATTTCAAACTTCTCAATTTTCATACGTGGACAGAAATTGTGCAATTTTTTTTTAATAACATGGCATTTGATTTTTTAGATCCAACGTTTCCTCTTTCTCAAAGTCAACATTTTTGAATCTAATCACTATTATTACAGTAGCCAACATTAAATTACTCAGTTAAAGGGATAGGTCACCCAAAAATGAAAATTATCCATCCATCCATCCATCTACCTATTCATTAATTACATTACTCACACTCATGTCATTCCAAACTTTCATCTTCTGAATACAAATTAAGATGTTTAATTAAGAACCCGAAAACTCAGCACTGTGTTTACTACATGAACAGCGTAGGAGATTGACATGGAAGAGAAGAAATTATTGAATAAAGTCGTTAATTTTGTTTGTTTTTTTGCGCACAAAAAGTATTCTTGACGCTTCATAACATTAAGGTTGAACCACTGGAGTCACATTGACTATTTTTTCAATGTCTTTACCTTTCTGGCCCTTGAAAGTGCTAATAACGTCTATGGAGTGCTAATAACTCGAAATTTCATTGAAAATATCTTAATTTGTGTCCCGAATATGAACAAAGGTCTTACGGGTTTGTAACGACATGAGGGGGAGTAATTAATTACATAATTAAAATTTTTGGGCAAACTAACCCTTTATAATACAACAATAATAATAACTTGCAGAGCTCTGTAACATCAGACTACTGCAGGTCGATTTCGGCCTTGACATAGAAATGCATATATCCGAGTCTGAGGATGTGAACAGCTCCGGGTAGGAACAGTTATGACATGGCGTGAATGCAGCATGAGCTTGTTGTTTTGTTTCAACTGTAAAAAGCGGCTGTTCATTTGTGGAATTCTGTAACTGTCTGTCTACAACTCTGCACATATATAATGAAACGTGCTGATGACATGTGATGTCTGGTGAGCTGGTGTGCGGAGGTATGGACATCATACCGAATGCAATGATTAGACCAACTGTTTTTGGTCCTGAGACTTCCACAGAAGATTTAGACCACTTCTATTATTGATTGCTATCAGGATGTGAAGAGAGTTTCAAGCGGTATAACAAGAAGTGTTTATAAAAACCTACCCTGCCTTTAACGCTACTCCTGTTGCTCAAACAGTAGAGTATGGTGCTAGCACTAACACTCATGTGTGCAAGAACTGATGAATGCCTTGAATGCAGTGTTAGTTGCTTTGGATAAAGATGTCTGCCAAATGCATAAATGTAAATGTAAACCTGTATTTACAGGAAGACTAAAGTAATGTCTAACTATTTCGCGATTGGTAAACAATTTTTTTTGTTCTGCATAGGTGACATCAGGTGAAAAGGAAAGCAGTTTCACAAGCGGAGCAAATATTTACCAGGTCTGTAAATCTATACACAATATGCATTGTTTCATCTCATGATATGCATTTTTAGGAAAGCATGTCAAGTTCAAATGTAAACTCCTTATTTGATGATTCCTGTATTTTGTTCCATTTTGTTTTTGAGCTGCTGGAGCAAGCTGACTTTGCACTTGCAAAAAACATGAATAAACATGGTAGGAAATGTCCTTATGGAATTTATTTAGGGGTCAGACGGCATGCTTAATTGCATTGTTTTTTAATGTATTTTTTAAATCTAGGTTGAACTCCGCTCTCAGTTGGTAAAATTTGATGAAAGATTACACATTAATTCTTTCTTTAGAACAACCTGCAATGATGAATTGTGCAAAATAAGACTAGGTACGTGTTCAGAAAGTAAATAGGGCCCATGTTGACTTTAATGGCCATCCTTAAAGACACACTGTCCACACGACATAATCAACCCTCTGGAAAACTTCTCCAAACGGGTGTTTTGGTTCCTTAAAGCAATTAGTGAGTTTGACAAAGGCAGCCGAGCCGTTGATTACAGATATTTATAACAATGACAGAAACCTGGAGAGGAGACGGCATTCTCCTCTGCCACCACAGAGAGGTCAGGACAGCTTTCTTACTCAATCTAATGAAGGAATATTAGATTCACATGAAACACGGTCATGCTGGAGTCATGAACAAAAGCTAGAGGTCTAAAGAAACATCTATAAAGTTTTCAAGAGGAACAGCTTGAAGTTTGGGACATTGTGCTATTGACCTGATACAAGCTTCCCCCGTCCAAACACTGGACATCATACAGGCTTTGTTTGAAGTAACAGCTGTGAACAGATCACAAGATAATAACCAAAAAACAATGCAGCAAAACCTATGTAGTTTGGTGGAGTTTGTTGAGTCTAGACTCTGCAGTTATTTCACATCTTATCAACAACTAATGTAAATGTATTCTATTTGTGTGTGGAAATAAAAATTTATGTTTAAGCTTCACTATAAGATCTCAGATCAAAGTTATCAAGAATAAGTTGTATTATTATCAATAATTGTAATGAATTTACTGTCAACTGATTTAGAGATTTTTTATAGATTTCATAGATGAATGAATCTTATGAGCTGGTTATTTTTAGTTAATCATCAATATACAGCATAGCCAGTGTTATTCTAACTCACATATTTCAACATAAACTGGAACTAGCATAGCCTGATTCACAAATGACTCTTATTAGGCAATTATTTTTAATGAATCATTAACATATAGCACAACCTGTGTGGTTAGATTCAACTCTAAAACTAATGACTCTTTTGAACTGATTCTTTTCCTCATCATACAGCATGATCGGTGTAGTCTGATTCACAAACAAATGACTCTTATGAGTTGATTCAATAACATACAGCACAATCAGTGCAGTCTGATTTATGAACTATTCACTCTTATGAGCCATTTATTTTGTGAATCAACAACATACTGCACAACCGGTGTAGTCTAATTCACAAACTAATTAGTCAGTTCTTCTAACGAAGAGCTTGAAAGATAATGATTTGTGACACATTCAAATTTAAAATAACTGTCTTCAAATGAATATACATATTTTAAAATGCTTATTCCTGTGATGCGAAGCTGAATTTTCAGCATCAGTCTTCAGTGTCACATGATCCTTCAGAAATCATTCTAATTTGCTGATTCAATGCTCAAGTAACATTTCTGATTATTATCAATGTTGAAAACAGCTGTGCTGTCAGATCAGATCGAGATTAATAGAATGTTTAAAAGAACATTTTAATATTGCAAATGAAAGTCTTTTGCAAAATTATAAATGTCTTTACTGTCAACTTAATTTGTAACGCCAGATTGTCTAAGAGGACAAAGGACACTTTTTGCAAATGACATCACGCTGAATGTATCAATGAATGGGTCTAATTTACATGTGTTTCCTTCACCTGAAACTCCCCCATCCTATGGACCCTCATGCATTGATCACGTGGAACACCTAAAATCTATTTGATTTAAATGTCAATTCTCACAATATTATTTTTGATATCGTTTGAAATGTCTCAGTGCGACTGGTACAAATATCTCATCCCCACAGAAATATTCAAGAAGATAACAACGGTTTTAAGAGTTTAGAAATATCTTATATATTATTATGAGTGTGGCTTCTGGAGCCATTTGGTCTCTTCTTTCAATCCAGGCAAATGGGAGAGTGATTACATTTAAATTCCCTTTGTTGACATATTTTTCCATTTGAAAGAAGTTTCTGTCTGGTCTGAGTACTTAAGGGGATGTAGCAGAAAGTTCGGGGCGCAATATGGTCATTCAGATTCGCCCGTAACGTGGTGTGTCCAGTATGGAAAGTCAGGAACGCATCTCTCACTCTTTACTTCAGAGTATTTGATGTTATGTATTGAGGATCTTTGAATTTATTATGTGATTGGAATTATACATGTACCTGACTGTTTAATAAATTGTTACATTTTGATTTATTCTGACTTACTCTGGAAATATTAATGGGTACTTTCCACAAAGGGTTAAACGGAATAATTAAATGTGTTGCTAACTATTAAATATAAATGACCAAATAACCAAATTGGCATTCTAATCTAAATTCTAAATTATGATTAAATGGAGGCAGATAAAGAGGAATTGGAATCAGATCCATGTTGCCCAGCTGAGAACACCGAACGCGAAATCCCTTCACCCGCTCTTCGCTGCCGCCATTGGAGCGAACTCAGCGGTCTTACACATCCTTGCTGAATAAAACAAGTAATTTCTTAAAATTACTGAAATGTATGTATGTGTATATATTAAAGCAATAACCCCAAGAAGATGTGGTTTACAGTGAATTCAGAACAGCGTTGTTTAAACACCATTAGCTGTACGTAATACACAGAGACTGGGCTTATTACTTTCATAAAACGGTTATAATAATAAAAATACTGTATAAAGTAAAACTGATCTAATGAGGTCACAGGTGTATGTTTGTAGAGGCTTAGAATGCGGCTCAACCAATCAGAATCAAGGACCAGAACGATCCGTTTTATAAATAGATTTAGATATCATATCGTTGTTCCAGAGAGGTCAATACACAAAGCCAGTCAGCCTTTTTTTCCAGATGCATATCTCATATTAAGAAATTCCTGTGGCCTTTTGGGCTTTTCTGACCAATGTACCCTTATTTCCAAACACAGGTGGGCCAAAGAGACCAAACCTACAACAACAAGCGGGTCTGCCGTTCTGGGAACGGGTGTATGTGCCATACTTGAGCTTTCTCAGGTAGATCAAACAAAACAGCTCAACAATGAACAATCCTGAGAGAGAACAAAACAGAGAAAGGTCACATTTGGAAAATATGTAATTCCCGTTTATACGAGCGCGATCAGCCTATACTCCCAACGCACAGCGTGGCGGTAAAAATGTTATTTAAAAAAACAAAACAATAGACCCCTCTGACTTACCTGTGCATTCTTAGGGGATTAGCTTGCATGGTGAGACGCTAGGCCAACCTAGGAGAGGAAGAGGGGGCCGTGAAGGCTTTTAATCGATTCCCAGGCTGTCGTGACCACCGGCCTCACACAAGGGAGCTATTATGAACGTTACCTGCCTTCCAGTACCCAGAGGCTCAGTTCAAAGGGTCTTGAGATGGACTTTCAAGCCCGGTGGGGAAGTGTCACCCTACACCGCTGTGAACAGAGCCGCGGGTTTTGATGATCCGAGGGGGAAATATCAATGGGACAAGCAGCAGCTGTAAATGTGCACTCACCGCCCAAACTACAACGCAGGGTGCCAGAGGTCAGACGAGGATAAGACCGCTTGAAATGGGGTTTTAATCAGTCTGTACAGATAGGGAGGTGATTAAAAACTGAAGAGGATGAGATACTTGTATAAAGACATGTATTACGCCTCGGGTTATATCTTAAAAGCGTGACTCACAACCGTCTTGTCAAACCATGAATGCTATAAATGAAGTTCGAAGTGTGGTTGCTTGACTTGAATGCAGCTTGTACCTTCAAAGCATTTCCTAAAACAGCACCATTGAGGAGATGATTAAGGTGTTTCTCTCATTTCCCTACATCAACTTGTTTTCTGTTCTCCTAGCCATAATTCTTTGAGGGAAAGGAAGTGCTAAAGTGCACTATAGTTTCTTTGAGGTTAGATTAATTGGTGAAGAACTTATACTAAAGATTTTCGGATGTTTTCAACCATGTGTGAAACCCTCATTATAATGTTTATGTCAAAACTCTAACAGGACTTTTCCTTGGTTTCTGTCTGCGGATGAAGGAAGACATGATCAAAGTGTGACTCTAGCTAACCAAATCCCACCAGAGATGTCGGATACAAAGGAGTATTGAAGTAAAATTCTCAACAACAAAAAAAAGGAAAGGAAACTGAGGTGCCAACATGCTAGGAGCAAAAAATCCAGAAAAACAAAAGATTGCGTCAATAGTTCATGGGATTTTTTTAAAGGTTTGTCTTTTTATATCCTTTGCCTTATATTTACCTCTGCTGTCAAAGGATTGCTGTTCTCCTGCTACGATTCAAACAGCTCCAGATGAAGAGGATTCAAGATGGAAGCTTTAGTTGATGCTGTCATATCTGTGTAGCTCTGTGGGTTCAACTCAAGGTTACCAGGTTCTCAGTGGCATCGTTGCACCTGCCAAAGAAAGAAGACAACGTTGATTTAACATTGTCCACAAAATAGAATCCCACAGGGTTCTGTCAGTGGACCGCTTTCGTTATCTTTCTAACAGTTGGGCTTTGTTCATAAATTGAGTGGTGTAATATTTTAAAGTTGCTATGAAAACCAGAGATGTCATGGACAGGTCATCTGGAAGCATTACAGCACACCTCCTCCCTCAGGTGAGAAAAGCCTTTTTTTCTTTCCTTTAATTGTTTTGGTTCACACCTACAGTTCACAGTTTTCACATCAGCTTTACCTGTAAAACAGAGCTGCAACTGTTTTTCTTCTCATAAATCCTAAAACATTTTCAGGCCAGGGTTAGTTCACACAAAACAGAAAATATTTTGTAACACGTTACAATAAGGTTCCATTGGTTAACATTAATTAACAAGAACAACAGTTAACAAGAATGTTATTAATAATTACTGTAAAAATGTATTGCTTTTAATATAGTTATTAGTCCCTTGTTTAATGTTGACATAATGGGATCTTTTCGTAATGTTTCTTACCAAGTGTACAAAATGAGATGTTATGCAGAATGCCTGTGCTGCTCTTTTCCATGAAATGACACTTCACAATGTTGAGCTCCATAAAGTTTTAAAAAGCATCATAAAACTAGTCAATGTAACTCTTTATGCGTTCTAAAGCCATATAAAAAATTTTGTGTGAGGAAATTAATTTCATTCTAAAATTTTGTCATCATTATTCACCCTCAAAATTGTACGACTGATTTTCTTCTGTGGAGCATAAAAGAAGACATTTTGAGAGATGTCTGTTTTTTTTTTTGTCTGCACAACAGAAGTCAAGGCTGCGTCGGAAACATGGGAAATGCTGCCTTCGGAGGACACATTTCAAGGTAGGCATCAAGGCATGTCCGAATCCAATGTTAGCTCAGATACCTTCATCTGATGGATTTTTGAAGGCAGCATAAATGTATCCTTTGCTGTCTTTGATATCCCACAATCCTGTGCGTTCCATTCTGTGACAGTTGAGCTAGAAAAAGAAGATGGCGTCCGAAAGTTGCGTTTGCTGGTCATTTTGTTTGTAAATGTATGTTTTTGACCAACATTTTCCTCAAGGAACTTTGCTGATGTACCAATGGGTGCAGCAGGCGCAATGATATTACGCAGCGCCTGAAAATAGTCCCAGCACATTCTCACAATACTGTGAATAAGCTAAAGTCCCAAAAAGTCGGAGTGTTCCTTTAAAATTTTACACTGCCTGTGACGTGTGGTGCATTTCATGCACAAACGCTGCCTTACAAGTCATTGTCTGATAAAACAACAAGGCAACAAGTCAGCTGCCTATGTTTTCGGACTCAGCCGATGTGTTGATTGGTTCCCAACGTTCTTCAAAATATCTTCCTTTGTGTTTCACAGAAGGAAGTAAGTCACACAGGGTGAGTGAATGATGACAAAATTGTATTTTTTAAATGAAATATCCCCTTAAAATCAACATGAAGTGATGTTTGCAAACCATTTTAAAACCGCATTTAAAAGCAAGTATAATCAACAAGAATAAAACTGGAGTTTGGAAAGTAGGCCAGACCGGAATGCAGCCAAGTTGGAAAGGAGGGTTTGAGAAGTAAAGGTTGATAAACTTTGATTTAATATGACTAAGACCATCCCAATAAGATGTATTAAACAAGAAAACACATTTAAAAAGAGAGATTTCATGTTGATTAAGCTGTTAGTCAATGCAAATGAGATCTGAGACCTATGGAGCAGAACATTTTCAGTGAAAGATTCTCGTAAATAAATGTAATCTGTTCTTCGCATAAAGCTATTGTAAGGCTCCGGAAGACTTGGTATTTAATGAACGCGTTGCATGAACTACTTTTATGGTGCCGCTTTGTCATTTTTGGTGAGTTAGGTGAGTAAATGACAACATAATTTTCATTTTTGGAGTGAACTATTCCTTTAACCTTTCCCCAAGAGTTTTATAACTTTCACCAAGCATTATTTCCCATTAAACTCTGACAGGCGCTGTTGGGAAGCTGATTGTGAGCTCGGCAAAGTAGAAAAAGCGGGAGCCACAGCCTCGTCCCTGACATCTGCCCAGCTCCTAAACACTTCTCGTCCCGCTGTGTCCTTCTGTTCAACAGACCTCTGTCCTTCAAGTCTACAGCATCAAGATAAGATGACATCCGCCTGCAAATCCAACTGCCGGTAACTAGGTGCGAAACCCTCCTTGTGCTCTTGAGCAGTCTATAGTAGATAGATATTGTTTAACGGCCTTTTCATCTAAAATGTTTTGGAGCTGATGAATAAATGAGATACGGGAAAGCCGTAGCGAGGAGTCCGCCGAGACTCAGTCTCAAACAAAGCTGGAATTAGTGTCAGCCTAACGTTCTGTACCCTGCGCTGAAGAATACGAGCATCGCTGCCTCATTATCTCCAATAAGCGTCAATTAGCCACTCTGTAATGATACCGCTACCACACATGCCAACAAGGCCAATTTAAATAGGGCTATTAAAAGCAAAATGATCTGTGTTTATGATAATGAGATGTGGATTGGGTGCAATTCAACGTTCTGCTATATAGTTTTGGCTATATCTGAGTTTTTAAGGTCTGAATGTACATAATCTGAGCTATGTAAAATAGTCCCAAGGCTGCCACTAAAATTCACTGAACGTGGGATCATTTTTATCGGTTGGCCCACCTGACCCAATAACGTCCCTGATGATGGAACCATATAGACCCATGTTTTGTAAAGCATTAGTTCAGCCAAAAATAAATATCGCCATGATTTTCAAAGTTTTCTTTTTGAGGAACAAAAAATTTAATGTTCTGTACAAAGTTGGCAGCGATAGCCTCGTGGTTAGAGCACCGACATGTAGCGCAACTGCACCTCCGGTGACCCGAGTTTGATTCCCAGCTCAAGGTGCTTTGCCGATCCTGTTCCCCTCTCTGCACCCTACGCTTTCCTGTTAAATCTACACTGTCCTATCCAATAAAGGCACAAAAACATAACTACATATAAAAAACTGTGTTCTGTACATCAAAAGCACATAAGTGAACCTGGACCACAAAATCAATCTTAAGGGTCAAGTTTTTTAAATTGAGATTTGTTCATCATCTGCTGAATAAATAAGCTTTCCATTGATGTATGGTTTGTTAGGATAGGATAGGACAACTATTTGAAAATCTGGAATCTGAGGATGCAAAATAAAATCACCTTTAAAGTTGTCCAAATGAAGTCCTTAGCAATGCACATTACTACTAAAATAGTTTTTTTTGATATATGTACAGTAGGAAATTTACAAAAATCTTCATGGAACATGATCTTTTCTTGATTTTTGGCATAAAAGAAAAATCTGTCATTTTGACCCATGCAATGTATTGTTAGCTATTGCCAGAAATATACATGTGCGACGGTTATGACTGGTTTTGTTGTCCAGGGTCACATTTAGTGACCAGGGGCTATTTAAATAATTTAAATAAAATAAATATATACCTAACAATGTGTGAGTGTGCGTTATTGTATATATGGTTTATGGGGACATTAATGTGTATAATGGCATGGGTCCCAATGGCTTGAAAACAAACTTAAAACGTTTTCTGTGATGGGTTTAGGGTTAGGGTTAGTGTAAGGGAATAGAATATACAGTCAGTTATACAGTATAAAAGCCATTATGTCTATGGAGAGTCCCAGTAAACCACAAATACAAAGTGTGTGTGTGTATGGGGACCAAATGTCTCCATAAGGATAGTAAAACCTGAGATCACCTACATTGTGGGGTCCAGCCAGCGGTCCCCACTTTTCACAGAGGATGAGTTTTTTTTGAGAAAGTAAAAATGCAGAATGTTTCCTGTGATGGGTAGGTGTAGGTAGGCTGGAGGCCAGCCGAATGTAGCCCCGCCCACAAAATGTTTTTGCTCGGGCAATTCGGTCTGGACTCGATCCATAGAGGAGTAATTATGCCCGAACAGAAACTGTTCGGACCAATGAAATTGTCAGGGCGGGCTTTAGACGATGATGGACAGATGATCAACCGTAACGTAATCATCCACGTCATCGAAGGCGCTTGGGTTGAATTTGCTCTTATCCTAAACGGAGAACTTGTTTTTATATGCATTCACCTTCACTATTTCTCTCAGAAACGATGATCGTGTTGGTAAGTACTCTGTGTATCCTTAAATTATTTTATTACAACAATGGCAAAGTTCGTTTACACTCATCTTTTTCTTCTAACGTTACTTAATCCAGCGCGCGTGTAGACAGGGTTGCCAATTTTTTTTGCAATGTCGCGCAATTGCTACTCAAAACCATATCCCAAAACAATAGATTTCCGGGTGGGGTTCTCCAGGAAAAAAATGGCGTTTGGTTGGCAAAATATGTTATTTTGGCAAAGTTGCCTGCTAAAATTTGCATTCCTGGGTCTATATATCACATAATTGGGGTCGCTTCAACCCGCGGACATGGAGAAAAACACGGACTTGGCAACACAGTGCAGTTGAGTTCTGTTGACAACTATGCGTCGCTCTGTTGCTCTGATTGGTTGTAGGTCTATCCAATTGAGGTCTTTCTTGGTTCGGTTGAAACGCCCCATAATCACAGCCCAATGGAGCAGTTTCAGACTCATATTCTGGCTAGAGTTGAGTATGACCACGTCAGGCTAAGGTTTAGGGGCAGGGGCAGTGTAGGGGGATAGAATGTACAGTTTGTACGGTATAAAAACCATTACGTCTTTGGAGAATCCCCCCAAAGATAGTGAACCAGAAGTGTGTAAAGTTTCAAAAAAGCTGTTTTAAAAATTGTTTCTAAACTGATGCATATGAAATATATAATGCATATTTTTGAATCATGAACAGTGTGTTTAAACGAGTTTCAGCATTTGTTCAGCATGTTTTTATGTCAGGCGGTACAACCAAATAGTTGTATGTATGTACTGTAGTTGTACCACCTGACATGGAAAGTGTGTCAACTTATCCATACTTGAAATTATTTTTTTTTTACAGTATTTGAGAGAACTCTGCAAACCTTTTCACTCTGCCACAAGGATCAGTTTCATGGTAAACATGTTATCACCTTGTAGGGGTGTGTATTTGCATATGTATATATATATATATATATATATAATATATCTTATATATAAATATAAATATTTTTCTTCTTTAGTACTTATTTAGTACTGTCCTGAATAAGATATTTCACATAACTTGATGTTTAGATATAATATTTTAAATATACTATAAACAAGATAATATAATAATTAAATTTGTAAAAATGCTCCTGTTCAAAAGTTGACATACCCTTGATTTGTAATACAGCGTGCTGTTACCTGGATGATTAACGACTGTTTTTATGTCATGTGATAGTTGTTCATGAGTCACTGTTCTTCAGAAAAATCCCCCAGGTCCTGCACATTATTTGGTTTTCCAACATCTTCTGCATGTTTGACCCATTTTCAGCAGTGACTGTATGATTTTGAGATCTATCTTTTCACAATTGAGGGACTCATACATACATATTGTAACTATATTACAAAAGTTGCAAACGGTCACTGGGGGTAAAAACTTTTTTGATGATCAGGGTAATTTGTCTTAATTGTCTTATTTTGTCTTAATTGTCTTCTGGGAACATGCTCCTGACAAGTAGCTCCTGAAAAGCAAAATATGATTTTTAAACACAATAAGGAAAATTTACACATCATCATCTCGTTCGGCTCTTAATGCATTGTTATTCCTTCTGGAGCATCAGTGAATGTTTCTCATCAAACATTAGAAACACAAGACACATCTAAAGTGCTTGTGTAAATCACCTTCATCCATACAAACATAAGTAAAGAATTTAGGCTATGTTCATGACAGCTTGGAGGATGAAGGACAGGCTTCTTATTTCCAACAGATCCTTTTAATTAAAGACCATTATAATCATACTCTTGAGCTTCAAGCAGTCTGCGCTGCCATCACAGGACTGCCTTATTTCTTTCTGCAGTGCTTATGCTGTATTACACTCCTCACACAGGCGAGAGGACGGGATACTGTTGGCATGCTATGAGTGGCTCAAGCCCCTTAGAGATACAAAGTGAACAATGATATATGATTACAAGCTAGACCAGGCATCTTCGACCTTTTTCAGATCCTTTTATGTGAAGAAAGATGCCCTGTTATCTATGCAACTGAGTGTTAATTTTCGAATTTCATGCATGTTGTGCCATATTTACATATATTTACATAGTTTGCAAAGCTATTAAAATGATTAATGTACAGACTATTGCATATTTTAATGTGGGAGGGACAATGAAACATTTAGCTGGACTTTAGCTTTGGTTCAAGTTGACTAAATATTTTATTTTTGTTTAATGCATATTTTCATTTTTTCATGAAAATTAGTTTGAGATCAAACAATAATTGGCAGACCCCCTGCAGTACTGCTGCGGACCCCCTGGCGAAGACCCCTAAAGTAGAATTTTTATGTTCTAGTTCATGAGCTGACTACTACAGAGTTGTGTGTCAAAAATATACTTATGATTTTTGCCTGCAGATCATGAAACGGATGAAAAAAAAATCCCATTAAAGGAGAGATTTCGAGGCATATCTAGAGACCGGAGGACTCTTTTGACTTGGACCAGTAAGTAACCACCTAGCAACCACTCAGAACACCCTAGCAACTGCATAGCAAGGCATTCAAATAAAAAACAAAGCACCTTAGCAACGACATGGCAACACCCTGGCAACCACCCACCACACCCTATCATCATGTCAAGCATTCAGAAAACATTCAAATCCGCTTTGAATCCAAAATGCTAAAAAGAATAAAATAAACCATTTCATTTGCTGTTTTTGTTTGTTAAAATCTGTGCAATGATCCCTGTCATTTGACAAAATGTTGCGGTTTTGGATTTGTGCGCATATAGGTCTGCCAGGAAGAAAAATCATTACTAAAATCATTGAATCATTACTCACTGGCCTTGAAATTTTGTTTTTCCAGTTATTTTGACAGTAACTCCAGAACAGTGGAATGATTAGCTGTCACAGTGTGTTCGGTAATGACATTCGTTGCGGTGCACCCTACATACTAATAATGCCAATAGTGTCATTGTGTTTAACGTGCCGTCCCGCATCCAATTTCCCACCAACAAAATCCTGTCATTGAGGATAAGTCCAATCTTCAAACCAATCAGCTATTAGTATATCCCTCCAGGTCCATTTGCATATTTATTGCCCAATCAAAGCAGCTCCTGTCATATCTCAAACATATGTTTGCCTGGCTGCGGTCAAAGAATTCCCAGACTATTTTATAGCCTTTTAAAGGATTATGAAGAGGACACAGATGAACTTTTAGCAATGTAAATAATCACTAGCATCTCGGAAAACTTCAGAGAAGTAAATGTATTAGATTCTGAAGATTCTCTTATCTTTTGTGAATGTGCATGCATGCTAAATGGCTCTCGGGCAGTAAGAATAAACTGTATCCTTCCTGATAGCAAGCTTAATTTGCATTTATTGCAATAGTTGCAGCTGCAACATATTTAAATGGTTGCACTTGCATATCTACACATCCATACCTTAGCAAGTATCACTAAATGCAATAATGCAAGAGAAGAATATGCAGTGTCTCGTGTTGGCTAATAAGTGCATGACTGCATTGCTGGCACGGAAGCTTTTTCCTGATATGGCATGTCTGTTTAACTCCATGAACACAGCGGGTGAGAGATTCTGAGGAGCCTGATAAGTCATTTATGATGCCAACTACATTCATCTCAAGGGTACGGGTACTAGACTGACGTGCAAGACTCCAGTGTTGCATGTCACTTAGATTTTGTGCTGAAAGGAAGGGGGCTCACACAAAAGATGTTTCCTTCCCTCTGAGTGCACCAGTGTAGAAACCGTGCGTGTCCCTGCCATGAATTCTGCGTTAAATGCCATGAATGCAGAAATGGCATTTGCAGGAAATGTGTATTTCTTTTTTTTAAATCAATTTTACTGGTAGTTCACTAGATAATATTATATATATAATATTTCACAGTTTACTTTATTTTGCTATCCTCACTTACATAAATGAATATAGTGTCCTGCTCCCACTAGTAAAAAAAAAACAAATATAATTTTTGTTTTGACTGTAGTCTGATTTATAAGCTGTTCCTCATGGGGAACAAAAAAAGGGAGCAAATGGCCATCTTTTTTGGGGACATTTTGTCCTCATAATGCAGGGTTTACCTGACACACACACACACACACACGTCTGGTGCGCTATCCTTCTGGGGACTCTCCATAGGTGTAATGGTTTTTATAATGTAAAAAACGTACAGTCTATCCCCCTACACTGCCCCTGCCCCTAAACCTACCCATCACAGGAAACATGCTGCACTTTTACTTCTTCGTAAAAGCTCATCCTGTGTGATTTATAAGCTTTTGTGCCCGTGGGGACCTCAATTTAGGTTCACTATATTTGTGGGGACTATCCATAGACGTAATGGTTTTTATACCGTACAAACTGTAGATTCTATCTCCCTACACTGCCCCTGCCCCTAAACCTATAGGAAACATTCTGCATTTTTACTTTCTCCCTTTGAAAAAAGCCTTTTGAAAAGTGGGGATTGCTGGCCCGGACCCCACAATGTAGGTGATCTCAGATTTTACTATCCTTATGGAGACATTTGGTCCCCACAATGTAATATAAACAAACACACACACACACACACACACACACACACACACACACACACACACACACATACACATTCATGTGTCTGTATATATATATATATCTTTTTTAACTTTATAAATGTCTTTGCTTTTAAATAAATAATCTTTTCAACCTTCTATTCATCAAAGAATCCTGAAAAAAGTATCTTAATAAGAAACTTTTCTTGAGTAGCAAATCCTTCGGATGAGACATTAAACCAAGGTCCTGACTCTCTGTGGTCATAAAAAATCCCAGGATGTCCTTCGGAAAAAGAGTAGGGGTGTAACCCCGGCATCTTGGCCAAATTTGCCCATTGGCCTCTGTCCATCATGGCCTCCTACTCATCACCATACACTGATTGGCTTCATCACTCTGTCTCCTCTCCACCAATCAGCTGGTGTGTGCTGGGCGTTCTGGCGCAGTATGGCTGCCGTCGCATCATCCAGGTGGATGCTGCACATTGGTGGTGGTTGAGGAGATTCCCCCTTCTATGTAAAGCGCTTTGAGTACCCAGAAAAAGCGCTATATAAATGTAACAAATTATTATTATTATCATATTAGAATGATTTCTGAAGGATCATGTGACACTGAAGACTGTAGTAGTGATGCTGAAAATTCATCTTTGCATCACAGAAATAAATTATATTCTTCATATAAATGCAGCCTTGGTGATCTTACCAACCCAAACTTTTGAACAGTAACATGCTCCACAAAGTTTGACAGTCAGAAATGTTTTGTCTTCATTTTGAACAATATATTCATTGCTTAATTTTCAAACAAACTTTTTTTTTTAAATGTTTTGATTGAAGCGTGTGCTTGTGCTGCATTTCTTTAAAATGCCATTTTTTTTATATAATGCAAAAAAAAGCATTATGCATTTTTAATTATAGCTTAAGTGTCCAAATACTTTTGGGGTATATATTTGTATTCAAAAGACTTCATATGGAGTCATATGGACTATTTTAATGATAATTGTATGGTTTTGTGTTCTTTTATTATTTCGCTCATTTAAAATGATTTAAAAAGAAAGTAAGTCCATATGTGTTTGAAATGACACAAGGGTGAGTAAACGATGACAGAATTTCCTTTTTTGAATGAACTGTTCTGTTATCAGTGATACAGTATTTCCTGTGTGAATCATTCGGTTGCATCAGTGATATTTTGGCAAGAATTTCAGCTATATATAAGTGTGGCAACAGCCCAAAGGAAGTGTGGTTATTAGATTCTATAAACACTCGTGACAGTCAGATGCTGGTAAGAGATTCTGGAAAAATCTGTAAATAACTCTTGAGATGTGCGAAGGAGGTGGACTGATGGATATAATGAGTGTGCAGGAGGAAACCGTAAACACTGCTAAAAATGGCAAATGTCACTATCACACTGCTGACTTTTTATTGAGAAAAAGGGGCAGGTGGGGTGTGGGTGTAGGGGTTTGATATGGAAGTTGTCATAATTAAAGGAAGATCAGCTCATATGCAAAATTTGAGCCTCTTAGGCACAGTGCACAGATTCCCTCAAGTTCAAATTAAAGGACTGTTCTGGGTGCACTACACCTCCGAAAATAATTACAACTTGTATCAGTTTGTATAAACAAGCATAAGTTCAGTGTACAGTAATGCACTTACAGTGCAACTGATGCAAGACAGTATAGTGTTGTAGTGGTAATAGTAACTGAACTGTTCACAGTACCAGGGAAATGTTAGGAGCCGTTCTGTTCACTTACACCAAGCTGTAATCATGAAAAGAGTTTGTCTTGATTCTTATATACACTATATTACCAAAAAGTAGTCAGTAGCTACAGACCTCCAAACTTTGAGTGGCCTTCAGATTAGCTCAAGAACAGTGCGTAAAGAGATTCATGGAATGGGTTTCCATGGCCGAGCAGCTCATCCAAGCCTTACATCACCAAGTGTAATGCAAAGCGTGGGATGCAGTGGTGGAAAGCTAGCCGCCACTGGACTCTAGAGCAGTGGAGACGTGTTCTCTGGACTGACCAATCACACTTCTCTGTCTGGCAATCTGATGGATGAACCTGGCTTTACCATTTGCCAGGAGAACATAAATTGCCAGACTGCATTGTGCCAAGTGTAAAGTTTAGTGGAGGGGGGATTATGGTTGTTTTTCAGGGGTTGGGCTTGGCCCCTTAGTAACAGTAAAAGGAACTCTTTATGCTTCAGCATACCAAAACATGTTGGGCAATTTCATGCTCCCAACTATATATATATAATTTTTCCTCTTGTAGGTTTAAATTCATTCATACTGTTTTAGTTCAGCGTCAAGGTTAGCCGAAAAATGTCAAACTGGGGAGGGTGGGTAAGTTTACTATTGTTTTGATTGTTGGACGAGTAGATAAGTTTGCCTCAGTCGTAACATAGATCTAAAGGGGCACTTGAGTGAGCGCGCGTGCAGCACTTAAAAGGCAATTATCCATCAATGTGCCCTGGTCCCCATTCGAGCATGGTGCTCATCCTTTTTTAATGTTGTTGAATGGAGCACGCAGTCTCCATCACAGCAGGGGGCTTCTGGGCAAGTCACGGAAGCCCCGTCTCAGAGCAGCAAGGCTGTTCCTCTCACGCCACTCGCTCGTACACACGCACACACACTGCTCCTGCTCTAGTTCTCCTAGACAGACTCATTTCACCAGCCTGATGCACTGAACTACTTTTGAGGACAACTATTCACATACATGCACATGCAATGACTGTATAGCTTTAAAAATGTGTAAAATTTCCTTGCGCTTTTATTTCCTTGCAAATTTGTTAATCTTTACGACTTGACCCAATTTACTTTGTTTTTGTGCATGATTTATTGGTGCATATTTTTCTTATCTTTTATGAGAAATATATTTTTTCCCTCCCTTTCCTTTTCAGCTCATGTCACCCGTGTCATCCGCTTTAATATCACACCCTTTTTTTTGTTAAATATCCTGTTTCACTTGAAAATACAGCAAATTGTGGACGTGAAATAGTTTGTTAATACCATTTTATGTTGACTAAGTTTAAGTATCAACTTTATCTCAGATGTTTAAATTCCTTTGGAGAATTTACAGAATTATATATACACACACATACACACACACACTACCAGAAAGTGTGTCCAAACTTTTGACTGGTAGTGTATATATATATAAAACAAAGATTATTATTATTTTTTTGACATTCAGTAAGAGTATAGAGCTATGAAAAATGAATGTGGATAACAGCCAAGATAACCTTCACATAGAGCGCTGCTGTGATGATGTATTTTTGTTCGCATCCAATCATCCTGGTTCCCTTGACAAAAAACCAATAGGATTTTTCCATTGGCTTTCGGATTATCGCAGAAAAAAAGCTCTGTGCCCAAAAAAAATTTATCATGTTGGGTTCATCATGATAATCTTCACAAGCGAACACAAAATTTTATGATTTTGAAGCCTAAATACAATCACCGGAAGTAAAATGGTAAATGGAATAAAAAGACATGTGCATTAATCAAACCCAAACATGCGTAATTCTAAAAACTTAAATTCTGAGCGCAATCGTGACTCTAAGAGGGTATGATTCCAAAATTAATGATTAAAACAGATACGACATTTGCTACGTTTGTTTGAGTATGACTGGTTTGGTTATACTATAGTTTAGTTATATTATGACTATAAATAAACTACACCACAGACTCATGACTTCAGTGTCAATTTCCCTGAAAGTTTGAGCTAGAATAGTTTCCAGGAGTGCGATTATAAACACAATGAGTGTAAAAAAGTGTACATGTGAGGAGATAACTTTATCTGTTTGGCCTGAAAATGTTTAATGTCCCCAACAACCTCTAGTCCCATTTAGCCACTTGTTAGCAACTGCCTTTTTCAGGACAAAAAGCTTTAAAATTACAAGGTTGCATTACTGATGTATTTTATGCTGTGGAATAAAATGTGAAAATATCTTGAGTTATTTCAGGCATAAACCAAAAACCCATTAAAAAAATATATTGATTCAAGGTTTTTCAAAGTCAGCTCTAACTCCCGACTCCCATCATAGAAGTTGATGGAATCGACTCCCAACTCCATTTACTTTACATCAAAACAGGGTCAGGAATAAGACTGCATTCATTATTACAGACCCAGTTAATGTTTTCCCCAACTCGAAGCTTAAAGCTGAAATTGCCCTTAGTAAAACAACACACTTTTAGTGTGACTGTCCAAATTAGTCCAAAGACATTATTTTGACATTTTGATGACATTGCCTTGAAATGATGAGTATAGCTAATGTATCAACGATGTTATAGCTATTGCCGGTACCTAATTTTAAAGGTAAAATTCACAAGAAACAGCCATGTTTGATTCAACACATTCTCACTCCCAACTCGTCACATATTGACGCTTGGTCAGTACCCCTCGGCGTCACTTTTTAACGCACAGGGTACCCCTTAAGCGTCATTTTTCGACGTTCAGGGGCACTCCACTGATTCCAAGGAGAAGCCTAGGCGTCATATACAGGCGTGTTGGGCACGTGAATGTTATCATCGTGATGAAATTATTTATTGGGTTATAATTTTTCCATTATGACATGTTGGAGTGTGATTCTCAATGTAATAAGCCAGCACACTTTTATTTAAATTTATTTACGCTATTCAGACACGTTTGAAACAGCCCAACCCCACCCGCACTAAACCTGCCCATTTGCGTATTATATGATATAAAACACAGAATATAACAGACAGCAGACACACTTTATTGAAAAAGTCCGGCTATTGCAACTGTTCGAGGCCAAACGATTGATTTCTGTGAAGAAAAGACCCAAAAGCAATCACCGTCTCCACGGTACCCCTCGGCGTCACGATATGGGCGAAATGGGAACTCCATTGCTTTCAATGGGAAAACCTTTGGCGTCAACAGAACGCGTTTGAAATCGCGCTGAAGAAGTGAAGTCTCATTCAGAACACATCGCGATGTTTGGCGTCAGTTCACGTGTGCCACATGTGGGTGAGTAGTCAAATATTATGTCCTGATGTTTGATATAAAGTATGTTCTGCTTGTCGCTATCTATCAGATTATGTTCAGTCACTGCATTATATCTGTCATCTCCACTGAGGATTTGCATTTCTTTGCTTTCTAAATCAACACATCTTGCTAATAGGGTGATTGCACACTGTCACGTGACATGCTATAGACCTTTAAACAGTTGTTCATATTTAATAATAACTACCAGTGTAGTTTCAACGTGGAATTTGTAGTAGAAGCACAATAAAAAACAACACTTGCCACGCTTTTACCACAGTAACCTTAGTTTTAATGTGATAGGTGCAGTAAAAGGACAGTAACCTCAAATATTACCATGCTTTTACCACAGTAACCTTAGTTTTAATGTGATGTTTGTTGTAAATAGACAGTAACCACAACAATTACCATGCTTTAAATGCATTTTATGTAAATCCAAATATTTTAATGTAAATAGTACTTTTCCTGTATATAATGCAATATATTATATATTATGACTTTTGTTCTCTCTTTCTTTTTACCTGAAAAGACCAAAAGGGCCTTCGGACTCAGTCAGCCCATTCTTGTTTGTGAAGAAGTAACGGAGAAGACCAAAAGCTGCAACAGCAAATATTTGCAAAGGTATATATATATACATGTATGTGCTGGTTTGAGCCCTTTATCAAACATATTATTCAGCATTTGTTGTTACTTAAACTTATTCTTACAAATCCCATGGCTCAATCAGTAAGAACATATTCTCAAAGTCTCAATAATTCACAAGATTTAACAAGTAGTCAAATTCATATGATACTCGTACATAATCCTGCAGCTTTTACTATAACTCCTGCCATTGGCTACTGCCTCAATTCCTGTACATATTTATTGTTGTTCCCTTTCTTGGGAAGTAGTCAGATGTCCCACACACTGTCAGAAAGTTTATATTAAGTCCATTGTATTCTTTAAAATTATTTCAAATTGGGCTCTGTCTGTTCATGTAATGTTACATGTCTCTTCACACCTCATAACCTACCTCTGTTTGCAAGAGTGAAAATTCTTGCAAACACATGACATCAGATTTTCGATTATTTTGTCATACTCAGATCAGTTGCACTGTTGATAACGTCAACAAAAATCAAGTGAATTATCAACATTTTTAAACACATTCATATGATATAGCTTGCTATTAAATA
Source organism: Gobiocypris rarus (assembly GCA_023029165.1). Lineage (NCBI taxonomy): Eukaryota > Metazoa > Chordata > Actinopteri > Cypriniformes > Gobionidae > Gobiocypris > Gobiocypris rarus. The sequence continues at coordinate 6,185,570 of CM040931.1, read as the reverse complement.
TATACGTTTAATAATGGGCATGCACACATATCAGTGAACTTATTACATAAATGTATTTAACATTTAATTATGCAACGCTTTTACAGAAAGAAATCCTGCAGTTATGTATAAACTGACAACATCATCATCATGTCCTGCCCTGGGCACATCAGGCAACATGTGTCCTCCAACATATTCGATCTGTGGCCACGTTCTTCACATCTTCTCATTGAACACCAGCATTCAGGTCTTCGTGAAACATCTGTATCATATCTTCCTTGGTCTTCCCTTTCTCCTGCGTCCTCCTGGTGGTGTCCACTTCATAAGTGTTTTTGGGTGTTGTTGTTCGGGTATGCATAGGATATGTCCAATGAAGTGCCCTTTTTTCTGACACAGTTTCTCAAAGTCTTCACGTGGAGTCTGAGTCTTATGATCTCTTCAATTTATGCAGAACCAATATTCATAAACTGTACTTGATGTCTCCCTATGCCTTTATCAAAAAAGCATTAGTTCTCATCAGGAGTTTTAGTGAAGGACATATCTATTGCCATCCACTAGTTCTATCCATGCAGCGACTTTATGATGCTATAGTCAATGTATATTTCTGCATTTGTTGTTTGTTCAAACAAATGAAGATAGTGAGTGAATACCTTTTGAAATCAATATTTATTCATTAAACCTTTCATCCACCTCTATGGTATCATTAATAACTACATCTATGGTATCATTATCACTACCTTTTAATGTAACTGTAACATGAATGTATTATATAGAAGCATTTTCTTCCTAAAAATGGTTGTCATTTATAATAATTTAATTAGACTTTCATTTAGTTGCAGTAAAAGTGAACAATAATCACAAATATATTGTATTAAAGTTGAGAATGTAAAATGTTCTTCAGTTTTTGCCTATTTATTTTTTAATGGGAAGAAATATATTTTCAGAAAACAGAATTGCACCTCATCTCTTGGTTTGTACTTCATCATGGTAATATTTTTAAAAGTGTGTGTGTGTGTGTGTGTGTGTGTGTGTGTGTGTGTGTGTGTGTGTGTGTGTGTGTGTGTGTGTGTGTGTGTGTGTGTGTGTGTGTGTGTGTGTGTGTGTGTGTGTGTGTGTGTGTGTGTGTGTGTGTGTGTGGTAGTATGTAAGTAGTGGCGCCAGTGTAGTAGTGTGTGTGCGTGTGTGTGTGTGTGTGTGTGTGTGTGTGTGTGTGTGTGTGTGTGTGTGTGTGTGTGTGTGTGTGTGTGTGTGTGTGTGTGTGTGTGTGTGTGTGTGTCTTTATCCTGGTGTGCATGTCTTTAAACTGTTTGACATTAAATATTGGAATATGCTTACAAAATTGTGTGCATTCTTAATGGTTTTGTTACATTTATTTTAATTCCAATAGTTCAGATGGTCAAGGGTGGCATAAAGAAGTTTAAAATGTATACCTATATTTATATACATACCTAAATATATATACACATAAACACACACTATAAATGTTACAAAAGATGCAAAACTACCAGTGCTGTTGTAGCTTGTAGGCCATTGCATAGAAAAAGAGGTTTCTCTTTCAAATATATTTATGCATCAGTTTAACCACACACATGAGTCTTTCGTTTTAAAATGTTAGTTTTATTATTTAATTAGAATAAATAAATATTTAGCTGCCTAAATATTAAATATTTAAGGGATCCTTCAGTTGGAAAGAAATCCCGGATGAGATCTGTCATCATTTACCATAAATGGACAGGTAAGTGTGACGCCTCTGTTCAGCTGGATTGTCATTGGCTGTGACTTTATCGTAGGACTCACTGTGATTGGACAATCTTTTAACCCATATAAAACGGCGTTTCATGTTATAAAGTATGTATTGGTGTTATTATTATGTTAGTTATACGTTAAGTAAGCTATAAAGTGTCGGTATGTTGTGAGAAATTACTCCTTTACGAGAACCCAACCTAACCTAAGCATTGCTGCACACTTCAATGAACTACAGCGCCATATTTACCATTGCATTGATTCAATGACAAAGATATATGGGTAATGTAGTTTAAAACGTTTAATAATGAAACAATAAATGTTAAGTAAATTACATCTTTAATGGACAACTGGATATCTAAATATGTGCATTGTGCAAACCTTTATGACATTATGAGGGCAGGCTAAAATTTTATATTTTACTGTGAGCATTTTGAGAAAAACCTTTATGCCAGCTTTCCATATATGTCTGAAAACTGTGCCCAACATTATTTAGTAAACATAGCATAAGCAGTTGTCCTGCCGATTTTCTCTGTGATACGCTAACCAGACTTTGAGTAACAGCCATTTGAAATATGTTTTGTTTTGCTCTTCCAGGGGCCACTACTGGGTCCCTGGAGAGGAAAGAGCAGAACAACTTACACAGATCTATTCTCCTCATCACGGACAACAAACTTTGAGTCAGATTTAAATATCTTTTAAATAAGTATTTTGTCTTTTCTATTCTAACATCATGCTTGCAGTATTTCTTGATGGGTATTGTGAGACCATCTGATGAAATACAGAAATATTTGAAAGAGATGTTGTAAAATAAAAAATATTAATATTTCGTTTTATGGATAGACACAAATAAATATAATGGATGAACCTGCAACAACTTGCCATTATCTAGTTTCCAGTGTAAACAAAAACTATTTATATATTTACACTTCACTATTACTATTAAATATAGGACAATGCACCGTTAAGTAAAATAACAAGAGACATTGCCAGAATTTCATCTTCACCCTGTCTCCACGTTCCTGACATCGGTAATGTGCATGCTTTAATTTTTATTGCAGTAGTAGATGTACCAGAATTATCAATATGGATCATCTTCAGTTAATCTTGAAGTGTTTGTAATCCTTCCCTTTATTTCACTGAAAACTAAAAGTATACACAACTTTTGGTGCATTGTTGTACCAGATATAACCAGACAAAAATTTTTTTACGTCTCAAGTAAAATAATCTTGGTAATTAATTAGATCACCTAAATAAACTTGTAAAATGTGTATTTACTGTACCAAACACCATACACAATATTCACCATACTTTATCGCTCAACACTTTATTGGAGGATACAGCATACAGTTGATAAAGTAGCATAAAGTCAAATGAGATTCAAGATAAATAAAAATGCGTCTTCAAAAATACATTAACATCATATTAATCCATTCACAGCTGCTGAAAAACACAAATGAGTTCCATATAATCCCATCCAGTGATACAGAAAACAGATTTGATATTGTGTTGGAAAATAATGATTCATTATCACAGCTAGACTGGTTTCTGGCTCTTTCCGGTTCATGGTCCATCATGTTCTTCTTCTTCTAAACCTCTTTGCCCATTTATACCCTACAGTATAACTGATGAACAGAGGATGTGGTCACTGATGTTGTGTAGCTTTTTCTCAACCAGAGGAAGAAGAACATTCCAGTGTCAGGCGTTCTCCAGTCCTGGTCTAAAAGTAAAACAAAAACACAATTAAAATGAAGTTTAATGTACAGTCAGGTTAGCCTATGTTCTGCATGATTTAAGCAGTGGTGGGTGACTCTGGCCTAAGCACCCACTGTCCTGCATATTTAGCTCCAACCTCAAATCCACCTGTCTATAAGTAAACCTGAAGACTTTGGTTAAAAATTTCAGGTGTTCTCGATTAGGCTTGGAGGTAAACTCTTCACCTCCCCATTCTCATTTAAATTTACAAAGCAGTCAGTACATTATATAATATACACATTGAAGCATTATGTATATAATATTGCAGCACATAATATTAGCCAAGTACTGGACAAAAACTATTTTACCCATATCAACAGAAACATTTTAAACAGCATATCTTTTAGAAAGGCATGGTCTCTTCAGAGCTTTTATAATTGATGCTAGATTTCTTTAGTCACTTTCAAGAGCATCACTTGTGATAGCCTTAACAATGTACAAGTATTAAATACTGCAATACAAATTTCATGGTAAGGATTAAGAAATAGGTACCAAGGCACCAGACTTACCATGCTTATGAAGCACCCATGGCCATGCAGAGTTCTCAGAGAGTTTTTGCCTCTTGTATTCCTCCTTGGCAGCACATTTGTCTTTTTCCTGTAGAATCTTCTGAAGTTTGTGCCTTCTCTTGCTATCCATCTGATAACACAAATAAAATGTGTTTTATTCAGTGGAGTATAAAGCCTTGTTTCAAGCCAAAGAACTAACCAGATATTTCACATAATTTAAAGAACATTTTACTATTTGATTCCTAATATATATCACAACTCATTATCTTCCAAAGCTACCCAGAACCATCCATGGTCTACAAAACAATAGAGAAATAGCTGGAGTTTATAACAACTACATGTCTGCTTTTATCTAAGACAAACAAATGGTGATAAGAACTGAAGGCCAAAAGTGTTTCAGCCTTTATGCTAAAAGGCAATAATTGTAATAATAATTGTATCAAAAAGGGAAGAAAATATATATATATATATATATTTTCTCATGTTAGATAAATCCAAGAAACAGAACCTCATTTGCTCATTTTAGGAGTTATAAAAGATTTAGACATGAATATTGGTGTGTATTTTATCAGAATAGAAAGAATGATCGCTGCTGAAATGAATAGTTATTTTTAGAGATCAACATCAAATTCTTAACTACATGTTACAGCATTGCTTCAATACAAGACATACCAGTGGACTTGCAAACTTTTCTGTCTTCTTCGGGCACAAGATTGCCATGTTCCTTCCTCACCCAAAACAAAGGACTTATTCGATTAGCTTGCTTCGATATACGGTCTGGTCTTTCTTCTCTGCTGTAAAACAAGAAAGTCTCACTTACTCTTTGTGCAAATACTATTGTTTTGAAACATCTAAAAAAGACAGTTACAATAAAGTTAATTTATCATATGATTCAGGAAGGCATTTGATGAGTAAATACTGATATACTAAAAATATTCTAGAAACTTTACCTGTGAAGGACTGATTACGGCAAGATCGCTGCAAATCACTACTAGCTCGTGTGAGAGTTGACTCTTAAAAGTGCTGATGAGTTTGATATTGTAGAGATCTTAAAAAAATACAAAAAAAAGTAAAAGTAATCTGCAAGTAATCCTGCAAGACAGAAAGAAAGGGTATTTTATTACATTGCATGCAAGTTGTAAGTTTATACATAACTGCAGGATTTCTTTCTGTAAAGCGTTGCATAATTAAATGTTAAATACATTTATGTAATAAGTTCACTGATATGTGTGCATGCCCATTATTAAAGTATATATTTAATAGCAAGCTATATCATATGAATGTGTTTAAAAATGTTGATAATTCACTTGATTTTTTGTTGACGTTATCAACAGTGCAACTGATCTGAGTATGACAAAATAATCGAAAATCTGATGTCATGTGTTTGCAAGAATTTTCACTCTTGCAAACAGAGGTAGGTTATGAGGTGTGAAGAGACATGTAACATTACATGAACAGACAGAGCCCAATTTGAAATAATTTTAAAGAATACAATGGACTTAATATAAACTTTCTGACAGTGTGTGGGACATCTGACTACTTTCCAAGAAAGGGAACAACAATAAATATGTACAGGAATTGAGGCAGTAGCCAATGGCAGGAGTTATAGTAAAAGCTGCAGGATTATGTACGAGTATCATATGAATTTGACTACTTGTTAAATCTTGTGAATTATTGAGACTTTGAGAATATGTTCTTACTGATTGAGCCATGGATTTGTAAGAATAAGTTTAAGTAACAACAAATGCTGAATAATATGTTTGATAAAGGGCTCAAACCAGCACATACATGTATATATATATACCTTTGCAAATATTTGCTGTTGCAGCTTTTGGTCTTCTCTGTTACTTCTCCACAAACAAGAATGGGCTGACTGAGTCCGGAAGGCCTTTTGGTCTTTTCAGGTAAAAAAAGAAAGAGAACAAAAGTCATAATATATAATATATTGCATTATATACAGGAAAAGTACTATTTACATTAAAATATTTGGATTTACATAAAATGCATTTAAAGCATGGTAATTGTTGTGGTTACTGTCTATTTACAACAAACATCACATTAAAACTAAGGTTACTGTGGTAAAAGCATGGTAATATTTGAGGTTACTGTCCTTTTACTGCACCTATCACATTAAAACTAAGGTTACTGTGGTAAAAGCGTGGCAAGTGTTGTTTTTTTATTGTGCTTCTACTACAAATTCCACGTTGAAACTACACTGGTAGTTATTATTAAATATGAACAACTGTTTAAAGGTCTATAGCATGTCACGTGACAGTGTGCAATCACCCTATTAGCAAGATGTGTTGATTTAGAAAGCAAAATGCAAATCCTCAGTGGAGATGACAGATATAATGCAGTGACTGAACATAATCTGATAGATAGCGACAAGCAGAACATACTTTATATCAAACATCAGGACATAATATTTGACTACTCACCCACATGTGGCACACGTGAACTGGCGCCAAACATCGCGATGTGTTCTGAATGAGACTTCACTTCTTCAGCGCGATTTCAACGCGTCTTCTGTTGACGCCAAAGGTTTTCCCATTGAAAGCAATGGAGTTCCCATTTCGTCCATATCGTGACGCCGAGGGGGTACCGTGGAGGCGGTGATTGCTTTTGGGTCTTTTCTTCACAGAAATCAATCGTTTGGCCTCGGAACAGTTGCAATAGCCGGACTTTTTCAATAAAGTGTGTCTGCTGTCTGTTATATTCTGTGTTTTATATCATATAATACGCAAATGGGCAGGTTTAGTGCGGGGTGGGGTTGGGCTGTTTCAAACGTGTCTGAATAGCGTAAATAAATTTAAATAAAAGTGTGCTGGCTTATTACATTGAGAATCACACTCCAACATGTCATAATGGAAAAATTATAACCCAATAAATAATTTCATCACGATGATAACATTCACGTGCCCAACACGTCTGTATATGACGCCCTAGGCTTCTCCTTGGAATCAGTGGAGTGCCCCTGAACGTCGAAAAATGACGCTTAAGGGTACCCTGTGCGTTCGCCGAGGGTACTGACCAAGCGTCAATATGTGACGAGTTGGGAGTGAGAATGTGTTGTTTGATTATGTCAGAATTAAAGATGGGGTAAGTGCTTTCTGGTAACCGTTGTTGATATTTCAAATCACCAAAACAAACACGCCCCTATTTTGATAGCTCCGCCCCACACATACGTAACCCAGGCAACGACTAGAATCTGTGTGTTACTATGGTAATCCAGGTCGAATGTTCAATGAAAAAGTCATCCCTTCCATCACAAAAACACAAACCGTTCTCATGAACAACTCGATAGCACGAGCACGACAGACCAACTAATGAACATATTACAATTATGACTAGATTAGAGGGTTATATAGATCATGAAAAGAGGAAACAGACATATATTAGTAGTATATTATCTTACTTTTCCGACACATTTTGTGAGCTGACGCTTGAAACAGACAGTGGGGAGGTTTAGACGCTCCAGGCTTATACGGTGTGGAATCAATGAATGGGTCTTTATCATCGCTGAAGTGAACGGCAATACGATCGCAAATGGACAAACAAGTGAACATGACACACGAGCATATTCAAGCAAAAGCCAGCATATATTAGTTCTGTGAAATAAAACAAAACCAATGTTTCCCCTTTTTTCTTTTATCTGCCATCTCACTCGTTCTGTTGTTGCTCTGCTAATGTCTGTCCGTCCTGTGTCGTGTATTTTGAATAATGACGTGCACTGAGCGCTCACTTCTCCCCGTCATTAGTAGACACGCCCCTTACTGTTGATTGGCTACAAGTTTGTTTATGCACTCGGCCCGAGTCCAATTTGTAAAGCTGTTTTGAAATAACACTTACCCCACCTTTAAATAAACGAGATAGCAGGTATTCTTTAATGAATTCATCTCATGCACTAAATGCTTATAATCATTGTCTTAAAAAGCCGCTTGGGCAGGAGAGATAAGTAAAATATGCATAGAGAATAAACACAATAATATACACTTATTGTTTTTTTAACTTATTGATAAGACTTATTGACTTATTGAGGTTTTTAATTGTTTAGGGTTAGTATAATGGTCATGAACACAAATAGGTTACCCATGGAAAACCAAATTTATATTTATTATATACATTTTTATATTATTTATTACTAAAGTAAGCCACGAGTAGGATGAAAGTGAGTTGTTTCTGCGACAGCTCTCTGATGCTCGTTGTAATTGGTCAGTGTCCGAATTCCTCACTTTGTTTCGTTCACTCCTTGCTGATGTTGTGCACTCAACTGCCATGCACTCTTTAGGGATTATAGAATCAGTGAACAAGTGAGCGATTTCGTGCACAGTAACAGATTCGACATCGAGAGTCGAGAGTCGAAGGATGAGATGAGATCTCTGATTGCAAACTCAGGTGTGAGATCTCTTCTGAAACTCTAGAGGACACTTTTAAGAGGGTTTATTTTGAGAACCATTTTACTCAAATTGCACTCACTCTCATTACTTTTAAGGAGAACTAATTGAGATGTCATTTGTGACTTTTGTCTCCAACAGACATCTTTATTTCGCTCACTCACATGCAGACACAGTCTTGTGGGATTTGTCCTCAACAGTGGCGGCAGCAATCGCGTTCTTCCTGTTTACCCACAACTAGCCTTAATCCTTTTATCTGTCCTTGTACAGTCTATTGTGTGAGTGCAGAATTAGTGCCTATTTAACAATGCATCATCTCAGACATACATTTCCATTATGTGCCCTGATTAGTACATTGGAGGATGGCAGTCTTATTTGGGACTTATTTATAGCTGGTTATCACTAGAGAGTCAGTGTTAATACTCCAAATCCAAAAGAACAACGCTTTTATCAGAGATTATGTGTTCAAGTGTCTCTTATGAGGTCTGATATCAAGTACTGATTATGTAAGTAGTAGTTCTGGCACTAAAATCCAAAATCTGAATCAACAACCTTGGCTGAATAATTTTTTTGATTGCCTGACGTCATACTCAGATTTTAGTCAGAATATGAGTCTGATTCTGCTCCATTGGGCTGTGATTATGGGGCGTGTTTCAACTAAACCAGGAAAGAAAATGCCTCTGCACTCAATTGGACAAACCTACAACCAATCAGATCAACGGAATAAGTGACGTATGTTGAGCGACGCATAGTTGTCAACAGAACTCAACTGCACGCACACTGGAAGAAGGAGAAGAAGAAGATGAGTAAACGATCTTTGCTGGTGTTGTAAAAAGAATTTAAGGATACACAGAGTACTTACCAACGCAATCATCATTTTTGAGGGAAATAGTAAAGGTGAATGCATATACAAACAAGTTCTCTTTAGTAAACTAATTCAACCCAAGCGCTCTTTGGTGACGTGGATGATTACGTTACTGTTGATCATCTGTCCATCATCGTATAAAGCCCGCCCTGACAATTTGTTTGGTCCGAACAGCTCTGGTTCGAGCATAGTTGCTCCACAGCGGATACAGACCGAACTTTCCGACCTCAAATGTTGTGGGCGGGGCTAAGTTCAGCTGGCAACCAGGCTATTTTATTGAGACAACTAATACTTAATAGCCAAAATTGTCCGCACACTGAAAAACATACAATTAGACCAAAGGCAAGGGACTATGAAAAAATATATCTTTGATTTAACATTTGCCAAGTGAAAATGAGCATTGAAGAAAGCATGGGCTGACATCTGCTCTTTAGTCTGTTTTTAAGTTAGGGGTGCACCGATCCAACTTTTTCAGTTCCGATACCGATGCCTGGGCTTTGTGTATCTGTCGATACCCGATACCGATCCGATACTATTGATTGTTGAATTAATTATAAACTGTATACTTTCCACCTTATACCTTCCTTGAAGAGACTAAAGGCACCAGACTTTATCAACTAAACATAACTAAGAAGACAAAATAACAGATGTATGTAAAGTGTTGAATTCTTATTGAACTAAATTATAGAACATTTATTTAATTGAAAAACAGTTACTGTATATTGGTCACATTTGACCATCAATGAGTATGAGTGTAACCAATTAATACCTGAGGGCTAAATACAAGAATAACATTAATGTTAACAGTGTTGCAACTCTATCACTCTCCATGATAAAACGATCCTGTAAATATGGTTGACTTAATAATAAATGCACACTATTCTGTACTGTTTACCAAAACTTGCTGCAAACATCTGTATAGTGAAACTTGTGTATCTTAAGCCATTCAAATGCATTGACACAGCGCTAGGAAGTATTGAGCTCCATGAACGATGTGACAGTGCGCGCCGCCGGGAGATGAGAGCATGTGCAACTCCGGTTTTCAACGCCTCTGGCTTTAACATTATGCCACATTTGCGCCAAAACGCTATTTATTGTTTGAAAAATATAAAGGCTAAGCTTTGTTTAATATCAAAAGCAGGTTTGGCAACTTGGCGTGAGATCAAGCTGGGCAGAGAGCATGACAGAAATGCGTGAGAGTTGATAACCCTGCAGCGGACTGCTCGCTTCATGTTGCTTCTAGCATGCGACACACACGTGAAGCTGACAAATGACGTAGGTTCTGCTGCTGCGAAAAAAACAACAACAACCTGGATCGGCCTGTGGATCTGTTAATTATTCCGATCCCCGATCAAGCTATTTTGTCAGTATCGCGGCCGATATCCGATCCTAATATCGGATCAGTGCACCCCAATTTTTAAGAAAATTTTCATGTTTCACTTGTCATATATTTTTGAAATAGCTTTGGTCTAAGTGTAGGTTTTTCAGTGTACTCCGTGTTACAGTAATTTTACCATGGTTTAGGTGAAAGCATGCCTTATAAAACTCATAAAAATGGTAAAACCACTGTCACTCAGTATTGCTTTATTATCAAGTGCAGTGCAAGGATGTTAAAGACACGTACTGAGAAAATATAATGAGAAAAAAGAGAATTTCACAGTTGTCTCCAAGTCTAATTATTATAGCTCAGTAGTTTTCAAACCTGTCCTGGAGGACCACCAGCCCTGCACATTTTGTATGTCTCCCTATATCAGACACACCCATTTCAGGTCTTGCGGTCTCTAGTAATGAGCTGATGAGTTGAAGCAGGTGTGATAGATGAGGGAGACACACAAAATGTGGACAGGTTTACAGTGACAGGTTTGAAAACCAGGACAGGTTTGAAAACCACTGTTATAGCTAATACATCCTGAGTTTGACTTCTAATTTGAGTTTTTGTTATGCCTAACTTTGTTAATGTTCTCTTTCAGATGGCTCTTGTTCCACAAAAGAAGAACGGCAGATATTTTTCATGTCGTGCTCATGATTAGGTGCTGACTCTGATATAATGATGACGACGTGTATCTTCCATGCAGCACACGCACGTTTGTCTTCCACAGCTACTGTGGCTCCTCTGGGACACGGTAGATCCCGCTGGGATTTTCCTCCCTACTCTCAGCACGGCTATTTGTGCTACACCTTGTTAGAACGAGTGCAAGAAAAATGTGTGGGGTCGAAGAAGGCCTGGGAAGGAGTAAACTATAAAAAGAAACCGTCACTACTGCATTCAGGCTAGGCTCAAGAATAGCTAGCAAGCGCCGTTGGTAAACAGCTTGTCGGTTAAGGTTCATATAACATGATTACGGAAGCGAAAATGACGCAAATTTTGCTCAAATGGGGACACGTTCTCCTTCAAAACTAGGCGTGAAGCTAAACCTACAAATTTAAAATAACTTCAACTCCAGCTCCAGAGTGTAATTATTCGAGAAGACGCTCTGTGAGGTTTCGTCATTGTCTCGCTAGAGTGCGCACCAGCGCTTCGTTAAAGGCAGATTTGTACTTCTGTGTCGAACCTACGCCGTAGCTACGTCATAGGCACGCGTAGCCTATGGCGTTGCCTGAAGGCTAATTTATACTTCTGCGTAGGACATACACAAATGTGCAGCATAAGTCCTGAAAGTGAAGCCAAAAGGTTTCAATTGCCTTAAGGTGGCTGATTGCAGTATAGCTCATAAACCCCGCCCTCTCCATGTAATCTAATGGGACGTGAGACAAACTAAACAATCAAATTAACTTTTTTTTAATCACGCTGATTTAAGTTAAAATGTTCGTTTTTTAAAATAAGTTTGGTTTTAGTTAGTTATTTGACACCAACATAATGTGTTGTTCTGCAGTAAACCGTATTAACAAACTGTAAACTGTAAAAAAAGATGGCCGACGCACCTTCGCTCTCTTCCATTAAAGTAAGTGCATCCGCCAGTGTCCAAATGTGGCGTTGACATCTTGGAGCCTGAGTCTGCGCAGTAGTGTGCACGAAGTGGAGCCACAATATCAAGGTCCCGCCTATAGACTGCTCCCACCTAATCAATCACACGCCCCTGAACTTTTTGTGAAATAACGTAGAATGTAGTTATGGGAATTTAGAAGTTAAAGCTCAAATCTCCCAAAGTTCCCGAAAATGTCTGTTGGTGCCTCAGTAAATACTTTTCTCAGAGAAGCTGTCAATCTCAGCTGTCAATCATAACGCCACACCACCGTTTTTATAGCATCAAATAACTAACTAAAGCCAAACTTATTTATTAAAGAACGAACACTTGAACTAACACCAGCGTGATAAAAAACTACCTAATACAACAGAAAATCTTGCATTTGAAGAGTAATTTGATTGTTTATATCCCATTACATTACATGGAGAGGGCGGGGTTTATGACCTATACTTCATCCAGCCACCTGGGGGCGATCAAAACGCTTTGGCTTCACTTTTCAGGACTCACGTGGCACACTTGGTACTAACCAGTTCTGCGGGAATGTGGGCAGGACCTTGATACCGCGTACTCACGCGTAATTGATACTCACTACTGCGTAGACTTGGGTCCAAGATGTCAGCGCCATATTTGGACAGTGACGGATTCACTTCTCTACAATGGAAGAGAGTGAATGTGCGTTGTCCATATTTTTCACACCGTAGCCTCTACGCCTTAGGCTACGTGTCTAATAACCATCAAAATAAAGTGAAAACAAAATAAGTATAAACAAATGAGTTGTATAAATTATAAATGGCATTCCAGAAAAGTGTCATTTTTATGGTTGGATCCTTATTTAACACAATGATAATGATTTAGCTGAAATTCAATGTGCTAAACTGTTTAGGGTTCATGGAGCTATTTCATACGAAACAAAGTTAATAACAGGACAAGAGTGCTCTCAGGTTTAATTAAGAGGGAGGTATCTCTGCCCACACATCTTTGAAAATAGATTTCACATCCACCCTAACCTCAAGGTTTCTCTGGTTAATATGCCAACGCTTTATCAGATCAAAGAAAGAGTAGAAAGGCAAAAAACAGTTGGCTGACCTGGACGAGACAGTCATTAGGAGCTTGGTGAGTCCACACTTTCTGTTCATAGTCTTCGCTGATGCTTAAAATTCCAGTGAATGAAACCAAATGAACAACATCATTAGTAACAGAACAGCCTGAGTGATATGAACAAAATCATCTCCACTGTATATCAAAATATAGTTATTTTTGATCAAATTCAATTAAAAATGGTGTATGGAATTATTTTTTTATACAGGTTTTTAACAAACTATTTAACTTAACAAAGGTACTTTTTCATTGCAGTTATTTTCGTTTATTATTCACATTAATTCATAAAGGAAAATGGAAAAATATCTTCACATTGTATATATCATCAATATCAATATTATCACTATTTTAAATACAGTTATTTGCTTATAATTAAATTAAAATTATTTATACATAAATAATTGTGTATATATTTAATGTATTTAATATTAATATAATAACTATTATAGTTATTATATTTATATATTCTTTATATCTTTACTGATTTTACATATTCATAAACAACTATGTGGCACTATAATTCAGTAAATGTACAAATAAAAGGTAATTTTCCCATTGTGATTATTTTCTTGGTTAAAAATTAATGAATGAAAAATCTTTACAATCTTTACATTATCTAACCCCTGAATTTAAAACAATAATGCTAAACATTAAAATAAACTCTGAATTCTGATTGGAATTTAAAATTCTGATCTATAGTTATATTAAACTGTATTATTATACTAAACTACATTAAACCTCATTAACATGTTTTTCTGCATTTCTTTGTAGAACTCGCATGTGACACGGACCTGACACATTTCTATCATCACACGGTACTGTACATATCATAATTGATTTATGTATTATATAGCGGTGCTTGAATGCTGTAACGAGATGCTGAATTATAGAGCAATGAGTTTGAATGAAGTTCTGCTGTGACTTTTAATTACAGTTCACACATGACAGACCAGCAAACTACGACCCGATAAAAAGCTCAAATCTCACTCTCTGCCTTTCACCCATCTGTCAGGCGCGTACGTAATGCATTAGGGCATAACTCCATCTCCATAGCAGACAGCCGGAGCCCAGGCTGAGCGCACAGCGCATAGACATCTTAATGTTTCCGAGAGCTTCCTGTTCCCCCGTAGAGTTTCCCCCTCCACACACCACTCAATCCACAGTTAAGATATCTTGTTAGGAGATAACAAGCGGTCTCTGCTGGGATTTCGATAGGCACACTTTTATTCCACCAGAGGATTTCTTTCCTGGCTGCAAGAAGTGTGGAAGGAAAGAAAGCAGGGAAAAAAGAAAAAGGGCTTGCTGTCAATTATCTTCTCTCCACCAGGCTCCAGGAGAAAGAGAGCAGGTAATGTTGGGTCCTGAGCTGCGGGCTGTCCATCAAGGCCCGGCTCACGCCAGCTCTGCCAGGCCTGAAAAATGGATGGGAGCAGAGCGCAGCAAAAGGCACTGTGAGTCACAGAGAAGCGGGGAGAAAAAAGAGCCTGTCCTTTTGACTTGTGTTAAAGGCGTCTGTGTCCAGAGCTGTTCATAGGAGACCACACTTGAACCTGCCACACATTTGTGCCTGCTTGTAATTGGTTGATAAATTCACTCACATTTATGGAGATGATATTCAAAACCCAGGGTTATTACAGTTAACTGAAACTAAAACCATTAAAAAATGCTGCATGGAATAACTAAACACTTATTTTATTTCAGCTAGTTGCAACATTTATCATTTTTATCCAGTTTATCTTGATGTATAAAATAACTATAACTAAAATATAAAAAGTATAAACATGACAAAAAACATATACAATTATTAAAACTTTAACTAAAATAAAAAATGAAAAACTAATTCAAGATATTAATAAAAACGATATCATAATTCAGTGACACTAAAACATAAATAGAAGCCCCGACCTCTATTTATTCAACCATTTATGCGTCTTGATGAAACTTAAAATAGCCTTATTGAGAAGTGTTTTTTTTTATTATTTTTTTTAAGCAATCGGACTTATGTAAGTACAACGTTTGAGCATCAAATCCAATTTTAACACGTAATTCAGATATACAAAAAATCTGCAAAATTTACAAAATTATTCTTTAAAATGTATTATTAATTAAAATAATTAATACAATTACATTTATATATTAAAATTACATTTAAATCAATTAACTAAAGAAAAAGACATCAGTTTTGTTATGTCTGTTTGTGTTTTGCTCAAATGTTTAGTGAGGTACCCTATTTACATAATTACAATAATTTAATTAATATACTGATTTTAATCTAAATAACAACTGCTGTGGATATTTACAGTTGCTTATTGTTTTTCTTATGCAAGTTGGACACAGTTCTGTGAAGCTGTCAAAACAAGTCACTCCAGAAGAGAATACAGATGAGCTGTGGTGAGGTGAGGTATGGAGGGAAACGTCTGGTAGGTGTAACGATATATTCATTTTAATAGGTTTTTACTTTCGTTATCACTAGATTCACAATGAGGTTTTATGCATATTATATATAATTATGTGTAGTTTGGGGTTGGTTTAATGAATTATGAATAATATCATGGCCATTTTGCAACCCAAAATTTAAATTGTCATATTATTTATTTACCCTAATGTTGTTCCAAACCTGTTTGTTGTAAACACAAAAGAATAAAAAAAATAAGAAGAAACACAGTGAATTTGATTCCATACAAGTAAAAGTTTTGGCTCCAAAAAGTAACCTTTTGAAAACCTCTGAGTGACTGTAAACAAAGGCCGGCAGCAGAATACGGTTGTCAGTCCTGTATTTGAGGGTTCACACACAGTTTAGTTATTTACAGGAGTGACATCCGCATTCTATAATGCAACTCACAACTCTCACCTGTACATTTTCAGGATTCACAACCGCATTCTCAGAAAACCTGCGCTGTGTGAAGTGTTGTGGCAAAAATATGTTAACTCCGTTGCATTTCTGAATAAGAGACAAACCTTAGCCAATTGTCTTTATAAAGATTTAATTCCTTGCAAGAAATGAATCCACGGTTGGAGCAACCATACTCATGGTTGCCGCATGTGTGAACTGTTAGAACAAAAGAAAAGTCAAGCTCTTATACCACCAATGTTTAAGCAACCCTCCCAGTAATTTTCCACAGAGTAAAGGGCAGAAACATACAGACGCACAAATGGCCCCCCTTCTCTCTTACAACTAATTTAAAACACAATGATCCTCCCGACACCTTTGGTTCTCCAAGCTAGATGTCCGCGACCTCCTGCTTAGAGGTGTTTTTGTGTGATAAAAACAGATGTTTGACTTCTGTGTGAACTCAAACATAATTCTTCTTCTATGATAAAATGTTT
The DNA here is from genome assembly GCA_023029165.1 of Gobiocypris rarus. Lineage (NCBI taxonomy): Eukaryota > Metazoa > Chordata > Actinopteri > Cypriniformes > Gobionidae > Gobiocypris > Gobiocypris rarus. The sequence continues at coordinate 6,168,934 of CM040931.1, read as the reverse complement.
TCTACAGAACTCATCGTCATACAGTGCGAGAGAGTCGCTCTGTGCTGCACAAACACGTGTCTACCGTTTGTTACAGGCTTTCATGTGTGTTTCTGTTCCTTACAGCGACGGGGATGTGCTGTGTGTCATCTGATGGGTTTAGATCCAGTCACTGTTCTCCGCCAGTTGGTTTTATGTTCTACACACGACTCAAAAGCTACTGTCTGTTAATGAAGATTTCTAACTTTACCAATTGGCTCTTTTATTTTAAAGGTGGAACTTAATCCTCCATATTGTGGGTTGCACTTTCTCCCATTCATGAGTACACTATATTGAAAAGAACACTTTATACAAAAGTTTTGAGACGTCTGCCTTTACATGCACATGAACTGGAATGACATCCCATTCTTAATAGGGTTTAAAATGGAGTTGGCCCTTCCCTTCTGGGAAGACTTTCCACAAGGTTTAGGAGTCAAGTTCCTTCACACCAAACTCACTCATCCATGTCTTTATGGACTTTGCTTTGTGCGCTGGTGTGCAGTCATGTTGGAACAGGAATGGGCCATCCACAAGCTGTTCCCACAAAGTTGGGAGCATGCAATTGTCTAAAATTTATTGGTATGCTGGAGCATGAAGAGTTTCTTTTACTGGAACAAAGGGGTTAAGCCCAACCCCTGAAAAACAACCCCACTCCATAATCCCCCCTCCACCAAACTTTACACTTGGCACAATGCAGTCAGGCTGTACCGTTCTCCTGGCCACCGCCAAAGCCAGGCTCATCCATCAGGTTGCCAGACAGAGAAGCGTGATTGGTCAGTCCAGAGAACACGTCTCCACTGATCTTGAGTCTAGCGGCGGCGTGCTTAACACCACTGCATCCCACGCTTTGCATTGCACTTGGTGATGTAAGGCTTGAATGAGCTGCTTGGCCATGGAAACCCATTCCATGAAGCTCTCTACACACTGTTCTTGAGCTAATCTGAAGGCCACATGAAGTTTAGAGGTCTGTAGCTATTGAGTCTGCAGAAAGTTGGCGATTTCTGTGCACTGTGACCCTCAGCATGCGGAAATTTCACTAATAGACTTAAGGCACAGGTGGCAACCTATCACCACGCTTGAGTTCACTGAGCTCCTGAGAGCGACCCATTCTTTCACAAATGTTTGTAGAAGCGTCTGCATGCCTAGTGATTGATTTTAAACACCTGTGGCCATGGAAGTGATTGGAACACCGGAATTCAATGATTTGGAGGGGTGTCCCAATACCTTTGGCAATATAGTGTATATTAGTGCACCTTATATCTAAAGTCTTTGTTGTCAAGGGGTAAAAAATGTGGTTGACATGTATTTGATCTTGGTCATCTTAAATCATTTAAGCTCTGTACAATTAATTTGTGGTCCATCTAAGTGGGTTTTGATAAATAATAAAAGATTAAATATCAAGCAAAGGCAGAGAGCAATTTGGATCATGATTAAAAGAGATGCTTGACACAAAAGCTGCTTCTAGTAATTACACAAGTCAACATTCTAGACCCTATTTACATTTTGTAGTGCACATTCCTGGTCTCGCTGTTAATGATTAATCGATGCATGTAAAACGTTCTAAAGAAATGTGAAGAGATGTTTTCATTAAGCAGTTTTGTCATGGCATAAGAAAAAATTGGAAAATATAAAGTCAAACCTCTTTGGTGGAAACCGCTAAAGATGTTTGACTTGATATTTTCCCTACTGCCATTTTTTCCCCCATCGCTTTTTAAGCTTTTCCTGGCCAATTATTATTCTGAAACAAATCTAGCAGTCTGTCAGGTGCCAAATGACCGAAATGTGAACCCGGTTCGTTACTGATACTGCATCTAAAATTAAGCAAATGCTTATAGGCTTTATAATAAGAGGGCAACAGTGAACGCTTTGCTTTGTGCATGCTGGCTCCCAAGAGTACTGTAGTATCAATGCTGTACAAACCAATTAATTCATATGGAATCTCTCTGAGAATTTATGGACTAGGATGACTTCATCATTGCTTATAATTACTTTCATAGCCCTTGGGTTACTTCTGAATGAGCTAAAACAAGAGAAAATAAAGTGCTGTGTGTCAACCCGAGAGAGGAAAAGACACTGTATTACACGGCTAAGCCGAGCAGGGCCGTATGGCGAGGTAGCATTAAAACGCTAATGCATGGATTTGGAAACTTTACGCTGCCCGTCAAAACCGAACCAGAGGTAATCAGTCTTGCCGGTGTCCAATCTTGTGCAAAACACTTCAACGAGGTGTTTAATGTACGCGGCCGAGTGTGTTGCATGTTGGATCTTGTCAGTTGTGTCTAAGCTGAACGTTGCATATGTTAGCAGACTTATTTTCCCGCCTGAGGCTCGGTTCCTGAGATTCCCAATACGCTTTGGAAGAACAGATTTGATTTAAAGACTTTCCTTTTAATTCATGAAGTGGAACAAACATTGCCCCCGAGATAACAAAGGACATAGACCAAGGAACACTTTTCCCCTGTAAATTGAATGTCGTCTGCTTTAACACATCGCCTCAGTTGTCCTATTCGACAAACTTTTGGCTTCTGGCTACGAAAAGACAATACAAACAAGATTACAAAAAGGAGCCGGCATCACAAAATCTCACTTTGAATCCTCTGAGTTTGACACAGAACCTTTCCCCCAAGGTTCAGACGACACATCGACAGTGAAACAGAGCTTGTGGGTTAATTATTTCATCGAGCAGATGTTAAACTTTCGTGCTCTGGGTTTTATATAATTCTTTTTTATCTCGCAAATCCCTGTAGTGTAATTACAGCGGTAAAACCATTTACTCATTAGCATAGTTATGCAATCTGAACTAATGAACTGTGCTGGAATCACATTGAAAGTAAGAGTGTACGCACTTCAGATGACTGCTGCGTGCTTCTAGTTTTGTAAGACATCGTAGGTGCTAACATATTCGTGTAGAAACGGATGGAATCATAAGCTGGTATGTTGTCATGTTAAAGAAACAGTTCACTCTGCAATGAAAATGTTCTCATGATGTACAGGTTGTAGTGACCATGTCTTTCGAGCAATATTTAGAGATGCATGAGATATTAGTATTGGTTATTCACTGATATTGGAGGGTTTTATTTATGCATTGGTCAGTCAAACTGGGCTTGCTCATTTCATATATTTTTACATTTACTTTACTTTTGCCATCATCTAATGCTTCCATAAAATTGATCTTTAAAATCAACAATAATTTTTTATATATTTGATATGAACTAATTAATTTATTAACACTAATAATTAACACTAAAATAAATGAATGGTACATTATAGTGCTATGATGCATGAATTCACTTCTAAAAATTATGTAGAATTTTAATATTGGTCATTTTTATTATACCTTATAATTAATATTTAATAATTTTTATTCATCTCATGTCAAGCCAAAACTGCATGTGGTTAATTTAATTGAAAAACGCAGTATCAATCTATATGTCTATGTATACATGAAAAATATATAAATGTATAATATATAAATGTAATATATAAATAAAATGTTATGTTGATTGATACTACTTTTTTCAATTATAATTTATTTATTTTTGACAACTTACACATTTTTGGATTGACATCAGGTGACTAAATCATGGCAGAATTTGTATTTTTAGGTGAACTATTGCTTTAACAATTAATTCCAGTTATGGACACATGAAAAGAAGGTAAAAAATGTGCTGAGGATATCCAGAGATACATATAGAAATGTTGATATGGCTGAATATTCCTGCAGCGCTGGGGGTTTCCTATGAATAGTTATTTCATCTGGTGAGCATTTGCATGCATGAATAGCCTATGGTGAATCTGTGTTTGTTTTAACTTCCAGAGACCTCCTGTGCTCATTTACTGCAATCCATCTCCAATCTCAGCTCCATGGCAATCTTTAAACACGACTCCAAAGGATTCCACGCTGCGAATATCCCCTGTCATTTCGTTCCATGTCAGAACCGTATTTCCATCATTGCAAGCCTCTCTCTGTGCACGTCAGAGTCCAGTTGACACAGGCGTAGAGAAAAGCAGTGGCCTGTAATTTTCATGCTGTGCATTTGACAGTCCTTAACACTCAAATGGATGACCCCCGTCTAGAATAAAGACCCATGGCACTCACAGCATTGGGGTGTCACTGTCTGGCACCGTGATCAGCTGGGTGTCAGGTCTTGTCAGTGATCTGGCACTGGGGATAAGAACACGTGGGCAGAGAAACCAACACTATCCATGAGATGTGCCTGCTGCCTGTACCCCAGACACTATCATGGTGAGTTTGCCAAAGAGGCTTAAACACAGGACACAAGTTGTGCAACGGATTGAGACCAATGAGGTGGATGATGAACAATTGATTTTTTGGAGTCAACATAAACTGTCACTTCTGTATTCTGATGCCCAGTGGCCCCAAAACGTATTTGGACACATGTGGATGCTTAATAAACATATACATTAAATTTCATTAAATGACAAAAGTGTTAAAAAAAAATTTGCATCAGCAAAGGAATGCTAGATTTTTATCTCTCTCTCTCTCTCTCTCTCTCTCTCTCTCTCTCTCTATATATATATATATATATATATATATATATATATAAAAATATATTAGTGGTGGGCATAGATTAATTTTTTTAATCTAGATTAATCTCACTTTGATCTTGGAATTAATCTAGATTAAAATGGCTCATTTGAATTCTGCCGAAAGCATTCAGAATGTGTGAGCTACCCAAATAATGGCTGGTGCTTTCACACTTGGTTTGATTGCCAGGACAGAAGCCGAGTTAGATTGCTCCCACCGCTACATGTTCCTGGGTCAACATATTTTGTTGATCCTGGAGCAACATTCCTGTCTAAAAATGTAGTCCTAATTATATCCCTACCCCTAAACCTAATCCTACCCATAATTTATCCCTAAAAAATCTGAGGAAAATAATATGTGAATAACACTGATGTAGAAGCACTTAACCCTGGTAAGAAGAAACTTGACATAAACTGTGAACTTGTCCATCAAATCTGATTGGTTGGTTGGAATGTTGATCCAGGGTCAACAAAGATGTTGATCCAGGAACACGTTGGACCGGGGATGGTTGTAACACGGGTCAGTTGTAACAATTCCAATCTGTCCAACCAGGAACTAGTTACAAATCACCTAATTCACTTCGCATATGCTAAATTTAGCCCTTATTCCATATGTGATAAAGTAGAGTTCTGTGGTAGACATAGCAGATGTTAGAGTGAAAAAAAAAAACTATTTTGAGGTAAGAAAGTAACTTTTTATTTTTGTTATGGGAATTTCTGTTCTGTAGTTAAACTCATCAAATTTAAATTATGTTTATTGTGTGTCTGTGTAGATATTTTTCTTGCAAGTTGTAAGTGCTAATGTTTTAGTTGTTAGCTGTAAGTTGAGCTAGTTCATGGCTACATGACTCTGGGTTAGTTGTAACAACAAGACTCGGGGTTATTTGTAACAATAATGAAATGTAAGTTCAATTAATTATGGTCAATTACTATGACTGAGAGTCTCAGAGTCACACACACACACACACACACGTTTGAGTATTCAATATCAATATTTTACTATGGCTGACTGTAACAAACATGCTTACACACAATTTTTGTGTTCAAGTTCAATTTATTATGGTCAATTACGATGACTGAGATGACCGATGACTGGTCAGTGTTGAATAAAAAGCTTTCAAAATATTTTTTTTAATCATAATTCTTATTTTATTATGTTACATCTCACCCCGGTGGATATTATAATGTTACATCTCACCCCAGGGTATGTTACAACTGACCCAGACTATGGGGTAAATTGTAACATTTTCTGTTTGTGTTCCAAAGATAATCGCCATCTCATTTAATAGCAGACACTTGTGACTAGTTTGAATCACATTTTGAACACACTGGCTTAAAAGTACTCTAAGATATAGACAGAAATGTCAAAAATGTTACAACCATCCCCGGTCTCCCCTACTTGGTGAAATCAGGTTCACCGTTCAGGATATTATTTGGGTCCGAACCGGGGTGCGTTTGCGTCATCAAAGCAGCAGCTGTTTACCGCGTTGCTTGGTAACGACGTCGAGCGAGAAGTTGGCAAAATGAATCGCGTTGTTCACCTTACTTTTATATTTTTGTTTTTGAACCGTTGATTTTGTTACCAAACCTTCAGTAGGTTATGGCACTTGCGTCTATCTTCCGCGGATGTTCTGCAAATGCTCTGAAGAATACTGACGACGAGCAGAAATGAGATTTACAGCTCTTTGCTTACAGTATGTCAGTCACGCTCGTCAGGACTCGAGTAGGCTACGGTTCGCGGGTGCGCGCCAGAGTTCAGATTCGGAGGACAGCGTTTACGCTTGATGTGGTAATTTCACTGAATACACGCAGGTTTGAAGACTCGTTCTCGCTCCATACAGTGCAATTCGGCAAGGTATATATCCGCACTAAAATATCACGGTGAAAGTCATCATAGCTTGCGTAGTATAGACCCATCTCCCAAACCAACTTTGAGAATAGATTAACGACGATATTTTGTTTATCGCCCGATAAGAGTCTCACGTTAACGCAGCACGTTAACGCCGATAACGGCCCACCACTAATATCTCATCCAAAATAAAAGTTTGTGTTTACATAATATATGTGTGTGTACTGTATAACTATTATGTATATAAAAATACACACACATGCATGTATATATTTAAGAAAAATGTTATATTTATATATATATATATATATATATATACAATTATACACAGAACACACACATATATTATGTAAACAAAAACTTTTATTTTGGATGAGATTAATCTAGATCAATCTATACTACCACTAATATATATATATATATATATATATATATATATATATATATATATATATATATATATATATATATATATATATATATATATATACACTTTAGTTCTGTCAATATATATATATATAATATATATATAATTAATTGCACAGTTTTTTCTGTAATTAATCACAATTAAAAACGTTGGCGTTTTTAATTTTATATTGAAAAATACCATATGTTTGCAGAGATGTAGGAAACAGGTTAAGTTCATATCCTTGTTTCTCTGAAAGACAGTGCAGACAGTTATTCTGCTTTGAAATGTGGGTTTAGTGATGGAATGTCTGTTTTTGTTTTGGTCTGTGTGATCCCGCCCACTGCCAATGTATCCAATAGTGTTTCAACAGCCCGGGTTTCCAGTTGGTGGAACACGCAGGGATGGAAGCCAGCAAATTAACTGGGACAGAGATCGAAAATTCTACCCGACCTAAAAATCCCCGGCATTGAAAACACTGCAAACATATACAGCTGATGAACTTGTACTGTAAGGCTTGTTGCTTTCCATTGTTCAGTCCACTCTTTCTGTTGTGTGTCCTCAATCTGGCAACCCGCGTCGAGTCTGAAGAGGAAGGGGCGAAGAAAAAACTCCAATATTTTGAATTTGAACTGCAGAACCAGTTCAACCGCTAGCTGTCAATATAACACTTTTAAAACTGTAAACCAGGTTTATTTTGATATCCTAGTTTGGTTTGCTGGGTTATTGTTGGGTTTTTGAACCCTTTCGTCTTAAACATAGAAACATAGTTAGGCATATATTTGCTGTGTGTCCAATAATAAACGTCACCTATTTAAATTTCTAGTCCATGCACGGCGTGTTTGTACACTCTCTGAGGTTTTGTGTTCCTTCTCTTACAGTAGTCGAAGCCGACGGACTCCTATCTTCTGCATTAGTGCTGGGAACAGAGATAAGCTGCTCTAAAACGGAGAGAGAGATCGTCAGAGCTGGTCGTTGTTGTGAAAGATTAGGAACACCCATCCTCAGAGCTGGGCAAAGCTTTCATTTGTCCACTGTGCTCGACTAGGCCCCTTTCTCCCACTTGCAATTTCAACATTTGAGAAAAGTTCTGATTATAGCTGCCCGGGGTTTTTCTTTATCTTTTTGTTTTTGCAGCGTGGGAAGGGTGGGAAGAAAGGTCCTAATAATTGCAACTCGACAGCTTTAATTATGGCAGAACGTTTGGCAGAAATTCATAACATGCCTTGGTCTTTTCCTTTTCAGGTTTTTGGCGCTAACCGCTCTGCGAACAATGAAAACAACGATTCCGGTTTAATTGTTTTCCTGTGCGACCCGAGTGGGGAAGCATATTCATTAACAATCCACATTCATTATATTCACACATACAGTGCAAAATGCAATTTTAACCTGAAGACATAGAACAGATACTCAGAAATGGTCAATTTTGTGCTTTTTGACTTCAAATAATACAACTTGCATAGTCATCACGCTGAATTAGAAATCACAAGAAGACGATATCGAAGCTTTCTTAACTTTCACACCTGGTACTCCACAATTACTCAACATGAGAGCATGATAAGCTTTATTCTCCCCAACAGACCATAATCTAATGTTTCGCCTCCACACCAGCTTATGGGCCAGCAACAGCTGGTGATATCACCTTGCCCCATCTGCCAAATGATGTTGGCTATCGCTATCCCTGCCCACAAGACCTTGAGCATTATTCTGTCTTCCTCTGTTTACGTACATAATGGTATTAATGATTACTTGGCGCCGTCTCAGATCAACAGTTTTGTCTCCCCACCGAAATACATTTAGCAAAGATGTTTGTCGGCTACCGTCCTTCTTGAAAATAACTCAAATTAGTTTAGCTCCTGAATGTTACAGGTGATCTCGCTGGAACCGATTCAAGGCATTATTAGTATTCGTTTAGCAGACTTAAAGGAATAGTTCATTTGTGCTTGTTGCATGAAGACACATCGCATGTCTCATAACTGATTGTAATGTGCCAATTTTCAATATAAAGAAACTTGATCACTTATTTGTGCATTTAAACAATATATTTTGTCTTGTTCCTAATACAAACCTATCATATCGATTCAAAAAAGTGCTTGGGTCATTTTATTGGTAGTTTATTAGTATTTGTAACAACATTCGTAATAAGGAAGAAGGAGGCGGGGACCGGCGAATATTTAAAAGACTTTAATCAAATAAACAAAGTGAAAGTAACACAGACGGCTGCCACGCACACACATAATATAACATTAACAAAACACAACGTAAATTCCAGGCCTGGTCCTCTCCCGTCCTTCACTTGTGTCGCTCGTCCTTATATGCCTCTGAGCTCCCTCATGCGCTCATTCTCAATCACGCACCGGTCTCGCTCGCTCCTCCCACGCTTCTCTCTCGTAGTATTATTAGTAGTAGTAGTAGTTTTTTTTTTTCACTTTCATGTGTTTAGTGTTGGTTTCGTTACAGTTTGACATTATTTTCAGCAAGTAAAAAGAGGATCAAATATGTGTCAATTCTCCCTTTGTCATCCATGGAAGTAAAAAAAAAGAGTGGTTTGGAACAACATAATGGTGAGTAAATTATTGATTATTACATTAACTATTTCTTTGACATTTTTTACGATATTGGTACAGGGACAGTCCCCTTGTGCTTTACTCCAAGACATCATGAACACCTTTTAATTTTTTTATATTTTGCCATATCATATTCAGTGCTTAATAAATTCTGTGGTCCTGAAACAACGGCGGGTGACGGATCCGGCAAGTTCGTGGAGTAGGGAAAGGCAGCGGAACATATGCGCAATCTCTGGTTTCCATCCAATTATTTTGAGCCGCATTTTGAAAAACCTGAATGCAAATAGTTGACAAAAAGTTGACGGAAGAACAAAATAATCACTTCCCGGGAAATTCTAGCGATGGCTTTAATATTAATCAGATATTAACACTTTAAAACACGCAGACAATCATGGTAAAAACATGTCTAATGTCTGGGAATGACAGCAGCGTGTCAGTTTTGGAGGAATGCGTTCCTCCATCATTATGACTTTGCAGTGTGGAAATAAGATTTCAAAAGTGTCAATAAATCTGCTCTCCAGCACACTTCAGTTTGTTCTCACTATTTTGCTTATTAGCATGTATATCACTAGGATATTGGCTGTTTATTAGTACTGATAAAGCACATATTAATGCCTGATTCTGCATGATCATATTCTAAATCCCTTAATCCTAACCAATACCTAAACAACTAGCTTACTAACTATTAATAATCAGTAAATAGGAGTTTTTTCAGGCAAAAGTTGTAGTTAATAGTGAGAATTGGATCCTAATCTAAAGTGTAACTCAAGTTTGTATTTGACTGATTCGACTCTACAATCTTGGAATTTTAGAACAGAAGCAACAGAGCAACAGATGTGATGCTAAATCTGTAGAATATTCCAGTTATGAATTATTTAGCCACTTTTTAAAAGCGCATCTTACATTCCTAATCAATTCACCAGGAGTTTATTCTGTAAATATGTTTCCATCACAGTTTATGTATTTCTTTTTGTCTAATATACAAAATGATCCACCTCAAGTTTATTCATTTTGGAGATTTTACATCTTGCCGTTTTTTATGCAATATCCCAAAATGCCTAGTTTTTCAGAAAGCAACCAAAGATGTGTAGGCCTTAATGCAACCCATTTAAAATACTGGACTACTTAAATTATTGCATGTATATGTTTCAGAAAACTGCTTCACGCATAACAGAAATGTATCGAAGTTTAAATTCTAGCCTATTTGCATTTAACCCAATAGATCATCGCCAAAACATGGACTTCTGTTTGACTGCATTTCTTAGTTACTGTCCATGTTTTAGTGTGTTGAATAACGGTTCAATTATCATCATGATGCATGTTTTTGTTTCATCTTCATGATTGATCGAATCAAAAAACCTTTGGTCAACAAATATTTTTATCTGATATTTAATTAACTGCATGAAGCGTTCCGTTTGTGATTCAAACCTACAACTTATGTTGCATGTTACAGACCCCAAGACCAATAAGCACATAACTGCAAGTATCCTTTAAAGACTAAACACTTCAACAAGCCCAGTTGAGTTTAATAAGTGATAACCATGACAATGCAAGTAATTAGAGAATGATGAGACATCAAAGACTTGCTTCAAAGGCTTTAGTGAGAGATTCGGAGGATGGCGCTTTGGGCATTTGAGATGTATATCACACGGATGAGTCTCGCATCTGTCTCAGCTGTGCCAGCTGACGCAAGCCGCGTTTCTCAGAATAACCCTGACAGCTCAGCTCCATCCTGACACACGTGTGCCACCGAGGAGGAGCAGCGGATGCAGAAACAATGTTTCTGATCCAACTAATTGTTTTGGACCAGTGTGCATTGTAAAGTTTGAACATGCATGCTGTCAAACACTTTGATTTGAAGAACAGAAATATAACCGGAGTTCCCCAAGCATGCATGGCGCTCCAACCTGTCCAGCATAAACATGCGTGAAATCTTCCATTTGACCCTTCAAGGCCGTGTTCCACTAGACCTGTCATATAAAAGACTCCTCAAATATTCCCATGTCAGCAAGGGTTGTCTTATCGGTGCAGAGGCTATTCCATAGTTCATGGGCCGTGTGACACTGTGTCTAAGGTTCTCATTTTCCTCTCACTTAAAACACCGCAGCAGTGATGTCCCTTGTGGGCCCAGTCAGGGGAAAGCTGTCTGCTCCGAGGGCAGGGTCGGCCGCTCCTTCAGACCACGACTGCCAGAACGCAGTAGGGAAATGGCAAGCCAGACGCGTGCCTGACTGAATACGCAATGAAGATAGCTGTGAGAAAGACATATATGTCAGATATTTCATGATGTTAAAAACAAGCCATCTGAATTTGACCGATTACGCCAGTGTTTTATCCAGTGAAGACCGACTGGACGTGATGAGATTTACTTAACGTCAAAAAATCCCTTTAGTCATTTATGTAAGGGAAGTGGAATTAAAGCTTAGTCCTGACAAGATTGAAAAGCGCAGCTCTCAAGAGAGAGCATGACGTATGTCAGAAGTTGTGAGGAAAAGTAAGAACCCAGAAAGAAATGTCATTGGAGTTCATTGAAGTATAGACTGTGAGGCTCTGTTTAAACCTGGTATTAAAATGTGTTTTGGTCGATCGGATCACAAGTAGGCGAGGCAGACACATTCCCGTTTACACCTGGTGTTTTAATCTCTCTTTTTTCCACTTTCAGCCACTTCTGTCCTGATTTCTTCGGGGGGAGGGTCTATGGGCTTTTTCAGATCTTTTGATCTAATGGATGAAATAATCTCACTTAATTTACATACGGACATGACCGGAGAAAACAGATATACATATGGAGAGTAGCAGCTTTTATTTATGGGCTTGTTCTTGTTCGCTGTTTTTCTAGAAAGCTCTACCAATGCAAATGAGTCAAGGTGCCTATATACCACTTGCACTGTGCATAATGAAGAGAGAAACATTTATGATTCACGTTAAAATACATAAGTAAAGGGTTAGTTCACAAATTTTTGTTTAATTAATTATTCACCCTCATGTCGTTCCAAACCCATAAGACTTTCGTTCATCTTCTGAACACAAATGAAGATTTTTTCGATGAAATTTGAGCGCTTTCTGTCCCTCCATTGACAGCTACGCAACTACCACTTGATGCTTTTAAAATGTATAAAGAAATTGTAAAACTAATCCATATTAATTAGTAATCATAATCTATCACTTTATATGATAAACAGATTGAATTTAGGCTTTTTTCAAATATAAAATTTTCATCAACTCACACATCAGTTGTGGTAAACGGAAGCTCAAGCATGTTCACTTGACGTGTGAGAACCAATGAGGTTCATTCTCGTGTTACGCATCACGTTTGAGCTTCAGCAAGAACCAATGAGGTTCATTCTCGTGTTACGCAGCACGTTTGAGCTTCAGCAAGAACCAATGAGGTTCATTCTCATGTTACACAGCACGCGTTTGAGCTTCAGCAAGAACCAATGAGGTTCATTCTCGTGTTACGCAGCACGTTTGAGCTTCAGCAAGAACCAATGAGGTTCATTCTCGTGTTACACAGCACGTTTGAGCTTCAGCAAGAACCAATGAGGTTCATTCTCGTGTTACGCAGCACGTTTGAGCTTCAGCAAGAACCAATGAGGTTCATTCTCGTGTTACGCAGCACGTTTGAGATTCAGCAAGAACCAATGAGGTTCATTCTCGTGTTACGCATCACGTTTGAGCTTCAGCAAGAACCAATGAGGTTCATTCTCGTTACGCATCACGTTTGAGCTTCAGCAAGAACCAATGAGGTTCATTCTCATGTGTTTGAGTTTCAGCAAGAACCAATGAGGTTCATTCTCGTGTTACGCCAGCACGTTTGAGATTCAGCAAGAACCAATGAGGTTCATTCTCGTGTTACACATCGCTTGAGCTTCAGCAAGAACCAATGAGGTTCATTCTCGTGTTACATAGCACGTTTGAGCTTCAGCAAGAACCAATGAGGTTCATTCTCGTGTTACACATCACGTTTGAGCTTCAGTAAGAACCAATGAGGTTCATTCTCGTGTTACGCATCACGTTTGAGCTTCAGCAAGAACCAATGAGGTTCATTCTCATGTGTTTGAGTTTCAGCAAGAACCAATGAGGTTCATTCTCGTGTTACGCATCACGTTTGAGCTTCAGCAAGAACCAATGAGGTTCATTCTCGTGTTACGCATCACGTTTGAGCTTCTGCAAGAACCAATGAGGTTCATTCTCGTGTTACTCATCACGTTTGAGCTTCAGCAAGAACCAATGAGGTTCATTCTTGTGTGTCAATCATGTTCAGCTCAGCTTCTTTATGTTCATTGATTAAAGTTTATACGTAAATAAAAGCCTAAATTAAATCTGTTCATCATATAAAGCGATTACGTTTCTTCAGAAAATTTGAACTAAACCGCACAATTCATATGGATTAGTTTTACGATCTCTTTTTGAACTTTTTGAAGCGTCAAATTAGTAGTTGCGTATGGCTATCAATGGAGGGACAGATATGGAAAAGATCTTGATTTGTGTTCTGAAGATGAAATTTGGAACAATATGAGGGTGAGTAATTCATGACAGAATTAAAAAAAAATTGTTGAGCTAGTAGTTCAGTTTGTTTCTGTACACACTGTACATAGTAGTAGTATTTTTGTAAATGCGGTTGTCACTACCTGCATTTTTTGGGAGTTAATTCAGTTGTAGAATGCGTTTGTTACTCCCATAAATTACAACTGAACTGTGTGTGTAAAGAACGGGATTAAGCACTAAAAGGTGACTTCACTACGTTTCCCTTATCCATTGTCAGGTCTGAAATAATTTGCACGCTTAGAATCTAGTGTGACTTGCACACTTTTGGTGCACAAATCAGGAAGTCCTGCTCTCTTTTCCACCAAAAGACCCGACCAACTTTTGTGGCAGGAGGATCTCAATCATTGAAGGTGAATCTGAAAGCATTTTTGCTTCTAGTTACCATGGCAACATCAGAGCCAAAACCTTTCTGTTTTCAGCTGACATAAAAATCAATGTGAAAAGTTGCTTCTTTCACTTTTACTTACCTGACAGTGCATCATATCACAGCCTCCATAAATAGTTCTTTTCATTTAGAGCTGGTGGAATGAAAGGGAAAAGAAAGAACGTCTGGAACTCCTAAAACCAGTGCTGCAGATGATAGATCTCCAGGCTTAAGTATTTATCACCGCAAATAGCGATATGCAGTGATTTCAACAAATAGGCCTTTGTCATAGGCCCCACATTGCCAGTGTGGTAAAAATCCAGCAAACTACATCACGGATTCCCCCTTACTCCACCTCAGCGACTTTGACTCTTTTTTTCACGCCCTGTACTGATTTTTATATATACATTTCCCCTCCCTCTTAGTTTTTTTTATATTTCCCCATCTTTTCCCCACGTTAATAGCCTTTAACATAGTACAGTGCTGCCCTGGTAACAAAGAGAGGCTTCCTCAAGCCATTAATCATGATGACAAGTCCTTTGTTGTCAGTTAGCAGCTGTGCGAAGAGGAACATTACTCTTCTATTCTGGCCTGCGGTGCCGAGTCGGCCCGCTCTGCTCCTCTTTTCATGAGGAATCGGAAACTGGAGGGTCCAACCCCTGCTCGCTTATCAGCTGCTAATTGAACTCCCAGCTGTTAAGAAAATGGTCCCTGTGTGTATTTTCAGCCGAGTTTTGGCAGATATTGCAGCCTGGAGTGAACTCGGGAATGTCTGCCAGCCGCGCTAGTTTCTAAAGGTTAATAATTTGTTTTTGATGAAGGATGATGGCAAACTTTGAGTCGCGTGAAACAGTATTTTAAATGACCGGCCCTCTGAGAATTCCCCGCATGTCAACATCTCAACTTCATTTTTAGCTCTGGGGCTGTTTAGATATGCTAGCGCCAACCTATTCACAGCGATAGTTTATAGCAGTAGGCACTCGGAAACAGCTGTTTTATTTACTCGCCTATTGGCTGGTAACTTGTAATATTTGAGGTTGCAAACATTACAAGTTTTAATTGTCAATTGGTGTATCGAGGAAGCCTAATTTTGTGCTTTCCCCCCTTTCAGAATTCCATGTGGCAACACATTTGTGGGATATTCCTCGTAATAAATCATCAAAAAGACGTTGTGGAAGTGGGTTTTATGGCCTAAATGGCCCCACTTTATATTAGATGGTCTTAACTACTACTTATTATATTGTATTGCAAAATGCATTTGATGCAATCAAGGTGGGATGCGGGTACAGGTGTGGTGGTATAGGGTAGGGTCAGGGGTAAGGGAAGGGTCAACAGTGTTATAAATGTAACAACAGAAATTAATTACAGATGTAATTACATGCAGCTAATTAAAAAAATGTAAGTACAATGTAAAAGCATGCATGTACACAATAAGTGCATTGTATCAAATGATTCGGTAACACTTTAGAATAATGGTCATTAGATAACATTAGTTAATGTATTGACTAACAAGAAGCAGTTCATTTGTTACTGTATTTGTTCATCTTTGTTAACATTAGTTAATAAAAATACAGCTGTTCATGGTTTGTTTATGTTAGTTCACAGTGCATTAATAATGTTAGCAAGATTTTAATAATGTAGTAAATGTTGAAATTAACATTAACAAAGATAAATAAATGCTTTATAAGTGCAGTTCATTGTTAGTTCATGTTAACTAATGACCATTATTCTAAAGTGTTACCAATGATTCATTAAAATGTTAGCACATAGTTAAGGACACCTGAAATAAAATGGGTCCTCCTAAATTGTATTATACTCAACTGTTCAAAAATGTGGTGTCAGTACAATTTTTTAAAGAAATTAATACTTTTATTCAACAAGGAAGCATTAAATGTGATGAAAAGTGACAGTAAAGACGTTTATAATGTTACAAAATAAATGCTGTTCTTTTGAACTTTCTGTTCATCATAGAATCCTGAGAGAAATGTGTCACGGTTTCCACAAAACAATAATGAATGTCAATAATAAATAAATAAATGTTTTCAACTTTGATATTGAAGACTGGAGTAATGATGCTGAAAATTCAGCTTTCATCACAAGAATAAATTATATTTAAAAAAAGATTCAAATAGAAAACAGTTATTTTAAATTGAAATAATATTTCGCATTATTTTGCTGTGTGTGTGATCAAATAATTGCAGCCTTGATGAGCATAATTACAGAGAAAAAATATAACATGGGAAAAATAACGTTTGCTAGCAAAATCTTTTGAGCTCTTTGAGAGCGAATGCAAAGTTTCTTGGGGGAACACAAAACATTTGCTAGAGAACGCAAAGCATTGACATTTTTTTCCCCCTCTATCTATTATTTTTTTCCTTCACCACCCTTTAGGGGCTTCGTACATAAGAGACTTCCTTCAAAAACACATACACAAAAAATCCTACCACTTCCAAGCTTTAAACAGTAGTGAGCGTACACTATTATATTAATTTATTGAGGACAATTTAAAAACATCACAACTTTTATTGTGTTTTTGTCACTTTTGCAGCCTGATTGTAAAAATAAGCCTCCACTTTCATTGTTTGGACAAAAGAAACTTGAACATTTTTTCCAAAAACAAACCCATTTTTTCCCACCCATTTATTTTTTTAAATTTTAACATTTTTTTTAGCGAAGTAGAGGAATCCACAGAAATTACTTTGTGGATTCAAGAACATGGTAAAAGTGTGAAGATTTGGTGGTGCAGAGAACCTCTGCAGTGATGTTGACAAAATACAATTAACTATTTATTTATAGTAGTTACTTACAATTAACTACAATCTTTTTTTTTTTTTTTTTATCAGAATCAGAATTGTATTGGCTCATAAAGCGATCAAGTTTTTGGAGTTATTAAAGTGAGCAGGAGTGGGTTGTGATATTTTTTAAATGGGAATTTATTTAATAAAGGAATATTTTTGAATGATAATTTTTCTCCTTTCCCCTGTCGGGCGGGGTAGGTTCATTTTGGACCCCAACTGTAAAGACGACCACCTTACAGTGTTGTAAACAGCAGAAGCAGATTCTAGCTAGTTGCAGTGAACTCAAATTGACCGCCGAGAGTTTCACCACCCAAAATTGCCACACTTTAATTGGCTGTGACATGCAGTTAGCGCTCCAGGTTTCTTCTCTACCCGCCATCAAACAGACATGAAAAATAAGCCGTAATGCGCAACAAAACAACAAAACCAGCGCGGCTATGTATAAACATGACTCATATTGGAGTTGTTTTTGTCCTAACCACTGTTGTTGTGTAGATTAGGGTTTGTGAAAAGCACCGTGCGGTATTAGCCTGCTACGCGCTAACTGCTGTCGTACTGCCAAAAGCCTGGAGTCAATCCGTGTCTCTGGAGCTGCGTTTGGAGCAGAGCGCCTCCAGATGAACTTTCCCTCACCCTGCCTCCCACAACTGCTGCGACTGCCACTAGCTCGCTTACAGGCCTTCTCTGAAAGTGACAAAAAGCCTCTGCTGTGTGGTGATGGGCCTTGTTCTGTCTCTCTCCTTGTCCACCCCCATTTCCCATTCCCACTGTTTCTCTCACAAGAATGGGAAGCATAAGTGTGTGTGTGTGTGTTTTTAGACAGCAAGAGAGAATGAGAGAGAGCAGGGTGTCTCTGTCAGCTCAGCAGAAATCCCTCCCTAATGAAGTCCTTCCTGTCACCTATAGCGTCTGTTTACTTTGTTCTTCCTTTATTTTGCATAATATATGTGCATATAGGCTTGTTTGAGCGTGCGTCTTTGAGTCTCAGCTACAGCCATATGTGAGTGAGATAACAAGTTCCACAAATTAATGATGCTGTCGTAAACATATTTTTGGAGCCATGCTAAGTTCATATCATATAGTCTGCGTGTTTAAGTGTTTGGCTTCCTGAATTTCGTGCTGTATTAAGAAAGTTTTGTGAATTTTTAGATGCTTGATCCAGTTTCTGTACCCCAGGAGGAAATCCTGCAGTTGCCCCTGGTGGATTTGGGCATGAACGACACCTTGCATTGAAGGACGGATCCGAGTCATATCCGAGCTTACAATGTCATAGACATTTGTCCTTTAGATGAGATGTTAAACCGAGGTCCTGACTCCCTGTGGTCATTAAAAATCCCAGTATGTCCTTCGATAAAGTGTAGGGGTGTAACCCCGGCATCCTGGCCAAATTTGCCTATTGGCCTCTGTCCATCATGGCCTCCTACTCATCACCATACACTGATTGGCTTCATCACTCAGTCTCCTCTCCACCAATCAGCTGGTGTGTGCTGGCCGTTCTGGCGCAGTATGGCTGCCGTCGCATCATCCACCCCCTTCCATGTAAAGCACTTTTGAGTACCTATAAAAGCACTATATAAATGTAACAAATTATTATTATAATTATAGAGACTCTTTGAGTTGGATGGGTAGGAAACCCACTAGAACACTCTAGTTACACAATGCAATGGAACACTTTAGCATTCGATCTGGCAACTTTTGCTTGGGCAAGCACCACTGACATTTACTTTAAAATGTAAAAATGTAGTTGTGAAAGCAACAGCTGCAAACTACATGGGCAACAAGTGACTAATTACTTCAAACAACAAAAACATCATGCCTCTCTGTCTGCTGAAATAGCTTGACTCATTATTGAAGAGTCCACACGTTTAAGATCCTCTCATGGTCTTTAGAGAGCCGCAATCGATAGGAAACAAGTCGGATAACCTCAGATACACCCTTGAATGTCTGAAACATGAGCTGTGCTAACATGTTGATGCTTCTGATATCTCTGATCCAGGGAGTAAAAGTTCAAAGTGCCGGAGGTCCAAATGAAAAGTAGGTTTTTACATTTTCTGTAAAATGTGAATGGTGTTTAACAGTGGAAATGTGCCACCACACATATAGGGCGTTGCTAAGGAGTTTCTATGATGGTTTGAATCATTTTTGGAATGTTGCTAATTGCTATTCTTTTGCTGGGGTTTTCTGGTGGGTTGCCAGAGGGTTTTGAAACCCCATCCCCAAATCTCTCTGATAGTCTTGTCGCTAGATTTAGCTTGTGTACTTCATTTAAAAGTTTATTGCAACTGTAGCTAAATAAATAATGACACATCCAATTAACTTAGCAGCTAATGCTATCACCCCCTTGCTGAGGTATCACAACAGCAGCACAACAGGCAAGTGTTTTTTGCTAGTTTCAGCCCGACGCAGTTATCATTTTCTTGTTCAGCATCACGTTGCTTAAATAGCAAATGCACTCGCGCCCATCTGTTCACCCATGGGCGTGCTGGTCTGAAAACCAGGTGTTGCGTGTTGCTATTTTGAGGCACTGAAAACAACTGCGCCATTGAACAATAAAAACCTGGTCTAAAGTCAAAAGCGCAGTATGTTTTGTGTTATTTAAAGAGCGCTTTACTAATATGTGCCTATAGGCAGGATGCACAACGTGCATACACTCTGGAATCCGCAGCAGCACACAAACATTTTTAAATATTAAAAATAAAAGGATTCCTCTCTGGAGAAGCGTTCAGTCTTTCCACTCGCAAATTCCACCATGTAGTTGCGAGTGCAACTGATTTTTAAAGGGAATGGGAGATGAGACTCTGATTGGTTTATTGTACTTTATGCCCAAAACACACCCATGACTCATTAAGAGACGAGGTACAACCCTTTTGGGCCGACCGTATTTTAAAACTATTTAAACTATAATAAAAATGGATTTGGACTCACCCTAAGTGCACGATGCGCTCAGATCGTTAAAATAGGGCCCAATGTGTGCTTGCAGTGCATTTGTCAAGCATTCTTACTTAGGGACAGTAGATATCTGCGCTCTAAAAAATAATGTGTTGGCTCAACAAAAACAGTTTGCAGTTTTTGAGTTATGACAACTAGAGTGAATTTAAGTTCAACCAACAAGCTACATTGAGTTAGAGGAACTTTGTAGCATGAACACACATTTTTAAGTTGATTACTCAAAAAAAATATGTCGCTCCAACTACCAGGGCCGGCCCGTGGCATAGGCGGAATAGGCAAATGCTAGGGGCGCCACTCATCCACAGGGGCGCCAAAGTGAGTGATTCTTCCCGTTTTATTACTGGTACTATTTTATTAATATTAATTCGAAATATTACCAACAAAAAATGTTTTTTACATCAAACTCCCCCGCCCAGCGACTCAGCGAGTGCTTGAAGTGCGTCAGATATAGAACGCGCGATCAGTTTAACGTTGGGAAATTGTTGTCGCTTCGCCTCTCGCGCATTTAATGTAGACATGATTGCTTTCGTTTTTTGTGTGTTTGGCCGCTCGCGTCAGACAGTGAGAGTTGCCTGATTATTTATGACGGATGGCAGAATTCACAGTGTCAAAAAGACCGAAGCCCTCTGATGCAGGGGAGATAAGGTATAAAGGGAGGGGATAAAGACAGAGGTAAAGTGATGTTATGAATGAACAGTTTGTCTAATGGCATAGTAGTAAAATACAAATGTTCGCTAATTAATTCCAGTTTTTTTTTTATAAACACATGTAATGTCACTTTTTTTAATAGTCTTATGTGTTTACTCTACAGTTGTGCCGTTTTATGGGGATATGAGCCATTTTTTTAAATGTATTTGGCGAAATTGGTAATGATATTTATATACAGGTTTATTTAAAATAGCATACTTTTTTTTTTAATTCACATTAAATATCTAAATTTCTCAGTTTAATTCATGGTGAAAACATGAATGTGCATCGTTTAGTGGAAGATTGCTGCCATATACTGGAAAACAAACACTTTAGCAATTTCTCAATGAACAAGTTTGTGCATGAATGTTATATGCAATTACTCTTACTGTAATGTGGCGTAGGTGCTATTTTTGTATAGTTTTGTATAACGATCGTCGGCCTTTAAATAAAAAAACAAAAAACTAATATATATATATATATATATATATATATATATATACACATAAAAACACAACCAACATATAAAACAACAATAAAAAAACAAAAAAACATCAATGTATTACAAAAGAAAAAACAGTACCAGTGTTTACAACTTCTGATAACATGTAACATTAGTGCTAAACCTTGATACAAGGGGCACCAAATAAAATCTTGCCTAGGGCAGCAAATTGGTCAGGGCCGGCCCTGCCAACTACCAGAGTTGTAGCCCTGGAACCATTTAATCGTATCTATTTCAGTTCAAATCAACAGCTATCAATAGGCACATGCTTGCATAGCTTATTTAACATGTATATCTAATGAACAAGTAAGCTATTACTTGTCACTGGCATTAGCGGAGTCATTACTTATAGAGTCAATGTAGTGTCTACCTCCATCTACTCTTCAATGATAACCACAAAAACTTCAACATTACGGAAACTCTTTTAAAATGTCAGACATAACAGCATTGAACATTAACAGGTCTTTCCCTTCACTAAAAAAATAAAACAAATTAACACTTCATTTCAACATTTATTCTCCTTATCCAGTCCTATGCAAAGCATGCTGGGAACTAGAAATCCACTGCCTAATTGATCAAGTTATCAAGACAATTTCATTAACTTACTACAACAAGCCAATTAATGCAGAAATTTGAGTTAAAATTACAGATGATACTAAATTGATGTAATGATCAACATTATCATGTCAACAGAACTCAATGTTTAATTAAAAAAATATAATTGAATTTTTAACTTGCATTTTAAACATGCATTTATTTAAGTTGTGGTAACAGGTCGCCTGAATTACGTTTTAGAGTGTGGCCTTAGGGTTAGGGTTTGTTCAATAGTACTCTTACCAGTTCTAGCATGTGTCATGTGTCATCCCAAAGGAGCTCCATCTAAAAGTTTCCCAGTTAATTGAATCAGTATAACTATTTAAAGTAAAAGTGTGATTCTGTCCTAAAAAAGCTAATTGAAACTGTCTTTCTTAACCTGGATGAATGGATATGAAACCCGGGCGTCATCTCAGAGTGATTAATCATAATTAGGAAGCCATTTAGTGGTCATACTTCATAGCAAGATGTCATGTCTCTGCCTCTGATAAAGTGATAATTAACCCCTAATCATCTTCTTTCTAAAGATGCATCACCTTTATGATGACTGAATATGGAAACTGGACAACTGGGAATTGCATCCAAACAACTGAAGGTAAGAAAAGCAGTGTCTGTTGGCTATATATATACTTTGAGTTTGTTTTTTTTTGTTTTCATAAAAAATAAAAATATATAAAAGAATTCTAGGGTGACATTAAACATACACACGTTGTGGTTTCTTGTTTTATGGGGACTTTCCATAGACATAATGGTTTTTATACTGTAAAACCTGTATATTCAATGCCCTTACACTAACACTAACCCTACCCCTAAACCTACCCATCACAGAAAACTTTCTGAATTTAGCATTTTCCAAAAAACATAATTGTTTATGATTTATACGCTATTTTTGCTATGGGGACAAAAAATTACATTGTGGGGATATGTACATCCCGCCCCCCCACACACACAACTATATATATATATATATATATATATATATATATATATATATATATATTTTTTTTTTTTATCTAATAAAAATGATATCTCTCATTTATTATAGAATTATGTTGTCCCCATATTGTAGGGTTTACAGGGCTCACACACACACACACACACACGTTTGTTTTTGTGAAATGTGGGGACATTCCATAGGCGTAATGCATTTTATACTGTACAAATCTGCATATTCTATCCCCTACACTGCCCCTGCCCTAAACCTACCCATCACAGGAGACTTTCGCAGTTTACTTTCTGTGAAAAAAACTCATCCTGTGTGATTTATAAGCATTTTGAAAAGTGAGGACATGGGAACGTCCTCATATTTCACCCTCTTTTTGTAATACCTATGTCATACCCATGTCATTATACACATTTGTGTCCTGATATTTCACAAAAACATGCCCACACACACACACACAATTTTTATTTAATACAAATAATATCTAGCCTTTACACACACAAAAATATATTTTCAGCAATTTTCAGAGATTGCAGTTTACTTGTGTTTAATTACTGCGTGTTACTGTAAAAAGCTACTGTTTTTTTTAG
This sequence comes from Gobiocypris rarus, assembly GCA_023029165.1. Lineage (NCBI taxonomy): Eukaryota > Metazoa > Chordata > Actinopteri > Cypriniformes > Gobionidae > Gobiocypris > Gobiocypris rarus. Next base: position 6,145,571 of record CM040931.1, on the reverse strand, counting down.
CTGCGGTCATGCTAAAAAATGCTATTAAGTTGCTGTGTTGTACTTGCTACACTATTACTACAATGCTAAAGTCATTCTGTACTTATTTTTGACTCTTAGAGGGTTTTAATTTTGCACCTTGCCTGAAAGTCTTCAGATGCACTGAATATTAAGTTCTCAGGTGTGTGAGTTAAATCCACGAGGGGAACGGGGCTAGCAGACGAGTACACATGACTACGCCGTATTTACAGTTTGTAAGGATTCTTCCCGAGTGCAGTGTCACGTTCAATAGAGCCGGGAGCTAATTTTCACAGTCTATGAGGAGGACGGCCACATTAATCACTACTTTGAATTTTGAATCCTGGCACTTTCACGCAAGGCAGCTTTCCATGCCTTTGAGGGAGATAAGGCAATCTTTCACCATCTCTAATAGAATGAAAAAAGAGATAGGATGAAGCAGATCGAAAATGAGGGTGAGGGTGGATGAGGAGTTTGTCCACCCTTGATTTGATCCAATCAGGCTAGTGGACCATTCATTTACAAAATAGCTAACAATGTATATTACTCATAAAAGCAACCGTAAGTGCTTGGAGGGACTTGTAGAATAAAGACTCTATGCAAATGTGCAAAACAATGAGATAAAAATAAATTAAATTAAATTTACAACTCGGAGAGATAAGCTTAGGCGGATAGAGAGCATACACATTTCAACAACAAAAGTTTCTCTTATAACGGAAATGTACAGTGAAACACATATGCATCAAAGAGAAAACGTAATAAAGCCACAAACTTCATCTTTTTATCATAGACAGGTATGAACACGCCTTCAGCCTTTTGGTTTTGAAAGATAGATTATATTGTTTTGTTTTGTGTCTCTTTAATAGCTTTACCTAAAGTTGGGAAGTGTCAAAAAATGTACAATATGCCAGAATTACTCAGAAAAGTGTTAAATCAAACTTCTGGAGGTTTCTACAGTTACAAAACTGTATATTGTCTAAATTCATCCCTATGGTAGACAATCCCATTACATGATACTTAAAAAAAAAAACCCACTGGAATTTCGTAAATCCTCAATTGTATACAATGGTAAACTCTTTTAGGAGCAGTGACTTAGGAAATTTAAGGGCCATATGGCAGAGGGACATTGGAGAAGAAATTGACATTGAAAAATGGTCCAGGTGTGGCAGGTATATAAGAGAAGCAATGGGGAAGTTTACACAATATAAGATTCTTCATAGACATTATCATCTTTCCTGTCACAAATAATATCAAACTCATCAGACTCTAAAGGATGATATTGAAGAAGGATAATTTATGTTGGAAATGCCAGCTGGAACCTTTCTAGTGTGTGTGTGTGTGTGTGTGTGTGTGTGTGTGTGTGTGTTCTGGATATTAGTCCTAAAATTATCCAAATACCAAAAAGGTCTTTTTTTTCTTCTTCCTGTTATTATGGTATGTATCACAGTGGCCAGCAGGATTATTTTAAGACATTTGAAGACAGTGAGAGCCCCAGAATTGAAAGAGTAATAAATATGGGTAAATGCAATGGTGGAAATTGTATCGTATGAATCAATGCTTAGTTGAGTTAAGTGTGTGTGTGTGTGTGTGTGTGTGTGTGTGTGTGTGTGTGTGTGTGTGTGTGTGTGTGTGTGTGTGTGTGTGTGTGTGTGTGTGAGTGTTATTTTGTATCTGGTACAACTTTTATCTTTCTTTGCTTTATTTGTTAATATGTGCCTACAGAAACCTGTAACGCTTTATTATGATTGTAACATTGTATGCCTGTTATCAACCTTCAAAAAGAAAAGTGTTAAATTAGCCATTGTATATAATACACTATATTGTCAAAAGTGTTGGGACACCCCTCCAAATCATTGAATTCAGGTGTTCCAATCACTTCCACGGCCACATGTGTTTAAAATCAAGCACCTGGGCATGCAGACGCTTCTACAAAAATTTGTGAAAGAGTGGGTCGCTCTCAGGAGCTCAGTGAACTCAAGCGTGGTACCGTGATAGGTTGCCACCTGTGCAATAAGTCCATTCGTGAAATTTCCTCACTAAATTCCACGGTCAACTTTTAGTGGTATTATAACAAAGCGGAAGCAATTGGGAACAACAGCAACTTAAGATCACAGAGCGGGGTCAGCGCATGCTGAGGGTCACAGTGCACAGAAGTCGCCAACTTTCTGCAGAGTCAATAGCTACAGACCTCCAAACTTTGTGTGGCCTTCGGATTAGCTCAAGAACAGTGCGTTGAGAGTGATGCAGTGGTGTAAAGCACACCGCCACTGGACACTAGAGCAATGGAGACGTGTTCTCTGATTGACCAATCACGCTTCTCTGTCTGGCAATCCAATGGATGAGCCTGGGTTTGGCAGTTGCCAGGAGAACGGAACTTGACTGCATTGTGCTTAGTGTAAAGTTTGGTGGAGGGGGGGTTATGGTGTGGGGTTGTTTTTCAGGGGTTGTGCTTGGCCCCTTAGTTCCAGTGAAAGGAACTCTTATTGCTTCAGCATACCAAGACATTTTGGACAATTTAATGCTGCCAACTTTGTGGGAACAGTTTGAGGATGGCCCCTTCCTGTTCCAACATGACTGCACACCAGCGCACAAAGCGTCGGTCCATAAAGACATGGATGAGCGAGTTTGGTGTGGAGGATCTTGACTGGCCTGCACAGAGTCCTGACCTCAACCCAATAGAACACCTTTGGGATGAATTAGAGCGGAGACTGTGAGCCAGGCCTTCTCGTCCAACATCAGTGCCTGACCTCACAAATGCACTTTCTAGAAGAATGGTCATAAATTCCCATAATTTTATATATTATTATATATTATTATAAATCCAATAGTCTTTTTACTAAGAACTTATCAGAATTTATTTGGTTTTTATACAGTTTGTATTTTTTTATAACAGAAAATATCTATAAATATAATGATTTCCTGTCACAAATAATATGAAAAATTCAAGGCTGATTCTAATCCATAACTTCCGATGAATGTTTTAACACAGATTTTTTGGTTTTCCATGATCTCAAGAAGTGAGAGAAACAGTCTGTCTATACTGTGCTTTTGTGATTATGATTCATTTCTGACTGAATAAGCAAAGTCCTCTCGCTTTCGTTAAAGATCTGAAGACAACGTAATAAGATCAGCGGGTGGTAACCTGTCATGATCGTCTACACACTTCACGCTTGGCCTATAATGTGAGATGCTGGAGGTGTGTGATTTTTGCAGAGGGCTTAACTTTGAATGTCACATTGATCACACTTGCTGATTCGGCTGTCAGGGATGTAATTAATGTCGTTTTAGATGTTCTCAAACTGTCATCGCTGATAAGAGCTACAGATGCTCTGCATTGGATCTGTGACTCACGGTGTATTTTTACCACACTCACGGTGGCATTTTTATTTTTAAAGGGCAGTTGACAGTCATATTAGCATATTACTGTCTGCACATTGATTACTTGATTACCAATTATGAGTTGTGAGGAGCGGAAAATGGAAGTGTGAATTAAAATCATGATGTACAGCAAATTATTAAAAATTATAGAAAAATTAAAGAAATAATACAAAATATATATTTAAATAAAATAAATTAAAAAGTATACAATTTATATAAAAATATAGAATAAAATAATAGTAAATAAATACACAAATTCAAAAGGTTGTATAGTAAACTGAAGGTAAAAACAGTTTTTTTAATATAATAAATAAAAAGTATAGAATTTATATAAAACAGAGAATAAAATGAAACAATAGTGACTTCTAATCAGTAACATATTTCTATCCATTCAAAAAATATTTATAGTAAATAAATACACAAATTTAAGTCTACTAATGTCTTTGAGATATTGCTAATATACAGCAAATTGTTAAAAAAATATAAAAACTTTCTTTTATTAAGGAATATATCAAAATGTATAAATCATATACATTAAAAAATTACAAAAAACAAATAAAACATAGAATACAATTAAACTATATAGTGACTTAATCAGTTTATATATTTTAAAATATATTCTTATAGTCAAAATGTATCTGTTTTTTTTCCAAGAGATTCATGAAATTTGTATTTTCCTCCTGAAAACAACAACTCTTCTTAAACCAGCCTAAGCTGGTCTGCTAGTCAACTGGTTTAATCTGGTCTCCCCAGTGCCAGGAGACAATATAAGACCAGCAAACCATCTTAGGATATTCATCATACTGCCTCTTTCATTCAAATTTAAATTATTTCATATGAGGACTGCTGCTTTTAAATGTGTGGTTTTCTCAATCTTCAAACAAACAAGTCAAAATTACGATTTAGGCTTCATTTAGCCCTGAAACAAGCAATATATAAGATTTGTTAATGCTGTTTAACAAATTTGTGCGTGTTCTTTTTCCCATTAACCTTCATTGTTGTGCATGTCTAGCACTAGCTTGTTTTGTGTGTCATAGTGAATTCTGCTGATTTTTTGTACCTTCGTCATGGTTAGCAGAGCTGCAGGGCTTCCCAATGTGATTAGCTTAAAATTGGCTCTGAATCCCGCCATGGAGAACGTGATTTGCTTGTGCTTTTGAAGTTGGCGGCAATTTTAGGAAGCCTTTGAGTGGCTGTTTGAACTGAATTTGACCCGTCCGTTCCATCCTTTCACTGTTTGGTCTGGCTTTCAGATGGTGTTTGATTAAAACTTCACATTAGCCTTTGATGAGAACAGGCTTCTCCTTTGTAGCGCATGCTCCATCTGGAGAACCGGCCACCAGAAGGTTGGCATCTTCAATGTGACTTGTTCACATGCCCTCCCTCCAGCCACTGATAAAGGGATAGTTTGGCCAAAAAACAACAACAACAACAGTTCTTTTCTTTTACTCACCCGTGTTCTAAATCTATTCTTTTATTTATTTTTTCCTGCAAAGAAAGATTGAAGAATGTGGCTGCTCTTTTTAAATTTCATGTACAATATTTTAGAAAATAAATAAATATACACTGTAAAAAAAAGTCTGTAAAAATAGGGCATAATGTACTATATGAATATGAAGAAATTTTGCGTATTGTTTATTTTGCAGGTGTTTTACCTGTATTTTGAATTACACATTGCATTAGTTTTAAGGGTTAATGGAAATTTCCGTGAATAATGTCCTGGCACCAAGCAATTACCAGTACATTTTCTGTTTGTATTTTTTACAGTGTAGTATATAAACAAATTATAAAAATTGTATATATATATATATATTTATACATACTCAGCAATTTATAAATCAATGTATTATATATATATATATATATATATATATATATATATATATATATATATATATATATATATATATATGTATATATATATATATATATATATATATATATATATATATATATATATATATATATATATATATATATATATATATATATATATATATATATATATATATATATAAGTACATATATATATATAATCAATTTTTATGCATATTATGTACCTTTCATATACTATATTAGGGCTGTCAAATCGATTAATCCCGATTAATTGCATACAAACTAAAAGTTTGTGTGTTTATATAATATATATGTGTGTACTGTGTATAATTATTATGAATATAGTCATTCATGTATATATGTAATAAATATTTGCATTTATATACTGTGTGTGTATATATATATATATTTTTTTTGTTTCCTTTTCTTTCTTAAATGCATGCATGTGTGTGCATTTATATATACATAATAATTATACACAGTACTCACATATATTATGTAAACACAAACTATTACTTTGGATGCGATTAATCGGGATTAATCGATTTGACAGCCCTAATATACACTCACCTAAAGAATTATTAGGAACACCATAATAATACTGTGTTTGACCCCCTTTTGCCTTCAGAACTGCCTTAATTCTACGTGGCATCGATTCAACAAGGTTGTTTTACCCTTTCACACCATTCTTTGTAAACCCTAGAAATGGTTGTGTGTGAAAATCTCAGTAACTGAGCAGATTGTGAAATACTCAGACTGGCCCGTCTGGCACCAATAACCATGCCACGCTCAAAATGGCTTAAATCACCTTTCTTTCCCATTCTGACATTCAGTTCAGGAGATTGTCTTGACCAGGACCACACCCCTAAATGCATTGAAGCAACTGCCATGTGATTGGTTGATTAGATAATTGCATTAATGAGAAATTGAACAGGTGTTCCTAATATATATATATATATATATATATATATATATATATATATATATATATATATATATATATATATATATATATATATATATATATATATAAATATATATATATATATATATATATATATATATATATATATATATATATATATATATATATATATATATATATATATATATTTAAGCAAACATTTCTGTTTATAATATTTATATTCAGAATTGTTAGTTGAGTGTGAAATCACGTGTCATGTCATGTCATGTGACATGAGGGTGAGTAAATGCTACAGTACTTTAATATGATATTTTTGTGTGAACTATCCATTTAAACACCCAGAAAAGTCTTTGTAATTTTGTCAGGGAAAGCGATGATGTAATGGCAACAAGAGAACAACAAGTTCTGCCAATAACAGATGACGCAAGACAATAAGAAAAATTTTTGTTCATACATAATTTTTTGCTTAAAATACATCCATTTCATCTGTTTTCTAGGCATGAGCATGATTCATCGCATTTATTAAACTAATTGCATTTATTATGTTTTCTCCATAAATAGGTGAATCCATTAGACTACACAAGCGTGCTGCTGCAGGTTTATATATAGCAGCCACTCAGCGTCCAAGACCCGTGTAGTGACCCGCACCATCTGCTGCCACACAGTGCCACAAAATGGAAGGCCGGGGGGTAGCCAGGCAGGTAATTCAAGGCTGGCGCGTGCCAAGAGCGCTGCCCGAGCGTCCATCAAGCGCACATGAACGTCAGGTCCCCAGCAGTGCTTCTCATGCAGCAGTATGTTGGAGTTTATTAAACACTTCGAGGCAGACACACGCCTGGTTAGTGCGGGCTGTTGCGCATGACAGCACATCAGGAAGAGAGAAGACGTTTGGGTTGATGTTGCTTGAGGGATACGGCCGAAGAAAAGTTCATTTTAGTGGGTGAATGTAATGAAACCTGTCTAGAACATGCTCATGCCACAGACAAAAAAGTATCCGTAGTTTTGTTTTTTGAAGACCACTAAAGTCAGCATTGAAACTCACCTATTTCCTAAATGCATGTATTGATCTTCAGACTCCCTCCATCTAATCAATATATAGATATACTGTATATAAATAGGTGTAAATGAAATGATCATATTTTTCAGATGTATCAGAGGAAACTTCAATAGCAATAGCTATTGAAGTTTCTTCTGATACATCTGAAAAATATGATCATTTACACTCAAATTCACCTAATGCAAATATATGAACAATAATACAAAAATAATAGTAATACTATTTCATACATTTATAAATAGATACATATAAATAATTGCTCTTTTATATATATATATATATATATATATATATATATATATATATATATATATATACAGTTGCTTATTAGCATGCATATTATTGGCTGTTTATTAGTTCTTATAAAGCACATATTAATGCCTTATTCTGCATGACCATAATCTAAATCCCTTAATCCTACCTAAAACCTAAATTGAACAACTACATGTATATTCGTTTGGTTTCGGTGTGAAATATGACCTGGGCATGCATGTTTTTTTGCAGATTACAGCGGTATGTCTTGCTGAGAGAACTTCAATAGCTTTGTGAGGAAAAAGAGACACAGCTTGGGGCGTCTCCGTGTTGTGGCGGTGGTGTTGACGGGAGACGTTTCAGTTCCGCGTGATCCGTCGCTGTGCGATCACTTCTTCTTTCTCAGTTCTGCTTGGGTCCTTTTCATAAAAGCACACACTGTTTCTTCTCCGGAACGACTTGTCGCGTGTAATTTTGATTGTGCCTTAATGATGTCCCATTGACAATTTCTTAGGAAACAAAGAGCTGCACTCGATGAGAAATGAAATATTCTTGATTTTAATGAGGGGTTGTGGTTATGAGCTGCGAGACATATGGTTTGCACTGATTACAAGTTCTATCTCTGAGAATATCTGTCATATATGCGTTGTTTATGTTCCGGCATTGAAATGGAACAAAATGTCTTCTTTTTTTGTTTTGTTTGTTGAACTAAAATCAGGCATAACCTGAAATAATGATAAGGCAGCATATGTGCAGATTCATTTTTTTTATATTTAATTTTGTTTCATTAGATGCAGAATTGCTGTTGGAGAAATGATTGCTCATCAAAGCATTAATAGTGCATAAATAAATGCATTTATATTGAACGCAGTAAACTCTAAAGCAGCTTTGATGTTAGTTACAGGCTTTAATCATTTGATTGGTCTTTTGTGGCATGTCTAAGTTTTAAGGTAGCATCATCTCTGTCTGCATTTCTCCCCGTCTGCTGAAAGGCGAACAGCTGTAAAGCTCAGATGCCGGGCTGCTTTCTCCTCCTGAGGATTAGTAACTAAAGAGCTAAAGAAGCCTTGAAAGATGGAAAAGCTATAGTGCGTCTAAAAGCACACAGATGAAGAAACGAAATCATTTTTTGCGTCTCTGTTAATCTGAACACTATCTAGGGCTAGATGCATAAAAGAATGCATTTGAAAGCATGAAATCAATCCGTATGATTTAGTCACCCATCCTTAAAATGTTCTGGACTCTTTTTCACACTGCAGAGGCACGATAGAATGTTCTTGGCCTTAAAATAGGCATGCATAGAGGAAGGAGCCTTACATTTTAGCACTGCAAAAATTATTGTTCCTTGTCAGGTCTGTAGCCTGGCAGGAATGTGTAATAATGCTGTTTGCAAATATGTTATTTATTTGTCAGCTATATGTTTGAATGATTGTACTCTGCCGTTCACAAGTTTGCGGTCTGTACGATTTTTTAAATGTTTTTGAAAGAAGTCCCTTATGCTCAACACCGAGGCTGCATTTATTGGATCAAAATACAGTAAAAACAGTAATGTTGTGAAATATTTACAATATTATAATTACCTAAAATTAACTGTTTTCTATTTGAATATACACTATATTGCCAAAAAGTTTTGGGACGTTTGCCTTTACATGTACATTAACTTTAAAGACATCCCATTCCTTTAAAGACATCCCATTCCTGGCTTTCCACAAGGTTTAGGAGTGTGTTTATGGGAATTTTTGACTATTCTTCGAGAAGTGCATTTGTGAGGTCAGGCACTGATGTTGGACGAGAAGGCTTGGCTCGCAGTCTCCGCTCTAATTCATCCCAAAAGTGTTCTATCGGGTTGAGGTCAGGACTCTGTGCAGGCCAGTCGAGCTCCTCCACACCAAACTCGCTCATCCATATCTTTATGGACCGACGCTTTGTGTGCTGGTGTGCAGTCATGTTGGAACAGGAAGTGGCCATCCCCAAACTATTCCCACAAAGTTGGGAGCATGAAATTGTCCAAAATGTCTTGGTGTGCTGAAGCATTAAGCGTTCCTTTCACTGGAACTAAGGGGCCAAGCACAACCCCTGAAAACAACCCCTCACCATAATCCCCCCTCCACCAAACTTTACACTTTACTGTTCTCCTGGCAACCACCAAACCCAGACTTGTCCATCGGATTGCCAGACAGAGAAGCGTGATTGGTCAGTCCAGAAAACACGTCTCCACTGCTCTAGAGTCCACTGGCGGTGTGCTTTACACCACTGCATCCCACGCTTTGCATTGCACTTGTTGATGTCAGGCTTGGATGAGCTGCTCGGTTTAGCTACACTGTTCTTTAGCTAAACTGAAGGTCACACAAAGTTTGAAGGTCTGTAGCTATTGACTCTGCAGAAAGTGACCCTCAGCATGCGCTGACCCCGCTCTGTGATTTTACGTGGCCTACCACTTCGTGGCCGAGTTGTTGTTGTTCCCAATTGCTTCCGCTTTGTTATAATACCACTAACAGTTGAGCGTGGTATATTTAGTAGTGAGGAAATTTCACGAATGGACTTATTGCACAGGTGGCAACCTATCACGGTACCACGCTTGAGTTCACTGAGCTCCTGAGAGCGACCCACTCTTTCACAAATGTTTGTAAAGCGTCTGCATGCCTAGTGATTGATTTTAAACACCTGTGGCCGTGGAAGTGATTGGAACACCTGAATTCAATGATTTGGAGGGGTGTCCCAATACTTTTGACAATATAGTATTTTTTTTTCAAATGTAATTTATTCCTGTGATGCAAAGCTGAATTTTCAGTATCATTATTCCACTCTTCAGTGTCACATGATCCCACATTCTAATATGCTGATTTGCTTTTATCATAACTTATTATTATCAATATTGTAAATCATTGTGCTGCTTAATATCTTTGTTGAAACGGTGATCATTTTTTGTTTCAAATAATAGCATTTATTTGAAATATTATTTCTAACAATGTGAAAGTCTTCACTGTCACTTTTGAATCAATTTCATGCATTCTTGTTAATTAAAATTATTCATTTCTTAAAAACAAAAATCTTACTGACCCCAAACTTTTGAACAGTAGTGTATATGGAGAAACATGCTTTCTGCATACATATTATATCAGTCACCATCTTGACTCATGAATATTAATTACATAACATGGCGTTCATCCAATAGTCATACTTGATTTGCAGAAAGACAGATGTTGTTATATAGTCATAGTATGAGTGGCACTTATTTCATGTAGCAGACGCAAATGCTCAGCTGTTATTTCTTTTTTCCACCGTTACCAAGCAACATAAAACTTTTATAATATTTCTGGGGAGGTTTATTGACTGCTAGGTGAAGTCTGATCACTTAAAAGTAACAGCAAACCGCACCTATAAACCACAATATTTGATGGATTAATAATGTCTGTAATCAAATTGTGTGGTATGAGTGGAAGTTTATTACTCATTAGATGTTTGTTCAAAAATAATAATGGTGGCATTAGCATTTGAACAACATATGAGATCTCATTTGGCCTGAAGTTATAAACAGAGGCTCATAGACTCATCCAAATGTCTTGGACCTTTTGCACGTAGGCATCTTGCTCATGGGGGACTGAACGGCGCTAGCTGTGACCCAGCACAACATCTTCCCTGTATTCTCAGCCTGAGCAGGAAAGACATTGGCAGGCAAGATGCAGACCCTCGCTTTGGCTCGGAATCCCCCAAGTGTCTCTCCTTCCTCTCATCTTCTGTCTGTTTCTCCCGCCCAGCTGCAGAGCCAGAGACGGAGCTAGACCGCTTTATGGTAACACTACTTTTCAAACTTTTATTAATGATGTTTTACAAACATTTTTACACATTACATAATGTGTATTATAAAACAAATAGTTCTAATTCTGATTAGAAGAGCTGTGTGCCTGCCCCCTTTTTCAACGCCGCTGGTTCCATTCATTTTTCCATAGGGATTTAAAAAAACACTTCGTTAAAGAGTTATAAGCTATGAAGCTATCCAACCAGCTATATGAGGTGAATCATAACATTAGAAACTTTCATTTGAAGCAATAAAAGTTTTGGAAAATTGAAGGTACAGAACTGTGTGCTACTTAACAGCTTTAGTGAGGGGAAGAACTACAATCCCATGAAACATTGCAAACAGCATAATCAAATTAAAAACAATGGAAAAATATAAAACTACTCATTTACAAATATTATATATATATATATATATATATATATATATATATATATATATATATATATATATATATATATATATATATATATATATATATATATATATATATACAAACAATATATTTTAAGTTTATTGCATAATGCATGGGAGTGGGCGGAGCTAAGGAGCTATTTTGGTGCGTTTTGCTTTTTTGATTTGTGTAATTTTCTGTACAGAATCATGGGTAATGTTAGCCTGGCGTGGCCATACTCAATTCTAGTCAGAATATGAGTCTGAAACTGCTCCATTGAGCTTTGATTATGGGGCGTGTTTCAACCGAGCCAGGAAAGACCTCAATTGGATAGACCCACAATCCAATCAGAGCAAAGGAGCAACGCGTAACGTTAGTTGTCAAATGTCAACAGAACTCAACTGCACTGTGTTGCCAAGTCCGTGTTTTCTCCATGTCCGCGGGTTGAAGCGACCCCAATTATGTGATTATATAAACCCAGAAATGCTAATTTTAGCAGGCAACCTTGCCAAAATAACATATTTTGCCAACCAAACGCCATTTTTTTCCAGAGATCCCCCTGGAAAGTTATTGTTTTGAGCTATAGTTTTGAGTAGCAATTGTGCGCGACATTGCAAAAAAACGTGGCAACCCTGTCTGCACGCGCGCTGGATTAAGTAACGTTACAAGAGTACAAGAGTTACAAGTGTTGTAAAAAAAGAATTTAAGGATACACAGAGTACTTACCAACACGATCATCGTTTCTGAGAGAAATAGTGAAGGTGAATGCATATACGAACTAGTTCTCCATTTAGGATAAGAGCAAATTCAACCCAAGCGCCTTCGATGACGTGGATGATTACGTTACGGTTGATCATCTGTCCATCATCGTCTAAAGCCCGCCCTGACAATTTCATTGGTCCGAACAGTTTCTGTTCAGGCATAATAACTCCTCTATGGAGCGAGGCCAGACTGAATTGCCAGAGCAAAAAATGTTGTGGGCGGGGCTAAATTCAGCTGGCATCCAGGCTAGGGTAATGTAGTTTTCCACCAGTAATTCTGCTGTTAAACATTATTATTTAAAAAGAAATTGGCCTTATGACTTTATCAGAAGCAAATACCATTGTTGTTACTTCCAGAACCCGACTGTTGCTTTCTGTTACATAACTCTATGGAATATTCAATTCTGATTGGTCAATCGCAGCATTCTGTGGTCAAATATTTTTGGATAATGACCATTGTCCCAGGCATTGTCCAAGTTTCATGTCTCTCAAAAGACTTGCTTTCTTTTTGCTTGCTAAAAACCTTAACTCAGTATTTGTTACTGTTTATTAATTTATTTGTGTTTTAATTGCGTTATAATTGAGTTAAAGCACAGTGAACTGTTTCTCAAAAAACTGCTCAAAAGGCCATCAAGTCTCGTTTTTTTATAGCACACATACATTGCAGATTGTTTCAAAGCAGCTTCATATTAATGAACAGAAGAAAAAAAAACAGAGGCAGTGTTGCAAAAATAACCAGTTATGAAACAAGTTTAATTGAGCTGTAAGCAGCTCTGAAGACACACTGCAAAAATTGTTTTGCTTATTTTTGTCTTTGTTTACAAATATTTAAACATTCTTTATTGAAGATACATTTATTTGAGAATCAACATTTACTGAAAAATTGATCAAAGTAAAGAAGAAAACAAGAACAAAATATGTCAGGGAGGTAAGAAAAATGATCTTATTTTCCCTTTGAATTAAGTTTTTTTTTTCTTGTCCCACTGACAGACATTTTCTCTTGTTTTAAGCAAAAACTCACTTAATTTTCATAAACACAAAACATTTGCTTCTCAAGTAAATGTACATTGATTTAAGCATTTTTAGATATTGCTAATAGAAAACAAGACAAATATTCTAAGCAAGAAAACTTTTTTGCAGTGCAATAGTGTCAGTATTCAGATCAAGACAGTTCAATGTTGATTCAATTCAGTTTATTATTTTAAGTGTCGATGTTGCAAAGTTAGCTTCATTATCCAGCACATTTCAGTCTTTTTAAGGGGTGGTTGATTGCACCTTTTTACAAGATGTAAAATAAGTCTCTGATGTCCCTCTGATTTTAGATCAAAATACCCCACAGATCATTTTTATAGCATGTTAAAATTGTCACGTGCCGTTTTTTTGTGTGTCCCTGGACAATGATGGAGAGACTTTAGAAGAAGTGACAACATGTATAATGAGACAGGGTGCTTCTGAATGGTTAGTTGATGAAGTTAACTATCTTCAAGTCATTGATTAGCATATTCTGTCATTATAATCTCACCTCCTTTGTTGTGTGTTCCCGGGGGCAGGGTTTATGTAAATTCCGGGGTTAGTGATGTCACTAACCGGGGAGGACGTTTGTGTAGTCCCTACCAGCTGTTTGTTTAGTCCTTAAAGGAATAGTTCACCCAAAAATGAAAATGTGATGTTTATCTGCTTACCCCCAGTGCATCCAATATGTAGGTGTCTTTGTTTCTTCAGTAGAACACAAATGAAGATTTTTAACTCCAACCTTTGCAGTCTGACAGTCATAATGCATGTGAATGGGTAACATTTCTATTAGAGTAAAAAAAAAAACATGCTTAGACAACATGCACAAAAACCCTCCTGCTCGTGACGACAAATTGATGTCTTAAGACACGAACCGTCGCGATCATAGATATATATATACACTCACCTAAAGGATTATGAGGAACACCTGTTCAATTTCTCATTAATGCCTTGTTGATGCTAGAGGTCAGAGGAGAATGGGCCGACTGATTCAAGCTGATAGAAGAGCAACTTTGACTGAAATAACCACTCGTTACAACCGAGGTATGCAGCAAAGCATTTGTGAAGCCACAACACGCACAACCTTGAGGCGGATGGGCTACAACAGCAGAAGACCCCACCGGGTACCACTCATCTCCACTACAAATAGGAAAAAGAGGCTACAATTTGCACTAGCTCACCAAAATTGGACAGTTGAAGATTGGAAAAATGTTGCCTGGTCTGATGAGTCTCGATTTCTGTTGAGACATTCAGATGGTAGAGTCAGAATTTGGCATAAACAGAATGAGAACATGGATCCATCATGCCTTGTTACCACTGTGCAGGCTGGTGGTGGTGGTGTAATGGTGTGGGGGATGTTTTCTTGGCACACTTTAGGCCCCTTAGTGCCAATTGGGCATTGTGCCACAGCCTACCTGAGCATTGTTTCTGAACATTTGTCCATCCCTTTATGATCACCATATCCCCATCCTCTGATGGCTACTTCCAGCAGGATAATGCACCATGTCACAAAGCTCGAATCATTTCAAATTGGTTTCTTGAACATGACAATGAGTTCACTGTACTAAAATGGCCCCCACAGTCACCAGATCTCAACCCAATAGAGCATCTTTGGGATGTGGTGGAACGGGAGCTTCGTGCCCTGGATGTGCATCCCACAAATCTCCATCAACTGCAAGATGCTATCCTATCAATATGGGCCAACATTTCTAAAGAATGCTTTCAGCACCTTGTTGAATCAATGCCACGTAGAATTAAGGCAGTTCTGAAGGCAAAAGGGGGTCAAGCACAGTATTAGTATGGTGTTCCTAGGTGAGTGTATACTGTATTATGTAGATGCCTCATTCGACCGATCCGCACTGGCACTAATGAGGAATCTATATATATATATAATCGCGCCGGTTTGACCTTACTAGATGGAAGTAATAACACTAGATGAGATTCGTCTGGATATGAAGTAAAAAAATTACATTAAAAATGTTGGGTTTCTCACAGAAACCAATCGCTTCGTGTCTTAAAATACCTCCCTTTGCTTTGAACTTTGAGCGTCGTAACTTTGCAGATATTGTTTATGCTCAAACAGCAACATTACACACTAACTGAAATCATAAAAGTGAAATCATAATCAACCACCCTTTAAACTCCAGTCAGGAAGACCAAGTTATAATGCAGATTATTTATGTATATTTAAACACTTAACATAATATAACATAAATGTCATGAGTTGTCAGATACTTGGTGAAAGTTAAATCGCTACCAAATGTCTTAAAGCCGTTCTCATTGAAAAACATTCAAATCAAACTTTTATTGGTTGTGTTTACATTTGAGAAATTTGGCAATATGTATAAATGTACAATGAATTTGGCATAATGTGGAAAAATATCTTTTCCACGGCTAAAAAGTTTGTGCTTTTCAGCAGAAATCTGAAATTGGTTATGCAAAATGCAAGTGACACTAGCAGAAAAGCATATTTTTATTTATTTATGGATTATGTTGAATCAATGTCAAGAAAGTAAGTAGTGACTCCAGTTTGGAGGATGCAAGTCTATAACTGAATCAGATATTGCCATGAGAAACGCCCTGAGAAGACACAGAGCTGTAAGCCGATATGCAGACATCGTTTTATCTGTGCCTGGAGCACTTAATCAGAAAATCCATCAGATGACTGCGACTGGGGTGGCCTCTTGTTCATAAATAATAACACACTGATCTGAAATTGAATGTCCTGCTTTTTTTATCTGCAAAAATGAGGGAGGAAGGATACTTGATAAACATATTTGATGCACAGCATCTTCAATTTGAGATTGTGAAGATTCTGATAGTGTTATGTGTTATTATTTACAGTTCTATCATCCAGAAATCCAGCATTGTTGAGCATTTCAGAAATATTAGGACGTAAGGTAGACATGATTAAAGATCCAGATCTTGTTTCCCATAGTTGAATCTGATTCTAATATTTGATATTTAATAAGATTATATTGTATGCTTTATTCTTGAAGTGAGTGCAATTATTTGACATTATTTGCTTTGTTATGTTTACCTTTAAGGAAAAAAATGCTCATAAATTGCAGATTGGAATAATTTACCTTTAAATGTTAAACTCTTTGGCTTCATTTTATGTTTAAAAATGGTTTGTTTCATTGTTTTAAAACTTCTTGTAATTCCTTTAGATGATATATCTATGACTATATTTTTTAATGCTAGGCAAAATATCATATTTTTATGCGTTAATTTTGTATTGGTGTGTTTGTTGTTTTGAATTAGGTGTTTGTTGTTATTGTTTTGTCTGTTATGTTTAGGTTTATCCTGAAGAATAACATTTTTTACAAATTAAACTATAACAGTATATTATTATTTAGTATTTTATAAGAAATTATAAGAAATTTAGTATTAAAGTCATTGAAATAAATTGTTTTTAAATGACAAAGCAAACTCTTAATGATGTAGAAAATATAATTTTTAACCATTATATTTCCAAAAATTAAAAACTAAATTGCACACTGTTGCAGAAATAATAGGGTCAGGATATGTTTATTCACAATTCAATTGTATTTTTTTAATTTACATTTTATTTTACAATTTGCATTTATTTATAGATCCTTTTATCCACTATAAAGATATGATATTTCATGTGGTAGCGCTTAATTTAACTGTTTTTATTCAAGTCATAAATATTATTTAATATGACATATGACTGAACAAAACCCATTTTCTTATTTTCTATAACAAAATATAAATATACAAAAAAAAAAGATTGTTGCCGCAGATGATGTACTGTATAGGAGGTGTGCTGGATGTAAAGATGTGCATATTCCAAACCCTGCATTCTGATTGGCTGCTCTCTGTGACAGGCAGAGCTGAACACGCCCCCGTGCTGCGCCTGGTGATGTTGCATGTGCCCGAGTGCAGGCAGGCAGTTTTGAAAGCAGTTCCTGATAGAGGCTACTGCTCCGATTCTACACTGGCAGAGAACGAGAGAGGGAGTGAGCGAGGGAGAGGGGAGAGCGAGCGAGAGAGAGACAGAGGGAGAGGGAGAGAGAGAGATTTCTCCCCGTGCGCCGGGTCCACATTTGCACGATGGCATCAGATCCAGGGCTGCTGCCCCTCTTAGTGTGGACTATATCAATGCACGTCCTGGGCTCCAGAGGAACATCTAATAATGAAGGTAAGTGTGTGTGTGTGTGTCTTACAGATGGGGATTTATGCTGGTTTGCTTTCAGATGTCAGGGAGATGCATATGGGGAGACCGGGGCTAGATGTCACACGGGGAAGTTGTCACAACATCTCTATCAGTAACTAAGAATTAGAGTTTAAAGTGAATGTTTTATCAATTTCTATATCATTATATTGTACTTTTCTCCTACTTTATTGTTCTACATTTCCATTGCTCTATTGTAAGGCGTCCTTGAGTATTATTATTTTTGTTACAGCTGTAAGATGACCACAATAAAACATGAGTGATGTACATTAAGAGAAAAATCAGCCATTTAATGAACATAATTCAAACTTTTGAGTCAGTGTGTAAATAGCTGGTCTCTATATGTAGTCATTTTACACAGTGCAATTTATGATTGCCAGACAGGTAGTTTGATGTGTTATCTTTTTAGCATAATTTGATTTGTGCGTCTGTTTGAATTCTGCTGAAAAGCATACGATAGGCTTTTTAAAGGCAGGTTTTCATCGTGAGAACATGCCCCACTATCACCAAAAGTCAATGTGTGTTCAGCAAACACATTTTCTTCCCTTGCCAATAATGGTGTAAACAGCTTTTAATATAGGCAAAACAAATATTGACCTTATCTGAGAAAATATGCCCTGAGAAAAGTGTGACAACCAGCCCCGGTCTCCCTTTGATGATAAACACTTGTATGCATCAGTACAAATGACAGGGGAACTTTAATTGAGAGTGACGTGCATGTGCGTGCGTGTGTGTGTTTGTGAGTGTGTGGGCTGATCGGTTACTGTGAAAGAGGGAACACACTGCCTGTTCGGATCTGTCATTGTGATTGGACTGATCCCGGCACTTTTCCGGAGTTCTGCTAGGCTCGTCGGTGCCATCGTATCACTGACTACATGACTACTTCATGCTGTAAATCCTATGTTTTTGAGCATCAAATTGCCAAAAAGAGCACAGTTGGGGGGGATAAGGGTCTTCTCTCCGTGATGTGCAGCTCATCTTATCTAACGTCAGATCAGATCGGAGTTGTTCGCTTACACACACGCTGTGCGATGATGTCTTGTTAAGTTAGCAGTGTGTGCTCTGTCAGGCTATGTGGTCATTCCCTCTCACAACTCCTAAAAATATAAATCATGCATGTGTGTTATTTGTCTAGATCAGAGCTTCTCAGCCTTTTCTAACTCATGAGCCCCACACCAGACATTTGCATCTTTGTTATTAACTCATTCGTTTTCATTACATTAACAAGCACTACCTTTTACATCCTGGATTCATCATAATACATCTGAAATGATATAATAACGGTTTTACATCCGATGATGTCAATACACTGATCATGTGCGTAACCGCAGGCGTTCGTTCATAAAATGTGCACATACCTTTTAGTACGTTTGGATAGACACCAAGCATCCATTATCAATGTATTGACAGCATATTTAATTCATTTCTTTATATACTTAATAATATATTATAAATTAAAATATATGACTGATATATTATAAATGCACCCTGTGAATTCTATTGAATTTTGTTCTGTTCTATTCTATTCATTTTCT
The DNA here is from genome assembly GCA_023029165.1 of Gobiocypris rarus. Classification (NCBI taxonomy): domain Eukaryota; kingdom Metazoa; phylum Chordata; class Actinopteri; order Cypriniformes; family Gobionidae; genus Gobiocypris; species Gobiocypris rarus. The sequence goes on along the minus strand of CM040931.1, from coordinate 6,126,428 downwards.
TTACATATTTAATTGATTTAATTTAATATAAAATATAATGTTATAAATTAGAATATATTACAGATATATTATTAATCATCTTATGAATTCTATTCTTTATTGATATTCTTTATAAACATACAGTTGCATATTCAATTAATCCTATTTGTTATAAAATGTTATAGATATTATAGTCATTTTATGAATTCTATTCTATTGATTTTCTTTACATATTTACATATTTAATGATTTAATTTAATATAAAATTGAATTATAAATTAAAATATACAATTTGCATATCATATATGAATTATATTGTATACTATATTGATTTTCTTTACAAACATACATTTACATATTAATATAATTTATTATAAAATATAATATTATAAATAAAAAAATTACAAATATAGTAGTCATCATATTAATTCTATTCTATTGATTATCTTTATATATTTACTTATTAAATTATTCTAAATGTCAAAGTTTATTTATTTATAAATGATTATTCTAAAATATGTTATAAATTAAAATGTATTACAAATATATTATACATTAATCCCATGGATTTTATTATATTCTATGTATTTCATTGACATACATTTTTCTATAAATATAATGTCATAAATAAATATATATTACAAATATATTATAAATTCATCCTATAAATTCTATTCTACTGTTTTTTAATAAAACTGAAAGGCTCTAATTCATAAACACTTGCACATCTCTAAATTAGTTTATTGTTATAGTTATTATTAGTTTGATTAATTATTAGTCATTATTAGTTATTTAATTAATTAATACATAAAGTGTCAAATAATATTTGTCTATTGTGCATTATGAACATTAAGGAGATCTTGTTGACATCTTGTTGATATGTTTTACATATCAGTCTACATACAGCCAGAGGGCTGTAGAATATTGCATTCGCCAATGGCTGATCTCCGTTTTATTGTCATATTATATTTGTTTACTATGTGGACAGGAAACAGTTTTGACCTCATGACCTTATCCAGCCTCTGGATACGTGACTGTTTTCCCCCCGTTTCCAGCCATAGCATGTTTTTTCATCTCAGGGAGAGGGTTTGCGTGTGGCGGAGACTGCAGCTTGACACGGATGTTCCGCTCAGACACACTAAGTGAACACACGGTTCGCGTGATATGTCTGCCTCTCCAGTCGCTGTCACAAACGGTTCAATACAGCGTAAAGACCGCTGAGGTGAGAGAGAGTAAGAGAAAAACACTCTAGATGAGATTTGTGCTGCCAAACAAGGAGACCGGGGCTAGTTGTCACGCAAAGAAGTAGTCACAATGGCTTAATCTCAGAGGATTTGAGACAAAAGTCCAATGCATCATAATATTTTTGCCCAGTCAAGTTCCAAATATTTATTAGCTAAGGCTTTTGTCTTTACCGAAAATAAACCTTCCCCGAGAAATATAGTCTGGAGTAAAAAAGTGTGACAACTAGCCCCGGTCTTCCCTTTGCAGTATAACAAAATAAACCTTTCAATTTCACCTTTAATTTAACGCCAGCCGTTTTCAAAGACATCTCGGTAGAAATTTGCTCCGACAAAAGAAAACAAGGCACCAATTTTGAGCTCTCAATTGACGAGACACATGTTTGAGATTCAAAATAACCCTGTGTTCTTTAATGCTACACTGTTCGGTGCATTACTGCTGATGCATTTGGTATTTTGTTGAATTGTTCCATTAACCTGCACAAAAAGTCTTTTGAAAATCCCTGTTGAAAAGAATTTCTACCTGCCCTATAAAGTACTGGAGCTTTTGTGTTTTGGAGTGCGATTAAGCTGGAGTTTGTAGTGCATTGCATAAAACATCCAAGTGATTTTTCTCTGTAGTGATGATTGTGTTGTGCATATTCTTGGGTAAAAGATAAATCGTGTTGCCAGAGACGCAAAAACTCAACGCGTTTTTTTTGTAGTTGGTCATGATTAAAAAGGCATTCGAAAATGTCGACATCAAGTGCTCTAACAGAGAGAAGTGATTATGAAGTCAGAGAGAGCACAATAATAATAGTTTTTTTATCATCAGGCATGCAATCAGACATAATGCACTCATATGTTATGCATTTTATGAACACATTGTGAAGTGTGACCACACAAGTTTCTGCTCAGGAGCTTGAACCCGACTGATTCGAGTCTTTGTTTATTTATTTATTGATTTATTACAGTTTGAATAACATTTTACAACAATGTTTCATTTGCTAACATTAGTTAACTATATTAGATGCTTCTAGCATTTATTAATCTTAGTTCATGTTAATTTCTACTTTTACAACATTATTATCATCAATGGACATGCACTTTTACAAAGGTTAATAAATGCTGTACAAATATATTGCTTATGATTAGCTTTGTGTTAGATAATGCATTAATTATTGTTAATAAATGAGACCTTTTTGTAAAGTTACCAAAGTACACACAGTAATAAAGTATTTACAAATCATTTGCAAACTATTAGTTTATAGTTAATTAATAGTTTATAAACTGTACATTAATGGACTATATGCAATCAGTGAGATCTTCATTCATTGTCACTGGTTTTTATAGTTTGATTAGCTCACATATAAAGAATCAGATAATGCTTTGTTAACAAGTTTAGATTAGGTCACGGAATATCGGAAATTATCATTAATTAAGTGCTTTAAACCAACATTTATTATTCATTAATTGCATTAGTTTTAAGAGTTTCTTAAAATGTTTACAAATACATTAAGCCTATCCCCAGAACTAACCATAACCACTTAAAAATAAATAACATAATGCTGTCAATATGAAATGCATACAGATATACTCACATCACATTATTACTGTAAAAAATATCGCCTTGGTTTTACTCAAAAAACTATTTGCATCAGACTTCTAAGTATTTTGAACTCATCTAATTTGTGTTTGACCAAATAGACTTTACATATCTTCAACATGCACCCTTAAGTAATTTCAACTAAATTTTCCTCATAAACACAACTTAATACTTTGTGTAGCAGAAACATAATAGTTCAACTGAGTAAGCGCCAATAAAATTAGACGTAAAAATAACTCAAGTGAATGCACTTATTCAACATGCATCAGTTCTATTATACTATATGTATAAGCAGCAAAGACGAACCACAATACTGCAATAAACAGTTGCTCATTGAGCAAAGCAATTCGAATGATTCACTGCGCATACCTCTCGTCAGCCTAACGTCAGGCTCCACTCGTCACCACCACGGTAACCCCCAAAACTCCAACAAGACAAAAATATTTCTAAATCCCAACTTAAAAGAACATTAAACAATAATAACAAGCCTTCTACTACATTTATCTTGCTTAAAAGCACATGAAGATAAATCAATTCAACATTTTGTCTTCCAATTAAATCTCACGCAAAGCATTCTGGTAACCAGACATCTCCTTACCGTAAGTAGATTGTACACAATAAAATTAAGTGTTCATTTAAATGAAATATTGATCAAGCCGCACACATTTAAAAACAACAATGGTCACGCCTGATGTAGAAAACGCTGTTATAAAAATGACCCTAAAATATAAAAAATATGAGAAAAATAGCTAGTTTAATGTTGCAATATGGAAAAAAGTTGTCACCATGTGAAAAGGATTCACTGCTTCAGCCAAATGAAATCCAGCAGTGAATATTTTTAAGTAAATGAAACTTAAATAGTTGGATATGCACGTCTACAAAGCTTTGTCTATAGATTGCTCAGGATAAGAAGTGCGCTATATAATTATACAACAATTAAGTGAGCTACTCAAATTATCCAAGTGAAGTAACAAACAAAGATTCATTTAAAAAAAATAATTTTATGTTAAGCTTACAGCCTCAATGATTAATTTTTATCAGTTTGAACAGATTAAAAATCATTATTTCTATAAAGTCCCCATAAAACACTGAAACCCAACGTGTGTGTGTGTGTGTGTGTGTGTGTGTGTGTGTGTGTGTGTGTGTGTGTGTGTGTGTGTGTGTGTGTGTGTGTGTGTGTGTGTGTGTGTGTGTGTGTGTGTGTGTGTGTGCCCGCGCGCTCAATGTATTTGAAAACTTTATAAGAAACACAGAATAAAGGTTGGTTTAATTAATGACTTAATTAAAGCACATAATTCATTACATTTTCTGATTTTCTGTGACCTAAAGTTCAGATATTTATGATTAATAACCAACTTTGTTAATTACAGTGACAATGAAAGAAGAACTCACTGTTTGTCACTCAATGTATTAACAATAGTTTATAAACTATTAATAGTTTGCAAATGATTTATAAGTGCTTTATTGCTGTATATGTTACAACGTTTTTTTTTAAGCGTTTTCTCATCTAGAGTTAGTTCTGCACTGTGTGATTTTCTAGATTGGCCCTTAATCCAGAACATCTTTGGAATACTTATCAGTGGATGTGTGGAATTTTTATTAGAGTCTAAATCAATTTTAGCAGACAGTTTCTCAAAGACCCTTCGCATGGTGATAAATGAATGGAATCTTGTTTGAAGATATTTTTTTGCCCTTCATGATTGGCACCTTTCTGATTAAAAAAGCTTAGTATGAATATTGTTTTGTGAGAAATTAATGTTCGGCTCCGCTCTGATGATTTTACAGCACACTCAAGGTTTGAACATGAACCTTTTGGAGTTTCTGTAGCTGTGAGGAAGCCTCAAGGTTCGTATCTGAACCCTTTTAGTAAGAACCCTCTCCTAAAGGCATTAAAGAACTTTCAGAGTTCCTCGTAGACAAGCGGCCCTGGCTCTTACTCTTATGAAATTATGTTATTATTCTTTTATCCATGATGTAGTCATCTTAATGCTCTATAAAGTGAGTGTTCGGCAGTAGAAGTTCATATTTGAACTCTAATTCCTACGAAAGAAATGACCTGTATTTGCCCATTTGTTTTGGATTCATTCATTTGGATGGAACTGTCCCCAAACTTATGCATATTTATGATTATTAAGATTATAGTCAATATCACAGTTCATTGAGGTTGTGAGTGAAATGAAGTCATGATTATTTGTTGTTATACATTTAAAAACAAACCGTAAAAAAAACTTAAACATTTTTAAGTTTGTAAGAAATGCAAAAATATGTTGATTTACAAACAGCAGTGTTATTTTAATCAAATTAAGATACTGTTATAGTTTTTGTTAATATTTTAAAGCAGTTTTTTATTTTATATTTTCTGTTCTCATTTTAATTTGAATTAACCAATTCAATTTTATATATGTCTCTTTATTTTTTATTAACTTTTATTTCAGTTTTAGTTATTTTAGTAACATCAAGGTTAACAAAATTAAATAAGTTAAGTATTTCAAGTATCAAAACTTTAATTATTTTAGTTTCAATTTGAGTTAACTATAATAACCCTGCTGTATGGTTGATTTTAGTGTGATTTAGTGAAACCTCTTAAAGTGCAATGAAGGAAACTGCAGATTTTTCAACATTCATCAGAACATTCATCTTTATGTATTTATTTATTTTGTGCTGTACGCGATCAAGATTCTAGACACATGTAGATTATATCAAAGCTTCAATGGCTTTAAAAGCGGGAAGAAAAGTGACTGTTGAAGTGTGACAGTGGGAAAAAAATCCCAAAGCAAATCCTTATCTTCCCAGGGAGGAAACAATGATTCCCGAACAGGATTGTCAAATCCCCTTCCTCTCTTTATATCCACGCGGGAGGCAGTGGAAAGAGATGGCAGTCCTGCTCTGTAATTGGGGTCTCAGCATCACAGGGTTTATGCACAATTTCAGATGGGTTGCGCACAATTTCCCCGACTTGTCCTGCTGTTTTGAGGCCTCGTACCGCCTTCCTCTTGCAGGACGCGTTGGCTCTGATCTGTTTAGCACTAGTTTACAGAGCGTCTCGTGTTGATAAAATGACAGGAATGCGGTGTATGAAATGCAGTATGATTTCTTACATGTCCGTCCTCACTGTGGAGAAAAAGCAGAGCTGAAAGCCGCATGTGGCTCTCTGTGTCTGGGGAATCTGGTATTGATTGCGGTACATTTGTGACTTTGATAAGTGGGGATTCGGCAATGGGTGAGAGGCACTAGGCTTTTTTAAGGAAGGCTGTAGTGCTTTAGCATCTGGGCTGATAACGCATAAGGTTGTGGGATCATTTCCCAGAGGAGAACAAGAGGGACGCTGAGATTCTTTACACTGCATCTTACTCAGTATGTCAGTCTTGGGTTTTGTTGCTATCTGTTATATACAATATCTCTTCATCATGGCACCTGTTAGTGGGTGGGATATATTAGACAGCAAGTGAACATTTTGTCCTCAAAGTTGATGTGTTAGAAGCAGGAAAAATGGGCAAGCGTAAGAATTTGAGCGAGTTTGACAAGTGCCAAATTGTGATGGCTAGACGACTGGATCAGAGCATCTCCAAAACTGCAGCTCTTGTGGGGTGTTCCCGGTCTGCAGTGGTCGGGATCTATCAAAAGTTCTCCAAGGAAGGGACAGTGGTGAACCGGTGACAGGGTCATGGGCGGCCAAGGCTCATTGATGCACGTGGGGAGCGAAGGCTGGTCCGTGTGGTCCGATCAAACAGACGAGCCACTGTAGCTCAAACAGCTCAAGAAGTCAATGCTGATTCTGATAGAAAGGTGTCAGAATACACAGTGCATCTCAGCTTGCACTGCAAAAAGACAAATATTGTGAAAAAAAGGGAAAACAAATCCATATTTCTTAACTCATTGACAAATTGTCCCCCTACTCCCATATTAAGAAAAAAAAAAAAACCTGGTAACACTTTAGTTTAGGGTCCAATTCTCACCATTAACTAGTTGCTTATTTGCATGCATAATACTAGGATATTGGATGCTTATTAGTACTTATAAAGCACATATTAATGCCTTATTCTGCATAATCATATTCTACATCCCTTAATCCTACCCAATACCTTAACAACTACCTTAATAACTATTAATAAGAAGCAATTAGGAGTTTATTTATGCAATAGTCATAGCTAATATAGTTAATAGTGAATTGGACCCTAAAAGTATGACCAATAACATTGTAGTTCTGTATGATTTCTAATTATGTTAAAGCTCACAGTTGAGCAATAAAACAAAGTTAGTTACGCATTTGAAAATATATACTAATATATAATTATATATTGCTCAAGGGTCATTCTTTTTGTTTTGCTGAAATGTTTGTTGAAGCCACGGGCATCAAACGATATACCTGTGCCCGATCTTTATCACACAGCACCGTTGGCTGTCTGTTTGCAGTCGTGAACGTGTTATAGAGGATAAATACTGGCAGTTTAGTGGCAGTAGGGCTTCAGACCGATGCCTGTCGAGACCACTCACTTGGCTTTGCAATGGAGACTCGATACACAGAAATACTTTACGTTATTTGGTCTTGTTAAATGCATTCTGCATTTCTGCTCCTGACCCTATAATGATGTGTCAGTCCATGCAATTTGCTGTAGTACCAGCCTGAACGAGACGAACCGACCTGATGCATGACACTATGAAAAAAGAGCCACTTGATGCTGTTTTTCAGGGCGAAGGGAAGGAGATAGAGAGAGGGAGAGCGCGAGAACGAAAGGAGATAGATGGCGTTCGGGCATAGTGGAAAATGAAGTGGCCCACAGCAGACATAAACGAATGCCTGTGTTGAAGTTTATGGCAGTGCTTGTGCCGTGACAATCTACTGCTCCAGCCAGAGGGCCCGTTTCTGTCACGCTGACCAGATGCACCTCAGCATCCCTGCATGATGGAGAGCAAAGCAGAAAGCCAAAACTCCTCTGTGTGTTTGTGCCGCAGGAGCCCTCAAACAGTTATTCTTCACCCTGAGGAGATGCTTCCTCAAACTAGAGATCAGGTGAAGGAACTAATCTGGTTTAAAAAATAATTGGATCAGGTTTAGTCCAAAATATATTTTTAAACCAACAGTCACTGTTAATTGTGCCAGACCAGGATTGAGCTTTATCTAAATTTTTCACACACTTTATCACACACCTTTTAAAGTTTTTTGCCAGAATTATGCAGAATCTCATTGAATTATTTTATTTTATGACATTTCATAATTGAATTAACGTAATTGAATAATATATATATATATATGTGTGTGTATATGTTATATGTATGCATATATATAAATATGTGCGACACACACACACACAGACACACACACACACACACACACATATATATATGTGTGTGTGCTTTCCACAAGGTTTAGGAGTGTGTTTAATGGATTTTTTTACCATTATTCTAGAAAGTGCATTTGTGAGATCAGGCACTGATGTTGGACGAGAAGGCCTGGCTCGCAGTCTCCGCTCTAATTCATCCCAAAGGTGTTCTATCGGGTTGAGGTCAGGACTCTGTGCAGGCCAGTCAAGTTCATCCACACCAGACTGCTTTGTGCGCTGGTGCTCAGTCATGTTGGAACAGGAAGGGGCCATCCCCAAACTATTCCCACAAAGCTGGGAGCATGAAATTGTCCAAAATGTCTTGGTTTGCTGAAGCATTAAGAGTTCCTGTCACTGGAACTAAGGGGCCAAGGCCAACCCCTGAAAAACTACCCCTCACCACTGTGGCCATGGAAATGTGTCCCAATACTTTTGGCAATATAGTGTATATGCACACACATTCTCTCAAAAGGAAAACATCATGACATATGTGGTTTATAACTTTTTTTAACTTTATAACACCACTTAACAAGTCCTTAATTCAAGCTGTATGAGATTTCATAACTGTATGAAATCAGCATAAATACAAATATTTTACCTCTAAGAACTCATTTCTTTGTCTTCTTTTTTTTTTAATAATTTATACTTTTTTGTCACTGTTTATAGAATTTTTAGTTTAAATACAGATTTATTGTGACATCAAGTCATATTTAGTCTTTTTTTTTTTGGGGTGGGGTGGGGAGGGCTCTTCAGGTGTTCTTGTGTCTGAGATTAAATTAGGGAATATTTTGAGTCTAGAAGATTCTTCTGTGTTCCAGCTCGCTCTGCGTCACGACGCAAAACAATGTGATGCAGCGCTCTTGAAACTCTGTCTGATCCTCAGTGATGGATTTCTCCCCCTCTTTTCATGGTGGAAATGTATTTTAAACCTTATAATCTGCACATAAATCAAAGGTTTAACCTAATTCAGTGATGGGGTGAACGGTGTGGAAGTCTACAGTGAGATCTCCACAACCAACACGCTCGCTGCAATATTGATGCTTCGCTCTCGCACATTCATCACATTAAAACATGACGAATAAATTCATCATTTAAAGCGACTGCAGATGCTATAGAAGGTAGAAAAATTAATAAAGATTATTTGAAAGAGAGAAGAGCAGCAAACGGAGCTCATTCTGAGGAAAAAGATTTATTTAATATCTCTTTCACCTCGTTGCATCAGCGTACAACAAGTTTTTTAGGCTGCGGCCCAGATTATTGGAGAAAATATCTAGCTTGAGCTCTAAAGGTTCAATAGGAGGTCTGAGCGAGGCTTGATATTTCTCATATATGTTAAATAATTACCAGCAAAAACTTGTTTACTTAAACAACACACTTTCCCGAGGCATTTAAACCTTTGGAAAATCAAGTTATATAGTTTGGTGATGAAAGAAATAATCTCTTTTTCCACGCATTGTGTTTTGACTTTTTTTTGGTGTCATTTATTTTTAGACTTTTTATTGAGAAACGTAATAGTGCCAGTGCCGTAGTGTCATATCAGTGGCGGCGTGGCTTTGAAATGCATTGCCCATTTCCAGTCGAGCGTGTCTTGTCATTTCACGGGGTACGGCTGAAATTGTCACACGCATACGTGACGTTCTATCAGCGAGCGATCGTTTAGTATCTACTCTATTGTACTGGACTTATTTCCATTAAATGCTATCAGAGTGTATAGATTCACCTCAGTGCTTCCATTGAATGGCAGCCCAACACTAAAGCCTTTTATATGGATTAAAATATGTCTATCTATGACTGTCAAAAAAGACTTATCGTTGTTCATCTGAGAAAGACTTGTGTTGCGACTTATCCTGACTGCCACATGCATTGCTCTAAGGGATTTACTGATTTAGTCAAATGATTTGTCTGACATGCTGAATGTCGGGCTTATGTTTGTCAAGCCAAGGAAAGAAATTAAATAAAGTGAATTCATAAGCAATGTAGATTTCAGTTCCCTACAGAGACGGCGCAGGCCTCCAAACGAGCATAAGGGTGATCTTTCTGTGACTTTGAGGTGTATCTTTTAGAAACAGAAAGACACATTAATTATCAGAGAGCTTGGTTAAAGAATAGCAGAGTTCACACCACAACTGTAACGATAACAGCACAGAGAAACCTTATGATTGGAATCACTTTCAGAACCAGCTGATGAATGATTAAAACACTGACAGCCAATCAGAAACATCCTGCTTTAAAGAGCTCAATCATTTAAAGTGGCAGTGCGTTGGTGTCAACGCTAATATAGTTATCTTTACAGTTATCGTTCTTGGTATAAATGGCCTTTAAAGGTTTAGTACACCCAAAGATGAAAATTACCCTATGATTTACTCACCCTCAAGTCATCCTAGGTGTATATGACATATGACATGGCTCTGGGGGGTTAATAAAGCCCTTCTGAAGCAAAGTGATGCGTTTGTGTAAGAAAAATATCCATATTTAAAACTTTATAAAATAAAATATTACCGGCAGTTTGGAAAAAAAAAACTTGTGTGCAATGTCATCAGACGTAGCGTAAGCATTTTGAACTGAGAGAGGGGGTGCGCTACACTTTTTCTGTAAGTTGATTACGGAAGGCGGTCCACCAGAAGCTAGATATTTTACGTCATAAAGTTTTAAATATTGATATTTTTCTTACAAAAACACATCGCTTCGCTTCAGAAGGCCTTTATTAACCTCCCGGAGCCGTGTGGAGCGGTTATTTGATGGACAGATGCTTTTTTATGGACTTCAAAAACAGAACAACATTCACTGCCATTATAAAGCTGGGAAGAGCCAGGATTTTTTAAAGTAACTCTGATTGTATTCGCCTGAAAGAAGAATGTCATACACATCTAGGATGACTTGAGGGTGAGTAAGTCATGGGGTAATTTTGGGTGAACTATCCCTTTAAGTCACAGAGATGCTCTGAGGAGTGACCGGGAGCCGGTGACCTGGTAATATTATTTTCATTTCGATTTAAAATGTGCATTAACCAAAATGACCTTTAATGCAATGCAATTTTTATCATCTCATTGATCAAAACATTTGATTTGAATTTTGTCGTGTGAATATAGACATTTTATTTGAACAAATACCCTCTTAAAAATTAATAAATTCTTCCAGTAGGTTCACTTCTCAGCTATCTTTAGATGAAATGTCAAGAAGAATTCACCTGAATTCATCTGTAAAATCAAGATGGTGCTTTCTAATGAGAATTTGCTAGTTTAGCATTACATTGAGATGTGAGAATGTAAATATGCAGCCTGTTTTTGTGTTCAGTTGATACTGCTTATTTCAAGCATATTTATTTCTGTATTATAGAAATATGAGTTATTATAATACCGTATAAACTTCAAACAGTGTTGGTTTTATAGTGCTCCTTGTTCTGATGTTTTTCAAAGTGAAACTAGTCCATAATCCACTGCATTTAACTTTGGTAGTGTGGTATTTCTGTGAAATGTGATATTTAGAAGAGTGGAAATGTAGGATGGGATGAGACTTGATTTTGTGTTTTGGTAATTTATTGGATTGTGGGAATTTGGCAGAATTGGCACTGCATACTAGAGTCTAGAAACAGCGTATACTAGTTAAGCTTTGCAACAAGTAAAAACTGATTGTTTACTTGAATACTTGGTAATGCTGTTATATTTTTTTAATTTGGTTTCTTCATGTTTAATTAATTGAGAAACACACAAAGGATACATTAAATATTTCTTATTTTAAATTAAAAATCTAATTATTTATTTCAATAGATCCCTGAAAAACGTAAAGCTCTAATTACATTTTATGTTGATTTCTTAATGCAATGTACGTTAACGAAAAAAATATTAAAGGATATATTTTATTTTACCTGACACATTTTAACACTGTTTATTTGAATATGCGGTAATGCTGCTAGATACCTCAAACTAGTTTTTTTATTTGTTTTCTTCAGTTTTAATTAATTGAAAAACACATAAAGGATATATGGAACATTTTATTATTATATAATTTAATATAATATTTTTATTTTTCATTTAATTATTTCTTTCAATACATGAAAAACTTAAACTTATAATTCTATAATGTTTTTCTGTTTAATGCAATGTTTAAGTTATTGAAAAATTAAAGGATTATTGTCATTTTATGACATTATTTCATTTGAAATTTTTACCTTTATAAGTATAATTCATACTTTAAAGTGTTTCTCAGTTAACATAGCTAATTTAATTTAATGTTACTTTCTAAATAAAGGAGTGTATTCAATATTGTATTAGTTTTTTTCTCAAAATTAGTTTTGTAGTGAAATCTATTAACTTCTGAAATTGTTGTATCATGCTAAACTACCACTAGTGTGGTTGGGGGAAAAATGTAGGTATTGGCTTGATTTTATCCATTGTTAATTGATTGGAGTGTAAAGTGGACGTTACATACTAGAATTGATCAGATTTTGTGATTTTAGTTGAATTGTACATTGAGACTGTCAAAGGTCTGAACTGTTTAAATACTTTTGAAGACTAGTGAACATGAATTCCCTGCTCTATACTGCTAGCTAAAGTGATACTGGATGTTCCACATAGTAGTTTTGCTGTACTTTCCCTCGTCCAAAAATAGCTTTGCAGGTCTTTTCATTCCTCTAGCAAACAAGTGAGCAAACTCTCCCTGAGGGCCGTCCAGCTTTGACGCCGCGTGGCCGTTTGTGTCCACTGTGTGTGTCCTCCAGGGACAGACGGAGACTTGTGTTCATGTATCTTCACGTCTCCGCTCACCTCAGACTGAGGAGAACACGAAGCGCTGGCGTAAACCGATCCGTCAAACAAACAGACAGTCTGCCGAAATAATTGAAGTGTGAGCCGTGGAGGAGAACAGACAGACGGGAATTTATCTCCGTTTCTGAATGCCATCAACAATTCATTACAGTTCACTGAAGTCGTCCTCAACTAAAAGCAGGCGGATATGCGACGCTGGCAAATAGTGGCGATCTAATGACCGTTTCCTACAAGCGTGATGTGTTTTCAGCAGAGGGCCGCTCCGGAGCCTTGAGGATAGATCATGGAATGAGTCCTCAAGGATTTCTCCGCTTCAGATGATAAGATGATAAACAGAATGTTGTTTTAAACGCGAGCGTCGTGTCGCTCGCAGCAGCTCTCTGTCGAGCGCGCGGGTGTTTAGACGTCCTGCCTTTGTTGTTTTCCTTGTGAAGTGTTGAAAGGATGTGTCATTTCAAACAGAGAGAGATGGCCGCTTTTCCGCCTGAGAAACAAAAGCACTGGCACATAGTCGCTGTGTGAAATCCGAAGTCAACTTAATTATAATGGAAAAACAACATTTGTCAGATCAGCTTCCTGGTTAGGAGTGCTAACGTGAAATTTGCCTTAATCAGTTGCAGCATACAGAGAGGATCGATGACTAGGCCGATGAAAACAGCCTAGACTAGATAAGCTTGTTAAGCTGACAAACTCTGTTTACATATGTATCTGTGTATCTCTATTCTGTTTATCATTTGTTTTATTATTTTCTACAGCAAGGTTTTATTTATTTATCCATTACCCATTGTGAATTGATTGGATCGTGAAAAAGTGGGCATTGTATAGAATTTATCAGAATTGGGGATTGTAAATTGCGACTGTCAAAATTTTCTTTGTGTGGTCAATGACATGTATTATTCAGTGTTTCTCAGTTGATTAAACAGTGTTCATTTAATTTACACAATGTTCAAATTTCTAAATAAAAAAGTGTATTCAATATTAGCTTGTGCTATGACACCAAAATTAGTTTTGAGAGTATAGTGAAATTTCACTGGTATTAGTAGTATACAGTAGACTTCTGAAATGATTGTGTCATGAGAAACCATAACTAGTGTGGTTCGGTTTGGTTGTGGGATGTGGTTCTCACACCCAGGGCCGTCCTTAGGCCGTGTGCATGTCCACCAAAGCGTTTTTTCTCGCGTCTGGCATATTTTTCCAATTGTTTTCAATGGGAGCGCCACGTTTTTAAAACGGCATGAGCGTAACAAGGTGTTGATCATCTATTTCACGCTCACGCGTTGAGCGCTCATTTTTTTCTGGTAGCCAAGAGTTGAAGAATGTTCAACTTTGAGTAAAACTTTTTACTTTTTACTCAACCGACCAATCAGAGGTGGAGGGGGTGAAACAAATACAACACTGATTAACCTGCAACCTCCAACAAGCTGCCTTAGGGCGGTATAACTGGTGCGACCGCAGCAGACCCCTAGTTTTTGGGGGCCCTGCAGTGAACGGACCCCCCTCCACGGTAGGCACGGACAGACGGAGGGTGGGTATATATATATATATATATATATATATATATATATATATATATATATATATATATATATATATATATATATATATATATATTATTTGCAAATAGTTTACTACTTCATAAATACAATAGAACTGGAACTTTTACAGTTCTTATTTATTTTTTTTTCTTTCCTTAATTCCCTTTTAATCCTTTTATTAATTATAATTTAATAACAATAAGAAAAAAACGACAAAAAAAAAAAACTGACAAAAAAAAGTTTGTCCCCCTAATGTCTAAGACATGGTTACGGCCTTGCCTGGCCTTGCCTTGCCTGTTCTGTGTGTAGAACAGAATTAAACACTCCTCATTTAACCACTTATTTAACTGCAGTCTGTGAACATGGCCAATTAGGAAGAAATAGCAATATTTTCCAGGAAGGTAAAAAAATTCTTTGAGTTCGCTGTGTGTGTGTTCCTTTCATAGAGTAGAAGAGCAAAGGAGGATCAGTGATTTGACTGATCAGAATGGAATCAGTCAGCTTTTGAATTACAGCCATATGGATGTCCTGCCTATCAAAAATGTCATCTTCGAAAACGGCATCTGTTGATGTTGCTCCATCTGGAATAGGCACAGAAGATGCAGATAGCTGGTTTGAAATGAAATTTCAAAGAATTTAGCTTATCCTATTAAGAAATGTTGAGCTCTTATTTAAGATATTTACTTGATACTTTTGAATACAATGGCGAGTCTGATCACTTGGTAAAGTAAAGTAACAGCACACAAGATGAGCTGGCCTACTTATTGTCAAATGTTTTACAAATCCCCAGCCTTAAGCATAAGCAATAGTATTAGCTATTAGTGCTTTAAAAACACCATTAATGTAAACACCTTGTTTTGAGCATTTGAGAATGTGCTTTGGATAATTCAAAGCAAAACAAACAAACATATATATATATTTAATTTTCTTGTTGATGCCTCCCCCGTTTGCATTATTCACACGTCTGTTCATTAAAAATACATTCCATACTAATGATAAACATTATTGTTACTATTCCCATCAGGATGGCATACATATTCATGTCTCATTAGGAAAAGCTTTACATTTTTAGCCCAGAATGCATTGTGCTTAATTGCTCTGTTTGTACATGTTTTGAGATCAGTGCTTCATCCTATGCCATTTTATTAAATTGTATTCTTTTTTATTCAGGATTTTGCTGTGATACCCGAATTTGTATTGAGAAAAGTAACATTTCTCTGGTATTAGTTTAGACAAGTATTATAAATATTCCTGTCTCATTAGGAAATGCTGTATATTTATAGGCCAAAATTCATTGTACTTACTCGCAACAAATTGTTGATGATAAATTTTCTGCATTTAATTTTTTTTTTCCAATGATACACTATATTGCCCAAAGTATTGGGACACCCCTTCAAATCATTGAATTCAGGTGTTCCAATCACTTCCACGGCCACAGGTGTTTAAAATCAAGCACCTAGGCATGCAGACGCTTCTACAAACATTTGTGAAAGAATGGGTCGCTCTCAGGAGCTCAGTGAACTCAAGCGTGGTACCGTGATAGGTTGCCACCTGTGCAATAAGTCAATTATTGAAATTTCCACACTACTAAATATTCCACGGTCAACTGTTTGTGTTAACTGTTGGTATTATAACAAAGTGGAAGCAATTGGGAACAACAGCAACTCAGCCACAAAGTGGTAGGCCACCTAAAATCACAGAGCGGGGTCAGCGCATGCTGAGGGTCACAGTGTGCAGAAGTCAATAGCTTAAGATTAATTCAAGAGCAGAGCGTAGAGAGCTTCATGGAATGGGTTTCCATGGCCGAGCAGCTCATCCAAGCCTGACATCACCAAGTGCAATGCAAAACGTGGGATGCAGTGGTGTAAAGCACACCGCCTGTGGACTCTAGAGCAGTGGAGACATGTTCGCTGGAGTGACCAATCACGTTTTTCTGTCTGGCAATTCGATGGACTGCATTGTGCCAAGTGTAAAGTTTGGTGGAGGGGCGATTATGGTGTGGGGTTGTTTTATCCCCTTTGTTCCATGGAAAAGGAACGCCTAATGCTTCAGCATACCAAGACATTTTGGACAATTTCATGCTCCCAGCTTTGTGGGAACAGTTTGTGGATGGCCCCTTCCTGTTCCAACATGACTGCACACCAGCGCACAAAGCATCAGTCCATAAAGACATGGATGAGCGAGTTTGGTGTGGAGGAGCTCGACTGGCCTGCACAGAGTCCTGACCTCAACCTAATAGAACACCTTTGGGATGAATTAGAGCGGAGACTGTGAGCCAGGCCTTCTCGTCCAACATCAGTGCCTGACCTCATAAATGCACTTCTAGAAGAATGGTCAAAAAATCCCATAAACACACTCCTAAACCTTGTGGAAAGCCTTCCCAGAAGAGTTGAAGCTGTTCTAGCTGCAAAGGGTGGGACAACTCCATATTAAACCCTATGGATTAAGAATGGGATGTCATTTAAGTTAATGTTCATGTAAAGGCAGACAATCCAGAACTTTTGGCAATATAGTGTATCTTAAAGTTATTTAAATTAGCAATTAAATATTGCTAATTTAATTTAAAAGCTACTTAACTTTCTAAATGAAAAAGTTTGTTCATATACACACTACTTCATACACACTATATTTCTCATATAGTTACTGTATATAAATAAATATTACTGTCTTATTAGGAAAAGCTTTACCTTTCTAGCTGAAAATACATTTAGCTTAATCTCTCTGAGACTGTTTTTATGCTCTCGCTGAGACCAGTGCTTCACCTGTGCTGTTTTAGACACCGTCATTTCTCCGTCAGTGACCCAGAGTGTTCAGGCCAGAGCAGCCCTCCATTAATCCTCACGTCTGATAGACGCTTCAGCCCGAAAGACAAAAAGAGCCGAACGTGGAGAACAGTTTTCAGGGTGGAAAAGGAAAATATGAAAAAGTTAACCACTGCCCGTGGGACGTCTCTGTTTGTGAATAAACACAACTGTAAACTTATTTCAGAGTAAGTCGGTGACTTTTCTGTTTTTGATGGATAGACACTTTAAAATTACATTTTCTGAGGGGGCAAAAGATTAAAAAATTGTTTTAAAAAGTGTACAGGAAATTCCTTCGAGAGATGCTTTGGTTGAGGAAAGGCATTCGTCACCGCTGACAGGCATGTGTAATTGTGACATGGCTTCTGAAAGTGGCTGTGGTAAGAGGCCCTAAACGGCTGGACGTTGAGATTAGTGTTGGTAGATTATTAGCATTATTTTGAAGCTTTATATAGGGGCAATATAGCCTGACAAGCCAGACCCACATCAAGATGTTGGGTCTGGAAACTCACCATTGACAGGGCTCAATCCGGGGAGGGGGGATAAACGGTTGTCTTTCAATTTCCCTCTGCATGCAATTGGATAGCGCCATGAGCTCCACAACCAACCAGAGCGAAGAAGAAGGTGAAGCCGAGCTAACGTTAGGTCGGCAAAACTCCGAACACATCTTCTTTTCTTAAGAATGACTTCAGTGCTGTTCGTTGTTCTTTTCTCAATGAAAAGCTTAACTCCAAGTCTTCCAGAGTCGCGGCCAAAGTCGATTCAAAAGACCGCTGTTCGTCAGCGTCTTTGTTAACGAGTAGCACACAGAACCTCCACAACTCTGCCGTGACGTACCGTCATTATGTTAAGCCTGCCCACTGACTCTACACACGCTGTGATTGGCCTGACCAGTGGTTTTTCCAGCTCTCAGGTCTACCCAGAGTTGCTAGACTACACTCGCGGCAAAATAAATTCTGCCGCTAGGGTGCGTCTAGATTTCTAGGCTAGGGGCAATAATCTGAGTAGTTTGGGATTGGTGAGATCTTTGTATGTTTTTGAAAGAAGTGTCTTCTGCTCATCAAGACTACAGTTATTTAAACATTTATATAAACAGTAATATTGTGAAATATTATTACAATTTAAGGTGCCAGTGTTCTATTTTAATATATGTCAAAATATAATTTATTCCTGTGACCAAAGCTGATTTTCAGCATCATTACTCCAGTCTTCTGTGTCTCATGATCCTTCAGAAATCATTCTAATATGATGATTTGCTGCTCAAGAAACGTTTATTAGTATTATATCAATGTTTAAAACAGTTGTGCTGCTTCATATTTTTGTGTAAACTGTTTTTTCCCAGTATTATTTATTTATTTATTTATTTATTTATTTATTTATTTATCTATCTATCTATCTATTGCGTTTTTTTTATATTTCATTTACATGTTTATATATATATATATATATATATATATATATATATATATATATATATATATATATATATATATATATATATATATATATATATATATATACCTTAAAGTTTGTAGATGTAAAAGATTCTTGACAATATCAGCATAAACTCTCATCATTCTTGGAATAAATGCATTAAAGTAACTGGTGGTTATCTTTGAAGACCAGTAATAATGATGTTCTCCTTTGATAACATAATAATTGGTAATATATACACGTCACAGTCAGAACAGATTCCTTTTTTGAAGATTATTGGTTCCTCACACTTTTATAATTTTACTGATGCATACAAATCAGGTTAGACACTGTTTAGAGATGGTTTAAATAGGTGTTGTGTTTGGCTATGTTCTATATTCATTATTATTTACACCTGTTAGTGGGTGGGATATATTAGGCAGCAAGTGAACATTTTGTCCTCAAAGTTGATGTGCTAGGAGAAGGAAAAATGGGCAAGCGTAAGGATTTGAGTGAGTTTGACCAGGGCCAAATTGTGATGGCCAAATGACTGGGTCAGAGCATCTCCAAAACTGCAGCTCTTGTGGGGTGTTACTGGTCTGCAGTGGTCAGTATCTATCAAAAGTGCTCCAAGGAAGGAACAGTGGCGAACCGGCAAGAAGGCAAGCTGGCGGAGGCAGTGATGCTTTGGGCAATGTTCTGCTGGGAAACCTTGGGTCCTGCCATCCATGTGAGTGTTCCTTTGACACGTACCACCTACCTAAGCATTGTTGCAGACCATGTACACCCTTTCATGGAAACGGTATTCCCTGTTGGCTGTGGCCTCTTTCAGCAGGATAATGTGCCTGCCACAAAGCAAAAATGGTTCAGGAATGGTTTGAGGAGCACAACACCGAGTTTGAGGTGTCGGATCTCAATCCAATCGAGCATCTGTGGAATGTGTACTGCACAAACAAGTCCGATCCATGGAGGTCGCACCTCACAACTTACAGGACTTAAAAGATCTGCTGCTAGCATCTTAGTGCCAGATACCACAGCACACCTTCAGGGGTCTAGTGGAGTCCATGCCTCGACGGGTCAGGGCTGTTTTGGCTGCAAAAGGGGTACCAACATACCTGATCGGTAAATATAACGTCACATTTTTTGTCACACTGCATTTTAAATATATAATGCAGTGTGAAAAAAAAAGTGAGGTTTTGTCATGCTACACACATACTGAGCTTTAAGTATGTGACAAATAGCCTCAGAATGTAGTTAACTTGCAGAGTGTCATTGCCAGTGCTCTTCTAGTGTATGAAACATGTTGACATACAGATGCTAGCGCTTCTGTCCTGTAGTGTGTACTTGGCATCACTATTTTGAAAGCAGCTGTGCTGTCACACTACGGATAAATGTTAAGTTAGTAGCAGTGCTGCTGCTATTTTAGGTAGTTACCCCTCAACGCTTTTTTGTAGGAAGAAGCCAAAGAGTGAGAGGGAAAGAAACAGCGAAAGAGAGAGATAGAGGCCATCTGTTCCTACTTTCTGACCCAGTGCTCTCATCAGAAACAGCCTCTCCAAATTAAAGTCCAATCACTGAGTGCACTAATACCGCTGATTACAACACGTGCTCCCTGTGAGCGAGGGACAGAGAAAGAGAGAGATCAGAGAGAGCTGAAAAAGTTCTCAAAGTAGAAAATGAACCAACATGATGACATTTAAAAGAAATGAAAAAAATGTGCACAGACAACCTGTTAATGAACAGAATGAGAGAGGTTCCCTGGAGTACTGGACCGCTTTTACATGAAAAATACAAGAAGAAGAGCTCATCTGGGGCCTGATGTACAGCGCAGGTTCATTAGCTTTACGTTCAATTGACATTAATGCATTCCTTTTTAAGGACAGAAAATGAAATAAATAGCCTTTGGTTAATTAAGTTTAATAGCATAAATGTACATTATATAGCAGCAATCTTTACTCATCATACTTGCACAAATGCAATGGATTCCATAGTTTTGGTAACACTTTAAGGGATCATTTGTTAAAGTTGGCATGAAGCTGAGTTTGCGATAATCTGAATACCCAGGCCACTTTTGATCACTTTTACTTGGGACATGCTAGCTGGCAACATAGGATTCCATTCATTATGCTAAGCTAAGCTAGCGGCGACCCTGCCAAACTAAAACAATGCATGCACTGAGACAAAAATGCATTTGCCCACATATCTAAATGTAGGAAAGAAGTTGACTAAGCCCTATTTCTAAAAACGGTGGAGTGTTCCTTTAAGAATTACAAAATTATATTTTCTTTATTTATTTGGTCACTCCTTGGCGACTCCAGTTGCCATGTAATGAATAAAAACGTTTCCTATGAAATTTGACAGTATCTGATTTTGCTGACCGAGAGGATTCACATTTTTGACATCTAAAATATTTGTGCTTCCAATTGTCTAAAGTGTTCCGAGTTAAAACTTTTTCACTCAAATTAAGATCAATCTGTTATGTGCGTTTCAGATGGCAAAATACAATGTATACTGACAGACACTGCGCTAGTCAAACAAATCATTGGTCTGTGGAAATGTCTCTTGGCTGTCTGGATAGATTTGATGATTATACAGTAGTACCGTTCTACCTCAGGCAGGCAAGTGCTGTATTGTGGAGGTTTACATGTGACCCTATTATGTTTTAATGGTTTGGAGTCTCCTGCAGAAGGACAAAGAACACTTACATTTTCTCGTAATATTCATTTCAGCATCACCTGTTTTCTCACAGTGTCTGAAATGATTTGATAAAGGATTTGGTCTCTTCAATCCCCTCTTTTCTGAAAGCATAAAGTAAAAGATTTTTCCTAATTTTTCTGTAATTTAATTACAGATGTCACTGCATTAAATACTGTATATACTAGGACAATTCTATATAAAACAATAGTGGATTTAACATCAAAATGTAATGCCTAATGTAAAGTTATGAATTACTTCTTTAGAGTAACTTACCCAACTCTGCCCATATGTGACCTCCACAACACTGTTAAAAACACCATTGCAGTTGAGCCGCGTACAGACGTAACAAGTCAAATGCAAAGGCAACAGCGAGCTTGATTTGTTGTTCTGTGGTACCTATGGGACGCTGAAGCCGGTTTGTGTTATCTGTTAGCGCGGTACCTGACACACGTCCATGTGGCAGTTGGCATTTTTTCAAATTGAAGGTGACTCCTTGTTTACCCATTTCCAACTAGTTGGGTGCACTGAATGTAAAGCAGGATTCCGGGTCTCTGGCTTATGGGGGGTAAAACTGGGTCAGGTGCACTTCTCACGCCGACACCTTCTCGCGCACAGATGGGCACATCTGTCACAGCTTCCCGCGTCAAGTGTCACGCCAGCAGCTCAGGGCCAGACGCGCAGCACCTCTCATGTTTCCCAGATGGATGGGAGCAGGAAGATACAGTTTACCGTGTTTATCTGTGAAAGAAATCGAGCATGATTTGGCCCTCGGATACAGTCACAGAAAAAAAAAAAGCTTGTTCCATGGTGACCTTGATGCGTACCGAAAACAGGCTAGGTGTCTGGTCATCAATAAAGCCTTGGGGACGGCCCACTGCATACATCAATGCTACAACTCTACATGCTTCATTTGTGCCTCTGTATAAACTACACGGCAATAAATTATCGTCTTAATCGGTACTTTTGTCTTGTTTGGACATTTTTCTTCATTTGACATTTTTAAATCTACTCCTTATCTCACTTTGTACACTTTGGATCAATTTATATTGTATTTAAATGTGCTCTATAAATAAATATTGTTTTTCAGTAAAAATGTAAAAAAAAATTGTGCCGTCAAAATCTATTAATCACGATTAATTGCATAGTACATAAATATTTATGCGATTGATTGCGATTAATCGATTTGACAGCACTACTAAACATATTTAGTAAATTATAAACTTACTTCTATACTTGTAAACTATATTATTTATAAAGAAATGAACTCTTGTTTTCAGATAACATATCCAGAATTGAGTTTCTTTTTTTTTCTTAGCCATTTATTTATATAAAGATATATATTTTTATATTTTATACAAAATTATTCACTTAAAAATAATATATATTTTGGAAACATAATGTTTGAAGAAGTCTCTTATGCTCATCAAGCCTGCATTTATTTTATCAAAAATACAGTAAAACTGTAATATTGTGAAAAATTATTAAAAATTAAAATAATGTTTTTCTATTTTCATATAATTTAAAATATTATTTATTTCTGTGATGCAAATCCGAATGCAGCATCCTTACTCCAGTCTTCACATGATCCTTCAGAAATCACACACACACACACACACACACACACACACACACACACACACACACACACACACACACACACACACACACACACACACACACACACACACACACACACACACACACACACACACACACACACACACAAATACATACATACACATATAAGCATATATAAGCAGAACATACTTATAAAGATAATTTTGTGTGTGTGTTACAGTAATTTTTTACCACAGTTGAAGTTTGTTTCGTCTGATAATGAACCATATATCTTGCCAAAAAAAGTGTTTATTGTGATTTTTATTAGTATTATTATTACTAATGATAACTAAAATAAGAAAACAAACATAGTTCATAACATGCAACTATCTTTCAGAAAAGCAGAGCAAAGCAGTCCATGTCGAGCATTTCTTTTTCAGTAGATGTTAGTGTTTAACACTGTCATATTGATCCAGCCGTGGAGTGGTTCAAACTCATCGTGGGCCATTAGCAGAACATTTAGGGAAATATTTGAAACAGCTTTGGCACCTGCCTTGGGAGGATGATACTCGTGGCCTATTTTGTCCTGTGCCTGACAGATTATATTATTGTCATAAGATGGCAGTCTCCATAAAGGTCATGTGATGAGGTCAAAGGTAAGTATTAGCATTTTGTTTGAATGACAAGTGTTCCATTTAAGAGAAGACATTGATGCAATCTATCAAAATATACTCTAATGTACATCAGCTCATATAATATGCTTAGATGGAAATCAAGAAAGTTTTTTAAATATCTTTGTAACGTGTTTTATTTTTAATTTACAGTGAATCTTCTGGACACAACCAAAATATCAGGAGACTGGGGCTGGCTCACATATCCTTCACACGGGGTAAGAAATGTCATCATTATTATTTGTGTGGTTTAAAATTTTGGGGCCTTTTTATTTCAGTGAAGTGCATAAGAGGAAATTGTTCATACATTGCGGTTTTATACTCAGATTCTAGTCAGAATATGAGTCTGATTCTGCTCCATTGGGCTGTGATTATGGGGCGTGTTTCAACCAAACCAGGAAAGAAAATGCCTTCTGCACTCAATTGGATAAACCTACAACCAATCAGATCAACGGAATAAGTGACGTATGTTGAGCGACGCATAGTTGTCAACAGAACTCAACTACACCTTGTTGAATCAATGCCACGTAGAATTAAGGCAGTTCTGAAGGCGAAAGGGGGTCAAACACAGTATTAGTATGGTGTTCCTAATAATTCTTTAGGTGAGTATATATATATATATCTCATCTCAAAAGCACTCACTCACTTTCTCTAATCCCAAACTCCTCTGTCCCATTTGACACATTATTCAACACTCTCATCCATAAAAGAGAGAGAGAGACAGAGGTATGTGTGTGTGGGTGAGGAAAGGAAAAAAGGAAGGCGATGTTCAGAGTTGGCTGCATTTGCATATTCTAATGGAGAAAATGATGCATGGGGTATTGAATTAGCGGCGCACAAAGTGATCTAAGCGCTGAACTGTCACAATTAGCGAGGGTGGCTGTCAGAGGCTGATGGCGGCGTGATGTCCCTTAGAGTGAGGCGCCTCCCCGCCAGGCGACAATTCAAACCGCGCTACACGTCGCAGCCGCTGATGTACTGTAACAATCCCTCCATTATCGGCTCACATGTTTAACGGCGGTGGAACGCAAGTAAAGTCCACAAATCAAAGCGGGAGAGTCTTTCAACAGGATTTGTAAAGGGTTATATGCACATTGTGTTGTCTTTAGTGCTCGCCTGTGCAGAAGTCAGCTGATGGTAGTGTGTTGTGGATAGTTATCTGGAGATTGTTTTGTTGTGGGTGGTTTCTAAGTGGTTGCTATGATATTATGGTCTGGTATGGCTCATGGCCCTCCTTCAGTAACTCTATTGGGTGATGGGACTAGCGTAAACGTTTGTTTGATTGGAAAAGTTTGTTTGCTTCAACAAGTCACGAGTTTGAGGTAGAATTCATTGTATTATATTAATTATATATTTATATTAAATGTGAAATTATTAAAATAAAAAATATATTTAACTATGTTAGGTGTGATTTAATCGTGATTAATTACAGAAAAATGTGTGATTAATTATTTTTTATTTTAATCGATTGACAGCAATAATTTATATATCATAAACACACTTTCCATCTGCCCCACTTTATTTAACACATTATTCAACCAATCTTATTCATTTTTTTTATTTATATTAATATTTTCATTAATTAATTGTACATTTTTTATTTATTATGGAATATTATATTATATTGTGTTGAAATGCTAACATTTTATGAATGTTTTGTTAATTTAGTTATAAGTCATTTATAAATTATTAGTTAATACACTCATAAGTTATTAATAAGTGGTATGCTATACCGCCTATATTCATATATATAAGTGATTAATAGTTCACTAGATTATGGGATGCAGAAAGTGTTGTCAATGACTTATGTACGCATACACACAATTTAAAATAGGTAAGAAAGATCTACAGTATATGTATATGTATGGTTCAAACCATGTATTTTGTTGCATGTAACTAATAAAGTTACACGCCAAAACCTATTTTTACTCCCATTTGGTGCTTAGTAGGTGTTCATTTTTTATCCTGGGTAGAGAGAGAGAGAGAGAGAGAGAGAGAGTTTCTGAATGACTGTACAGTCATAAAGCTGCACAAATGAAATGGATTTCCTCCCACACACACACACACACACACACACACACAGCATTTACTACGACCTGAAAGGTAGAAAATGGGACATACATAATTCACTGAAGTGCGCTTTCAATGCAAGTCAACAAGCAGTAACGCAGTAAAACTGCCAGATAACGAGCATCCCCGTTTGCGTTTGCCCTCTAATTATTGTTTGTTAAATGTATTCTCAGCGAATAATGCAAACTATTTACTTGAACTTTGCCACCGTTTTTCGTTCGCATCCACTCAGTCACATAAACACTGAAGGCCTGGAACAGCGATTAAAACGCCTTGCGGGAGGCAGGCAGTTATTTCTTCTTCTCTCAACTGTAAAAAAT
Organism: Gobiocypris rarus; assembly: GCA_023029165.1. Taxonomy (NCBI): domain Eukaryota; kingdom Metazoa; phylum Chordata; class Actinopteri; order Cypriniformes; family Gobionidae; genus Gobiocypris; species Gobiocypris rarus. The sequence continues at coordinate 6,100,475 of CM040931.1, read as the reverse complement.
AATTTCCACAAATAGATTATGTTAGCGTGCATATTCGCATTGGCACAGCAAACACCTCCTCCCCAATTATTACTTGTCAGCTAGCTAAAATTAGTGGCGTACTTTAACAGCTCGGCATTAGTTAGTGTACCTGTCTGATGTGACTGCGGCGGTCCCCGCTGAAATGAGCCCCGACAAATGCATCTCATTTACACACCGCAACGCTCCGTTAGATGCATAAACTCGTGTTTGCTTCTCTAATAGCTGTACTTTTTTTTTTTTTCATGCATCCAACTTCAGATCTGTTGACTCCAAAAACAAATTCAGCCAATAGGAAAGTAAAATAACTAATTACATTTTTTTAAATATCTCAATTGTTTCATATGTCTCATATGCTGGACAGCAATGAGATTAAATGGAGAGCAAATTTGTTTGTTTATTTTTTCCTGATTAGAAAAAGACCCAACTTAATTCATATCCACCTCCTATAAAAAACTGTGCTCAAATTTGTAAACATACCAACATCTTCATATTGAGATCTCAGACTTTTGAATGAAGATTTTGATATATTGGCAAATGAGAAATTTCCCAATTCTTCTCAAATTTCAGCAAACTTCTCAATATGTTCTCCATTTAATCCAACTGCTCTCCCATTGTATCTGTATCTAGATGGATGAATAGACAAACAGATAGACCAATAGATAGATGGATGAATGGATGGATGGATGGATGGATGGATGGATGGATGGATGGATGGATGGATGGATGGATGGATAAATGATAGCTATATGAATGGATGGATGGATGGACAGACAGATGGATAGATAGGCGGATGGATGGATGATAGGTAAATAGAGAGACAGATAGACCAATAAATAGGTGGATAAGTGGATGGATTGACAGACAGATGGATAGATAGGTGGATGAATGGATGATAGGTAAATAGAGAGACAGATAGAGCAATAGATAGGTGGATAAATGGATGGATGGATTGACAGACAGGTGGATGGATGGATGTTAGATAAACAGACAGACAGATAGACCAATATATAGGTGGATAAACTAGACAAAAGAGAACTGGAGCGCTGCTGGAATCCCTTGTATCCCCTGGTGCTCTTGGAAGGGTTAAATGTTGAAAAAGAATTTGGGGAAAAAAATTAAAACACCAACGTGTATCGGCCCATTGGCCTTCATCAGGGTGTTGGAGACACCAACACCCTGATGAAGGCCAATGTTTTAATGCTTTAGCCCAACTAATAAAGGCTTTTTAATATAGGTGGATAAATTGATGGATGGATGAATGGATGCATGGATGGTTGGATGGATGGACAGACATGTCGATAGATAGGTGCATGGATGGACGGACTATATAAATAGATAGACAGATGGATAAATAGGCGGATGGATGGATGATAAATAGACAATTAGACCAATAGATAGGTGGATAAATGGATGGATGGATGAATGGTAGATAGATGGATGGACAGACATGCAGATTGATTGACGGATGGATGATAGATATATAGCCAGATAGACAAATGGATGGATAGATGGACGGTTGGTTGGTTGGTTGGATGATAGATAGATAGATAGATAGATAGATAGATAGATAGATAGATAGATAGATAGATAGATAGATAGATAGATAGATAGATAGATAGATAGATAGATAGATAGATAGATAGATAGATAGATAGATAGATAGATAGATAGATAGATAGATAGATAGATAGATAGATAGATAAAATATATTAATTATATATTAATTATATATCAAATTCATAAAAATGAAATGATCTGGGACATGTGTTCATTTTATAGTTCTATAATATTACAATATGCCAACAGTTGTCTCATTTGTTTCTAACTTCAATCTCTCAAAAAGAATTGTAGGTGAAATATCTGGGACCAGGTTGAGTCTCCTGAGCAACATCTGAGCGCTAAATGATTCCTCACACAGATCCCGTTGCTGGTCCGAATGAAACGCTCGTAGATGCGGATCACGTAGATGGTAAATACAGTTTGTTTGGTAGTCACAGGCCTGACCCTCATGTTAAAGCGCACGCCGCTGTCTGCTGGAATCGCTATTGAAGGATTAAATACTTCAGCCCGCTTTGTGCCCCTGATTCCCATTTACAAAAGGATTTGCTGCATGGACACTTTCCTCTATATCCATTCGTCTTTTTCGAGGATTCGGCACTTCCATTTCCTTAAAATTCAGTCCTCCTCGGAATGCTACGTGACTTCGGCGATGTGCGGCGCGCCACACAATGCATGTTACCGTCAGGGACAGAAAAGAGCAGAGCAGAAAGAGATTAGACTTTCTCTTTGACGTTTCTTATGCTTGTGACGTATTCCCTGTCACAGCGGAGGGGCCGGCACGCAGTGTGTGTCCCGTGGGTTTGATGATAAAATGTTTTCTGTGGCAGATTGTGTCACGCGAGGTGGAGTTCTGCAGCTCTAGGTCGCCTGACACACTCATTGAGCACAGCTATAAGAAAATGTAGCATATGGTTAAAGCAGATCTGTCATGTGCCTCTTCATGAGTGTTGAGTTAATGCTTGTTTAGACTGGATTAGATACTTTAGACCAGATTGAAGTTTACTGTAAATGATTTCTACTAAATGAGACTACTAATGGTATCATATTTAGAAGCAGGAGTTTGATGTACTGGAAGCTTTATCTCACTCATGATAGTAACAAATACTATATTGTGCTCTCTCTGACAGCTGCTCGACATACTTCATTTATATCTCCGTCTTGGCTCCTGGGAGGTCTGGAAGCTTGTCATATCTCACTTCATCAGCCTTATTTTATAGCGGTTTAAGTCAAAGGCAAGAATGTAATGTTATAGGAATGAGTTTAACATGAATACCTCTTTACTGACGGCTCCTAATAGACATGCAGTGAGAAAAGCTGTCTTTGCATATACTCTCTGGGATTTCAGGAATTGCACTTTACACTGAAGGCCCGTTCATACCAAGGAGGATAACTATAATCATAACAATAAAGATATAGTTCTAAAATCTTTCTAAATATGAAAAGAATAGCAGAGCTCACATCATATCTCTAACGATAACAGCACAGAGAAACTATGTTGTTGGAATGTGTGTGTGTGTGTATATACAGTTTATATATATATCCATCTATCCATTATATATTATCCATCTATATTTTGGTCTATCTATCTATCTATTTATCTATCATCCATCCATCCGCCTATCTATCCGTCTGTCTGTCTGTCCTTCCATCCATCTATCCATCCAATCATCCATCATTCCACCTATCTATCTATCTATATGTCTATCCATCCATCATCCATCCAATCATCCATCCATCCACCTATCTATCTGTCTGTCTATCCATCCATCCATCCATCCACCTACCCATCCATCCACCCACCCACCCATCCATCCTTCCTTCCTTCCATCTGCCTATATATCTGTCCATCCATCCATCTTCCCATCCATCATCTTCTATATTTTAATATTCTTTCCCAAAGATACAAAATTCTATTTTAAATAAATACATATTCTTTTATAACCTGTGATATTCTTTGATGAATAAAAAGTAAAAAAAAGAAAAGAAAAGAAAAGAAAAAAAAGATTAAAAGAAGAACAGCATGTTTAAATAAAATAGAAATCTTTTGTACCAATATACATTACCATTCAAAAGTTTGGTGTCAGTAATTTTTTTCTTCTCTTTTTTTAATTATTAAGAAATTAATACTTTTACTCAGCAAGGATGCTATAAATTGATAAAAAGTTAAAAAAGATTTAAAAAAATTGTTAGAAAATATTTATATTTTAAAATAAATGCTGTTCTTTTTTTATTCATCAAAGAATCCTGAAGAAAAGTTTCACAGGTTATAAAAAAAAAAATATTAAGCAGCACAACTGTTTCCAACATTGATAATAAATCCTCATATTAGAATGATTTGTGAAGGATCATGTGACACTGAAGACTGGAGTCGTGATGCTGAAAATCAGCTTTGATCACGGGAATAAATTACATTTTAAAGTATATTAAACTGGAAAACCATTATGTTAAACTGTAATAATATTTCACAATATTACATTTTTTTCTGTATTTTTGATCAAATAAATGCAGGCTTGATGAGCAGAAGAGACTTCTTTCACGAACATTAAAAATAGTAATGCTTCCATACTTTTGACCGGTACTGTGTATACTCATTACATGCTTACATGTCAAATCTTTAATTATTGTGTGTCTTTTCATATGTTTTATGTGCACATGACTCTTTTGTACACATAAGTATGAATGGGAAATGAGAATGGGCTGCATTCTCAGCAGTAACCTGACAAAAGGAATAAAAGCCATCTCAAACTCCGGCCCGGGGAGATGGATTAAAATTGGATTAAACCAGCACCTTGACTATGAAATCCATCACGTTCCCTCATGCAAGTAGGAGGCTTATGGAAGTTGTGAAAGCATAAAGCAGAAAGGAGTGATGAGGAGCTGACATGGACTGAAAAATGAAGAAATGCTGCGCTTTTTAACCTACTCTTGTGAGTGCAGTTCACTCCTATTGTATGTGTGTGTAACCCAGGGTTTGACATGGATCAGGCCAGGTAAATTAGAAGTGATACATCGCTGGATTTGGCCAACCCAGTGATGTGAATGTAGGAGGAGCAAAGATCAGCCTGCACTTCACTCACTATGTTGCATATTAAAATACCGTTGTAAATTGTAGGATTTTTTTACTTAACAAGAACACTCAAAACATGATCAAAATACACTACAGTTCATGTTTGTGTTGTTGTCGCGTGCCATTCAGAATTTAATTGAGAATGTCTTTTAAGTTACAATTCAATCCCTGAATCGGAATTGAGCCAGCGAACGGGATGCAGAATTGCAAATCGAATTTGAATATACAGTATGTAGTTCCCATCCATCAGTGTGCAGAAATGTCCTCAGTGTTCAGCCCCGATGTCTCACTGTACACTAGTCTGAAACTGTCTGAATTTGTCTGGCACTCCCGCAGTCCCCCCGTCACAGGCACAGCTCAGGTTATGGACACTTGTGGCCCGTGAGTAATAACAGCACTTTGATCAGTTCTGCTGTACTTCTCTCTGCTAACTGCTAAATCAAATTCTTCCCAAGCTGGAGTGAAAGAGTGGCAGTGCGTCCTGTCCTTTTGTGGCAGATTTTCAGGCTTTCTGTTTGTTCCAGACGGTGCGAGGTGACACTGCTGTGCCTCTACTGCTAGTCGATACTTTCCCAAAGAACCGCAGCAACATGCGGAGGAGTTAGCTGGATGCTCCAATCTCAAGCACGATGGGGATATGTAGAGCGATTAAATGATAACTGTAATTGCTCATTTTACAGTTCAGTGGTTTTTCAAAGTTTCAGAAGATGCAACAATGAGCAAATCTAAAACTAGGGTTTTTTTTTCAAGTTATGATATATTTCTTATCAAGACAAAATAATTAACCACTAATTGAATCAGCTTTGACATCCAGAGGCCACAGGCAAGGGTAGCAAATGCTTAAATGGATATTTACATCTTCAGAAGTAAATGTGAGTGATGCTTGGCACTAGTAGGGTGTTCTGAGTGGTTTCCAAGGTGTTGCTAGGTGGTAGTTTTGGTGGTTTGGGGTGGTTGCCAGTGTGCTGCTATGCAGTTGCTAGGGTGTTCTGTGTGGTTTCTAGAAGTGTTTTTATTATTATTATTATTAATTATATACTATTATAGTTTTTATGAATATTTTGAATTAGCCTTTATTTTTATATTTTCAATTTATTTTGTAATTTTAGTTTAGGTTTTAGTTATTTTATTGGCTTTTGTCATTTGTCTTCATTTTTAGAATAATCTATATATTTATGTATAGTTAGCTAATTCAACTAATTTGAAATAAAAAAGCCGGACAGATGGATGGGTGATGGATGGATAGACGGACAGACAATGGATGGATGGACAGATGGATGATGGAAGGATGGATGGATGGACAGACGGATGGATGGATGATGGATGGATGAACAGGACGGACAACGATGGATGGATAGATGGACGGACGGACGGATAGATAGGTAGATAGACAGACAGATGGATGGATAGATGGACGGACGGACGGATAGATAGGTAGATAGACAGACAGATGGATGGATGGATGGACCGACTGACGGATGGGTGATGGATGAAAGATAGATTGATGGACGGACGGACGATGGGTGGACGGGTGGTTGGATGGATAGATAGATAGATAGATAGATAGATAGATAGATAGATAGATAGATAGATAGATAGATAGATAGATAGATAGATAGATAGATAGATAGATAGATAGATAGATAGATAGATAGATAGATAGATAGATAGATAGATAGATAGATAGATAGATAGATAGATAGATAGATCTATCTTAGACTCAAGGTAAATCAGATTCTTAAATATTTAATCCAGGCTTACACACATAAATGTGCCATAATGACAGATGCCTGATGCAGGGTTTGTGTCTGATGCATTGTTATGGATCCTCACTGCAGTCAGCCAGCCCTGAATCATTTATGCCCCTTCATGAACTCATAGTGAGATGTCTTTTTACAGTCCAATTCAAGCTGGCAGTGAGACGGGTGACCCCAGGCCGACCCCTGGCACATATCTCTGCCTTCTGTACATTCCTGCAGGGCTCCAGTCGCCATCGGCTGTCACTTAAGCCAAATCAGTCAGGCCTTGACAGCTGCTGTCCGATGACTTCATTATGTTCCTATCTGGCTCATGTTTGCCATGACACGTCTAATGACACCCACCTCCTTTTTTTGCCCACCCACCACAATCGATAGCCGTGATAAGACAGACGGAGATGATGACAAATGGACTTTGAGAGGGAGAAGATATGGATGCATCCAGATGTCCGCCCACTCCCCCGTTACCGCCAAACATGTCACCCTGCTCTGTCGCATGGATGCGCGGCATTACTTTGGGAGTGACTGCAGCACCTGAATGTGGTCCGAACGGTCATGCATGTGCTCTCACAGGTGTGCAATGATTGAAGCAAGTATTTATGTCTGCAAAGGGCCAGGAAAACACCCTCAGGTGCCAAACTGCAAACTTAATACATTAGAAGTAAGTGAATGAATGTGGGTAAATATGTGTCCAGCATTCATATTAAATAAGCATACTTATAGATAATCATAAATCATAAAGTATTATATAAGAACAAATTTGAAAAATGCTAAAGTAATTCATTGCAACTTACGATAACACTTTATTTTAGGGTCCAATTCTCACTATTAACTAGTTGCTTATTAGCATGCAAACTAGGATATTGGCTGTTTATTAGTAAAGCATATATTAATGATCATATTCTACATCCCTTAATCCTACCTAAACTTAGCAATTAATTTAATTAATAGTGAGAATTGGACCCTAATCTAAAGTGTCTTACATTTATAACTCATGAATTAAAAACAAAGAAAATTGAACTTCAGTTGTTAGGATTATGTTCTTTTCCATCTTTAATTAATTTACTATCTCTCAGTCATTCAAAGCTTTTTTTTATTTAGTTTGAATGATGATGAATGAGTTTTTTTATTCAGTTTTATATATATTAACCCACAATATTTTACTTGTAAACATTGTATCTATGAAATATTTGAATAACCAAATAATAAGGGTATAAACAAATATTTCATAATGTCCAAATTTTGGGACATATTATCTTGTTGAATTAAAAGTAAATACATTTAAACGGTGTGTAAAAAAACAAACTAAATAAATAAATAAGTTTGTCAAGTTCTATGTGGTTGCTAGGGTGTTGCTATTCTGTTAGATTTTTCTACATATACTGTATCGTACACTAAAAACGTTGATAGTTTAATGGTGCTTCCCAGCATAGTTTGGGAGTAATTACTTTGCCCGTCTAATTATCTACCTGGAACAGCTTCATCTTATTAAGAAGAGCAGGATGTCCTCGCTCTCCTCTCAGGACCACAGGCACTTGAATAAATACTGAGATCTCATCACCTCTGAAGCAGTGAAGGAAAAGCAAAGGTCTTGAGCAAATACTTTGCAGAGTCCAAAATGTTGGTGGGTATTTGATGTGAAGAGAATGTGTTTGTACAAGAGTATTATATCAGTGAAGACGTCTGCTCTGAGGACAGTTGTGTTGCTCTTTCATAGCTCAGGAGAATTATTGGAGTTCTCTGTTTAAGTAACATTTGATTGATGTTTTTCCTAAAATTCTTTAGGAGAAAAAAAACAACAACTAATGAGATCAAAATGAGTCAATAGTTGACATATGACATAAATATATAGTTATAAAGTGAATGTGGATAGCAGCTTATGTCATTTGATTTTGAATTTGTTGAGATGTTTGGGTTCATATTGAGACTTTTTTTTTCTTTCATAATTTGGTATAAAATTTGGCAAATCTGAGCAATTTAGGCCCTGTTTAGATGCATTTTGTAGACATACCCGTTCACACATGGTGTTTAATTAGTCTCTTCTGTCCACTTTCAACTACTTCTGTCCTGATTTCTTCGAGGGGAGGGTTTATGGGCGGGAAAATGTAAGTGTTTTTTCAGACCTTTCAATCGAATGGACAAAGTAAACTCACACAATTAGCATATTGTAACAGTTCTTTGTTCAGGCGAGAAAACCGGCAAACATTAAAAAGACTTTAATCAAATAAACAAAATGAAAGTAAAAACGCAGGCAGCCCCTCACAGCCCCTGCAATATAAAATCCAGGCCTGGTCCTCTCTTCCTTTGCTGTCGTACGTGGTGCTCATTATCACTCACCACCGGCCTCGCCCCGTTCTCACGGCCCCTCGCCTCGTCCTGCTTACCACACATATGAACACGCATGGAGTCAATGGAAAAACATACAGAAAGCATCAACTTTCGTTGCCGACTACCTCTGGAAGTGGTCTGAGTGGACAAGCTCATCACATTTTAGACCCCGTTTAAACCTGTATTTAGCGTACATAGTGCCTTATTTTGATGTGCTTATTTGTAAGTTGACATTTCAGATAACATAGTTTAGTCATTCTTTAGACATTTTAAGTCTTTGGAAATGTCTGTATTCTGTACTCTTGCTAGGCTCAGTTTATTGGACTTCGCTCTGAAGTACCGAACACATAACAATGAATGATGGTTTACAGAGGAAGATGTTCTTAACCCTGCACGGTCTGGATGGAGCATAACTCTGCGTGTTAGCGAGAGGCAGACATACACAATTAACAGGCACGTTCCACAAAGGTTATCACTGCCAGAGACTGTATTCCAATTAGCAGGCAGAGAATTCAATTCAAGATTCCTCACACTTGAGCGAAGCGGGTGAGGGGCGTTTCCAAGATTAAGCGTCTGCCTTGATGCTACATGATTGTGTCACTGCAAATATCACCACAGGATGGCCAGTTTTTCCGTGTTGCTTTTGTTAAACCAGATTCAAAGGATTTTCTCATCCTATAGCTGCTAATCTGAAATTGGATCACGAGAACTGAGACCTTTTCTCTGCCTGTTTTTTTTTTTCTTTCTTTAGTTGCGTTTGTTTTTTCACACTATTCTTATCCCTGTCCATTCTTATCCACTTTTAACCCTGGTTTAAGTTTCAAACTGGTCCTTTTGAAGGGGGTCAGCACCAGGGTTAATGTAATAAAACTAAAACCATAACAAAAAAATCTTGTTACTTGTTAAATAAAATAAAATATAATAAAAAATAAATAAAAGTTACATTATTTGAGCTGCTTGTCAAAGCAACATTTCTCATTTTCATTTAGTTTAACTTGATGTAATAAATTAACTAAAACTGAAATAAAAATGTATAAACATTAAATAGACATATTTAAAAGCTATATAAATGATATATAAAAAGCCAGTAAATATGACAAAAGCATACAACAAAATGACTAAAACTTTAAAAGGGTGATGAATTGAGAAATCAACTTTCCCTTAAATCCTTTGATATATTAAAGGTCATGGTCATGGTCAAGTTTCAGAGCTGAAAACTTCCTTGTTAGTCAAAGAAAAGCTTTTATTGACACCTGGCCCAGAAAACGACAGCTCTCAAATATATACCGATCAATGACGTCATAGGAGGGGGAAACACCGCCTCTACAGATAAATGTGTACGCCTGCTTCTGTAGCCCCACCCACCGACTCGTGGAGCTAAACTGTGCTAAACAGAGTGAACCACGCTACTGAGCAATAAACATCCCGAAGATAGCAAGATAATCGTTTGTAAAAAAGACGCAGGTCGAGACTGGATTTGCAGACATATTAAGATATAAACACAATGGTGTGCCTACTTTACTGGATCCGACAGGAATGGTGCAACACACTTAAGTGAGTAAAACATGTTATTATGTGTGATAGTATAAGTATTGCATTGTTACAGATCGTTATGATTATGTGTAACTTAGCACGCTGTCACAGGCTGGAGAATCCTTTATTTGTTGGTTGATTCGAATCGGACATGTATGGGCCAGGGTGAAATAACATTCATTTCTTAGTCTGCGTTGTTCACTCTCTTGACTTGATATTTGAAAAGCACGTGCCCTTGCATGTGTGTGTGTGTGTGTGTGTGTGTGTGTGTGTGTGTGTGTGTGCGGTTCACGCTTATATCCACCGGTTGGGCGGGCCAAGTAATAACAAAATAAATCAATTGCGGGGTTGATGAGAGATTAATCATTGTGTTTGTTTAATAAATACGGTTTGAGAGACCTGTGAGAAAATCTTTCCGGTTGCTGCTTTCAAAACAATCCCTCATGTGAACTGACAGGGGAGCTGAAGCTCATTAAATATGCAAATCTTATCCAATCCTAGCAGTGGGCGTTTACTGCCAGGTCTTCAGTGCGGCACGCCCATCAAAACCCAGCGTGTGTTTAGAGAGCCTCAAAACCAGTGTAGAATATAGCCTATATCTTATTAATTATGATGTTTTTGAATGTAAAAACCACACAAACGTCATAAGTTGACCTCAGACAACTGTATAAAAAAATTAAAAAGCCAGTTCATGACCCCTTTAACTAAAATGAAAATGAGAATGAAAAATACTATGTTTATTAACACTGTATCTCCATGTTAACACTGGTCAGCACTGCCATTATATCTGGGTTGTAAAGCCCAGCTCTTAAAGCTTTTGCGGTGGTGTGCATTCACTTTTTTGTGGAGACTTTTTGTTTTACATTTTATAATTTTTTTTACAATTTAACATACTGGAATTATGTTGTATCACAATCAGTCAAAAGCTAAATATTAGTGCACGCTGTAATTGACCTTTCATATTCTGTGCAGTTTATATGTGGCAGAAAACGCTTTTGCTTCTGAATATACACAATTATAAAAATCACAGCACTTTTTGGCAGCATAAAGGGGATTATATGTAGAATTCACTTGTTGACACCGGTGGCTGTTAAGTGAACTGCAAGCAGCAACAACATGCTAAATTCTTTTTCATTCTTTTCTTAGAAGTAAAAAGAAATTGTAAATACCTTTGCAGCGATATACTGTTAACAAACATCCAAACGGCGCCCACATTGATGAGAAAGTTTTTTAGATAAATTTATCTTGCACGCTTTACTTTCAATTCACCGACATTAAAAGGCATTCAAGTTTCATTGTTATAATTATAAAGTATATTTTAGACTATATAGATCTGGCTATGTGAAACTATTGTTTGAATTTAACCCTATTCTTTGCATGACACATGACTACAGTACAGAACAGCTCTTTTTGGGGTTTATCCTGAAAATTGTATTATCATTCGTTTCATGTGACATAAAACAGAAAAGAGGATTTCGGAAGCGCGTTAAAGTCTTATCCTTTTGATTTTCCTGACTCCTTTACATAAAAATCAATCTGGCTTTCAACCTAGGAAGTCGGGAAGCTCTCGTTTTTTAAGTTTCATTACAAGCTGTTCACACATTGGCAATAAAAAAGAGATTAATACAGGAACATTCTTACAAATAGCCCCTTTAAGCCAATTTCATACATCAATTCTGTCATAATTTACTCACCTTTATGTCATTCCAATCATGCAGGACTTTCTGTCTTCTGTGGAACACACACACACACACACACAAATAAATATATTTTGGACTCCTTTGACTTTAATTATATGAACCAAAAAAACAAAACAAAAAAAAACCCATTGAAACACGTCATACACCTCTTTTTGGAACAACATACAGCTGAGTAAATAATGACAGACTTTTCATTTTTATGTGAACTATCCCTTTAAGATAACCAGCCAAGCCCTGACACCTTGGTACTTTTCTGTCTGTGTTTTGTACAGAAGAAGTGAAAACAAATTATGTTTATGTGCATAATTTTGTGACATCTTCTGTGAATGACTCTTGAGATATGTGTTTCAGAATCACTTTTATTCTCTGTAATGCTTGAATGTTTGCAGCTCATTCCAGGAACAACGGATTATGAATGGATGTATTCAGGAGAAAGATCTCCCCTGGTTGTGAACTGACAGATATTTGACGTGTCCCATAAAAATAAGCCAAGATAAAAAATGAGACACTTAAATATTTTATCCAAACAAAGATGTTAAATAGAGTTAACGAGGTGAATCGGACCTAGGGACAGCTATTTCCATCACTAAAATATTTAAATATTAATTAAATGATTTGTTTAATTGATTAATTGATTGATTAAATATTTATTAATTTATATCTTCAGTAAATCTGTCATGGAGCCGTATTAATTAATTGAATAAAAGTTTCAGTTTAAGAATGTTTCCCATGTACAAGCCTGAAATGATCTGAAACCATTAATCTGCATTAAAAAAGAATAATACCTTTTATATCGATATGGAGATTATGTAGATTAGCTCAATTTACATAAAACGTGTCTCAATTAGATTAAAAATATCTGAGCAGAAGGATTTTCATTGTGGCTCATTGTACCATCACTTTGATCAATTTCAATCATTTTCTTCCATTGATCGTCTATTATGGGATGTAGCTAAAACAAAACACAGGCTTTTATCGGAAACCTCATGAAAGGACTAAGCGAATTACTTCCAGCCCTCCAGCCAACCTGAAAAATGTTAGATTTTAACAGACTCTCTAATCTAATCATTAGTGCAAGGACAAATTAAATTTAACTGCTAAATACTCAAAGTGGGAGGCTGGCTACGGTCTGCGCTCGAATCCAACAGTTTAATTACCGCATCGGGCTTTTTTGTAGCTTTCCCATGGGAAGCGTGGGCCGAGGTGAGGCAAGGGAAGCGAGGAAATGTGCTCCTTTGGAAGATGTACTTGTGAGAAGAGGCCAAGTTCACGGTGGCCAAGCTCAAGGCTCCTTTTGAGGTCAGCGTTTTCCCTTTCAATTAGGCCGGCTGTGTCCGTAATGTATTCAGGGGAGGCGATCTACTCAAGGACAGTGGGAGCAGGATGCTACAGTGTACTATATTTGCTATTAAAGGCTTAAACTTCTACTTTTCTGATCACTATTTATACGTGAGTGTTGCTTGTTGCATTATTTTCATAAAGAGTGCTGCATGGATGACGTATTTGTGTAGGGCAAAACCCAGAAAGGTCTTCTGGTTCCACCGCCCTGAATTCGGCGGCTGCTTCGGAAATCGCATACTCTCTTGAGTAGGAACTTATTTTTAATAAGTAATCACTTTGACCGGTGCTAAAAAAGTATGTTCTATATAGTGTGAATGTGTGTAGGATGTAATCCGGACGTGCTACATTTGCCATGTTGTCGTTATCACGTGACCTACCAGCCTACGTCGCTTCACTGACATTCATAAATCCCTTCCCGTGGCATCATGGGATAGTGAAGTGTCCATCGTATGCACACTTCAGAATCTCGCCGGAAGGAGTAGGTCATCTGGGGACTTTTTGCCTGCTCTTTTATGAGTACTATAAATTCAGACATATTTTTTTTGTCACATGCTGTTTTTCACCTACTACACTGCAAAAAATGATTTCTTACTTAGTATTTTTGTCTTGTTTCCAGTCTAAATATTTAAAAATTCTTAAATCAAGATGCTTTTACTAGATAAGTGAGATTTTTGCTTAAAAACAAGCAAAATTATCTGCCATTCGGGTAAACGAATGTCTGTGTAATGAGGTTTGTTGGAAGGAAGGAGGCGGGAACCGTGAGCGTTCAACACATTTTAATCAAAATAAATAAACAAAACAAAAAGTAAACCGCGGGCAGCCCCTCACGGACGACTGCCCACCGACACAACCAAACGTAAACAAAACATAACATAAAATCCAGGCCTGGTCCTCTCTCGTCTTCCGCTGTCTTCGCTCCTCCTTTTATGCTCCGTCACTCGACCGCGAGACGAGACCGGTGTGACGCGCAGCTGGCACTCATTATCACTCGTCACCGGTCCGCTCTCGCGGTCCCTCGCCCCGCTGCTTGCCACATACCCCCATCGCCCCTCGCAGGCCGGGGGCACTTGCACTTTAGCCCATGAGCTCAGATTGTTAAAATAGGGCCCTAGAGAGTTCTGAAAGACACAGGACTGGCAGATCAACGTGCTACTACATTTCTCTCAGCAACGGTAGGGAATTAAATTGAATTGAATATGGAGGATTTTAACTGTGACAAGTTGATTGACAGGATGCACGTAACTAAGCGACAGAGCAGTCCAACAGAGCAATCAAAAGTATGTACTTTTTCTTCACAAGAACAGTAAATAGTTTTAGGGCATAGTATGGTAGTGGTGAATTGGGACGCAGCAAACAAAGATGCCGTGAAGCTAAACGCCCTCATGGAAGAAGAACGCCGTCGTGTTTACAACTGTGACAATGAGCGCTTATCAGGATCAACTAAACTCTGGATGTATGTGAAGTATGTTAAGTTTTACACACTGGTCTGTTATTGTAGGGACATTTTCACGCCCATGATTGGTTGCTATACATGTCAGTCAGACGGCCTCTTGGCAGTCCTTGGCCAATGAAAGCTGCTATTGGAGTCCAGAACTTCTGCCGTCAGTCTGAAGGTCTGGCAATGCGAGACTATTGTTGAGGGTGCAAACTTACGGGCTGGCCTACAAAGATCCATCATCACTGCAGCGCTCTATTGCCAGCAGTGTTGCTAGTTGGTACAACCCATAAAATGGGCTGCTGCTTTGTAATGCCTTCATCACTTGTAGTATCTGTTCTCTCAAAGCCTTGTTTTCTCGTCTGCCCGCTGTTTATCTCGCCATATATCATGTTAGAGTGTGTAATAATATCCATAGAGGAGAGAATAGATGTGAGATTAGCCTTGAAGAGCAGCGGGCTAATAACAGAACATCCCAAGGCGCTCCACAGGCCGCAAACCATCATTTTTCCATAACAGCATAATGATAAGTGATGCTATTTTGCTGCTGCTACTACTACTAAGACCACAAAGATGCAGATGTGAAATCCTGGCCACTAATTTGCAGACACAAACTATTGTACCAATGTGCAGTTTTATATAACACAATAGTGTTCAAGAGAGTGATGAAATTAGATTAAAATGTTTGCATTTATTCATTTGACAGACGCTTTTATCCAACATGACTTGCATCACAGTTTTATTTAAGCATGTAGTATTGTAGTATTTATTAATATTACAACAACTTATTTATACTTATTGCAAAGAAAATACTGCTATTTTCACTATTAGTGTTGCTATTTACATACTGCCTTAATATTTTGAATGTAATTTTATTTTTATGTTCATTTTTAATTGGTTTGTTATTTGATTTATTTCAGTTAATGAAAACTTTTTTACATATTAGTTTTTGCTTTAAATTTAGTGAACAATAACAACACTGCATTGCATTCAAGGTATACATTTTATCCGTTAATGCATTTCCTGGGAATCGAACCCATGACCTTGGTGTTGCTAGTGCGATGCTTTACACTATTGGGAAAAAAAAAAAAAACTTTGAAATTTATGATAAAAAGCAGCAGGTCTGCTTTCCAGAACTTAATCATAAGAATAAAAAAAATCTATTACAGTTCTTCACCATATAAAATAAGGGATCTTATTGTTAGTCAATTAACAGGTTTTTACTGTTTTTTACAGTTATTTACCAGCAAAATTACGATCATTTCTTATTATTAGAGCTACTGGAAATGTTTAAACTGGAAATATTTATATGCAAATTGTTATCCATAAGCATTTAGTTTACCTGTTGAACTTACCAGAAAACTGACCGTAGAAGACTTCAATCACCAACTCTATTGTTGTGTACATTGTAATGCAATGGCATTCATTATTTACAGTTTTCCCACTCCAGATCCCCCCGAGCGTCATCATCTGTCCACTCTGTTTATCCAGCAGGCCTCTGCTTTTAATTACCAGCGAATATCCTGCGCTCGCTCACGGCGTGTGCCGTCAGTAAAGCTTGGTGTGAGCTGTGAGCTTGTGAGATGAAAGACCTGATGTGTGGCGGCACGAAGCGCCCCTCCTCGTGGGGCTGTAAACCCAGTCATACTGGAGGTCTTTCATTGCGCAGCTAGCCTTCAACTCACCTGCTTTACTAACATGAGAATGAGGAAAGAGAACAGCTAATTGCCTACAGACAGAGCCATCTGAGAAGGTCTTTACGGAGGACACCCGTCCACACGTCGTCTTACAAAGGTTTTCCTGCAGAAAAGAGAGGGTCTTTCATTAAAGGGATAGTTCACCCAAATCACCCTCATGTTGTTCCAGACCTGTACGAGTATGAGGAACAACTTGTAAATGATGGCAACATTTTTGGGTGAGCTATCCCTTTAAGACCTGTTGTTCTTGACCTTCAACCTGAAAGTCACTCAGTGCTGTTAAAGTTAAATGTCAAATGCTGCTGATTTTGCTTTTTTTTTTTGTTCTCAACTGCTATCACACTACTGAAATCTGTAGTTAAATGAGTAGCAATTTCTTTATTTAGCAGTAGTTTTTACCTGTTTGTCGGGTTTGGTGTTCTCTGGTTGTGGACAGCTTCATTCTCATTGATCAGCATTTCCATTTTTTGCTTCAGGCTCATGATATGAATCTTTAAGTTCATTTGCAACTCATAATAAAATATTTATTCATGCATGATTATTTGCATTGCATAAGAAACTGCTTAAACCGCACAAAAACCACCCATGAATAACGAGGAATACTGAACGTTATTAAGGAAATGCTGGCCACATTCATCATGATATTAATCTTATGCACTGCAATGCATATGTAAACGTTTTAAAGTAGCTCTCATGCACATTGCTGTAAAAAGTGATATGCTGTTGAAATAATAATGGACTGATTTATAACAATCTTCACACTGTAAATATGTAAATCCACAAAAAAGATCTCTATCGCATTAAAGATGTATTTGCAACAGCACATTTTGAGCGTGTAATCTCCTATCCTTAACGGTCCACTTTTTGTTCAGTTTTCGCCGCCTTTTTATTGTTTTATTATTATATATATATATATATATATATATATATATATATATATATATATATATACAGTATTGTTCAAAATAATAGCAGTACAATGTGACTAACCAGAATAATCAAGGTTTTTAGTATATTTTTTTATTGCTACGTGGCAAACAAGTTACCAGTAGGTTCAGTAGATTCTCAGAAAACAAATGAGACCCAGCATTCATGATATGCACGCTCTTAAGGCTGTGCAATTGGGCAATTAGTTGAATTAGTTGAAAGGGTGTGTTCAAAAAATAGCAGTGTGGCATTCAATCACTGAGGTCATCAATTTTGTGAAGAAACAGGTGTGAATCAGGTGGCCCCTATTTAAGGATGAAGCCAACACTTGTTGAACATGCATTTGAAAGCTGAGGAAAATGGGTCGTTCAAGACATTGTTCAGAAGAACAGCGTACTTTGATTAAAAAGTTGATTGGAGAGGGAAAACCTATAAAGAGGTGCAAAAAATGATAGGCTGTTCAGCTAAAATGATCTCCAATGCCTTAAAATGGAGAGCAAAACCAGAGAGACGTGGAATAAAGCGGAAGACAACCATCAAAATGGATAGAAGAATAACCAGAATGGCAAAGGCTCAGCCAATGATCACCTCCAGGATGATCAAAGACAGTCTGGAGTTACCTGTAAGTACTGTGACAGTTAGAAGACGTCTGTGTGAAGCTAATCTATTTTCAAGAATCCCCATAAAGTCCTCTGTTAAAAAAAGTCATGTGCAGAAGAGGTTACAATTTGCCAAAGAACACATCAACTGGCCTAAAGAGAAATGGAGGAACATTTTGTGGACTGATGAGAGTAAAATTGTTCTTTTGGGTCCAAGGGCCACAGGCAGTTTGTGAGACGACCCCAAACTCTGAATTCAAGCCACAGTACACAGTGAAGACAGTGAAGCATTGAGGTGCAAGCATCATGATATGGGCATGTTTCTCCTACTATGGTCTTGGGCCTATTTATCACATACCAGGGATCATGGATCAGTTTGCATATGTTAAAATACTTGAAGAGGTCATGTAGCCCTATGCTGAAGAGGACATGCCCTTGAAATGGTTGTTTCAACAAGACAATGACCCAAAACACACTAGTAAACGGGCAAAGTCTTGGTTCCAAACCAACAAAATTAATGTTATGGAGTGGCCAGCCCAATCTCCAGACCTTAATCCAATTGAGAACTTGTGGGGTGATATCAAAATGCTGTTTCTGAAGCAAAACCAAGAAATGTGAATGAATTGTGGAATGTTGTTAAAGAATCATGGAGTGGAATAACAGCTGAGAGGTGCCACAAGTTGGTTGACTCCATGCCACACAGATGTCAAGCAGTTTTAAAAAACTGTGGTCATACAACTAAATATTAGTTTAGTGATTCACAGGATTGCTAAATCCCAGAAAAAATGTTTGTACAAAATAGTTTTGAGTTTGTACAGTCAAAGGTAGACACTGCTATTTTTTGAACACACCCCCAATTGCACAGCATGCATTAAGAGCATGCATATCATGAATGCTGGGTCTTGTTTGTTTTCTGAGAATCTACTGAACCTACTGGTAACTTGTTTGCCACGTAGCAATAAAAAATATACTAAAAACCTTGATTATTCTGGTTAGTCACATTGTACTGCTATTATTTTGAACAATACTGTATATATATATTTAGTAGTAGTATTTTTTTAAAAATTACTATTACTGAAAGAACTATATAAAGTAAAAAAAAAATGTTGTTATAATTATTAGTGATGTGTTGAGTTGCATGACACATCTGGTCATGTGATCTTAACATGGCAACTCCATATAAAATAAAATGTAATAGTGTTAATTATTTTATGTAAAACAACATTTTTTATAAAAATTTATTTCAAATGTAACCATTTTCAATAATAACCCTGATTTCCTTCTGTCTTTGCCAGTGGGATGCAATCAATGAAATGGACGAGTATTTCAGCCCCATCCACACGTACCAGGTGTGCAACGTTATGAGCCCGAGCCAGAACAACTGGCTCCGGACCAACTGGATCCAGCGAGACGGCGCCCGGCGGATCTACATCGAGATGAAATTCACGCTGCGAGACTGCAACAGCATGCCAGGCGTTCTCGGTACCTGCAAGGAGACCTTTAACCTCTACTACTACGAGACCGACCGTGATGTTGGCACGACCATCTGGGAGAGTCAGTTTTCCAAGATCGACACCATCGCTGCCGACGAGAGTTTCACTAACGTGGACCTGGGGGTGAGGAGACTCAAACTGAACACTGAAATCCGCGGCGTCGGGCCGCTCAGCAAACGCGGCTTCTACTTGGCTTTTCAGGATATAGGAGCCTGCATCGCTGTCGTGTCCGTCCGAGTGTACTACAAACGCTGCTCGGGAATGGCTCGCAACCTGGCCGTCTTCACCGATGTGGTCACGGGGGCCGACTCGTCCTCGCTCGTGGAGGTCAGAGGTCAGTGTGTGGACCACGCCGAGGAGAGAGACACGCCCAAGATGTACTGCAGTGCTGAGGGCGAGTGGCTCGTTCCTATTGGGCGATGTGTGTGCAGCGCTGGATTTGAGGAGCACAGAGACAACTGCATTGGTGAGTGACGATACTCTAAAATATTACTAGAGATGAATTTTAGTTGCTGTTTCATCATCTTCAAGCACATTAAAATGTTTTCAGAACTTTGTTTTTACATTTTCCAAGCCCAAAGAGTCCAGTCTATCGCACATATTTGTGACCCTGGACCATAAGGGTCAGATTAAGACATCATCTGAAAGCTGAATAAATAAGCTTTCAATTGATGTATGGTTTGTTAGGATAGGATTTATTTATGGTAGGAAATTTACGAAACATCTTCATGGAAAATGATCTTTACTTATTATTATACTTATTATATTATACTTATTTACTTATACTTAATGATTTTTGGCGTAAAAGAAAAATAGATAATTTTGACTCAAAGTGGATTGTTGGCTATTGCCACAAATATACCTGTGCGACTTATGGCTGTTTTTTTGTGTTCCAGGGTCACATATAGTAGATTAAAATATGTGCGTGAAGTAGTCCGAATTGAAAGTACTCATAAAACGGTAGTCGAAAAGTTTCCCCTGATGACCTAATACTTCTGTCAAGATTCTGAAGTGTGTATATACTGGGTAACAGTGGATTTGTGAATGCAAATCCTTGCTATATAGAACTTACTTTTTAACAGTTGCAAAGTAAGTTTTAAACTGTTGGAATACTAGTTCGATTCTGTAATTTCCTAGCCTGACAAGCCAGACTCACATCAAGATGTTGGGTCTGGGAACTCATCATTGACAGGGCTCAATCCGAGCGGCGGTATAAACGGTTGTCTTTCAAATTCCCTCTGCACGCAATAGGATAGCGTTACAACCAACCAGAGCAACGTGAAGCGGAGCTAGTTGATAGATTAAACTTTCGCAATATCCGGTTGCGAACACATCTTCCCTTCTTAAGAATGACTTCAGTGCCGTTCTTTGTTCTTTTCTCAGAAAAGCTGAACTCCAAGTCTTCCAGAGTCGCGGCCAAAGCCGATTGGAAAGACCGCTGTTTGCCAGCTTCTGTTTTTGAAGTAGCACGCAGAACCGCCACAACTCTGCTGTCATTATGTTAAGCCCGCCCATCGACTCTATACACGATGTGATTGGCCTGACCAGAGTTTGGTTTTTCCAGTCCGCAAGTCTACCGAGAGTTGCTGGACTATACTTGCAGCAAATTAGATTTGCTGCCGCTTGGGTGCATCTAACAGTAGGTTAGTGTTCAGGTAAGAAAAACTACAGAAATGAAAGTAATCAAATGCAAAGTAGCACTGGATAGTCTTCAAATGCAGATTAATGCTTACAGTTAAAGTTATAAAAGTAGTTTTTTGTTCTTTGAAAGAACCAACAGACAGCAGCAGGTTTATTAGGCTACTGTCACTTTAAGAGCTTACGCATGGATCCAACATTTACTATTACATTATTAAAATCAAAAGTTTAATTTGTTACCATTATTTAATGCACTGTGAACTAACATGAACAAACAATGAATGACTATACTTTTATGGTTCAAGGGTTCAATTCTCGCTATATTTTCTATTTATTAGTACTTATAAAGCTCATATTAATGCCTTATTCAGCATGAATACATCTACATCCCTTAATCCTAATACCTACATTTAACTACTGCCTTACTAACTATAAATAAGCAGTAACTAGGAGTTTATTACGGCAAAAGTCATAGCTAATAATGAATATGTGTTCCCCATACTAA
Organism: Gobiocypris rarus; assembly: GCA_023029165.1. NCBI lineage: Eukaryota > Metazoa > Chordata > Actinopteri > Cypriniformes > Gobionidae > Gobiocypris > Gobiocypris rarus. Next base: position 6,078,874 of record CM040931.1, on the reverse strand, counting down.
AGTGTTTCCATTTTTATTAACTAACATTAACGAAGATAAATAAATACTGTAAGAAATATATTGCTCATTGTTAGTACATGTTAGTTAATGCATTAACTAAAGTTAACAAATGAACAATCTAACAAATGTAAATATTTGAACTGTGGTGCTGTGGAGAGGATGATTTCAGAGACACATTTTAATATTAATATTTTTATTAATTTTTTTAGCTGTGATACAGTACGGAGTAAATGATTTTAGAGATACAACTTCTTGAAGACTGCATGATAATAGCAATGCTCTGGCCATCAAAACACTACTTTTGAAACAAATATTTAAAAATACAGTAAATTTGATTATGAAATACACCTCAAAACAATTAGTGTCAAATTATTTATAAATAATATGTCAGACTGTATTTTGATTATCTGATATGTTTAAATGGTTGGTCTTTGTCTGTGTACTTTTTTGAGCCATGTTCGTCAAGTTCAGTTTTTGACATGGAAATTATGATGTACTTATCATTATATAGTCTTGGTTGTCATTATTATTGTAGGTCTCTGTGTCAACATATTTGCAAATAGATTCTTTCTTTCTCAAGTTTTTTTTTCATTCTATATACTCACTCATTTCTGCAGTTCTCATTGCACTGGAATGAGCAGCCGATGTTTGTTTCATGGTATTCATGACTAAATGCTGTGGAATTGCTATTAATTCAATTTCCTTCGTGTTGCCAGTCTCACGGCATTCTGTTTTGAATGTATTACTCAAACCATCACAAACTCATACTTTGTCAGGTAATTTTCTGCTCGATCTGTGGCTAATAGCACTCATGACAATCCGTTCCCTTTTCCTCTGTCTCCTTTCTAAAGTGCTGCCGCTGTCTGCACGAGTCAGTAAAGGTTAAGTGTCTGAGCCGCAGAGTCAGGCTTTTGGTGTCTAAACTGGGTCGCTGTGCTAATTCTCTCGGTGAGCGCTCCTCCTCTAGTCACGCACATCTCAGGGACAAACCCGGCACGGCAAACTGGGCTGCTCTTGGACACGGCAAAACAAAAAAACCCAGCTTACCACTCTTAAAGCCGTAGGCGCAGACCACTGTGGAAGGATTGCATGTCGTCGCAATAGAAAATGTCAAAAGGCTTCCCGTTTCCTTTGACCGAGAGTCGAGCGATGGGCTCCCACTAACGTTTTAAGTGTCGATCAAAACAGAGCGCTGGCTTCACGTCTCACTCCTGTCAGCTCTGTTTTGGGTTTTCCAGTGGCAGCCGTTGCTCCCGGGCCTTCCGGTCCAGCGTGAAAATGTAGGGAAAATATCCATTTCAGAGGAGACGAGATAGTTCATGCTCATCGGGGTAGCAGGGAGCCTTGTCAAATCCACTCCATTTGGCAACTTGATTTAACCTACTTAGATTCAAGAGAGAGTGCCTTCCCCACATGTTCAGCCGCCGCTGTGGGCTAACTTATTCATGAGTGCTTGTAAACAGACTTCCATGCAAAACAATTGTGTTCGGAAGGCCATGAGGATGCTGTGCCGGGGTTAACAATCAGAAAATACAGGGTCCGAGGCCATATTGAAAATTAGGGATTTAGAAATGTGGAAAGAAACAAAGTTTAAGGATTTTGAAAAAGCAATTCACTTACAACACCTCGAAACACCATAGCAACACCCTGACAACCACTCTGTGACGACGACCTCTTATCTAAACCGCAATCCAGTTTAATGACAGCTGAAGGAGCAGGGGCGAAGCCAGACGATTTTGCCGGGGCTTCAGCCCCGGATGTTTTGAGTGTAGCCCCGATTCCCGAACGAGAAAAAAAAATTCCCCTTTTTTTTTTTTTCTTTAAAGCCTATGTAAACCCGCAAAATCATAAGTTGTCCTATTTGCGCTTTGGCTTTGCACGTACTGCATAGTGCATACAGCCTGTAAAAATAGACCTTAAAAATAATCTAGCCTAGAGTATAGGCTACATTTCTTTGCTGTCGTTTCTTCCTGTTGAATATGCAGCAGGTAGGGGAGGAGCTAGCAGCAAAGTCAAGTGTCTGAGAGAGTGTTAATAACGACAGACAGCTGCCAGGAAAAATGAAGCAAACGAGACTTTGGGGATTTTTTGGAAAGAAGTCAGTGGGTTAGAATTCAGTTTTTTTTATCCTTTAAATCTAAAGATCATCATCTGGCTGTCTTCTTTCACTGTATGTCTATTTGTTTAACTAGCTATTAGGGTACTAGCATCACTTGTATGTTACTAGCATCTGATCTGATAGAAGTTAGTAATACTAGCAAGTGATAGAAGATTGCTCAATCCATGCTCAATCAAATATAAAATAATGTGATCATCTTCAATTATTAAACAGTGTGTAAATCAAAAGTAAAAAATAAATAAAACGCTTAATATTACCAGATGAAATGAAGGGTAAGTTAACCCACAAATAGCCTAGAAAACTACTGTCTGTGAAGGTTTGGACTTTGGACTCGATCTACTCCATCTGTGTTTTTATTATTATTCTGAATCCGTTCTGAATCTGATCAAGGTGTAGTCTTCAACTTTTTTTTGTTTAAAATGTTGCCTTTCTTTATGAAACTTACCAACAATCAAGTGTTGATAAAAAATGCAACATGAAGCTAATGACATGTTTTTAAAATTAAGGTACAGTTAAAGTTTTTTTTTTTTTATAAAAAAAATATCTACATTTAAACACAATAGTATACTGTGCAAGTGCAAACATAATACAACAAAAGTGAACTAAAAGTAAAGGCTATGTTGACTTGTAGTTTTATGTAGAAAACTTGCAAGTATACTTGCAGTATACACTACTAAACTAATGGTTTACTGAGAGTACACTTCAGTGTGTACTTTCATAAACAAAAAAGATAATGTTAAAGATGTATTTTGACTGAAAGTAAAGTGTTACTGACTGTAATAAAAAAAAAAAACCTCTTCGAGTGATCCCTGTATTTGCATTAAATGTTCTGGGCTAAGCCCCGGATGTCCTTCAATGCTGGAAACGCCCCTGTGAAGGAGCATCCTTCATAAAGTCTTTTGATATACACTGCCATGTCATTAACAATCCGATGAAAAAAAATTGCGAGGGCACAAAGCACAGCTTAACAAGAATGCCGCACATTGTCCAAGATGAAATAACGTTTCTTTCTTCTGTAGGGCTCAGAGTTCAGAGTTGTTTATTGAAGTCTTTTGTTCATCTGTGAGCTTTGTAAAAAGCTTACAAATCTGACTTTGTAACATTTTCTGACATTAGATGATTTCAAAGCCAGTCAAAATCTACTGTACATTGTTGAAGAGGCCATCTTTTCACAATCCCAGCCATCAATTTCCATTTTTCATGCTCTCACAGATTATAATTATAAACTCCTCCGTACAATCTAGCATGTGCTAGTGATTGTTAGACGCGGCACATCAGCAGCCCGCCGGCGACCGGTAAGGGAATTTCAGAAGGCTTTAGTCTGTCACTCTTAGATAATGATATTTATTTTCTGACAGGGTACAATCGAATGAAAAGGAAAGAATGAGAGCTGTAGAGTTTTATTATATATTACATTAGATCATATGCCTGAAAGCAGTCAATCGAATCATTAATTGGCTAAGAAGACAGATTCAATCTTGTCACATAGACACTTCATAGTCCTCCAGCTGCCTGTTTGTTTCTCACAGATTTGAAGACACCTGACAGCCAGGTAAAAAATATGATGCAATTCCAGAGATCTGATGAAGTTAAAGGGATAGTTCAAAATTATTTATAACTTTATAACTCACAATTCTGACTTTATATCACACAATTCTGACTTTATATCACACAATTCTGACTATATCACACAATTCTGACTTTATATCTCACAATTCTGACTTAATATCTCACAATTCTGACTATATCACACAATTCTGACTATATCACACAATTCTGACTTTATATCTCACAATTCTGACTTAATATCTCACAATTCTGACTTTATATCACACAATTCTGACTTTATATCACAAAATTCTGACTTTATATCACACAATTCTGACTTTATATCTCACAATTCTGACTTAATATCTCACAATTCTGACTTTATATCACACAATTCTGACTTTATATCACAATTCTGTCTTTATATCACACAATTCTGACTATATCACACAATTCTGACTTTATATCACACAATTCTGACTTTATATCACACAATTCTGACTTTATATCACACAATTCTGACTTTATAACACACAATTCTGACTTTATAACACACAATTCTGACTTTATATCACACAATTCTGACTTTATATCACACAATTCTGACTTTATATCACACAATTCTGACTTTATAACACACAATTCTGACTTTATATCACACAATTCTGACTTTATAACACACAATTCTGACTTTATAACACACAATTCTGACATTATATCTCACAATTCTGACTTTATATCTCACAATTCTGACTTTATATCTCACAATTCTGACTTTATATCTCACAATTCTGACTTTATATCACACAATTCTGACTTTATATCACACAATTCTGACTTTATATCACACAATTCTGACTTTATATCACACAATTCTGACTTTATAACACAATTCTGACTTTATAACACACAATTCTTACTTTATAACACACAATTCTGACTTTATATCACACAATTCTGACTTTATAACACACAATTCTGACTTTATATCGCACAATTCTGACTTTATATCACACAATTCTGACTTTATATCGCACAATTCTGACTTTATATCTCACAATTCTGACTTTATATCACACAATTCTGACTTTATATCACACATTTCTGAAAAGTTGTGAGATAAAAAGTCACAATTTCCTTTTTTATTTTTTTATTCTGTGGCGGAAACAAGCTTCCATAGAAGCGACAGTAAAGACATTTACAGTCAGATTTCTGTTTCAAATAAATGCTGTTCTTTTGTATCTAGTTATCTACGGTAATAACAAAAAGTCTCTTTTTAGTGTCATGCAAAAGTTACCTGGTCTTTTTTATGGATTGCATTACACTGCTTACTTCCTTTGTACGTGCATTACATTAAACATGTTTTTTTTTCTCTTAGTTTTTGTTGTTGACAGAAGGCACTTAACTTGTACTATTTACAGAATATTCCTACCTTCTTAGTCTCTCAATGAGTGCTGTATGTCCCACATGCAAGTAGTAATTTACTGTTCTATTTGAGCCACATTTTATGTCAAATATAGCAAAACAATGGCAGCCAACAACACATTGGTGGCCCTGATAACAAAACCAGATACTGCGCCTGTAAATGGAATGAATGAGGATTTGCGAGAGGGGGCGGAGTGGTAGGGTGGGCGACTAATTAGCCTTTTTTGTGTCTTAGCTGGGCGTGCATTGTGTACAGCATGAGGGTTTTCTGGCCAACATATTACACAGGGATTAAATGAGGAAACGGGGGGCTCCAGTGGACAATATTAAAGCCCCGCACGCAACTATGCCATTGTGGGGATGCTGTTTAATCTGTCAGACCACCACGCAGGCAGGCGGACAGAGGAATGGTGTTGGGGAAAGGGGCTTTTTCCCAATAAAGGAATGAATTTTATCTCAGCAAGACTGAGCTGGGCTGTGTCACTCAAAATACCCCCCTCTCCATACCATCAATATTGGCACTTGCATCAGAAATAGTGACAAACAGCCTGTGCAATTACAAGCAGACTAACAAAAGCTACGTTCATTTATTCCATGCAACTGGCATCCATATTTTGTATTAAAATTATGTGGGTCTATAGATTCAAATGCATGTGTTTGCACATTTAATAACATTGGAGGGACGTGAATGACAGTTTGGTGTTGATAATGAAGGGAAATTATTAAACGCATTATATAATCAGATTTTTAGATTGTGATTTTCTTTCTTGCATGCTCTTTCTCGCTGTTAATTTCATATGGAGGATGTGAAAATACACAGCAGCCTCACAGATCGCAACCGAAAACCGAATGTCTTATCAGCCTATTTGCATTGCCATTGTTCTCATGCAACAAACGGGCTGTGTGATAAAAATCCACAAAGCCGCTGCATCACAGTAACTTCATAAGATAGATCAAGTCTGTGTAAAGACTAAAGAACAAAAAAAGCACGCTCGACTTTTCTCTGGTAATTGGCACACACAAAACATTTTTTTGTGAGCGGCACTGTAAATGCCTCGCTCCGCACTCTTCAATTAGACACGCTTAGATAGGTGACAGCAATTCAATCAAACAATTAGCAGTCATTTAATGCTCATTAACAGAGAAGCGTTTGTCTCATTTGATGTGGCTACACATTATTTCCAAAGAAAAACACTGTTAGATTGTTGCTGTACGCAGATTATTGCTCAATACTAACATGAACATCTGTTGAACAATGAACTTTTAATCTGTTTTTCCCATCAGAACATTAATGTAAAAACATTAGCCTTCCTACATGAAAGTCAGTGTTTTGCATCTGTCCGTCCATCTATCTACAGTCTGTTAGTCTGTCCATCTCTCTACAGTCTGTCTGCCCATCCATCCATCCATCCATCCATCCATCTACAGTCTGTCCGTCTGTCCATCTATCTACAGTCTGTTAGTCTGTCCATCCATCTACAGTCTGTCCGTCTGTCCATCTATCTACGGCCCATCCATCCATCCATCCATCCATCTACAGTCTGTCCGTCTGTCCATCTATCTACGGCCCATCCATCCATCCATCCATCCATCTACAGTCTGTCCATCCATCTACAGTCTGTCCGTCTGTCCATCTATCTACGGCCCATCCATCCATCCATCCATCTATCTATAGTCTGTCCGTCTGTCCATCTATCTACAGCCCATCCATCCATCCATCCATCTATCTACAGTCTGTCCATCTGTCCATCTATCTGACCCATCCATCCATCCATCTACAGTCTGTCCGTCCATCTATCTACAGTCTGTTAGTCTGTCCATCTCTCTACAGTCTGTCTGCCCATCCATCCATCCATCCATCCATCTACAGTCTGTCCGTCTGTCCATCTATCTACGGCCCATCCATCCATCCATCCATCTACAGTCTTTCCGTCTGTCCATCTATCTGATCCATCCATCCATCCATCTACAGTCTGTCCGTCTGTCCATCTATCTACGGCCCATCCATCCATCCATCCATCTACAGTCTGTCCGTCTGTCCATCTATCTACGGCCCATCCATCCATCCATCTACAGTCTGTCTGTCCATCTATCTACGGCCCATCCATCCATCCATCTACAGTCTGTCCGTCTGTCCATCTATCTACGGCCCATCCACCCATCCATTCATCCATCCATCCATCCATCCATCCATCCATCTACAGTCTGTCTGTCTGTCCATCTATCTACGGCCCATCCATCCATCCATCCATCCATCCATCCATCTACAGTCTGTCTGTCCATCTATCTACGGCCCATCCATCCATCCATCCATCCGTCTACAGTTTGTCTGTCCATCTATCTACGGCCCATCTATCCATCCATCCATCCATCCATCCATCCATCCATCCATCTACAGTCTGTCCGTCTGTCCATCTATCCAAGCCCCATCCATCCATCTATCTACGGTCTGTCCATCCATTTATAAACAGTCTGTCCGTCCGTCCATCTATCTACAGTCCGTCTGTCCCCTGTCCGTCTGTCCATCTATCTACAGTTTTTCCGTCCGTCCATCTTTAGATGGTTCACCTGTCCATCCGTCCATCTATCTACGGTCCATCCAACTATAAACAGTCTGTCTGTCTGTCCATCTATCTGCAGCCCGTCCATCCTTCCATCTATCTATAGTTTTTCCTGGGGATGCACCGAATATTCGGCCACTGAAAATTTTAGTCCGAAAATGGCCCAAAAGGGCATTTTCGGTTTTAGGCCGAAAGACTTTCATCACCAAAACAATACGGCCGAAATGTTGTGATGACGCAAACAGAAACCGCGACTTACACGTGCTTGTCTAACCGGTCAACATGCAACATGTCAGCGGTGTGGACTTATGTGGTTCATCTCAACTCTGATGACGCATCTATAATATGGGTTGTAACTTGAAAATAATGCTTTGTTTCTGTTTCTGTTGATGGATACACGTGCTGGCTCCTCAGTGATAGACTAAAACAACAGCGATAATAAAAGAAAAACCTGGGCAAAACGGACTCTCTTTGTAAATTTTGTTCAATGCATGCGAGTGCTGCCGTATGTTCGAATATGACCAGTCGTTTTGCGTTATCACCGGGTGTAGAGCCAGAAGACGCAAATGAGAACTCAGCGCAAATATTGAGATATTATCTTTCAAGTCTTTCGCTTAAGCGGACAAACTCACACAAAAAGTATGTCAACATGTCCATCTTGATGAGCATCCTTGCAGACATACTCTGTATATGCCTTAAGTGAACTGTATACAGTCGAGAAAGGCACGCGCATATCCATGCATTAGGTCTTAAAGGAGCAGTAGCCTTTACTGCGGTCTGTTTAATATCAAACAAAAGACATGGACATCACTCACTGCTCTTGATTGAATAGCTTTTGTAAGTTTAATAAGGATTAATTTTTAATTTAAACAGTTAAATATGCAGTTATTTTACATTTGATTACTTTATTCAATTTCTGTACCTTTCTGCAGGCCAGTAGACCTGTACATTATTATTTAATGTACACATGAGTGAGTCAAGTTAAACATTTTAGTTAGAATTTTATTTTATACTGTGCATTGTTGCAATGTGCTAAATAAATATTTGCATAATTTGTAATAGATTTATTATTTGAAACTTTAATATTAATTTATGCAATTGCAATGCCTTGATTTTTAGTAAAGTTGCACAGTCATAGCCATAAATGCAATGGTACTAATAATTGGCATAATTTCTTTCGGTGTTCTGGTTTTCGGCTTTCGGCCTTGGTTTCCTCTTTTTCGGTTTTCGGTTTCGGCTAAGAATTTTGATTTCGGTGCATCTCTAGTTTTTCCGTCCGTCCATCTATTCATGGTCCTCCTGTCCGTCTGTCTATCTATCTGCGGCTCATCCATCCATCCATCTATCTACAGTCTGTCCGCCCGTTCATCCGTCCATCTATCTACAGTCTGTCCATCTATAAACGGTCCATCCGTCCGTCTATCTATCTACCGTCCATCCTTCCATCCACCCATCCATCTATCTACAGTCTGTCTATCTGTCCATCTATGTACGGCCCATCTGTCCACCCATCTATCTATAAGGTCTGTCCATATTGTATATAGACTGGGGTTGGAAAAGTGACCACATTAAAAATCTTTTTCTTTTATTTTCTCTTTTTTTTGTGCAAAATGTGAGTATTTTCATTAGTGGTCTTACACCTTTGAACTTTGTGCAAAAAAATAAATAATAAGTATCCTAATATCATGGCAAGATATAATAAAGGCAGTTTAAATCAACTGAGTGACTAGTTTTGCTAAGCCTATTGCACCAGAAATGGAGATAAATGCTTTTTACGCTCTGTGCTGACTGGGGCAGCATCTAATCATGGACTCGCTTTGCTACATAGCTTACGCACATCCGTAGCGGCTAAAATTAATGCCAGCCCGTGAAGTTTTTAATATCTGTGCTGAGGTCCCTTCTTCCACCAGGATTTGTTAACGTGGTGCCATGTTTCATTTCTGCCAATTAGTGCATGTGAGAGACGTTTAAGAACATAATTAAAGTGGGACGCCCCTGTGGGAGCGTTCAGGTAGATTAAATGACTTCATTAGCTTTACGCTACAGCAAGTGTGCGATGTAGCCACTGGACAGAAGCAGTGGTCCGAGATACAGAGCGTCCCTGCTGGAGTCGACTGTCAAAGATCGTACAGCGCGTGTAGATGAATCTCGTTAGCAAGAGTTTCAATGGCTGGGCAAAATATTCCTGACTGGTGTTTGGACTAGTTGAACTAATTTTAAGGTGGTTATCCTAGTCTGTTCACTAATTTAAAAAAATAGTGGCGAAAGTGTTAAACTTGAAATATTGAAGTAGTCTGAAATAGTATTTTCTAGTAAGACATATATACTCCAGGCTCGAAAATATTTTTTTACAGTGCAGACTTTTAGCTCATCTAGCAGAAAGGATGTTAAAGCTGCAGAAATACCCCTTTAAGGAAGTTATGACTAATCATTTGAATTCTCTTTCATCATTTATTTGTTTCTTTTTTTTCATATCAAGGCGCAGCCGAGCCTATCTGCGCAATCACTGGGATTCTCCAAGTCAATAAAGTCACCGGCCGCATTTCTCCTTCTACTGTTAATGACTCTTCAAGGTCGCCCCCAATTTAGACAAGTTGGTCTCCATCTATCAAGCACTTAGAAAACAGGCACCACTTTTCTTGAGTAAATTGATCTGATAGCAATTACCCTCCTGCGCTTGAAAAGTTTAAGATGAGATCTTTGGAGGACACAGTCTAACCACAACTACAGACAATAAGATTAAGGGCCAAAATAGAAAACAGAAGCAAAATTGGATGCACGTCCAAACAGACCTGCACACACATATATCTATATGTATATTAATGCAAGTATTTGAGAGTAAACTAGATACTAGACTCCCCTGCCCTCGTTCTTATAGCTACACAGTGTAGTTAATATCAGATTGCGAGCCACAAACAATTAACTCCTTACGGCCCTCTTATATATCCATTAAAAGCCTCCCTCTGGGATAAACAGACATTTTTACACATGGCCGGTTTCGAATTAGGCTGCTTTCTTCAGGCCAACGCAAGCCATTTTCACAAATTAAGATATGCTTGTGTGTCAAAGGTATATGGTTATTTTGTGCATAGGGGGGTTGTGTTTGTGGGCTCTATAACTCATCCACTACTTCTTTTAGCCTTGGGAGCAATTAAAGGAATAGTTCAATGAAAGTTTTGTCCTCATTTATCCCCATATTATTTCCTTTTTTTAATCCGTGAAACACAAAATGTGATGTTATGCAGAATGTCCTAGCTGCTGTTTTCCATAAAATTGGATTGTGATTTATATTGTCGAGCTCAAAACCATAAAGTCGTATCATAAGGATACTATTACTGATAGTCAATGTTGTATTTGTCTAATGTGCAGCAACATAGCAGATAGCAGTACTTGTTTCACAATGACATGTAATCAGTGTAATCAATATTGATTGGAGAATCATGGGAGTTGTCGTCTTCACCTCACAGCCGGTGAAAAAAGAATCAGGATGGGACTTGGGCAGAAATCATAATTATTTAACGATTATTAACGTTACTGTAGTTTGAAAGCAGAGCAGGGCCGAGTGCTGTGGGAGCGTAACGTGGTCGCTGGAGCGATTGCTAATGAGAGACAAGCGTGACACACAAGTGGACTGCAGTGGAACATTCTTGGAAACATTTGGGAAAATGTAAGCCCATACGAAAATGAACCATGGTTTTACCACAAATAAAACCAAAAAAACATGGTTATAGTTAAACCATGGTAACCACCGATTAATCGTGGCTTTTCTACTCTAACTATATAGTTTAACCATGGTATTTGTGGTAAAACTGTGGTTATATAAATGGTAATCAATTAGCCAAAAAACAAAAATGGTTACTACACTTTTGCTATAATAAAACCATGGTTATTTTTCATATTTTGTTGACACAAGTCAACAAAATATGTAACATTGTTCTAGTGGTTTTTTGATATTTTAATCCAAAAATCTTACATATTGTGCCTTTAATTGAATATTCGATTCATATTTGATTCGTCATTTGAACTGCTTTTTAAAATATTTTAAATCACTGTTTACTGGTTGTTTGGAGAAAAAAAAAGCATCTCTGATATTCTGCCTAACACCAAATCTTTTTCACAGAAGAAGAAAAGAAAATAATATGTTGTCGGAATGACACAAAGGCGAGTTAATGGATGAAAAATGCTCATTTTGTGTGCACTGTTCCTTTAAATCTACAGAGGAGGCAGTGAGTAACATTTAGCAAAACTGTAGACGTTATTATGTCTGAAGAGTGAATCTAATATGCAGGTAAATCCTTGTATTGTAATGCAAAATATGATCCACGCTGTTTGAAATCAAAGACCTGTCTATTTAATGACTATCAAAAGGTCATGTCTGTGTTCGCTGTTATTGTACTCTTGGTTCAGCTTGAATTTCATGCATGAATTGGCATTTTGATAGTCAGAGCCGAAGCTTGAAGGCCCAAACGTTTGCGAGCAATTCATCTTCTCCCCTTCTTATCCGTCCCTATTTCTTTATTTATTTTTACCCTCTGGTTGTTCGATCTTGAGACTCGTTCCCATGTGGTTTGAGGGCATTAGGTCTTATCGTGGCCGTGCGGCTTCGGGATCTGGACGGTGCCAGTCATGCTCGGTATCGCTGCTGCTGCTGCTGGGATTTTTGCCTGGGGATGGATTGGCCGGCTCCAAATGTCACTAACCTTGATTTATGTCACCCCTAAAAGTGCTGTCGCGAAAAAAAAAAAATTGCAAAAGCTTTTGCTTTATGATTCGAGAGAAATAATACTGAAGGTGACAGACTGGTGCAACCTGTGGAGAATCTTTGCCTTTTGATAATTAAAGGAGAGTGTGCATCACAATGCAAAGCTTCCTCCTCAGTCCACCCAGAAGGAAACGAAGCTACAAAAACAGGTCTTTCAGAAATCGCCTTCATAGTAAAAAGCTCCAGAGAGAATTGATTTTTAATGATAACATTCAGGCAGTTCTTGAACTGAGCTTGAGCTGATGTGCCTTAGAGGAATATCTCTTGCCTTAGAAATGAGATGCAAAGAATTAGATTCATGCTGAAGTTTTTGAAATAAATTTAATTATGTGTTTGCATGAATATACGCTATCTTTCAAAGTTTGGGGTCAGTCATAGTTTTATTAAGCAAGGATGCATCAAATTGATCAGAAGTTCATTTAAAGACATGTATAAAGATTTAAATAAAATGATGTTAAACAGCTCAACGTTGATAATAATCAGAAATGTTTCTTGAGCTGCAAATCATCATATTAGAATGATTCCTGGAGGATCATGTGACACTGAAGACTGGAGTAAAGCTGACAAAAAATGTCACAGAAATAAATTAGATTTTAAAATATATTCAAATAGAAAACAAGATCTATATTTCACAATATTTGTGTTTTTACTGTATATTTGATCAAATAAATGCAGCCTTGAAGAGCATAAACTTTTGAATGATAATATTTATCAGTAACACTATTTACTTGCATTTTATTCTGTGATTTTATAAAATCTGTCTTGATAGGGACATATAACACTTAATGTAGGAATTTGAAGGTGGTGACATCTTAGCGAAGCGCATATTTTTAGGAAGCGAATGAGATAAAAGACATTTAGAATTATAATCTGTGTTTATAGACATATAGTCTTTAATTTTAATATGCAAAAACTTGAAAAGTGGCCGATCACTGTTGTACTCTGTTGGCATTAGTCATTAGCTCATTAACATATCACCGCCCACTTATTTATGCCCATTTATTATTTAGTTATTGAATTATAGCAGAGGTCATTTTAATAAGTCTAAAGGTACAGGAGCAGAAACAGTGTTTAATTAGTCAAAATAGGATATGTTTTTTGTGCAAGTGTAACCCGTCCTATACTTGCCCCGCTCCGAGCGGGATTCGAACCAGGGTCTCTGGCATAAGAGGCAGTATGCTAACAAGGACGCTAAAGGCCGTAGCTTCTAGCATGCCTCTTGAGGTCAGGGGAGTGAGGCTTACACACACAACTCTTACTGGCCTACGTTACACTCACCACCCTCACTCTCATCCAGGTCAACAGCACCAAATGTAACTGGTCCTACTCGACCCGTTCAGAGCGGGATTTGAACCGGGTCTCCAGCGTGGGAGGTGGGTGCACTAACAAGGCCGATAAAGACCGCAGCTTCTAGCCCGCCTCTTGAGGCCAGGGGAGTGAGGTTTACACGCGCAGCTCTTACTGGTCTATGTTACACTGACCACCCTAAACCTCGCTCTCACCAGGGTCAAAGCACCAAATGTAACCAGTCCTACTTGACCCGCTCAGAGCGGGATTCAAACCGGGCGTGCAGCCACTAGCTTTAGTCACTAGCACGCCTCTTGAGGCCAGGGGTTTACATGCACAGCTCTTACTGGCCTATGTCCGTTACACAAGAAACTTTGGATAGTATAATAATGGAGTCATTGGACCTAAAATAAGGGTGTGTTCAAGTCCTCCTGTAAGTTCGCAATTAGGAGTAGGGAAGTCGTGTTTACGATGTCAGGTGCATTCAAGTCACTTTCGATGAAGCAAGAGGGCTGTTTGTCTCGTGACTGACGGCAAAAGGTCTGGACTCCATAGCAGCTTTCATTGGCCAAGGACGCCCAGAGGCCGTCTGACTGACATGTAAAGCAACCAATCACAGTTCGTTCTGTTCCGTGTCATGTGTAGGGGTGTGAAAATGTAATGTCGTTGTCCCTACAATAACAGCCCGGTGTGTAAAACTCTTATTTTAAAGAGTCTAAGCCACAAACTTGACTTAGTTCACATAATTTTGAAAATCCAGCATTTAGTTGATCCTGGTAAGCGCACATTGTTCACAGTTGTAAACACAATAGCTTGCTTCTTCCATGAGAGTGTTTGGCGCCACGACTCCAGACATCCACGCATAGCGTTTAAGAACGTGATACACGTCACGTAAATCTTGTAGAATTCAACCAATCAGATGACTACTTCGAAACTTCTGAATTGTTTCCAGTTTTGTCTGCCATATGCATCAGTAAATGGTGGTGTACCGTCTCTTAATTAACTACACAAAAAAGCCTGACAATCTCACTGCTAAATACCTATAAGTATTGTGGTATTCCACCACGTTTCTCACTGACACGCCCCCAAGCTTAAAGAAAATCCAGAGCTTCCCACTCGTATTTATGACTTTGTGTGGATGGTCATGTGCGTTCAACTCGTGAATACAACCTTTCCGACACGGCATAAGTGCACCATAACAATGCACTTTTGTTAGGCCCTTTAGGGATTTAGCCATTATGTCATGTTAAAACAACAAAGCAGAAATGCTTGCATTGTATATTGCTGGCAGAATGGGAACATCTGTTGGGTTTTTATGACTCTCACAGGAAACAATCCTTCATACACCTTCATACACCTTCAAAATGGTACAGCGCTGTACTGTATGCGTGGCTGGTCCAAATCTAGAGCAGGACAGCACATACCAGGCGAATGACACACTAACGTGAGTGTGCTGGATGTGTCCGGAGCCTGAGCAATCAGTAACCTCTTTTAGTGGAGAGGGGAACATTTACAGCACGTGTGTTTGGAGGAGCTGTGATGGAGTGCCCCATTTCCAGCTATGATTTCACTGACAGAATCATACATCACTCAGACAATCCTCCCAGCTCATTAGCAGCTGTTGTTCGGCTCCCATACGAGTTCTGAAGGGGTTTGTGAGTATGAAGATTTTTTCCGTCCGTATTTTTGTGATTATTGCAGTATATTCAGAATCCATCTCTTATAATAACAGATTGTCCGAATGAAACTTCTGGCATTTTTTTCCTCCTGCCTTTGTGATCCAGAACGCCATGATATGATGACAGAATTGTTTAAAGGTCGTAGGGTCAAATATTTGACCCTTTTACACTACATTCAGAAATTTCTGAAATATAAAAACGCATTATATTTTGGATAATATCACATACATTGAATATTTAACCAAAAGGTTTATTTTAAAACATCTATTATTATTATTTTTAATTTATTTAATTTATTTTAAATTTGAAAGTAATGTGTTTAAATAAAATTTCAGTGGTGTAACTGTTTTATTAGCAAATTCATTTTATATTATATTATATTATATTATATTATATTATATTATATTATATTATATTACATTATATTATATTGTTATATTATGAATTATATTAATATTTTTTTCTTAAAATGTATTTTATTATTACTAAAAATTATCAAGCTAAGTAATTCTATTATTTATTTTTAGTAATAAAATACATTTTTATTATTTAGTATTTTAGCCCAATAATTTTATTAATTTATTATATTATATTTTTTGTGATTATATGTTTCTACTTATTTTAAAATATATTTTATTATTATTAAATAATCAAGATAAGTAATTTTTATTATTTAGTATTTTAGCCAAAAAAAACAAAATTTATGTGGGTACATTTTCAATGCAAGTTTATTATTATTATTATTATTATTATTATTATTATTATTATTATTATTATTATTATTATTATTATTATTATTATTATTATATTAATATTAACAAGTATTATATTATATTGTTATATTATATAAATTATATGATTTATTTTATACTAATTTTAAAATATATTTTCATATTTATTTTTAGTAATGAAATACATTTTTATTATATTATATAGTATTTTATATTAATTATATTATATTGTATTTATTATATTATATTAATCATATCATATTATATTATACTATATTAATTATATTCATAATATTTTTCTACTTATTTTAAAATATATTTTATTTTTATTAAAATAATCAAGATAATAAGTCATTTTGTTCTTAATTTTTTTAGTAATAAAATACTTTTTTATCATTTAGTATTTTAGCCCCCCAAAAAAATAGTTTTATATGATTTCATGTTCAATGGATTTCAACTATTAACACATTTTCTATTACATTACATCACATTATATTAAAATAAATCATCAAATACTTCTCCATCAATCTTATGATAATTTCATGTTGGACTTTTTTAATAAAATGTATGGAATCACTCTGACATGGCTTGCAACACTTCCCATGGAAAGACGGCGTTCATGATGAATCAGTGTATCAGTGCATGAGGTTACACTATGGTCAGTAAAAACATTTCATTTGTGGCGATGCTTGAATCACTTTGTTGAGTCACGACACCTTGCACAGTCTGGTCATGAAAAACACCTCGGTGGATATTCTTTGCAAACATATTGATTTAACTACACAAAGAGTAAAAATCAAGGTCAGCATGCAATGGCTGTAAATATTCATTACAATTCATTGTAATGCAAATATGTCTTCAAGGAGAGCGGTGCTCTGACAGGTGCTGACAAACCAAACAGTGTGCCAATGTGCAAAAACAGAAGAACACCGCAGCCCTGATGTAGTGCAAACACCCCGGGATAAAGAGCACCGGAGTCTCTCTCTCCCACCCCTCTTATCAGCTTTAAAAAGAGACTTACTAAGTAGAAAGAGTCTTAAAAGCCAGATTTCAGCTCAAACGGAAAAGGTCACCAAAGTTCATCGTGATTAGTTTATGTCTGTCGGTGTGTATGTTGACTGTACGCTTCTGATTGTGTTGCCGGGGGTAGTCTGTCAAAAACTTCAAAGCGTGTAGACGTCACTGTATTCAATGAGCGTATGTTTATCATGACCTGCTTTTCAACTCAGGAGCTTCTTTAAAAAAAACATCAAGGGAGGGAAGGATTAATCGGATCAAGCCAAAAGAGAAAACAGACAAGGATAAATACTGCAAGAAGGAATACTTTTTGGACTCCCTGGGGTTTCTGTCGGTGGAGATACAGATCTTGCTATCGCTTTATGTTAATTCTCAATTCTTTCCCCCCCCTAAAGCTCAGATTCCTCACACATGTACTTGTTATCCTTACTTGAACATTCTTTTGCAAACTCTGAACCGCTACACTTGAGAGTGACAGTTCCACATTACGTGTTCACAACTTGTTGTAATTCATTTTGTTCAAATAATGTTCAGTGTCAACAAAAATGTGAATCATTCTGAGTAAAGCAGGATATTCAGTGAAGCAAGCTCTGTTTTTGTATTTCCTGTTAGCATGTGAGGTGGGTTTCTACAAGCCAGTGGCGGGAGATCAGCTCTGTGGGAAATGTCCCCTCCACAGTCACTCCGAGACACGAGCGGCTCTAACCTGCCCCTGTGATGCCAACTTCTATCGCTCCTCTACGGATCCACCGGCTTCTCCCTGTACAAGTGAGTCAAACCAAAACATTTTCTATTTTTAATTCTTTTTTTTTGTTGATAATTTGGCTCAGAAAAGCAATTGAAAACACATTAATATGTATGAATGTCAATGAATAAGATATAAATGATTAAATTAAGTGTCATTTCAAATGCTGAAGGATCTTTTCTCTTAATTTCATGATTTTTAATGTCTGTCTTATAAATATCTGGTGTTTTGGTGATTTTTAGTGGAAGTATGATTTCCGTTCTGATGTCCAAGCTGATCAAATTATTTATATATTAAAAAATATTTATACAATAAAATATAATATATATATCTAATATATATATATATATATATATATATATATATATATATTAGAAATAAGATTCTATATATTTCTCTCTCTCTCTCTCTCTCTTTCCATATATGTATATATATATTAATTATATTACTGACATGTCCTACAGTATATATATATATATATATATATATATATATATATATATATATATATATATATATATATATATATATATATATATAATTTAATTGTTAAGCCTAAAATTGTATATTTCTGTGAAATGTTTTGCTAGAAAAGTGTGCTTGCGCTATCTTTTTTTTTTTTTTTTTTTTTACAGATTTAGTTCTAATTTAATTATATATTAATTATGATGGTGATTATTATCATTATCATTATTATATTAATCTAATTTAATTATTAGTATATTTTTTAAGTTGTGCCCTAAGTCTCCAAATACTTTGTAGGAATAAAAATGTAACTTGTTTTGAACATGGTTTTGAACTTTTAATGAGTTGAAAAATCGTAAGACAAGATTACTTGTTGAACCAGGGTCGTGTGGTTACTGAAGTGCAAATTCAATCATTCTCTTTTGATCGGCTAGCCTGATAACCACCAATTCCCTGAACCTCACTAATTAACCTATAATTAAGAACTGTCTAACTTCACCCTCCCCGCAGGACCTCCGTCAGCTCCAGTAAACATCATCTCATCTGTGAACGGCACCTCGGTCAGTCTGGAGTGGGGTTCACCTCTGGACACAGGAGGCCGCAGTGATATCATCTATGATGTCCTTTGCCAAAAGTGTGACAAAGACGGGACGCGGTGTGAGGACTGTCGGGTGGGTGCGAGTGGAAGTAATGGGGTTGGGAACGTCAACGGGGGAGTTGCAGACACCAATGGAAATGTTGGTGGGACAGTTGGAAGAGGAGGGCCCTTGAATGGGGCCGTGGTGGCCCGGACAGGAGCGGCCCCGGTGCGCTTTATCCCTCAGCAGACGGGACTCACAGAACCATGGGTGACGGTGCTGAATCTCGCCGCTCACGCTAACTACACCTTCCGTATTGTTGCGCTAAATGGAGTCACACACTTGAGCAACGAACTTCCACAGTCTGTGATGGTCAATATCACCACAAACCAGGCAGGTAGGAGACACTGTTGGGTCACTAAAGTTTGATTGTATTAATTATTCACATAATTCTTAAAACACTTGAAAATTCAGGTCTTACTAGCCTATGGGAGTGTAGCTAGTTGACCAGTCCATGATGTGTTTTGAAAAATAGTCAACTTCAGCAAAAGTGGTCTAACTAGGTTGGAATTGGCCCCACCAACTGATCAACCACATAAACTAGTTTGAACCAGCTAATGACCATAATTGTAAACAGTTTAGACAATATAGTCTATCAGTCCTAACCATGTTGTTCGCAGCCAAACCAGCTAGGAATTTAACTAAGCAACTAGTTTTGAAAATCTTATTTAAGGTTGTCTACCACCCCTAACCAGGCTCAGCCAAATCAGCTTTTAATTTAACTGATCAAGCACCTAAAATAGTTTGAACCAGCTAATGACTATATTTGATCAGTTTGAACCAGCTAATGACCATATTTGATCAGTTTGAACCAGCTAATGACCATATTTGATCAGTTTGAACCAGCTTATGACCCTAATTGACCAGTTGTAAACAGTAAACAGTAGTATATCAGTCCTCACTATGTTGATCGCATCCAAACCAGTTAGTAATTTAACTAAGAAAGCAACCATCTCAATTAGCTTGAACTAGGTAATGACCATAAATAGTGATAATGACTAGTTTTAAAAATCTTAGTTAAGGAGGTCTACTACTCCTAACCAGGTTGACCTCGTCCAAAATCCGCTAGTAATTTAACTGATAAAGCCCCTAAACTAGTTTGAACAAGCTAATGGCCATGAATGACCAGTTCTCAACAGCTTGGTCAAGGTGATCTACCAGCCCTAACCACCTTGATCTTGACCAAACCAGTTACTAATTAAACTGATCAACCAGCCTAAACTAGTTTGAACCAGCTTGTGACTATAAATGGTCAATTTTGAACTGCTTAGTCAAGGTGGTCTTCCAGCCCTAACCAGGGTGAAAGTTGTCCCACCAGCTTACTAGTAGTCTAACACCTAAAATAGTTTTAAAAAACTCTAGTGATTGTAAATGGCCTCCTTCAAACACTTAAGACCATGGGTTCAAAGCCTAGGTGGTTGATCAGCTAGTCTAGATTGCTGATGGAACAGGGGTCAACCTGGTTATGGCTGGTAGACCACATTGTCTAATCCAGGGGTGCAAAACTCAGTTCCTGGAGTACTTGGTTAACTGGATCAGGTGTATTTAGGGTTGAAGCCCTAAAATAACTAAATTTTGCACGCCTGGTTTAGACAATGTGGTCTACCAGCCATAATCAGGTTAACCCCTGTTCCATCAACATGCTAGTAAAGCAGATCAACCACCTAAGTTAGTTTCAAACAGCTATAAATGGCCAGTTTTAAACAGCTTAGTTATAGTAGTCTTCCAGCCCTTACCAGGTTACTAGTTACTAGTTAGTTGACTAGCTGATCAATCACCAAACCTAGCTTAAACCAGTTAATTTACATAAATGAACAGCTAGAAACAATCTAAAGCTGGTTTTATCTGGATCTTCCAGCAGAGCTGATACTGTAAATGTTATTGCTTCTCATATCTATACAATTATTGCTTTAAAATGAATCTGCTGTCTTACTAAAGTGACCACCATGTCCTTGTTTTCACAGCTCCATCTCAAGTCATGGCCGTCCGACAAGAAAATGCCAGTCAGAACAGTGTCATTCTGTTCTGGCACGAACCAGCGCAGCCCAATGGAGTTATTTTAGAATATGACATTAAATATTATGAAAAGGTAATTTCTTCTTCAGAGTGAATACACTCTGAGTCCTAAAGGAGTGATATTTATTCATTAACCGAGAAGGTCTTGTCAATTATATAAATGGCTTGATGGCGAGCCCCATTTAATCAAGGGTCACATTTTATAGACTAGCCTGGAGTCAAATATCTCAATTTAACCACTCGGTTTATTGGCAGCTCAGGCTAATTGAAAGGAAATTACCAACCAATAGCACTCTCATACTGATCTGGCGAGTTTATTTAAAGTGACATTGAAGGCAAACACAGCGAGCGCTGCCAAACACTGGAGGGAAGTTAATTGTCGCATGAGCCGGGAGCTTTGCTGCCTAATGGCGCAAAAGAGAAATCAGCTGTGACAGAGAATTAGTATACAGTGCCTAGTCAACAATGCCACTATGTAAATATGATTTACGTGCAATCCCTGTTTGCCAAGCCGCTGCCCGTGTGTTGATTCCTGGGGAATGGTGCTTAACAAAGACCATGCAGTGGTTTTTGATGGATATACGGCGCCGGCGGTCTCCTCAGGGGACAGAGGAGCATCAAAGGCGCTTTAACAAAGCGTAATGCTTCGGTGGGGACAGAGTTCACGGACACAGTGGGGTGCAGCGGGGAATGCTAACAGCTTAGTGAGCACTTCAGTTTAATCGGTCCAATCCTCCAGCCTGGGTCTCAAAACAAGATTTTGTCAGGTCCTGGTGTGAATTGTCCACTCTTGTCTTTATGAATTGTAATTACATAAATTATGTGAATGTAACCTGTCCGGGATTTTTCCACAGGACAACGAGCAGCAAAGTTATGCTACACTGAAATCAAAGAACACCAGCGCTAAAGTGTCAGGTCTGAAGCCCGGCACGAGCTACATCTTCCAGATTCGAGCCAGAACCTCAGCTGGCTGTGGGCGATTCAGCCAGTCAGTGGAGATACAGACCGGCAAAGCAAGTGAGTGTTAAATAATTACTAGTGCCACAGACATGAATGATATTCAAATCGTGAAGTTTGTTGAGGACAGACGTGCCATTATTTTCCCGAGCATTTGGACTGAACCAGAGCCTACTGTTCTCAGCAGGTGAAATCTTGATAGATGTTAATTAATTTGTATAAATATTTTTATTAATATCTGTTAGTGAGAACAAAACAGAAACAGCTGTTATATTTGAAAGAGAAGATATAGATCTTAAAAAAAAACATAATGCAATACTTATTTGTTCTTATGTTTACATTTGTATATGTTAATAATTAATTTATGTATTAATGTGTGAACATGGAATATTGAGTTAAGAGGAGTGAGTTTTCATATGTCATAAGTTTGCTCAAATAAAGAGAAAATCAAATGAAATGGTAAATGTAATCTCTTCCTTCAGCAATGACAGTTAAAATGTAATAATAATTCATATTTATTTCGTATATTTTTAATATACAATTGATTATTGTATAATAAAAATTGTAAATAGAGCTACATTTTAAATAATTAATTACATTTTAAATTGAAAAATATTTTGTGTACATTATATATAGTTTATATATATATATATATATATATATATATATATATATATATATATATATAAATATATATATATATATATATATATATATATATATATATATATATATATATATATATATATATATATATATATATATATATATATATATATATATATATATATATATATATATATATATATATATATATATATATATATATATATATATATATATATGTATATATATATATATATATATATATATATATATATATATATATATATATATATATATATATATATGTGTGTATTATACATTAAATATATTAAGAACTGTGAGTTTTAATACAAAGTCAAAATTTGTGTTTGGAACATTTTAGTGTCTCTCTTTAATCTTAAAATGTTCAAACTAACGGCAGGTACATTTTCTACATTTCTTAAATCAGTGTGCAAAATATGACATATAACCATGTTCTTCACAGGCACCAAAAATGATCTGAAAAATACGCTGTAACGAGGTTCGTTGTTGTGGGAAGGAAGGAGGCGGGAACCGGCGAACGTTCAACACATTTTCATTTCAAAATAAATAAACAAAACAAAAGTAAACCGCGGGCAGCCCCTCACAGCCGACTGCCCGCAAACACACACACATAATAAACTGCGGGCAGCCCCTCACAGACGACTGCCCACCGACACAACCAAACGTAAACAAAACATAACATAAAATCCAGGCCTGGTCCTCTCTCGTCTTCCGGTGCCTTAGTTCCTCCTTTTATGCTCCCGTCACTGGGCCGCGAGACGAGACCGGTGTGACGCGCAGCTGGCACTCATTATCACTCTCGCGGTCCCTCGCCCCGCTGCTTGCCACATACGCATTTATACCTTATATTTTCAGTATATTTATGACGCACCTCACACTGCTGTATCTTGTGTAGCGTATTGTTCTCATGTGTTTGAATTGTACACAATCATGCCATTTCTGGTCGAACGTCCCCTGCAGTGATGAAACTGATGATGATTCAGAGGGTTTAATGACGCGTTAGTGCTGATATTCGGGTTTCTGTGTTTCTTCACCAGCTCCGCTGCGAAATACCAACATGACGATTATCTGGATCTGCATGGCTTCGGTAACGGGACTGGTGACATTTCTGGCCGTTGTCATCTGCAGAAAACGGCAAGAGGAGTACTTTGAATTGTCTGCATTCATTTTCCCTGCTTTATTCTGTAACATATGTTAAAGGGATAGATCATCTAAAAATATATTCTGTCATCATTTACCCATTTACCCTCATGTCATTTCAAACCTGTATGACTTTCTCTAGTCTGTCTGTGACTGAATCATTGACTGAATGAGCTGAATAATTCAGACCTGCTTTGTGAACTGGAGCAAATGACTCATTGAAAATAATTGAATTAAAAGAATGATTCATTCACAAATCGGACATCTTTAGTTAAAACACATCAAAGAGAATTGGGTGGATGTTTAGATTTTCTGTGAAATTTCGCTATTGTGCATCTTCATAAGTCATACAGGATTAGAACGATATGAGAGTAAATGAGGAAGAATTGTCATTTTTGGGTGAATTGATTAAGAGAATATTCATGCCAGCTTCCCATCCTGAAATAATCCCTCTCAAACACCTCAATGACTCAGGGCTGTACTGTATATATTTAGGTACATATACACCCTGAAATACATATCTTGAGGCCTGCTCAGACCAAGAATGAGAACTATAAAGATATCTAGAATGATAACTATATTAGTTGGATTTATTCTAAGGCTGTGTCCACCAAAGCGTTTTTTGACGCGGTTGGCTGGCGTATCCAATTGGAGGAGGGGCGGGACAAATACAACACAGACCGACCACCACATTCTGCCTGTACAACGTCAACAGATGAAAACAACTAGCATAATAACGGAACAAAATAATTTAAAACAAGAGCCAGAGCAAATACTTTACATTTTATCGGGATTTTTATAAAGAATACAGAAACAGTCTGTGAAATGAGATACTAATAACACTTCAGCAGCTATTCCGTATCATAACAAGCAAAGAGTCTCAACTTTAAAAAACGCTGCGCTGGCAGAACGCTCTCAAGCGCCCACAGCGAGGCGTTTTCAGCAGAGCGTCTAGCATTTTCAGCTGGATAAAAACGCTTTGGTGGACACACGGCCGAAGCACGTGCTGCAGCTTTAAATGCTTGAGCTCTTTAAAGAAGGATGGATTCTGATTGGCTGTCAATGTTTTTATTGTTCATCAGCTGGAAAAAATCCAATTCCTATTGTATCGTTTTTCTCTGCTGTTATAGTTGTGGTGTGAACTTCTTTTATATTTAGAGTGATTTTTGAGCCCGATCTCACGAAAATGCGTATAAATAGTACGAGTGTGCAATCTCGTAGAATGTATACGCCAAAACTAATTTTGGCGTGCACATGGTACGCCGTTTTTGGCGTGCATATGATACGCACTTTATGGCGTATTATATGTACGAACCCCCCACACCCCCACCCTCACCCTACCCAAAAGCGTGTCATATACACGCCATAAAGTGCGTATCATATGCACGCCAAAAATGGCGTACCATATGCACGCCAAAATGAGTTTTGGCGTATACATTCTACGAGATTGCACACTTGTACTATTTATACGCATTGTCATGAGATCGTGTTGGATTTTTAGAACTATATATTTATTGTTATCATTATTGTTATCATCTTTGGTGTGAACAGGCCTCTACAATGGAAATTAAATGTTATTGATTTTGGACTAATAACACTGTGAAATATCCTTACGTCATATACAGCGCAACATTCATTTTCTCCGTATAGAAATTGATTTAATAATGTACAGAAGTGCTGCAAAATATTATTAAACGCCTATGAAGAATTTGTGAATTATTTAATGTTTGCTTTTCAAATACTTTTTGTTTCCAATCAAATGTTCAGTTTAATTAATCTCAGAGCTGGTCGGATTATGACTTGAACTCTTTATTGAAGTTTTTCTGAAATCCTTATGGAGAAAAAGAATGTGAAAAACACTGAAAAAGTGCTCTCTATTGCTTTTTGATGTTAACGATTTCCACAAGTTTGTGATGAATAAGGAATTTGATGAAAATGTATTATCACTTTCTTCAATAAACGGACACTTTTTCAGTTTGTTTGATAAATATAAGGCAGCGGATTAAGACGTTAAGGACGTTTGTTATTCTCATGTGAAGCAAAAATCTCTTGAAGTTCTTTGGTAATTTAGTATTGAGTTAATTAAGTTTTACCTTCTTTAAGTTGAATATTATTAACATGTGGGATGTACATCACAAGGCGCTTTTATAAAAAATAAACATATTTCTGTTTCTCCTTCTGGATTGTGTTACAGACGTTGTGGGTACAGCAAAGCTTTTCAAGACTCAGACGAGGAGAAAATGCACTACCAAAATGGCCATGGTATGAGACGCACTCTTTTCCCCTGATGATTTCCCTTTTAATGAATTTTAGGCAGGAAACTATTGCTTTTTTGGTCCAATATCTTGCTGTAGCTGCTGCCTGGGCCCTTCAGAGATTGTGGCTGTGACTGAAAATTGCTTTCATACTGCAATATGTGACCAAATGCTAATTCTGTTTATTCTAGTATCATTTCCAGAAGCCAGATTTTATATTGATCCCCACACATACGAGGACCCCTGCCAGGCTGTCCACGAGTTTGCCAGAGAAATTGAAGCGTCCAGGATCAAAATAGAGAAAATCATTGGTTCAGGTATAGCTGTCCTTGGCGATTGTGTGAAATACACCTGGGCATCAGGGATGAGAACTCCCTGGAAAAACATCAACATGATATAAAGATAAAAAAAGAAGATAGATAGATAGATAGATAGATAGATAGATAGATAGATAGACAGACAGACAGACAGACAGACAGACAGACAGACAGACAGACAGATAATTTGGGATCAGGTATATTAGGCTGCTGTCCCTTTAAGACCTGACTTTGGCGGGTTGAATTTATATATAATAATAATAATTTATATATAATATACACATTTTTCAATTGTAGTCTTCTAAAAAGGCATCTGAAATAATACACTGTACAATGTAGTATTGTCAAAAATATAACGATACTGGAATATCAGAAACGCTTCCAATACAAATTTTCTGCAGAATAGATGCAGGATACCATCTGTTCTCTTTCTCTCTCTCATCTCTCCGACAGCGAGTTACACACAAACCCGCCTTTCCTCACTCACTTGTTTCATTTGCTCCAGATGAATATTGTTGCTGTTAGGGATTGAATTTCGGCGTGGAATTGAGAGTATTTCACATAATTTTAGATAATTTTGTGCTCACACCCAACGTGTGCTCAGATAAAGACGTATCTCAGTACTAAATTGAGTTCTTTTTCTCTGCTTATTGCGCTTCAAATATAGTCAAAAACACACAGAATAATGACAAAATGCCGGCGACTATCCACGTAAACACAGTCAGTTATGTTGTAAGTGATTGTAAACAGTTGAGAAAGAAAACGCACGTGTAACAGTGTAATGGTTCAATGCGTCAGGTCTTAAAGGGACAGCAGCCTAATATGCCAAATTATTAAAAATATCTATATGGCAGTTTTTCCCCATGGTATCAATGTCAAAATTGTGGCCAGTGAAAATGTTGAGTGGCATTACATGACATATATCATGTTCACATAATTGTGATTCTTAATATAGTGTGTGTCTGCTGTTCTTGCTTGGTCAAGCTTTTCATCACAGTGTCTATGATGTGGAGGTTCAACATTGACACTTCAATTGCTAAGCGACTCAATCATAGCTATCACAAAAGGGTTGCGTCATTGACTACATTTACATGTACTGTGATAATGCAAATATAATGAGATTTGGGCAATATTGCGATTAAACGTTGCCTCATGTAAACAAAATACTTTGATCAAAATGCTATCAAATCATAGCAACCATAATCGTAGGTAAACGTGGCGTATGCTGATTTTAATTGCAATAAACAGGCACAATTGTGCACATTTAATTTGGGCTGCTTACGGAACAGTTCATGTTGCCAGTGTTATGCCACTTGAATATAATGCAGTGTATTGATGGTCGAAAACACTGAAATGCAGACACTTCTAGGTGTGTGACTGAGGAAGTATAGTAAAGAACCAGGGAACAACTGTACACATCATTTTAGCATTAATGACAAAACATTCAGATGTCATGTGAATATCATTGTGAAGGTTGAAAGACTTACTTGAATCCAAATTCAACATGAGTGGACACTGTATAATCCTTTTTTTCTGGCACACATCAGGAGAGTTTGGGGAAGTGTGTTATGGGCGGATGAAGCTGCCCGGGAAACGTGATGTCCCGGTGGCTCTGAAGACTCTTAAAGCCGGCTACACTGAGAAACAGAGGAGGGATTTTCTCGGCGAGGCCAGCATCATGGCACAGTTCGATCACCCCAATGTCATCCACCTGGAGGGGGTTGTTACCCGCAGTAAGTGCATGCTTTAAATGTACCTCAGTGTTGTGCACTTATGAATGGAACGTTTTTGATGTTATTTTGTGTTTAAAATCATTCCACACCATTTATGTAGCAGAATATCTTCCCTATATCCCATATACATTATGTAATTGAATGCAATTTTAATTATTTAATAATAAGATTATTATAGTCTTCTTTCCCCACAAAATTAATTTAACTTTTATTAAATTTAAATTTCATATTTTGTGTGTGTATATGTATATATATATATATATATATATTCAAAATTAAATGACTTATTTTAATCTATAAATGCATAATTAATTATATATTTATAATTTATATATTTATAATTTGATTGTAATTTTTCTCACAAACTCAAATCAGTTTATCAGTGTGTATTTATTTATTTTGCAAGTAGTCTTACTAGTCATATTGGGGTAATGATCACGGTATATTGTGCAATAATGATCAGATGAATGTACATCAACGTAAGTTAATAATTCACCCATTGTTGAGTAAAACGTGAAGAAAATACACAGTTCTGT